>OW240915.1:284062134-284706235 GCA_933207985.1 Pelobates cultripes | reverse complement strand
CATACACACACACTGCCCCCATACACATACTGCCCCCCCATGCACACATACTGCCCTCATACACACACATTGCCCACACTCACACACTCACTGCAACTGTTACACACACATACTGTCCCACACATACACTGCATCCCTGACATACACTGCCCCCCCTACTCACACACACACACTCTGCTCACACACTGTCCCCCTCACACACACACACACTGCACCCCTTACACATTGCACCACTCACACACACCACTGCTCCTATGCCCTACTCCCGCCCCATTTCCCAGCAGACCTCAGGTAAGTTGTCAAACTGTTCTTAAACGGTTTGACTACTTACTCTAGGAGGGGGTCCCGGCACTATTGACACCATAACCACTACACTGAGCTGTAGTAGTTTTTGTGTCTGGATTATTTCTTTAAATAATCTACAAGTGCCCCTCCCGAGATCAGACTCTGGATCCGCCACTGAGCCAGGGGAGGTGTGGCTAGGGCTGCATAAACAGAAACAAAGTGATTTAACTCCTAAATGACAGTGAATTGAGCAGTGAAATTGCAGGGGAATGATCTATACACTAAAACTGATTTATTTAGCTAAAGTAATTTAGGTGACTATAGTGTTCCTTTAATACTTTTGGATAAATGTTCAAACTGACTTCATAGTGTGAAAAAATATTTTATTATTTAGATTTTTTTTAAAATATATTTTGGTATATTTTTATATGTGATATATTTTTCATGTTGTAATATTTATGAAATCATGACATGGGCAGGTGCAGGTAAAGCTGTGTGTCACGTATTCCCTTATTCTACCCATTAATTACTCCAGTGAAAAAGAGTAATAGGTGAACAGATGGAAAGCTAGTAAGCCCACATCTCTTCTAATGTGTATGATAATAACGTGCAATTTAACTCAACTATATCACTATGGCCAAATCTCAGTTTATCTAATTTGGAATAATTTTGGAATTAGGTCTGCTGGTTTTGGATGTTCATACATTTTGGAGGTTAATTTTAACATGCAAATTACCATAACAGAGCTCCACAACTTAGATATTAGCTAGCTTGTGTTCCCGTTGAGCTGTTAACCTTTCAAGGTATCAGATGCTTACAAAAGATCCCTGGAAAACATACTGTAAGAAGCTATAAAAAAAATCCCAGTGGCTAATAACAAAGATGTGAATGACACATTCTAATTAAGTCCACAGGGTTCATGAAATTCTACTAATAGATCCACCAAGGTTTTCTTTATAGTAAACTCCTTCACTGTCACCTTGTCTCACAGATAATTATACTGCTCCTGATGGCATCAGTTGGAGTTGTGAGGCATTGTGAAGGTATTATTTTTACCATTTCCTGGCAGGTGTAACATTAGCAGCAGAATGTTATATTTTCAGATTTTTTTACTTCATCCCAAATTTTTATTTTTATCTACCTGTAAGACTGTTCTCTTTGATCTTTTCATTGTGGGAATTTCAAGATGGAGAATAAAGTACATATACCGTGAGAAGAACTGTACAGCACAGATATGTTTTGCAAGTTCTTCAACAAAGTCTAAATAGTTGTGTTATTATCACAATTTGTTCTTTACACAGGGTCAAAAAGGCCACTGAGTTGGCACCTTTACGATTGACTTTTTTTTACAAAAATAGAAGATATATGTGTGTGAGAACCCCATTACATTATCGTATACAAATGGTCTAATCCACATGGACATACTAGAAGGTTCCCTCTCCTTGAAAGATACAGCAACCCTATAAAATGTTTTGGTTTTCTTTCCTCTCTGTACTTATGCATTCAGTTTCTCCTGAATCGCCATTTATCTCCGTTTTGGGTGATCAGTGACTTTTCCGAATTTCTGAACTCTGAAACACTATATGGACAAATCATAAAGCAAGCAAAACAGATCGTGGACAAGTCATTTTGTATGATTCATGATTTGGAGTTCTATCCATTATGTCCAAAAAAAGATAATTAATGTAAAAAAAGTTAATTGATGGTTAGGGGACAGCCATTAAATGTAAATTTTATTCACAGATCAAGTGTGGAAGTAACCATATAGAGGGGGGAAAAGGATGAGCAGTAGAAATAAATCTACATTTAAATGAATCGATAAGTCTAGTTGTGAGTTCACTCTCTGTGTCTGTTACATATTCATCAAACTCTTAATCTTACCAGAAAAAATATGTTCAAATATAACACACGTGCTCCCCACAGGTAAAAGTAAAATAAATCAAACTTATTACCAAATGTATGATTGTAAGAAGCCCCCTCAGATCTTCTTAATACAAATATAAAAGATACAATCTACAAAAAAGAATAAACAAGAAAGTATATAGTGCAATAAATTGAAACACCAAAATGTGCGCTGATAAGGTTGCACTCACAAGATGAGAGGACATTATGGGCATATAACGATCCTGAATTTGGACGGACAAAAGGAGTGTCTCTCCCTTTTTAAAGGTGAAGCAGAAGACTCCTTTTGTCCGTCCAAATTCAGGATCGTTATATGCCCATATTGTCCTCTCATCTTGTGAGTGCAACCTTATCAGCGCACATTTTGGTGTTTCAATTTATTTCACTATATACTTTCTTGTTTATTCTTTTTTGTAGATTGTATCTTTTATATCTTAATCTTACCAGACTGAAAACTGAAGATGTGAGTTGGAAAAGTCTTCCAATTCAAGTAATTTTGGCAAAATTGTACCATTTGTATTTTAACAGGGTTATTTTCTAAAGTTAGAATTCAAACTGAATTCAGAGTGACGTCTAATCATTAAGGTCAAAATAGCTGAAATGGAAAATTCTCGAAGTCAGTGTTCTGTCTCTAGGACAGAGAGATAAACCTTCCTGCTCCATAAACTTCAGATACCATATTTCTTTGATCTCAAATTTATTAGAACAAGCCAGGTGAAACTACAAATGGTAGAAATAAACATCAATCAGTACAGTATTGCATACAACAAAGAAACAATGATCAATAATACAGGATAACATAACAAGAACTCACTTTTTAAGCACTCTAAGGGGTGATGGTTAGAGATGAGAAGTACATGACTTGCTGTTTACAGTATCTTCCCAAAATGGAGGCTGATACACTTCCTGTACAAGTTCTGCCCATAATGCTGTGCTTTCTAACAACTTTATTTAATTTATTTACTGAGTTTACAATATATGCAGAACTAGAGCTATACTAGCTGGTGTAAGTAAAGGAACCAGACATGTTATTCTAAACAACAAAACACAAATACACTGAATAAAGTCTGGAGGACAAAACACTCCCCGCTTGACGTTATGTGAGTCTTCTGCAAAAAACAACAGAACAAGCTCAGCCACTGGTCTTAAAAATACTTTGGCCTCATTCTGCTGGAAGATCTTGACTTCGACTTTACGGATGCACTTATCCTCGCTTGGCAGTACTCTGGTGATCAGACCTAACGGCCACTTATTCCTTTGTGCTTGGCAATTTCCCATGAGTACAACATCAGTAAAAGGCGGATCCATGCTAAGTCTGTCAGATGGTAAATTGGCCATCTATTGTGTCTGTAACGTTCCGCAAAGTTTACGGCAGATAACACACTTGAAAAGGAACTTGCTCACATATCTCTTAGCTCCAACTATCCACAGTCCAGCAGCTTGTAAAGCTCCTTCGGTAAACAGTTGGCCCTGGTGCTTGGTTTGGTCATGGTAGTGTTGAATGAGTAAGTAGGCAATATGATGGTGGCCTGGGATCACTAAAGGATGTTTCTCTGAAAACTCTAACTTGCCTTCTTTTAAACGGCCTCCTTCTCTCAACAGACCTTTTTCATCCAGGATTGGATCAAGTTTCTTCAAACGCTGTCTTTAGGAACTGGTTTCTGGTTAACAATACAGTTGTTTTCTTTGGCGAAGACTTCTCTCTGTACAACAGATATTACCCAATTTTTAGCTTGTTCTAAGTCAGTTGCTGTGTAGACTTTTTCACAGTGATGCCAACCTCTGCAGTTGTCATGAGTTGGTGGCTCCTTTTTGTAGGACTGAACTATGTGGATTAGGCAAGTGATAGCTTGAACTAGTGACTTCCAGGTAGAGAACCTGCTAAACCGGTGGGGTTTAAACTGGTTGAGAGAAGTTGTTGTGACTGAGGTAGAAACCTGAGGACGGATTTCCTGATCCTTGACTACATTGATTAGATTAAATGTGGCAAAGTCATTAATGTTGCAGTCGGGACTGCGCAGAAAGGTGGGACCTGTGAACCATGAAGTACTTTCGAGATGGCTGGCTGCAACAGATCTGGTTGCTAGGTCTGCAGGATTGTAGTCTGTAGGCACAAAATTGAGCTGTTCACTGAATGCATTTCGCAGTTCTTTGGAGAGATATTTACCATTGCTGGAATCTGTCACCTCTTTGGCTTCTTCAAGTTGTTCCTTGAGAATGTTGACAAGTGCTTGAGCATGAGTCTGCTCCTCGTTGGCTTTTTCAAGTTCACTCTTGTTCATAACTTCCAGGAAGAGCCCATCTTCAATTGACATTGCTTCCTGATTGTCCTCCATTGCTCTCCTGAACACTGTGCATCCTAAGTCGTCTTGGTCCATCATAGATATTGCTGTCACAGAGGGAACTTAGGAGTGGAAGAGGCACAGGGTTGCTGTGTGGTAGCTCCTTTGTGAGGATGCGATTTTGGCAGGGCTGGAAGAGAGAAGGACGACCATTCTCTAGTGTACTAGTCAGTAAGTTATTAACAGATACCGGTTTGTGTGCGCTCCCCAGGCAAACATTGCCTATAATGACCCAACCAAGATCAGATTTTTGGGCATATGGAGCGTTGTGAGGACCATTAATCTGCTTTCTTGCTTTGTGGGCTTGCAAGATATCCCTCCCTAGGAGTAAGATTATCTGAGCCACATCATCTAGTTCTGGTATGAGATGTGCTATGTGATTCAGGTGAGTCTGCTACATCTAGTGTAGGGATCTCAGATTTGTTGTCTGGGTTCTGATTGCACTCTATTATGGTCTTACCATCCATAGACTCGATTTGTAGAGCGTCAGACTTCAGTGCACTGTGAAGTGATTGCTATTGTGTCTGTACTAGAGTCTTTGGCTCCTTGTTACTATGGGCAGGTGGGAAGGTTCTTCGAGCTGGCCCTGGGTGCAGAGCTGTGTTATGATCTGTGCTGGCGCACTCTGTACACTTGACACTGACCTTACAGTCCTTGGCAAAGTGTGTTGATGAAGAGCAGCACTTGTAACAGGTGTTGTCACAATTCTTGCTACACTTCCCAACAGAATAATGGAAGTCTTTCTAGCCTGGAGATCTCTTCTACATCTCTTGTTCTCAATATATAATAAATTATAGCTCATTCACCACATGGGTATTGTGAGTTTAGAAGAAGCTGTATGTATTAGCTGAGTTATCAAATTTGGAAAATTTCTGCAACCTATTTTTCCAGCTTTGCTATTTTTGACTAAAAGGTTCAATACTTTTTCAGTTTGTCACAATTTCCTATTTTAAGGCATTGATTTAATATTTTTGGATAAGATTTTGAAATGATGAGTTTATACATATATATATATATATATATAGATTTATATTTGTAGTCAGGGACAATAAGCCGAGTAATAGTGATGTTGGAATAATTAGGATTAGGTACAAGTCGGTTGAGGTGTGCCTAAAGAGGGCCCACCAAATAAATGGCTTGTATAAGTGGAGTGGTGGGTGAGATGAACCCAGCGTTAACAGTCCAGTGAGAGGGGTGGCCCGTGTTTATATAGCCGGGTAACCCTTCCCACAATTACAGGCTACGCCTTTCTATTTGTAGTCGGGGACAATAAGCCGAGTAATAGTGATATTGGAATAATTAGGATTAGGTACAAGTCGGTTGAGGTGTGCTGGGACCGACGTCCGGGCAGGACTGTAAATAAAGAGGGCAAAAAGTTGAATGAATAAACACATGAATACGTGTTGATGATACATAACTAAAAACCTTAAACGTCTTCCACCAATCTCTCGCTTTTTGAGAGATGTTATAGCGGAGTCTATATCCCAGTGTTCGGTTATGTGTACTGGGGTATTACTAAAGGCTGGAAAGTAGTTCCCTACTATGAGATTGACTTACAAAATGCTGAAGAGTGGTGTACGAGTTACGGAAAAGTCTTGACGTGTGCAATGCAATTTAAAGTGGTGAATGTATTTTGGGGGAAATACAGGGGGGGAAATCCTGCTTACACTTAGTTTATGAGACGTAGTATGAGGAAATAGAGAACGTGTACTTTAACAGCCGTGCTAATAGAGTTTAAACCCTACGTCAACTGGCGTCTAGGTTAGTGAGAAATGGCGAAGAAATTAGCTAACCAGGCCAGGGATAGGTGAGGCCATACTAAATGCCAAGTGGCTTTGAGAGGCTCTAGCTATGAAGTTGGCCGAGGGACTGAGGCCACTGAAAGGAGTGGCAGGAATGTGGCCTCTCTGTGACACTTAAAAGCTTCAATAAGAGTGGCCATGACAGGTGAGGCCCTATCTAATAACCTGTAGAGGTTGAAGCAAGGCTCTAACTATGAGTTGGGTGAGTGGGCGATTACCTCCGTTTGAGGATGGGAGTTGGCCTCACGGGGCAGGATAACCTTTAAACTAGATTAAGGCCAGCGCCTTTACAGCCATTTGATCTATCTCTAAGGAATGTAGGGGAAAGGAAGCGTAACGAATATAAGGAGGGTATATAGAACGTACGTACATGGCCCAATTAGTGTGGTTCATAATGAGAATGGATTCTTATAGAGAGGAACCTAATGACACTATGGGAACGTTAATGGGAATGCGTCCAGTATGGTGTAAGAGTTAATGGAGATAAGGTCACAACATACCTGTGTTGTGTTGAGGACTAAGACATCAACAACAGGGCGAATTGTATAGATAGTAGAATCGAGGATAACAAGAGAACAAAATATGTATGACCTTAGTCCCATCAACATGTGGATAGGAAAGATAATTAAACTTGTTGAATCTATGTGTGAGTTCCCGCTGTGTGACCTTCCGTAAGAAGGACCAATGTTATGTGTGAGAGTATGTTGTACATATATTTTACTAGCAGGAAACAAGCTTAGGAGATCCAGCAAGTTTCTGAGGCTGGGGTAATGTATGCTGACAGAGGGTGGTGTAGGAAGAAAAATAAGTGGCTTGCTCCAGTGAGAGGTTGAAATGGAGTTGTAGTGGAATGCCTGTGGTGGGCCGTATGTAACGTATGAGTGGCAGCCTAGTGAGGGCTGTATGTGGAGATGTTGTTGTGGCAGGCTGTATGCCAAATGAAAATCTTATGCCGTATGTGAGTGCCCAATAGAGGGCCGACAATTGTGTCGTGCTGCATAGCTCATGTAGGACCGAGATATGATAGGGTTTTAGAACCCCTAGTATGCTGTAAATTACGTAAGAGCTGGGTAGCAGGGTAATGGCTATATGAGAAGTAATAATTGTACGTACCACAATGTAAGTGGCATGGTAACACCAGATTATTGAAATTACGCTGAATCGCAATAGCCTAATAAGAGATGTAAGGATTAAGTACGTAATGGGGGATACTGTAACCTCCTGAGAATATGGCCAGGTGTATGCCACTTAGGGAGAGTTGTGAGTAGATTAGCAGAGTGCTCATATGTGTGCAGTAAAAGGAATAGCAGATGCTTAACTGATAAAACACAGTTGAACAGAGGTTGTGATTTGTGAAATAGCTAAATATACGCCTATGGTTGAACCCGGATGTAATATCGCTTAGCGCCAAGACAAGGGGTTGGAAGTGGACATAGTAGCCCACTGAGGACATATGAAGCGTGTTGCAAGGAGTAGTGAGGGCCTTGCGTAGGGAATGTGCACACAATGCAGAGAGAAGGCCCAAATTGAGTCCTGGGGTACAGGGTGGACATGAAAATGCTGCGTAACACACATCAGGAGGGGGAGAGATGATTTGTAAGTCAAAGGATCAGTAGGGTTGGGGGGGAGTTACAGGTTGTTAGGAGAAGCTTATAACATAGGTATGATAGATATGAGGCAGTAGCATACCCTGCGGTGTAACTGATGATGCTGAAAAAGTCGGCATCGTAAACATATAGGGATTGAGAACACCTATATTGATATAATACATACCTGCTGAGTCCAAAAGACCTAATGACAGGTATAACTTGATACCAGGAGTCTAGTCCGAGACCTCTAGAATGCTCAGACTTCTAGAATGCCTCTAGTGCTGATGTGAGACCGTAATGGCCATTAACCATGTTTGTAGGGGACATAGTATTAGGCCATGTGATAGCTGAACTCATGTTTAAGCTTAAACTCGGTTGGTATGTGAAGTTCTACAATTTAAGAGTGTAGAAAATTAGGTATTATGGTAATGGCCGTAAAAATTACTTGACGGGATTACTCAAATCATGATGAAAGCAGTGGATTAATAAACATGTATACATAGTACGCACACAAGAGTAAGGTTGAAGTAACTAATTGCTAGAGTAACTGCTGAATTGTAGGGACATACAACAGCGTATATAATGATATTACTTTGACTGAATAACTAAAATTCTGAAGGACTGCATATATGTAACACGTGATTACTGATTTCAAGTGGAACATGTGGATAAATACATTGTAGCATGTGTATGAGCAAACAAAGGTTTACACAATTAGAATTAATTGAAACTAGTTTGGCATAGAATGAGCGGCAAGATGTAGCCGAAATGTGCAAGCGACTGTCGAAATGGCTGGAGTGAATTGGTCTGAATGCGAATGAGTGCAGTAGATCGAAGGCTGTGCAGGTGCATGGGACTGATGTAAGCAGGGGTAAGTGTGCATAAATGACAGTGTTTCAAGCCAAATGTGCAGCTCTGTGTCAGAGGGCTGTGACCCAAAACTCACGGTTTGTAATGTCATGGCTGAAAAAGGTGTTCCAGGGGAGCTGTCGGCAGAAAGCTTTGGCGGGGGGTGGGGGTTTGAGGGGGGAGGCTCGTGAAACCAAAGGAGCTGACCCATGTGGGGAAACGGAGCTGAACCAGTTAGCTGAGCGAGTGGTGGAACTTAAAGCCCGGGAAGGAGACACTCTTCCACAATTGGGCGCAGTGTAGGGACCGGCTTGGCGGTGTTAGGAGCTCTGGAGGCAGGTCGCCTTGGGTCGGGAGTGCACGACGAGCGCTCTAACCACGGGATACCCGGCAGCGATGCAGAGGAGCGCGGAGGTCACGAACTGGAACCGGAAGTAGATAGTGTCGGTATGAACCTAGTCCAGTGTGAGGGGTGGCCCGTGTTTATATAGCCGGGTAACCCCTCCCACAATTACAGGCTACGCCTTTCTATATCGATATATATTTTAAATGTATTTTTTATCTAAAATCATTTGAAAAGCTTATGCAAACATATTAAATTGAGGTCTTAATGAGTAAATCACTGCATTATATAATAAATGTTATATATTTAATAATTATGAACTCACAATTAAAAATGCATGTAGGTATATCTGAATGTGGTCACATCCTTATCTCCATTCATAGTGCAGTAACTGAGACAAAGCAGTCATGTGTGCAGTTGTTCCTAATTATTTATCAACCTCCTTTATGCATTTTGTAGAAATGCTCATTACAGGTTGAGCAAGAATGAGAAGAATGAGAATTCCTCTAGAATGTTCAATACCGGTTGAGAGAGAATAAGAATTCCTCTAAAATGTCCATTAAAGGTTGAGAGAGAAAGAGAAGTCCTCTAGAATGATCTTCTATTCAATATTGTCCATCTAGTTTTGTCTTGTTTTCATGCATGGTGCATATCTCTAGTCTTTCCTTGTTCTCCTAGTTTGGTCTTGTTTTCTTGTATGGTGCCTTGCCTTGCTTCAGTACTGGATACATCCCTGCTGCAGAGCCTCCCTATTCAGCTCCTTTGAGGTCTGCTTAATTACCTGCTCCTAGTTTCTGGGATCCACATAAGCTGAATCAGGGTTCTGGTTGTGGCTGCACAAACGCTGGTGCTCAACACCAGGGGGCGTGAGGTTACCCTGCACCAGACCCTGCTAATCCACCTCCACACTGTGACTCCTACTCTGAACATCAGACATACATGGGTCCCGGTCAACGCACCGCCGCCTGGACAGTGTTTACTATTACATCTTTGTTAGTTCACCCATCGTAAAGCGCTATGGAATTTGTTGCTGCTATATAAATATAATATTAACAATAATAATAATAATAATAATAATAATGTAAAGGCATCCTTTGTGAGATCCCTTGTGCAATGTACTGTGAGATTGCAGTGGTGTCTTTGGTGAATTTTGCCACCAGCATTCAGCTAATGAGTAAGTGAATAATAAGCAGACTATGTCTGACAAATAATTGTGGCTCATGATATTGATTAGGTTTATTTAGTGGAGCCAGTTCCGTTGACCTTCTAATTTTATTACATATTGTTAAGAGTAAGTGCAAAGCTCTTGTCGATGTGATCAGGGACCCAAAGAACCTTGGGAACCCTGAGTGCATTTTTATATATGTGCCCCAAGTACAAATCTTTTACTTTAATTAAAATTTGGGTGCTGAGTCTCTTAAGAACTCATAGCTTTTATTGGGACGGCATACGTGTACTTGTTTTCTCAGTATCCAATAAATCATTACATACCATCTCACCATAAAAAGAAGTGGGCGAGAGTGGGACTAATCAATCAAACCTCTTTTCGTAATGGGGTCTATGAGAACCATCTGTCTGCTTAGCCTTAAAGAGACACTACAGTCAACAGAACCATTACAGCTAAATGTAGTTGTTCTGGTATCTATAACCCGTCCCTACAGGCTTTTCAAAGTAAACCAAGCAAGTCAAACTCCGCCCAATGAATATTTTTACGGCCCGGCAAGCTGCAAGTTTGACATGTTAAAGGGACACTATAGTCACCCAGACCACTTCAGCTCAATGAAGTGGTCTGGGTGCCAGGTCCCTCTAGGGTTAACCCTGCCTGCTGTAAACATAGCAGTTTCAGAGAAACTGCTATGTTCACATTTGGGGTTAAGCCAGCCTCTAGTGGCTATCTTCCTCCATCACACAGAGCGTCCATAGGAAAGCATTGAAAAATGCTTTTCTACGGACACTTTGAATTGTTGGGTGACTTCATTCCGGCCCGGCATCACTAAATTGCACTCAAGAGGGAGCAGTGAGGAGCTGGAAGGAAGACCCCAGGGACAGGCCACACACCAGTTTCCAAAGGAAGGGAGCAATAAATAAATGATTTGTGAGTGCGTGTGCCTGGCAGTGCGTGTGCCTGGCAGTGCGTGTGTTTGTCAGTGCGTGTATGTTGGTCAGTGTTGCGATGGCCATGGCTGGATAGTGTAGGACCTGGATGTTCACGGAGGCATGCAATGCCACATCACATTTAGACATGAAGTCAACGTGCTCCACCTTCACAGGTTTTCAAGGAGTAGCAGAAGGATCTGCTTTGGCACAGGGTGTGGACAGCGGTATTGGGGATATACCAGATGCAGGACTCTGGAGTCGCATACTGGCAGCGGCAATGTTAATTGAGTCTGCTGGTTGACTAATATTGTTTTGATTTTTTTTTAATTAGGGGGTGCTGGGATTTAGTATAGAATGGCTGGGGTTTACTAGAGGACGGTGCTGGGGTTTAGAAGAGGGGGTGCTTTGTACTTTTCAAAATAAAATGTTTCTATGAAAGTTTAAGTTTTTTTTTGTGGCCCACATAAACTTAAACCTTGTTTATTTGGCTCATGCTAGCCTTTGAGTTTGACATGCTTGATCTAAACAATGCTTTTTCAGAAAAAATGCAGTGTTCACATTGCTGCCTTGTAATGCCTCTCGATGCAGTCATTCAGGCGGCCACTAGAAGTGCTTCTTATATCAGTGCTGCAATGTCAGACACTGAACGCTCCCCATAGAAATGCATGGATTCAATGCATCTCTACGAGATGCTGTTTGGCACAGTGTGGCATTTTGCCGCACATGCAAAAGCATCCACCCAATGCTTTCCTATGGGGAAGTATTGGATTGGCTGAGATCATCAAGATTGCCAGCTGCAGCTAGACTGGTGTGGCAGTGGAGAAAAAGTAAGTAAAATCACTTTTTATCTCTACTCTAAGGGGTGCCAGTGACCTAAACTGCAACTGCAGCACTTTAGTGTTTGGAATACAAGTTTGTATTCCTAACCCTATAGTGTTTCTTTAATAATAGTACAAACAGTAAACCTATTTCAAATAAATGTAAATCGTATTGTCATCTGAATTGGTTGTATACCCTATTGCTTCCTAGAGTTAATAATTATATTAACACATACAAATTCTGATTATAATTCAGCCTTGAAACCATATACAGAGTTTTCCAGGTAAGTAGTCAAACAATTAGTGAATGCTTTTACAACTTACTTGGGGTACGCCAGGCACAGATTACAAGAGCTCTGTTAATTACCCCGAGCTTAGCCCTTCAGTACACGGCCTGCTCATTGGCAGCTGAACGCTCTCAACCAAGCTCTGCACCAATGGGCTCAGCCCAATGCAGGAGCCTCAGGAAGCACAGGTGAAATGATCTGATTACTTACCATAGGGGTCACAGGACACTCAAAGCACCATAAATCACTGCAGCATGTTGTAGTTGTTTTGGTGCCTGGAGTGTTCCTTTAACCTACTCTGAGAATATATGCATGCTTCACCTTTTAATGTGACATTGTTTAAATGGGAGAATACATATTTTATAACCTTCGTTTGAACCTTTATTTTGAGCTATCCTGCAGAATCAAGATGTAAAAGAATATAGTTTGGGGCACTTGAACATAAGGTTGCCGTGTATGTGGAATATAGGTTATATATATTTTTTTTTTAGATCAACTACAGATATTGCTTCCAAACATATTTATAACATATGGCACTCTGAGCAATTTAAAATTCAATGAGAATAAATTTGAAATTATTAAGGTTTCGGAACCGTGGCAAATGGCTGATGTTATGAAATCTTGTTTTCCATTCATATGGTGTGAAAATTTTAAGTTCAATGATGATCAATCTGAAATTTGTAATGTTTCAAAGGGCTGATATTTTGAAATCCATCCCATTAACATGGTGCAAAAAACATCTTGAATAGTGCCAATGAATCTATTCAACCTTAACAAGTAGGCTGTTTCCCTCTGCTTAACCTATTTCAATCCAAAAGGCGAACAAGGTCTGTCTTGCATACTCTTTGGTTATGATATATGAGCTCCTATACTAGTTTCCTATAATGCAGCAATGTATCCACTCACAAACAACACAGTTTATTTTAGGTCATATAGGACCTAGAATCACCACTCTATATACATACATACATACAGCTCCTCTAAGGATCACAAGCCGTTGGTGGACCTAATGAACCTAGACTCGGTCAACTTAACTTTAATACGCCAAAAGCCCAATAATTAATCTATAATGTCCTGGCATAACTATCCACAACATGCAATCTTATCTGGAGACTTGTATGGATAAAACATATTTTGGTCTTTTTTTAGGGGTTGAAGAAAAGAAGTTTTAAGAAGAAAATATCTTATGATACGTATATTATTTTAGAAGAATTTAGTATTGGGCTTCTCCTCATTATCATTAGGGTAAAACAGGTAAGTAGCTATTTTTATTGACTGGTGGCTAGAGCTTTGAGACCCTTACCCACTTGGGGGGTTACTTATAGCACAATGTTGGAGGAATGGATACCCCTTCCAATGCCCAACCCCTTTATAAATAACGATAGTCATTCCTGTCACGGTGTTTAGGCAGGGAGGGACATTAGATCCTCCAGGTTAACATTTAGTTAATAGCTACTATCTGCCACCAAATGATGGGTGCTGAAGTTAACATTCAGTCCCCCTACCCCCCCATTTATATTATCCTATAGCCCCCATCCGTTGGTCAATTAATTATAGTCAACCAGCAGAGGAATGGGGGGTAGATAGTGACCTACCCACCTGCTATTTTTGATTTTACAACCACCATCTAATGCCCAAAGTTGGGTTCGTGATGGGGAGTAGTTCCAGGTTCATCCTGTATATTAAAAGTTTTAGGGTAGCAATAGCTGCCTAGACACCAGTATTTTATTACAACTGTTAGTAAATAGCAGGCATGTTCCCACTCACGGCATGGGGGAGGTGAAAAACCTTCCTTGCACTAATGTGGGCATCATATTGCCACAGGCTGGGTTTTTTTCAATGACTAACTATAAGGTTAGTTGATAAATGAGCTTCCGATGCACATTTTGGACTATGTCTCTTGAGCAACTGATCTGTTTATCAGGTCTGGCTGCTGAAATTTGGCATTAGATCCAGTTCTAATACAATAAAAATATTGCTCAAAACCAGACTATAATTTTCCACTGGGTTTTACCAATAGAATGTAACCAAGGCCATAGTCTGGGAACTCTGATTGACATACATTTACCAATATTGCTGGATTTACTCACTGTAACAAATCTCCCTTTCAATCCACCTACGTTCACTACCCCTACCCCACTTTTTTTAATCTTCCCTTCTCGTCTCTCAATGTGCTTTTCTTATTCATTCTGTTTTCTGTTTCTTACATAGTTACATAGTTACATAGCTGAAAAGAGACTTGCGTCCATTAAGTTCAGCCTTCCTCACATATGTTTTTGCTGTTGATCCAAAAGAAGGCAAAAAACCTAGTCTGAAGCGCGTCCAATTTTGCAACAAACTAGGAAAAAATTCCTTCTTGACCCAAAAATAGCAGTCAGATGTCTCCTTGGATCTAGCAGCTATTACCCCACTAATTAGAAATTATATCCCTGTATGTTATGTTTTTGCAAGTATTTATCCAGTTGCTGTTTAAACATTTGTATGGACTCTGATAAAACCACCTCTTCAGGCAGAGAATCCTTATAATTTTAAACCCTTCAGCAACATGGGATGGGGGGTGGGAGGGAGGGAGAGGGGCACTGCAGGGTCCTGCAGTGCCAGGAAAATGGATATGTTTTTCTGGTACTGAATAGTCCCTTTAAGCTCACAGGTCTATAATTTCCAGGCAAGGATTTTGAACACTTTTTAAATATAGGAACGACATCTGCCTTCCTCCACCCCTCTGGTACAATACCTGAAACAAAAGAGTCTTGAAAAAAAAATAATTTTTCTTATTCTTTTACCATTGAAACCATATTGCTTTTAATAACTATTTCTAATTATGTTGAATAACCTTTTGTCATTTTGACTTAGTCCTTCGGATGGCTCACAAAGTCCAAGTTTGGAAGAAAAGAGTGAGCATAACTAGAAATAAAAGATTGAGGGTAAAAGGGAAAGCTCCTTCATACAGCTCGCTGTGTTGTAGGACTGTTATTGTGTTCTCTCCTTTTATGAAGAATACCTGCTGAGACACCTTGGACAAATGGAAGGTTTTACAGCAGAGGATACAGCAACCCACACAACTGTTCTTCACCAAGGGGAACACTGCTCTAAGACTGAGAGAGAATTACTACATATTGTCTGAACTTAGGAAGTCACCTTAATGGGAAGGCAGTTCTGGTTGCTCAGTTTGAGATTTCTAAATAGATTCTTCCAACGTGCAAACTTCATTTTGAAACTCTTTTTTACAGTGGGAAATAGTTAATAGCTTTGTTACAATTTACAACATAATATTTGTCATTTCATTTTATAGAATAGTTCACGACCATGCAGGCGTTTAAAATCACCAAAGAAAATTCATATTTAGCAAGAAAAAAAGTGCCCAGATTGTCATATTAATACACACCGCAACAGATATCCAAATAAAAGGTAGACATAACTATTGAAAGCTCGGGTTTGCTGATGGCTTGCTGAAGAAACGTCGTTCAGTAGACACAAAATGCATCCAAGTTTTCTCTTAGTATTGTTACTGTAGCTTTTATGTTTTGGTGTATGGAAACCACATACATTTTTGCACGTTTATTAGTTCAGGCTGCCTTCTATCAATTTCAGCACAATTAATCAGCACACAAGAATATGCTGTGAGTTGTCATCATTGTGGTTCTTCTATGTCTAGATCAAGTGCTTAGTGGAACACAAGTACCACCACTAAATAACCCAGAGTGTTGCAGTCGCCTGCAAGTGAGTTATAACAGTGGTTCCCAAACTTTTTAGGTTCAAGGCGCCCTTAATATCTTAATATTTTTCTAAGGCACCCCAAGTCAAAAAAATTTCTAGGTTGTATATATGTTCAGCGATGCAGCATATACTGGGCCCCTAATCTTGGGAGAGGCACTGGTAGGTTATTTAAATAAACATTCCAAGCACAATAACCACTACATTATGTTGTAGTGGTTAGTGCCAGTAGTGCCATGGTGCCCTCCCAGGGTGTGTAGTCAAACTGTTTAAGAACAGTTTGACAACTTACCTGGGGTCTGCTGGGATAGGGGCTGTAGTGTGTGTGGTGGAGTGTGTGTATGAGGGGTGCATTGTGTTTACAGGGGTGCATTGTGTTTGTGAAGGATGTAGTTTGTGTGTGTTGGGTGCAGTGTGTGTGTGTTTGTGTGGGGGGTGCAGTGTGTGTGAGGGGTCAGTGTTTGTGAGGGGTCAGTGTGTGTGTGTGAGGGGTCAGTGTGTATGGGGGCAATGTGTGTGTATGGGGCAATTGTGTTTATGGGGGTAGTGTGTGTATGGGGGATGGCGTGTGTGTGTATGCGGGGTAATTCTGTGTATGGAGGATAGTGTGTGTGTGTATGGGGGCATTGGGTGTGTATGGGGGCAAGGTGTGTATGGGGGCACTGTGTGTGTATGAGGGCAGTGTGTGTGTATGGGGATAGTGTGTGTGTGGGGGATAGTGTGTGTATGGAGGGGGGCAGTTGTGTGTATGGGGGCAGTGTGTGTGTGTGGGGGATAGTATGTGTATGGGGCAGTGTGTGTGTATGGGGAGCTATTGTGTGGTGTGGGGGTAGGAGGACAAATACAAAATATATACTTTATTTTTTTTAATTAAAAAAAAAATATCCCCCCTCCTTGCTTACCTTTACCTGGGAAGGGGGACATTCCCTGCAATCCCTGGTGGTCCGGTGGGGAAGCCCTGGTGGTCCAAGTGGTGAGAGTGAACTCTAGCAGCCTCAGGAGCTGCTAGAGTTCACTCTCGAGAGATTTGGAACACTGAAGAAACGTCGTTCAGTAGACACAAAATGCATCCAAGTTTTCTCTTAGTATTGTTACTGTAGCTTTTATGTTTTGGTGTATGGAAACCACATACATTTTTGCACGTTTATTAGTTCAGGCTGCCTTCTATCAATTTCAGCACAATTAATCAGCACACAAGAATATGCTGTGAGTTGTCATCATTGTGGTTCTTCTATGTCTAGATCAAGTGCTTAGTGGAACACAAGTACCAGCACTAAATAACCCAGAGTGTTGCAGTCGCCTGCAAGTGAGTTATAACAGTGGTTCCCAAACTTTTTAGGTTCAAGGCGCCCTTAATATCTTAATATTTTTCTAAGGCACCCCAAGTCAAAAAAAATTCTAGGTTGTATATATGTTCAGCGATGCAGCATATACTGGGCCCCTAATCTTGGGAGAGGCACTGGTAGGTTATTTAAATAAACATTCCAAGCACAATAACCACTACATTATGTTGTAGTGGTTAGTGCCAGTAGTGCCATGGTGCCCTCCCAGGGTGTGTAGTCAAACTGTTTAAGAACAGTTTGACAACTTACCTGGGGTCTGCTGGGATAGGGGCTGTAGTGTGTGTGGTGGAGTGTGTGTATGAAGGGTGCATTGTGTTTACAGGGGTGCATTGTGTTTGTGAAGGATGTAGTTTGTGTGTGTTGGGTGCAGTGTGTGTGTGTTTGTGTGGGGGGTGCAGTGTGTGTGAGGGGTCAGTGTGTGTGAGGGGGCAATGTGTGTGTATGGGGCAATTGTGTTTATGGGGGTAGTGTGTGTATGGGGGATGGCGTGTGTGTGTATGTGGGGTAATTCTGTGTATGGAGGATAGTGTGTGTGTGTATGGGGGCATTGGGTGTGTATGGGGGCAAGGTGTGTATGGGGGCACTGTGTGTGTATGAGGGCAGTATGTGTGTATGGGGATAGTGTGTGTGTGGGGGATAGTGTGTGTGTATGGAGGGGGGCAGTTTGTGTGTATGGGGGCAGTGTGTGTGTGTGGGGGATAGTATGTGTATGGGGCAGTGTGTGTGTATGGGGAGCTATTGTGTGGTGTGGGGGTAGGAGGACAAATACAAAATATATACTTTATTTTTTTTAATTAAAAAAAAAATATCCCCCCTCCTTGCTTACCTTTACCTGGGAAGGGGGACATTCCCTGCAATCCCTGGTGGTCCGGTGGGGAAGCCCTGGTGGTCCAAGTGGTGAGAGTGAACTCTAGCAGCCTCAGGAGCTGCTAGAGTTCACTCTCGAGAGATTTGGAACATTGCCGTGGTAACCGCGACAACGTTTCGAACTTGTGAGAGGAGAACCTGGTGGAGCTGCAGGTTAGACCCCCGTCTGGATCCTCTCTCTCCCTCACCTGCCGGCTGTCAGGAACTGCTGAGTTATTACATAAACTGCCTTTTTTTTTTTTTACACCATGTGGATCTTTAATTTAATTAATATTTGTTGGAAAAAATAGTGCTTGATACGCTAAAGCTAAACTGGTACATATAAATATATTTTCAAATCAATAATCCAAAGGCTTCGTGATGTGGTGCAATGAAGGGGATGTTTAAGAACAAAATCATATTCAACATTTCACCGTTAAGCCATAATCATGTATGCTTGAGGCTGAAACATTGTATACCGTGATACCTTTGGATTACTGATTTGAAAATTACTAAAAGGGACTGCAAATCCCTCCCAAATTGCTCCAGCGTGTCTACAACTTTTCTTCACTAACCCGTGTGCAACGCTATTCTTGGATTTTTACAAATGATATTCCCAAATTAGAGGTAGTGGGGGCAGTATTTAATTTAAGCACCTTTTGTGAAAGTTCTATCACTGGAAATGATGAAATAACATGTAACAAAAACACACCTTGTTGTTTGCTCTAAATATATTTTGCTCTTTCTATCCTGCAGTAACAATGGTACAAGGATTCATTTTTTTTTAAACAGGTTCAGAGTTGGACTACTGACAGTGAACTTGGAAGCTATTTCCATATCAGTATTTTTTGCATGTTTTCTCCATCACTGTCACAGATCTCATTTCCTTAGCTCACATACTAGTAATTTGTTAAAATAATGTTGAAATAACTGAAGAATTTGCAGGATTATTCGTACCCTAGCAACTTTAGGCACTAAGGGCATATGTTTGCTCAAAAGAGGTGCATATCTCTTTTCTCTCTTTTTACTGCGGCATAAGGATGTAGACCCTTAAAAAAATAAACATCTGAAAATACGAGGAAGGTTTTGGAATGCAAATAAATGTTGATGATTAGATGAATTATAGAGATGCTAGATTCTATTGTTCGTATGACGTCAGACAGACACGTAAATACTGTATTCTACTACTGCTGTTGTGAATTTCATCTTAAAATTGATTAATCATTGTGATCATGATTTCACCTGATTACGGACTCACGAGACTGTGAAACAAAGTAAAAAATTAAAATTTAGCTGATTTGAAAAAAAAAAAAGACAGTAGAAACACAGGTTATATGAGCCAAGACAGGAGCCTTATACTTTATGTATAATTTATTTATAGTATGTCCAAGTTAATATTTTTCTGTATGCATGAATATATCATTTTACAAGTATGCGTGTGTCTGTTGGAGTTAATTCATTAAATCTTGATGATATACATAATTAAGTGTTGCTGAGAACATATTAGTGCGGTTAACAGTTTTACTGTTAATTCTTGAAATGATGTAGCAATTAGACGTATCTTTAGTCTCAAACAGTATTTACATTTTCGAATAATTTGCAAAAAATTTAAGCACCGTTTACATTTTCAAATGAACAGCTAAGTAAGATTATATGGGAATGGAAACATTTACCAATATTTCATTCAGTAAAACTAATTGGAATTCAATCACGATTACAATTTTACTGTTCATTTTTAAGTGACCCGATTCCGTAAAACCCAGGGCATGGGCAATAAAACTGTTGAAAAAATAATGTGAATGGAGAGAATGTGTTTAGGAGCTGGTAAAAGGGAACAAGTTACACCCCTCGTACTCATTCCTACAGAGCGTTTCTGCTTGGCTGCACACTTGCATTATGTTTTCTAAGAGTGCAGTAAAGATACAGCTGTCCAGTATTGCATTCATCAACATGTTAAATGTGTTTTGTGAGAGATTGCTCATGTAGTTCATCTAAGCAGCTTATGTTAAGCCTTACTTTAATTTAGCCGATTAAAAACAAAAAATTAAATGATTTAAGACAATTTTTTTCCTTCAAAGTACTTTATCTTAGAGGGTGAAACAGAATTAATATTTATCATCTTACCATATAGTTCTTCTGTGTCCAGGTTACTGAAAAAGATAAGAAATGATATTTAGAAATTGTACGAATGATAAAATATAGCTTAGCGTCCGCTGAAATGAAGTATTTTGCAGAAAATTATAAAATACCATAAGGATCATGTAACAGCTACAAAGACTGCAAAGACTGTGTGAAAATAGAGTAGGGTTGCATTGAGGAAGATTTTTTAAAGTGCCACTTCTGGAAAAGTTGTGTAAAATTGAATGTATCAAGCAATCGCCAGAGACAAAGGTGGAATAAACCACGATATTCCTTTGGTCTCCATCGTGATTGCTCAAGTTTCAAAAAGTTGCACTTTACTTATAAATCTCCCACAGTGAGACAAGTTTACATCAATGTCTCATTGACAATCAAAATAAAACTTCACCTCCCTTACAGAATAAATCTCCCTTTACAAAGTGGTTTTTTTTTTGTTTTGTTTTTAATTATTAGGAGTGAAAAGTATGCATGAGTATATAGTGAGAATTATATGAATAGGTATGTGAAGATAAAATATACGTGTTCATAAAATCCACAAAATAAGACAAATATAAAAGAATAAAAATATAACCGAGCAGAAAAATATCTGAATTCTGCATAAAAAGGACACTGCATATAATTTCGTATAATACTATTAACATCCCACTCACAATTAAGGCCATGAAGGCGTCTTGTATTCAATTAAAATATATAAAACGCTTTTCTCTTGTTCAGGATATATTTGATATCATCTCCTCTTTTAGAAGTAAAACAACTCTGTGTGCCTTGAAAGAGAAAAATATAGGAAATATCATCCCCATTACATGCCTCAGTAATGACTCACCAGAGAATTTACATTTTACTTACTGATGTCCAAAACATGTTCCCTAATGCACTCCTTAAGTTCAAGGTTTGACCCACATATTGAGTTGTACACTCGAGGCATATAGAGAGTTACACCACACACTTTGTTTTACAATTAATAAAAGAAGAATCTCATAAGCCTTATTGTCAATGAAAGAATAAAACAGTTGTTTTTTTAACAAAACTGCTGCAATGTAACAATGTAACTATACATTGTTTGAAAGTGTGTTGCTAATGAAATTAATAAAGCTTGGAGAAATTAGAGTACCCCAAAGTTGGGGCCATACGTGAACTGCATCTTGTAGAATTAGGAATAATATGTCCGTAATAATTAGCAGATTTCAAAATTGTAGAATGTTTATGCAAACATTTATTGATATTAGCAAACTCAGCACTAAATTGGGAGCAGAAAGAAGGGGCCTCATTATTCCAATTGTTTAATGATTTATTTGATTCCAAAAGGAGGGATGTCCTGGCAAATCTCTTAACTATTTCATAACCCCAAGTGACTAGGTGCAATTTATAACCTTAGTCTTTGAGACACTTTTTAGCAGATCTGCATGGAACTTGAATTTGGCATCATCTGAGCAATTATGTCTAGTCCAGGTTAATTCCCCACAAAAAAAGTATGTCACGGATGGCAGCCAGAAGCCAAAACAAGGAATTCCCTGCTGTTGGTTTTCTATCATTTTCAGTTACAGTACAACCTTCTTCCAAAATAGACAAACATAAATCCAAATATATGATTCACGAATAATTACTCCCTACCGAAAAAAATCATATTAGAATTGTGTTGATTAAGTTCCAACCCAAAAGAAGCTAAAACCTCCTGTGTTCCATTCCAAATCAATATTACGTCATTGATAAATCTGCCATTAAATACAATATGATCCCTGTAGTGATTCCCATCTACAAGACATGGAGGACCTCCCACTACCCCATAAAGAGATTAGTGTGAGAGGGTGCAAAACGTGCCGTCATTGCCATGCCCCTGTAGATATAAATTGCCTTCACAAAAATAATAATTATGGCTCAAAAGAGAATCCAAACATGTGAATAAGAATTGCTGTACATCAGATGAGAGACCTGAATATAATTTTTTGTTTTTTAATGGGTCACTGCTTTGAGGGACAGAGAAATATAAGGAGCTGACATCAAGGGAAACCCATTGGTTCCCTGTATTCCACTTCACAAATTCAAGTTTAATGGACAAGATAAATAATGGTGATTGTATGTATTAGGGTAAAATAAGGCCATCTTGGAATTCTGGAAACATTTATAAAACACTTGACATTTAGTATCGAGGTTTATAATAAGGTCTCCAGAACTCCTTCATGGCATTATTTTCCCATAATGGTTTGGTATTATGTATCCTATAATTTTAATATATGTTTTTTTTTTCATTTGCTCTTTAGCAGTAATTCTCTAAACAGAAGAAGGAAACTCTAAAAGGATTTTAAGAAACAAACGATTTTGCTCACATCTACTATATAACAGAAAATGTGCCATTCATGTACATCAAAGAAATACATTTACTTTCCATAAAGAGATATGTCTGTGATCAAAGCAGATTATCTCTTAGGGAGCTCTCGTAGACAAAGATGACCCCATTTGGAGGATATAAGTAAGTCTGGCAGATTCTAAATTGGTCTCTGTCTCACTCAGGGAAAACAAAATGACTACAAAGTCAAGTCTAATGCAGGTATATGTTGTATACACCAAATTAAAAAAAGACATGAAAATTTGAACATGTGCGGATCTAAAACATTTGATGCAAATGTGTTAGATAATAATTCTCCCTGATATATTTATAGCCAGTTTTGCATGAGTAGGAGTTGCAGAACACAGCACCAGTGTCTGTATTTACAGTAGGTCTTATTTTAAATATTCGTTAGGCTTTTTCCTGCTTCATATAACCTTACATATGGGTACCAGCATTTACGTAGTTCTTGTTATATGCAGCTTAGTGCTAATGTCTCAAATTGTGTTACAGTTACTATGAAGTCAATTTACTAAATGTGGTAATCAATAACCAGGGGTGTTGCAAGGGAGATGACCTGGGCTAAAGACAAGAATGGGGTCCTGAAAAGCAATAGTTATAATTTGGCACGGTTTCTTTTATCTTTTAGTCTCCTGTAATATCGAGGCAGAAATTCCTCTCCAAAAACATAATTAGCATTGCCACTTTCATGCACCATATCTGGAAATAATTATACAGCATAGTGCAGGGGAATGTCTGTGGGTGCAGGGTTTTAATACAGTGTGTGTATGTTTAATGCTGAACGTTTAAGGTGAATGTTGCAGGTGCAGGGTTAATGCAGCATGTTGTGGGATTAGTAGATCAAGTGTGGGGTAAATACAGCAAGTAAGTCAATATATTAGGCCATATGTTGCCCCTGGTGTTTTTGCCACCCAGCAACTTCTGTGTTGACAGCAAGTTAAAAAACAGGTATTGTCAATAAAATATCTGTAACAACTGCAATGTGGCCTGTTTTAATGGTAAACAATCAGGTGAATGGAGAATGAATACTCATCCTCATACAAGGTCAGATTCTAACAGGCATAGAGGTGTCAATTCAAAATACTAACCCTTACCTGTAAACCTCTAAACAACTTTAGCCCCATTACATTTCTTCACTGATTCGTAGGTATGCCACTTCTCGGTCTCTCCGCTCTGCTGGCGACCTTCTCCTGTTTGCTTCTCGCGCTCTCACTGCTAACTCAAGCTTACAGGACTTCACAAGGGTGGCTCCTTTCCTTTGAAACAGCCTGTCTAACCCCATCATACTCTCCTATAGTCTTCAATCATTTAAGAAGTCCCTCAAAACCCATCTCTTCAGAAATGCTTCTGTCCTCCCAGAGTGCAATACACTTGTGAGAAAATTATTTGGAACTCAACCGCAGGTGAAAAAACTAATTGGATACTGTCACTTTTAGAAAATATATTGTATTTAAATAAAGAACTTTCACTTGGCAGTCTTCTTCAGCAATAATGTTTTAAAATAATGCATGAAGAATGGGAATCTTGGTTGAGTATAACTTCACAAGAAAAATAGTAATTGGTTGTAAATGAAAATAAGAAATACTCAATTAGCAGCAAGCAGTAAAGTCAATGAAACTTCAATATAAAGTTGACAGAGCAGGTGATTCCTGTTGTACAAAGTAACAGTCTTTTAAATTGAAGAAATAAACTTTATAATGAAATATGTCCTGGTATGCGAAGTGGTTGTAGTCAATTGACTCAAAGAATAATAATTAACATTTGAGTAATTTAGAATGAAAATTTGCATATACCAAGGTTTAGGCTACTGTCCAGCCTTGGTATATACTTAGTGCAGCGCTTGTGGAAGATTGTGAGATGGTCAATAATACTCACTGCAATAGAATGCATGGTAATTCTCTAGCCAAGGCTGTCCTTGCACCTGGGGAATGAGCAAACAAATACGTAAGAGATTATGGAGATGATAAATACCATAATAGAGGGGGCTCTCTACAGGCACTCAATCGATTATACCCAGAGCCAGGTCCCCAGGGCTCTGGTAAAGGTGAGCACTAGTTTGCTTTTTAAAGAGATATCACCACTGGGTCATTGTATACTGCACCATAGGAGTTTCTCTGTTTTTGTCTTTTCTGAGGAAACCGACAAGCCTGAAAGGGTCAGGTGCCACCAGACGGCACAGAAATGCTTGCGATCTGAGCCTCTGATAAATGTGAGTTGGAATTCCCCATTATTCTCATTTAAGCCTCTGATAGAGGCTCTGATAAATGTGAGTTGGAATTCCCCACTATTCTCATTTAAGATTTACCTCCTCCACAGAGTCACACTATATATTTTTTCTCTTTCTCTCTGTTATTTATCATCTGCTTAAATTGGATGTGAGTATTATTGTCCATCTCACGATCTTCCACAAGCGCTCCACTAAGTATATACCAAGGCTGGACAGTAGCCTAAACCTTGGTATATGCAAATTTTTATTCTATATATTTGTCACAGGGGGTGAGGGAGACTTCCCCTGGAGTGTGAAACTGCTGTCGCATATAGTGTTTAAAATTATCTAAGCACACCTTTCACAGTTCTTTTTTGTAACACATTTGAGTAATTTGGCTAATGACATTCAAAAGAGTTAGCAAGGAGAATCCCAGAAGGCAGACATTAGTATTCCTTATCCTTCTCATATAACTTATGGTAAGAGCCAATTAATAATTGCAATCACTGGAGAACGTATTTTTCCTTTCATAAATGATGGGAGTTGAAGTCCTTTCCAGAGTAGAATGAAGTATGCTTCCCTGAAGTAAGTGAAGAGGGGCAGGAATCCAAAGTTAAGTCTGTTCCTTGAGAGGGAGAGGGGAGTAGAGCGAAGCCAGGATCACCTGCAGTTCTGTTCTGTTGTATGTTTGTTTACTGTCCCAATTGATGCCCTTCCTATTCTGTCTTTATACTCCACTCCTCTAGAATTTAAGCTCATTTGAGCAGGGTCCTCATCAACCTATTTTCCCTGTATAATTTTGTAATTGTCCATAAAATTGTAAAGTATTGCGTAACAGAGGGGTTGCATTAGCCCATAAGTAAAACAAATACGTTTTATTAAGGTTTGGAATGGAGGATCACACGACTGTTACATTTTCATTTTCCAATAGATATTAAAGAGCAGATGTGGCATGGTGGAGTAAATCTGGGGAAAATCCCATCACATATGGTAAAAAGGTTTGGTTATTCCACATACTTGTGAACACAGTCTTTATATACGAGATATACATTTAGGTTGTACAGAGACTGATTCCAAAGTAATAAAAGCTTATATGCATTTTCTTTAATGGTGATGCAGGCACTAATTCTATGAGAACTTGAAAAATTCTGTCTGTTATTTCTCCTCCATAGTGCCCATTTTTTGTGAACGATGGTACATTGGAAGATAATTGGAGTGTATCTGGCCTGGAAATTCAGAAGCATTTATTGCATTTAAAATTTTAATTCATTTTAAAAGGAGTGGGTACGATGGAGCTGTAGTGATAAGTTTGCAAAGACAGCAGAAGAACTTCCAACATTGCTCTGGCTCTGAATGATTTGCATGTAATTTAGATCAGTAAGTGCATTAACCAACTCTTTCAACTACTTGCAACTGCTAGGCCTCCAGGAACAAATGTGGGTACGCATTATAAATGCTGGCAAAGTTGACTTAGTAGGGTTTTACCCCCTTCCCGACTGCAGACGTACCAGGCACAACCGACAAAAAATGGTCGTTAACGACCTCGGACGTACCTGGACATACGCAGCAAACTATGCACTTACCTGATCGCTGGCGATCCCCCGCAGGCGATTGCGATGTGGGGACTTGCCTGGCATCCCAGGCAGCCCCCCTGTGGCTGATCCGGCCCCCTCCTTGCAATAAGCTGTATTTGTTCTGGTGACTATAGTGTCCCTTTAACACCACACACTGTTCATGAATAGTGAAAGACTATCTCTAATTTTAGAAACAGAATATGACGGCAGATAAGAACCATTCGGCCCATTAAGTTTGCCCAATAATTTTCATCAAGTTTTTATTTGGGCTGAAGCCCCAATTGTTTCTGTAACCTAGCAATGATACTATATGTAATTATTTTGTTTTCTTTAACACATTGCCTGTGGGCTGTTAGCTCATAGCAATCTGTGTGCACTAGGGAGCTAAATAAATATATATATATATATGTATGGGTACTGTCGTCTGCAGAAAATAAAAACAACGATCAATATAATGAACCAAACAGACGGACTGTTGTATAAAATAAAAATAGTATATAAATTAGTTATTTAAGTCCTATGAACGATTTTCAGTAGTTCAGATTTTGCTACCTCCTGCTCCTGCTACCTGCTACCTAGATATAAATCAGCCGGGGAGTAATAATATTTTAGCTCACTTATACCATTAAAAAGAAAATCTTCCCGAGACAAAAACAGTCAACCTCAGAAATGCTACGCAATCCAAGAGATAATGTAAACTTCCTCTATGCCTTGTCAGTAATAGAATGCATGGTAATTCTCTAGCCAAGGGTGTCCTTGGTAAATGAGCAAAAATAATACTAAGAGACACAGAATCATCTCACTATTTCTTTCTTTAATTACATTTTTTGTTTTAGAAGATATAAATGTTGCCGTTTTAACCTTTCAAAACTGCTAGAATTCTCTGTATTTTTTTTTTTGTTTATACATTTTTTATTCATGAAATAAATAATTTTTTATGTTATATTTGTAAATTTATAATATTAGTAGTACATATTCACATATATATGAATAATTTGAAAAATAATAGTGTATATTGCAATACAATACATATATAAAAATTGATATTGTTATCAACAAATTTCTCATACATACATCCATTCATACTTACGTGTCCGGGGAGGTAGGGGGAGTAAGATCAATGTATAGTTTGTTGTTTATACTTAACACTCTCTGTATTTAATGCGGAATAAAAATAAATAATAAAAACGTATATGCGCAAGTTATACAATATTATTTAACTATTTAACAGTTCTCATATAGCACTCTTATCCGGAGCTCTTTACAATTTATTTAAAAAATACCAAATTGAAAACAGGTATAAATAATTAGTAACAGTGAAACAAAAGAAAAAGAGTACCCGAACAGTGAGCATACAATCTAGAGGGGAATTGCACGTTGAATCAAAACATTATGAAAATAAAATACAATTGCGAAGTAAGAGAAATGTATCTATGATTGTAATGGTAATGCTAGAAGTGCGAGGTGTTCTTAGTGGGGGAACAAAAATGGAAAAATACCTCCTCACCACTTAAATCTCCGGTAAACTGAAATAACCTTGTGGTTTTAAAAGGATGTATTAATGCACCTTCACACCTTTGTTCTGGACCTTCTCACCAGCAACGTCAAAATCACCACTGCAAAATATACATACAACAGTGGAGCGTCAACTCAGAATTCTCCTTGGATATCGGGTTCACATAAAAAAGAATTAAAATACACAAAATATAGTGAAGCACCAAAGGGATAAATAAGTAACCTATATCTATTTACGTAGGGATCATATAGAGTGCTGCTATTGCAGTAAAAATCTGTCCCTTACTAGATGCTAGAAGGTGAGTGTATTGGTAAAGGGATATTCAACAATGATGATTATATTCGCCTTTTAAGATCTTTTACAATCATCATCCCCTAACTTCAAATTCAATTAGGAATCAAAACATAGATGGAAAATAAAAAATATAAATAAAAGATAAAAAATATTGTCATTATCATCTTTAAAATTCAACATATAAACCAAACATAATACATGGACCCCAATGATCATTCCTATTATATAGAGAACACTAAGTGGTTATCTTATATGACTTCTTTCTAAAAAAAGTTAAAAATAGATTAAGACGACATATATCCTTACAATAGAGGCAAATGTGTGGAGTGTATATACAGCATATGAAGCCTTCATATATAAAATTTATATTAAAGTGCCCATGACAAGCTTAAAGGATCACTATAGGGTCAAGAACACAAACATGTATTCCTGACCCTATAGTGCTAAACCCACCATTTAGGTGGCTTGCCCCCCCTTAAACCCCTCATTAAAAGTTTAAAACTCACCTTATGGGGGGCGGGGCCTGACCTTGGAGCAGAGCGGAAGCACACTACAGCAGCTCCCGCTGAAAACGGCAAATTTCTCCAATTTTTATAGCCCTAACGGCGCACAACCAGGTCGGAAAGGCCACCCAGTGAGCCGTGACATCGGGGTGCACTGATTGAGTGACAGATCAAACCCCAATCACCCGACATGATGGTGAGGCCTACAAACATGGCATGCGCGGGAGGGACGGCCGCTCTCCTGATGCCACGACCAGCCAAGATCCAGGACTTGGGCCTTCGTCTCCCCCCCTCTGGACCAGTGGGGGTCATCCCGGTCCACTCCCACAAGCTCCTCCTGCGAAGGGGTGTACAAACAATAGGGACACAGGGTCCCAAACCTACTGGCATGCAAGCCCTCAAGATGGCGGATGCCGTCTCAACAGCATACCCACAAAGTATATGGCTGGACACTGAACACAGGCTAAACGCTATCTTCGCCTCCTTTTGGAAACAGCTGAGGGCCCGCATGCGGCCTCAGGGACACGCACCACCTACTACAGAGAAACCACACAACTCACCACGAGGTACACAGTGTATAGCACCGGCGAGCACCCAGCTCCGGCGAAGTGCCCTCTCCGACATGCGCCTGAACCCAAAGGTGAGCAACAACAAACTGGGGCCTGGAGCCTGTGGGATGGCCGGGAGGAGACCCCCGAGACGCAAAACGCAGAGGGGCAGATGCGACCCGACCAAACAAGCGACACAACGAGGCGCACGGCCCAGAGTGATGTCCACACCGGGTAGGCGACCACAGAGCTACCCCGACCCGAGACGGGTGAACTCAGCTCAGACCACAACTTGGAGGTCCTCACACACACCGACCAGTATACATACACGCGACTCCGGGGCTCCACACTCCCTTACATCTGGGACACTGCGCAAGCTGACCGGCACAATACAAGCCTGGGAGATGACCATACAAGGAGTAGGCTGAAGCACGGGCAAAGCGGGACTCTAAAGGACTTAAAACCTCTGTGGGTTACCTTCAATGCCCCCCTGCTCACGGAAGGCAACATAAACACCCGACTGTTACAATACAGAGGACTACATCCTCAAAACGAGATATGTCTTTATGTTTACGTTCCCCTGTTATTTTAGTTTATCACAAGCAGGTTTATTAAGAGTGACTCAATGTATCCAGCAAAATTAGTCTCCTAATTACTCACATTTACTATATCTGTCTCCCTCCATTACTGCACATGGGCCATAGGGCTCATATTACTCAGCACCCTGTTTCAGCCTGTCTCACTAGCACTTGAATATACCCACAATAAATATAAATTGTTAGCAAATGAAAAAAAAAAGACACAACTCCATCTTGGAACTCCTCAAGCTCCGTTAAGCTTGTAGATCAGATAATTACATTAGCAGCCAATATGCGTTGCTAAGACAGTTATACCTGGCATGCCTAGTTATCGCCTAAACTTTGTGTTCACCTTGTACCATATCATGCTAAGACGTGCAGGTTTACCTTGATAATCTAACAAAAATGTGCAATGCCTTCAATGCTACAATATTGTTCTCTTGTGTTTATCGCTCAGTTTGCTCTTGCTGTTGTGGCAAAGCAAACCCATTTGTTATTCATATGCACAAATAAAATAAAGAATTATAAAACTCACCTTATTTCCTGCACTGCCATTTCGATGATGTGACATCATTGAAATGGCCGTGTTTTAGTCAATCCAATGTTTTCCCATAGTGAAAGCATTTATTGGCTAAAATTGGCATGGGGCGGGGCCAAATGCTGTTTTGGCCAATCAGGACCTCCTCATAGAAATGCACTGAATCAATCCTGGAACCAAAAATAATTTTTCCGGTTCTATAACTTCCAGAATGAACTTGATTGATTCATCCGGATGGAAGGATGATTTCTCTAGAAATTGGCATGGGGCGGGGCCAAATGCCGTTTTGGCCAATCAGGACCTCCTCATAGAGATGCACTGAATCAATCCTGGAACCAAAAATAATTTTTCCGGTTCTATAACTTCCAGAATGAACTTGATTGATTCATCCGCATGGAGGGATGATTTCTCTAGAAATTAATGTGAAGCTTCAATACCTAATTTCTGTTTTACAGTGTAAAACAGTGTATAGCGAGGAAACATCTGCCGTATCTATGATTGTGCCAAGAGAAGAGAATTGACCAAGTTGGTTTACCAGAATCAATTTGCATTGAAGACTTCACACCTATAGGACAGCAAAAAAGGCCAGGTAGAGGAAAGTTTGGAGTGTGCAAGGGTCAGGAGGGACTAGGTTTGAGGAGAGATTTGAACATGAGGGTAAGACATTTCAGATGGACCACTGTCATATCAGATGCCAGTTAAGCTTTTGAAAAAAGAGTCTGGCATTAGCAGAACAGGACATGCTAAGGAGTATGTGGGCAGCAGCATTTTGGGTTTGTTCATGCAGAGTCATGGAGTGTTGAAGAAGGCCAAGTATAAGGGAGTTACAGTTATAAAACAGAAGAACGGGATCAGCGCTCTCTATCTATACAAGATACAACAGAAACAATAATAAATAAGTAAAAAGTGTCATCACACCTAAAAAGTAGGGCTCCCTCACAGGCCTTACAACAGAAATGGTACAGAAAAAAGAAAGGAGACGGGGGCGGAGCCTGGCACTCAGGCTGAGCGGCTGTGCTACACTTCAGCTCCTGCTACTTATTGAACTTCGAGGGGGTAAACCCCAAAAAACACGGCACAGTCGCACACCAGAGACGAGATATCATGTCGGGGATACCCGGGAGAATAGACCGACACCAAATTCAAGATTATACCACACCGGGATCCCGAAAGGGAACCCTGAGGCCTACCGGAGATCGAGCGCCGGGGAGACGGCCGCTTCCCGCGCTGACTGACCTGGTCGGGGATACCTCGGGGACACCACCTCCTACCCCCCCCCCTGGACCGATGGGGGTCATCTCGGACCACAACAAGCGACCGGAGAGGTGGCTACAGGCTGAGCCTACAACATGGGGCAACACAGCAACAGGACAGGCAGACACGAGGCACAACTAAAATGGCAACAGTTAGCGCACCAGGCAAAATATCTGAACGCCACACAGTCATGCCAGACTATGAAGCCAAACTCACCGCTCTCTTCGACACCTTCTGGGCACAGCTGGAGCACCGGGCAAGGCTGAATAACCAGAGCACATGCCAGAGCAAAGAACAATTTAAGCAACACAACCGCCAACGCATTATTCCTAAACGGCTCAGGGCCCCAAGATGGCGCCGCAGGAGGAGAGATCCTCTGCCTGCAGGTAAACTCATTGGAGGAAAACCAGCATCGGAGCACAGCCACACAGTGCTGGGGACCCCTCGTGCTCCCAAGAGCTCTCCCCACTCTTCTTCCGAGCCCACCTGAGGGTTACTCCTCACCGCCACCCATACACCCAGGGGAACAACCGGAATCCGGCGAAACCTTGGGCCCACGACCCTGGAGATGTGGCAAGGGCCTCCGCTAAGGCCTCGGGACGAAGACACAGGATACTCAAGCGAAATGGAACTGGGAGGTGCACCAGGGGAACCACAACTCAGAGGGCCAAGCACCCGGTGGGTCAAAACATCCACCCTAGAGAAACAGACCCAAGCCTCAATGGAGCGACGGACCAAGGAGGCAGCCCCCCACAACCAAGTGGACTAAACACCACATACTACAGCACAACTCCTCCATGTGGGGTGGGCTGAATAACTGCATGGACGCTTGCTGCACTCGATACCTTGGACTGCTCCAAGTAACCGAGAGAGACACACTGTCATACCCTAAGGGTTTTACGCATAAGGTTTCTTTTCACACGCTCCGTAATTTTTTTTTCAGTTAATACTCTACGAATGTCGCCTAACAGATAGATGTATACTATGTCGCCAGCTTGCCTTAGCAATTTATATTGTACTTTTTACATCTTATTCTCAGTACTGTGCGCCTCTTAGTAACCAAGACGCAACGGTTCAGCATGTCTAGCATCTAAACTCTACTTAACCGTTAGTGCAACTTAAGTAACTATGCAATGCCTGTTCCTTGATATACCTTATAACACGACAACTAGCCTTACTGCACTTGAGCGGGCATGTATGTATACTGACACAAGCCTGATGTTCTAACATGCCTTATCATCCCTGACATGCTGAATCAGCCTATAATACGTTTATCTGTATAAGCTTACAACTATGCAACCATTTTTAATTTTTTTGTTTTTAGGCTGCGCTACTTAGCTAGCATGTTACCAACGGGATAATGTGATCCATAGCTTGTATTTTCAAAATAATGAGCCAAGTTAAACATCAAGCTAGGAAACTGTTTCAGTATATCTTGAACCTTGATGTTTAACCTACTCTGGGCGTAGACAGCTCTGGCGTGAGGTCGCTACACATGTATGTCTGCCTTTTTTCTACATATGTAGAATATTGTTCGAGCCTAGCATGTTAATATACAGACCCCTTTGGTATAGCATATGGTTTAACTATATTAACACACACGGTAGATACCTCTGCTTAACAGTTAGTTTCTCTGCTTGATGCGCCTTTAATTAACATGACCCTATGAACCCTAGCTTGTATCTTCAATAAATAGTTTAACAACCATAAAATTTTTTTTTTAAAAATGAGGCATCGCTACTTTGGAAATGTACCTTAACATTGCTAAACGTTGTATCAACCCTATGCTGTAACTCTCGTACTTTTCCCTTGTTTTTCTTCTGTACCCCATCTTATATGCCTATTCTATGCTCTTTTAATTTATGTGGTTTGTAGTGGCGCTGCCTTCCTTTCTTTTTTCAGTTACAGTTATAAAGCCTGGAGAAGAATTTTTCAGACGAGAAGGTCAGTAGCGGCAGATTTTCAGAATATTAAACATGTCAAAATGACAGAAAGAAGCAACAGTGGCTATGGAGAGTGGTGTGGGGAACAAGAGTTGACGAGGAGGGGGCTTAATTTCATAGACTTACCTGCATTCGGCGCCCGCGCCGCTCCAATCCTCGGACCGCACGGAAAGAACACACAGTGCAGTGGCACTGCTACTGTCGTCAGGCCACATGGCATGAACATTCCACTACAGGGCTCTGCGCTAGAAGGGCGTGCCCTTAAACAAATTTGAAAACTATGTCATGCCCTAAAAGGGATCACGTCATCAAGGTGATCCCATGCTGTTTGGAGCAGCAGAGATTACGTGGACCAATGCGTACACACGTGAACCTATTTAAAACCTGGCCAGGTCCTTACTCATTGCCCAATCATGGTTTCTGTTTCGTAACATGTTTAGTGCTCCTGGTACTCTCTTGCGATTTCCTGTTATTAACCTTGGCTTCGTTTTTACTCTGTTATCCTCTGGTGCCCTGACCCGGCTTGCGTATTGACCTGTGTATTTCTATTATCCTGACCTGGCTTATTTTTCGTGTATCCGTATCTCTGTATTTCTGACCTTACCAATTCCTGACTTTGATTCTCTTTTGTAATACGTTAAATCTGGCCAATCTAAGTCACGATAATACAGCTTTTGGATCCTCACTTTGTGGGTATTCTTTCTCCTGCATGTAAGGATCATGGCAAGTTTTGGCTGGGTTAGTTATAAGAAAATGTGATGACATCCATCGGGCACCATCAGAGAGGTATGAAGAAATGGGGGAGGAAAGATCAGGTATAAACAAAGGCAAAGAGATAAGATCTGGATGTCATTTTCAAAGAAAAGGGGATTGAAGCCTTGCGAGGAGATGAAATCAGACAGAGGAGGAAAAGGAGAGGTCCAAGATCAGAACCCTTTGGTATTTCTGAGGTTAATCATTTGTAATTGTTGAAAAGTTTAATACAATGGCAAATGTTACAGCAAAGTGCAAAAATTCTAAATATTTTATTGATCCACCTTCTGGGAAGGATATAGATAGAAAATCTTGTTTTTCTGCCATCACCGCTGCTGTCCGCTGCTCTGAGAAGCAATAAGATGTTTCTCTGAGTCATGTTTGATCTTCAATAGAATGTGTAGTTGAGTGTTGTAGAATATATTATGCTACAGGACATATCATTTATTTACTTTGCTTCCAATCTGACTATCTAGTTTATAGATTCACCTTCGTCATCGGTTTGATTTCCTGCAGTGTATAACATGGTTTGATTAGTCTTGTGAATTTAGTCGTAGCTGAGATATTAAGTCTCCAGCTGGTGTATTGAGCTCTCATTAGAGGCAGCTTGCAGGAATATATCATGTAAAATGTGCTATGGCAGTATCTGTGTTAACCCTCTTGTGTGCGAGAGGCATGATCAAAGAATTATTGCAAAGCAATTTATGTCAAATGATGAAATCAGCAAGAGAACAGTCAGATTTATAGCATGGTTTATTCAAGATACAATGCAGCAATAATAACTTACACAAAATAAAAAAAGAAACCTTCTTTTGCAGCATTTAAAGTGTTATCTGTGATATCTTGGTGTATGTGAAGGTATTTTATTGCACTTGTAAAGCAAAATTAACTTCATTTTGTTTCCGAGATTCAGGCCCAGATTCAGGAACTATTCATACTTATATTAACGAGTAAAGACACAATTAAAGGAACACTATAGTGTCAGGAACGCAAACATTTATTCCTGACACAATAGTGCAGGAATTGCTGTTTTGGTCTATGGTCCCCGTCTCCATGGAGATTAATTTTGTAATTTTACCTTTTCTCGCACACCATGCCGGTCTAGCCGTGGCTGGCCCTGCCTCCCGTAGGAAAGAACTGGGAGCCTGTTGGGCATGTGCGGGAAAATGCTTTGCTGCGCCAATCAGCATCTCCTCATAGAGATGCATTGAATTCATGCATCTGTATAAGGAATGTACAGTGTCTCCATGCTGAGCGTGGAGACCCTGAATGCCAGTGCTACACACTGTACAGTATTGGACTAAAAGGCACCTCTAGTGGCTGTCTGAGTGACTACCACTAGAAGTGTTACTAGCCAGTAATGTAAACACTGCCTTTTCTCTGCAGGGACATGCTATAAACACCAGAACTACTATGATAAGCTGTAGTGGTTCTTGTGTCCCTTTAAGGAAAAGACATTCAGTGAACTAGCTCCTGGTTATAGCAACTCATTGGGGGACAAATACCCCGAAAAACTGAACTAAAAAACAAAAGGCATGCTGCAGGCGGGGGAAACACAGGGGCATCCAACGACCCTAAAAACGGGAAGCACACTCCCCGGGAACCCTCACAAACTACTGGGGCCTACTCGAGACCGCAAAGGGGAGAGGCGGCCGCTCTCCTCGACAGCAATGTCACACGCGATTCCCTTTGACACACGGGCCTCCTACCCCCGCCCCATGGACCGGCGGGGGATATCCCGGTCCTCCCTGGACAACAGGGATGGCTTAGCAAGGTCTCACCACAAGATCAAGCAAGCAACACAGAGGGGCAGCCCAGTAGAAGACGCATCCAAGATGGTGGCGGACAGAGAAGCCTCCAGCATCATGGTGGACACGGAGCTCCGACTAGCCGCGATCTTCAACTCCTTTTGGGAGAAGCTGGAGGCACGTATACGACCTCCCCCCCCGGACACCCAGACAGAAGGCAAGCTACAATGCCCGGTCCAGTTGGCCGCACAACGGCAAGCTAACAACCCCACAGGCTCCATGCACCCGATGGGCCGGTGCCTAAGGGGAGCTATCTTGAGGAAAAACCTCCCCTATAATAACAGCGGCAGCGTAAAACAGACCTAGAGGACAGAGAGAGCGAGCAGAACGGTGTACTCAAGCCCCCTTTACCGACAAGCTGCAGACAGCAACAGACATCGCAAGTACAACGTGACACCCGACCGGAAGCGGGGACGGCGAGTAATGAAGCCCACAATGGCGGCAACACCGAGCCGGACCAACAACGGCACACAAACAACAAAAGGGGCGTCTCCCGAGCACAAACAGCGGATGAGACCAAGCAACACAGGGGCTCCCAAACGGGCATGCAAAATACCTCTGGCGGGAGTTGGCTGACAGATGACACAGATGAGACAAGCTCCCCACACGTCCCACTGTCTCTATCGCTCTTTCTGTGACTGTCTCTGACCTATTATTACTGCATGACTTTAAGATACTTTTACACTATCATTCTCTGAGCTAGTCACAGTTCATAGCTAGTCACAGTAGTGTCTATAATTCAGTAACCCATGTTCACAATGCGTCTTACCTGTAGCTTAACACTCATTTAATGTTTAACGGTGAATAAGCCTACAAAAGTCAGGGTTAGTTTATGAAGCAGATTTTTGTCTTAATTGCAGCCTAGCCTTAATGTCTAACCCATAGCCCTGATCACATATATTCAGCATGTTACTAACACATTTGTTTACCTAACTAAGTATGATGGAGTCCTAACGACATAACTGTCTAGGTATGCGCACACAGTGAACTGCCTATTAATGTTGATGCTTTACCTAGCTTAAAATATGAATATTCAATTGTATACTCAGCGTAAAGTTTAAACGTGGACAATCTCTACATAAATAATTAAAAAAGGTGCACGGATTTATGTAATCTCCATTGTTAAAGTGTTGATACTCAGCGTGAGGAATGCTATTGGGGCACCACACGTCTGCTGTTATGGTTTTTCTTGCAAAAAAAAAAAAAAAAAAAAAAAGAAATAGGTATAATATAGCCCAAATATCACAATGTATGTACAAAAATCAATCTTAAGCTTCTAATTCATAGTATATACAAATCAGTGCTGATCTTGAGAAAGTCCCACGGTGTGGGACGAAACGCGTCAATCTGCTTCCGGTCACCCCTGTGTTTGGCGTTCCATCTTTACTTGGCTGATTACCGCAGTCTTTTTTGATGGCTCCAACCGCGGTTCATCTATACGGGCTCCAGCTACCTGGGCGGTAATTGATTTGCCTACACCTTTCTGCACCCATTTATTCTCATTATCCCCTCTCCACCGCTGTCTTTTTTGAAGATCCCGACCGCGGTGTGAGGGAGCTGGTGTTCCCCTTATTGGGTAGATTTGGCTGATACCCAGTTACCACCCGGTAGTATTTTCATCTTGCCGACCCAGGGAGGTCTTCTGGACATTTTTTAATTTTCCTTTGTTGATTGTCTTTGCCTCTGGTGAGGGCCCACACCGAGGTCAGGTACTTTTATATTATTATTATTGATGTGTATATTTGTATTTTTATTTTCTATTTTTGTCTATTATGTTATGTGCTGTCTTTTATACTTCCAGTGGCAACTGTTTAGTGAAGTTAATAGTTGGATACATTTAGTGATACATATTGTTGCACTTTATTGCGATATATTTGATTTCATTGTTAGGATTTCTGTCTAGTTTGATTTTACATTGGTGATTGGAAACAGCCCTTTGCTTATTAATCATCCTTTATATGTGGTTATTGATAAAAGGATTTGATAATTATTTTTTAGATTTATTCTTGTTAGCGCATATACCCAATCACTTATTCTGAGTTTATAACTCATCAAGTCGCTATAGTGGGTTTGTAGCTGCTCCCATTTATAAATAATTTTTTTATTTGTGTGTACCGCTTTTATATAATTTTTTGTTATATACAAATCAGACCTCAATTAATCAAACGACACCAGTTAAGCATCACTGGTTCAGACACCAACAAGTTCATATCCTATAAAACTCAACAATAGGTTGAATAGAAGATGTTGAAGAGATTTATTGTAAAACATTAATAAAATTAAGTTCAATCACTGCATTAATAAAAAAAAAAAACAACACTTCTTAGTGACACATGCAGATATGCAATTACATGTACATCATATTGAATTAAAATGATCTCTCTGCAAGTACTACAAAGTGGAGATACATTAAATCAACTCTCAAAACAAGTATATTTAAAGGACCACTCTAGGCACCCAGACCACTTCAGCTTAATGAAGTGGTCTGGGTGCCAGGTCCCTCTAGGATTAACCCTTTTTTTTTATATAAACATAGCAGTTTCAGAGAAACTGCTATGTTTATAAATGGGTTATTCCAGCCTCTAAAGCCTCTAGTGGCTGTCTCATTGACAGCCGCTAGAGGCGTTTGCATGCTTCTCACTGTGAAAATCACAGTGAGAAGATGCCAGCGTCCATAGGAAAGCATTATAAATGCTTTCCTATGAGACTGGCTGAATGCGCACGCAGCTCCTGCCGCGCATGCGCATTCAGCCGAAGAGGAGGATCGGAGGCGGAGAGGAGGAGGAGAGCTCCGTGCCTGGCGCTGGAATAAAGGTAAGTTTAACCCCTTTCCTTGCCATCCAGCCCGGCTGGAGTTGCACCCTGAGGGTGGGGGCACCCTCAGGACACTATAGTGCCAGGAAAACAAGTATGTTTTCCTGGCACTATAGTGGTCCTTTAAGAGCCTAGTCACTTACTAGCTATGGAATATCCAGTTAAAAGATTACAATGTTACACAGGGAAACAAACAATCAAATACTCTATTAGATTTATAAGAAAATGTATGTTACATAGTCTTAGATTGTACATGCATGAAACTGATGAGACTGGGAAGAAAGGAGGAATTATTTGTGTGCACGCATTTATCACAACACAGTTCATTAACTCTTACCCTCCCAATCTCGTGAATACAAGGGCTTTAATGTATTGAGTTTTTTTTATGATTTAGTCATAATCTGCAAACACAACCTAAATATTAATGTGTGAATCGTTGTCTAGGAAAAATGCACAAAAAAAAAAACTATGTAAAATGCCATTAATCTTTAAAACAGTAACATAATAATGATAATTTCTTCAATGTCATAGATCGATAAAGATGAGATCTAATTATCCGTAATCCAACTTCTGAAAATGAATCAAAGCACTGAAGGGGCTGTTAAAACTTGGCTAAGCTAATTGCCAAATGATTAGGTCTAACTTTAAAGTCTGTGACATTTTCGTTTTGCTAACAGATCAAAAACCACATGCACCAGGTCTATATCCTGCCTTTATTTAAAATCATTCTGCTCATTGGAACTTTCAATCAAGCTCATTGCCTGGTGACTCAAATCCTGCCTGCACATTTCAGATTCCCTTTCTTGAAATAAATGAGAACAGATGAATTCAGATAATATTCTTCACTTTATTTCCAGCCACAGATTCATGCATAAAACAAATAGCACCACATTGGAAATGCTACGTACGATCAAGAGGAATATATTAACATGTGGAGCTCAGTGTTTTTATATCATTTTTATCCCATAAGCATTGCAAACGATGGTTAGCACATTAGACATTGTATCTGGCCCATTTTTTGACTATGACTATCTACATGTTAATGGCTGCAGGTAAGTCATTAACAGTGTTGGTGCAATCCCAATCACACCTTTCGTTAGACATGTGCAATTCGTTTCGGGAATTTCGAGCAATTCAGACATTCGGATACTTCTGAATGTCCGAATGGCTGAATTGCCGAATTGCTGAAGTGCTAAATTGCCGAAGTCCCGAAGTTCCGAAATTGCCGAATTTTCGAAGTGTTGAAGTTCCGAAGTGCCGAAGTTCCGAAGTGTCAAAGTGCCGAAGTTCCGAGGCACAGTATTGCCTAAGTACTAATGTACCTTTCAAGTGGAAGAATGAATCAAGTAACACACATTCATATAAAATGTAAATTACTTAGCCTGTCAATGGAATGACAGGAATAAATAAGTAGATAACTACCTAATTCCCACGGTGTTAGGGAGCTATCTACTAAAAGGCTGAAAGTCCTAAATTGGTCTTTCAGACAAATTTACTAATACTGAGTAAAGTAACCAATCAGAGAGTTATGAGTCAAATTACACAGCATGGGAAGATTCTAAAGAACTTTCCCACGCTGTGTAAAATGACACAGAGCACTCTGATTGGCTGGATTTCAAAGTAACCAGTCAGAGTGCTGTGACAAGTAAATGTAGAGACTTACCTTTCAGTTGCTTCATTTACCTGTCAGAGCACTCTGATTGGATGGTTTAAACCAACCAACCAGAGTGCTCTGAGCCTAAGGCTTCCCCCGCCCTGCATAAGCCTTCCCCCGCCCTGCAGAGCTCAGTCTGCATGGAGCCCTCCATGGGTGAACATGGATTTTTTTTTTGCGCTCAGGTTTTTATTTTTAAAGGGCGCTGCTTATTATGGATTTTTATTTGGCCTTTTTTGGGGCTGAAAAAAGAAGATGTTAGAAAAGAGAAGATATCAAATGGTAAGTTTTTTTTTTTTTTTTTCAGGTACCTAGTTAATGGTCCCCCCTCACTGTTTTTAGGGTGAGGGGGGTAGGTAGGGGATAAACATTTTTTTTGGGGGGTGACTAGGGGTGACTAGTCACCTGGGGGGTTTATATTTTTATTTAGGGCCCCACCCGCCGCTCAGGGCTGGGGGCTGGGGGGAGGACAATAGGTCCCCCCCTTATTGGTATTTAGGGCCCCCACCCACTGCTCAGGGGTGGGGGCCATGGGGGAGGACAATAGGTCCCCCCCTTTTCTGATTTAGGGCCCCCACCTGCCATTCAGGGGTGGGGGCCAGGGGGTGGGGGGGCAATATGTCCCAGGTTTTTTTTTTTTAACAGTGAGCAGCCTCACTGTTTAATAGACATACCCCTACTCGCAGGTATAGCGAGTAGGGACAGAATTTACTTATACTAAGTCATCTTTACTTTGTATTAGTAAATTTGGCTGAAAGATCAGTTTAGGTCTTTCAGCCTTTTGGTAGATAGCTCCCTAATACTGTGGGAATTAGGGAGTTATCTACCAAGTGGCTACAAGAGAAGTCCCGATGTGCCTTATATCTCGAAAAATGACATTGAATACATTTTACTCACCTTGTTATATCATATTTGATGGTCTTTCAAGGACAGCAAATTAGCAAATTAATATCTATTAACAATTTTAATGAAATACTGAGTTTTTATTTTTTATTTTTTTTATTAAGGTGTAAATTACTCCAATCCAAAAAATAAAATGTAAAGTAGAAAGTTACATTACTATACCACCTCTTCTTTCTCATGCCTCCTATCCATCTAGATTGATAGTTTCCATGGCAATAGAGTCCACAACCCCTCCTTTACTTGTTTGTCAAATTTTGTATTGTCTCAAATACCTTTGCCTTGTTACTTGTACGAATTGTGCCCATGTACAGCAATGCAGAATGTGTTGGCACTTTATAAATAAAGTATAATAATAATATAAACATTTCCATTATTAGTAAACATACTCACTAGCCAGACTCTCTAAAGCAGGGCCCCCATCTTGGATTCCATGGTAGCTATTGCAAAGTGCATAAAGTAGGTGAGTTACTGACTCTGTGGAGAATTGTTTTATAGCATAGTAATAAAAAAAGCACTAATTACAACACTGAATAGATAAAGGCTAAGAAATGATTTTGAGCTGGAGCAGATGTTTCAGAATTGTTGCGCAACAGATTGCATCTGAATACATTTGCATGGCATTTGCCCAATCATATTTACATCGTAACACCATAAATACAGCATTAGCATATGATGTGCAGCATTTTAGCCCCATCTACCAATGCAACAGTGCTCAGTCATGTTTGTTAATACATACTGAGTCATACGTGTTATCACGCAAGAAATGTGCTGTGCATTACTGGGTTCCGTGCGCTACTGTGCATTTTTGCTATTCTTTGTTTGTTTGCTTGTTGATTTAGTAAATATTTTTTTAGTTATGTAGAAATAAAAGAAGATTTAATTCAACCACAAGTTTGGTGATTGGTGAACTGGGATCTTGATACAATTGAAGCCAATGCTGGGAAGGATCATTGCAATCGGGTTTTGAAAGTTAAGAATGGCACAAAAGCTTCTGCACCATTATACTGGGTTAATATGTTACATATAAAGAAGAAACACAGGAAACTACGGAAACTATGAATTGTGGTATGTGTTACGTTTTTTTTTCTTTTTTACAGGATAAAGGTATATTGCTAAGGATTGAGTAATTTATTTGCACTCTATGTATTACTTCTATGGTAGGTCGATGCACTTATTGCACAGGGTACGGTGGTTTTTATGGGATAGATATTTTACTTGGATTGGGAGCTATGGGTTGTGTTGTTAAAGTTATGTAGTATTGGTTGCACTACTGGGTAATGTATTATTAAGCTGTTATTAATCTTTTTATCAATGAAGAAGGGATCTTATTTTTTAAGTACTAGCGGTACTATGGTATTAGGTATAGACTGCTAAAAGCTTACACTGAGACTACATTTTTATGGAGGCCTATCGTGTCTGGTTGTGGAAACATCACACAGAATTTAAGTATTTTTTTGGACAAAATCATGGCCCCCATAGTGTCCCGACTACCGTCCCACATTAGGGATACTAAACAAATGCTCAATTTCCTGAAAGACATTAATGTACCAGAACAAGCTGTGTTGTGTAGCTTAGATGTCGAATCCCTATATAGTTTGATACCACATGAGCTAGGGTTAGCAATGATCAGACTAACCCTAGAAGAAGAACTGAAAGTTCCTGTGGAATACATTAATTTTCTGATAACATTACTCAAACTGATCCTAACCAAAAATATATTTCTGTTTAATGGTACCATCTATCATCAGGAAAGAGGGAATGCCATGGGTACATCTTGTGCCCCCTCCTATGCGAACCCGTATCTAGGAGCATGGGAGAAGGGCATCATGGCAGATCCTAAATTACAAACATTTTGCAGTCTAGTATTCTGTTGGAAGAGATACATAGACGACGTGTTTATTATTTGGTTAGGATCAACAAAGGATTTTGAGGACTTTGTACATCATTTGAATGAAAATAGTTTGAACCTGACATTTACCAGCGAGATGGGGGGCAGGAATTCTAACTATTTCACTACAGCCTGGAGGAGGAGTGCTAACGTCTCTGTTCTGTAAAAAACAGCCACAAATGGATTGTTAAATTGGCGAAGTTACCATCCTAAAACCTTGAGAACAGGTATACCCATGGGCCAATACCTGAGGCTTAGACGAAATTGCTCCAATATTGAGGATTTCAAGGTTAAAGCTTGGGACCTCAGAAAATCTTTTAAGGAAAAGGGCTATCCTAATAGGGTTTTAAGGAAAGCATATTCCAGAGCAGTTCTATCAGATAGAGATGCACTCCTTTCAGATAACACCAAACAAAGATCTAACCCTAACCTTATACGTTGTATCGCCACTTACGACACTGGTTGGACATATATAATGGAAACGCTTAGACGCTATTGACCAATCCTAACATCAGATACACATATTAAAGATGTGATCACCACATTTCCCTCTATAATGGCAGGAAAGGGAAAGAATCTCAAAGACACGTTGGTGCAGAGTCATTTGGCACCCTTTAAAAGACCATCCCAGATATATCTTCTAAAGGGAACCTTTAAGGGTGGGCACTGCAGTGCCTGTGCTTTCATTACTAAAAACTCTAAACAATTTAGTAGTAGTAATGGAGAAGAGACCTTTCCTGTACGTGCTTTTTTCAATTGCAGGACTGAAGGAGTAATATACCTATTAAGCTGTTCATGTGGAATGAAATATGTTGGTAAAACCTTTCGTCCATTTAAACTTAGAATCAGGGAGCATGTGAATTCAGTGAGAAGACCTCTTGAAACACCTATCTCACGTCATTTAAAGCTCCATCATGCGAACTCTCCCAATCACATAAGATTTATGGGGATTGAACATATTCCACAAACACAACGCAAAGGCGATTGGGATAGGAAATTAAAACAGCATGTATCCTATTGGATTTACAAGCTACAAACCCTGTTTCCTCAGGGACTTAATGAAGGTTTTTCCTTCTCAGCTTTCTTATAACTTACTGTTTAGCTTTAGGAAGACATTTTTTTTTACTAGGGACTGTAAATAGTTGTATATACCCTGGTCATCACTTGGTGGTTTATATATTCCTTCTCCTTTCTCCCACCCCCCCCCCTACTTTAATTAGGATGACTTTGTATTCATCCATCTATTCAAAAGGTCCATAACAGTAATTTGGTGAGGATCAGTTTTCTTAAATCCGGTGGATTATATTTCCTTAATCCTGGAATGGGCCCCCATGGTGTCCTAGCATAACTTAATGTTTTGGATGATTAGTTATACACATAATATAGTTGTGTAATGCTAGCTCCCCATAGAGGGAATTTAAGTTGTGTTGGTACTACTAAAAAACTGACACTAATACTTCTCTTATAAAGAAGTAAGGCATCTATCACTTATTCCATTAGGTGTGAATACATGTAAATATGTTGATTTATGATATATTTTTATTCCCAGTATTTGCAAGAACCTTCAACTTTATTAGCCGAGAAAAAGTACAAATAAGTTGATTTTTGACACATCTTTATAGTCAATATGATACAATTTATTTATAATACATCTTTATTGCCTGATAATATGATACATTCTTACTGTCGGCACCTGGGTAAACCGTTGCATCCTCAGACACCACGTGAGTTGCGGTAAGTAAACAAAACGCTTGCCAACCAATGAGGATAGTAAATGCTCCCTTGGGCATCGGCTAGCCCCGCCCCTTGTCTTTGCAGCGAGCGGCACGAAGTCTAGATTGGAGGAGTGCATTTGCCGGACTAGTTCAGGGTCTGGTTGCCCCCCGTCATGGATGTGTCCGTTTGCTAGGACATCGGTCGTTTGGACAGGCGGATGATGCTGATTGCCTTGTCCGGCATCGGACTGAGGTACATGTAATTACTCACCTTGTTAGGTCCTTACAATATGGCCCAACCTTTCTTCATTCATCTTACAGCAGCTCCACGCCCCCTGATAGGGGAGCGAGCAGGGAAGGTGAGGCATTGGGTTTTTGAGTCACATGACTGCAGGACAAACCCTGATTACACAGCAGTGGTAACTTTGGTAATTAAGGAGGGGTATATATTTTCTTGTTCACCCAGATTACATTTAATGCTCCTGATGACGGCGTGCTGACACGCCGAAACACGCGTTGAGCTATTTGTTTATTTTTTTTCACCTTTTTCACTAGGTAGCACTATGCACAACTTTTAGTTAGTTAAGAGTGTGTTTTTTCTTAGTGGAGGAAGGGATAGTGGCTTTGGTAGGCATTAGTGGATGTTCCAGTGTGCCGAGGTAATTCAGGGTCAGCCTGGCTTCTCTGCTTATATTTGGCTTTGGGGATTCTTGCAGGAGGGGTGAGAGGGGGGGTTCTCTCCCATTTTTGCTTGTGAGATTTTTTCTCTACATCACCCCATCTAGCCTTACTTACCAGTGTAAGCAGGCTGATATTATTATTGTACCTCTGTAGCCTTACTAGCAGTTTTAATTTTACTGACTAATTGCAGCCTTTTTGGGCTGTTCCCTTCCACTTTTTGGTATATGCTTCTTTTATAATAATAATTATTATAATTTTTTTATCCTTAGTACTATTAAAGGTAGGGCTTCCTCCTTTTTGTTATCCTCTCCTTTGGACTTCTGTCCGTACTTTTCTTTTTTCTTACATTTTTATATAGTATTTTTTATTAATTGTTGCTGCATTTATGAATAGAGGCCAAGTGTGTTCCATTGTCCATGTATGTACATTGTACAGTGTTAATAAAGTTGAGTTTGAATACCAATCCGCAATTGGTTAAATATGTTTGATTGCTATTGCCAGAACCTGTTGTTGGTCTCTATCACTTCCTGAAAGAGAAACATTAAATGGTTGCTGGGATTTTTATGTACCGTTACCTGCATATACATATACACACTGACTCCCTGTATGAAACAGTGATGGACTGTTGAGCTCCATTTCTGGTTAGCTCAGACATATGGAGCTTTTATATCGGCTTTATGACTTATCATTGAGAGGAATTATATTTTACATATGCAAATAGCAACATAACTCTTTTGTTTTTCTATAGCAGCGGTATTAAGGTAGAAAGAACAATATGAGTCATATTATCATTGAATATTGGCATCAGGAGAATCTCTTGTGAATTATTATGGCTATGATAGAGTATAATATAGGGAGAGCGTGTCAGATTGCTTTTAATGCTAGTGGGGGGTAACCCCTATAGATAATGAAAATAAACAAAACGAATACCTATGAAAAGAGAAGTGGAGGGAATTCACTCCCACTCTAACATTCATAATATAAAGCAACCCAAAAATATAGAAAAGTAATCAGAAAATATATATATTTTAGCATTTATTAGTATATGGATTAGTATCCAGAGAAAGTGCAAATACTTAGATACACCATAAACAAGTAAAAAATATATAACACAAAAATCTACCAGGCGCATGTAGTAAATATCATGGCTATTTACATATAGAGTAACTGCCGTGAGTCAAGTAGCTAGTACAGATACAATGTAACTACCCGGCTAATATCGAGTACAGACAGAAAAGACAAGGGTCGAAAAAGGTAATTCTCTTGTATTGAAGGTCTGGATACAATGACAGAATAGTTGCAGTAAATACATTAAATGGAAAAATCCCTATAGTGCCTTCATGGGCACCCCTGCAGATACTGAAATAACAGCTATTGTGCCTTCGTGGGCACCGATGAAAAAATACTACCCCACCCCCCTTAAGTTACTCTGTCTAAAACTAGATAACTTAATAGTAAAACAATGGGAAAAGAAAGAAAAATTATGAAAGTGAATAGAAAAAAAGAAAAGTATTAAATTAAATAAATTTTAAATAAAATATCAGGTGGCAATCAAAAGTACCAATATAAAGGCTGCAGCATTGTCCCCAGATCCAAGCCACCCTCATATACAACTGTCCCGACGCGCATTTCGCCACTAACCGACTCTTCCAGGGGAACAGAGTGTTTAGAAACGGAGGTTTAAATTTGGCGCCTCCACCGCTGATTGGCCAATAACAAGTGAGTCCCATTGAATCAAACCTCATGAAGGAGGAGTTATGAAGTAAGACGGGGGTTAACTCTATCATTGTAGTTAACCTGTACAGTGAAGGGAATAATCGGCAATATCTATTAGCTTTATAATTGACATGTTGAGTGAAAACAGATCATGAACGTAAATGAAAATAAGTACAATAAAATTAATAAATCCCCCTCAAGGAGGTAGGAAGAAGTGTCAAATGAAGTGTAAAACCTTGTCAGATGTTAAAAAATATTATACTACCTACCGCTGTCACCTTTAATACGAGCGAGGGGTGTGGCAATAAGCTAAATACCTGTAAAATAAATCTCTAAACCTTACCATTAGATCTTTTTTTCAGCCCATAAGTAGATCAAATGAAAATCCATAAGGTTGCGGTGAACTTTAAAATTGACAAAAAAAAGGACACGATTGCAAAAAAAAAAACACGCAAAAAAAAAATCAAGATCTAAGCTCGCAAGGTGGGGGAAGCTTTAAGAAGGCTTCCTCAGACCATGAAATTTGAGATAGAACACTCTAATAGGTAAATCTCGAGACTTACTTGTCGGTTTTGAGATTTACCCGTCAGAGCACTGACTGGATTTAACCTCCGTTATTTATTAATACTAAATATTTTACTAAGCATTTATTACTAGTGTTAGTTCAGTTGTCTGAAAGATAAAAATTCTGAAAAGGAAGAGCATATTGTATTTTTTTGTTTTTCAGCTTCTTAATAGATATCTCCCTAATCCTTGTGGGATTGCCATAAGTATAGCAAAAAGGAGCTATCGACTAAACAGATCCTTAATTTGATACCTTTAAATATTGCAATACTAAAGCAATACCAAATTAGGAAGTTATCTGCCAAAAAGCTGCAAGATGCATTCGCAGTGCCGTTGCACAGATAAGAGCTTCATTTGTCCGAATGAAATTCTGAAACGAAAATAATGGTTGAATTTCATCCGAAAATTAATGAACAGACTGACAAATTTGAGTTCAGACAAAACAAACCTTTTTTCTTCATCCAAATGTATGCAGATTAAAAAAAAACTGAGAATAAAGCAGGTATCATATTCCTGGTACCTTTGTGATGATTTGTGATATACGCTGGAATGTTCTCTTGTAACTGAATTATAGGCTAATAGATGTAATAGTTCATTTTTAATAGAATAAGTTTGGCATTGCCTGGAAAAAAAACATTTGTGTGTACCCAGATATAATTTTTTTCTCATTTACTTTTAGCCAATTAATAATGAAAATAGATAGGACTCCTGACTAGTGATGTCCCAAACGGTTCGCCACGAACTCCAGTCAGCAGACACATTCCAGCCAATCAGCAGCAGACAATCCCTCCCAGACCCTCCCACCTCCTGGACAGCATCCATTTTGAAGCTGCATTCTTAGTGAGCTGTCCAGGAGGTGTGAGGGTCTGGGAGGGAGGGTCTGCTGCGGATTGGCTGGAATATTGCGGACTGGAGTCCGTGGCGAACCGTTCGGCGAACCGTTCGGGACATCACTACTCCTGACTAGAAAACACAGTTGTAAATGCTTCATTGATTCAAGGAGCAAGCATGTGTCTTTCCGGTTATAAACAAAGAATAAGCAATGGTTCACTTTTTGTTTCCAAATAATATTGTACTTGCTACCCAACCACTGAATCAGTGATGGTTCATAATAGTACCCAGATGTTTTTGAACTAGACTTCACACAATGCTCAGTCAGCTGACCATTGACCAACACCTTAAAGGATGCTATAGTGCCAGGAAAACAAAGCCATTTTCCTGGCACTATAGGGTTAATAGGTCCCCCCCTCCATCATGAACCCCTCCCATGGGGCTGAAGGTGTTAAAACACCTTCAGCCACTTACCTAAATCCATCGCCGTAAGCCGGTGGGTGAGTCCAAATGTGCATGCGGGTCAATGGGCGTGCGCACATTAGGCCTCACCATAGGAAAGCATTATTCAATGCTTTCCTATGGGGAAAATCTGATGCTGGAGGTCCGTTTGAATTCCGGAAGCGCCCCGACAGAGGGCACATTTAGAGTTGCAATGTAAAAATCTTTAATGAGCTGAAGTGCCCTACAGTGTCCATTTAAAACACATCATGAAAAAATGTAAAGTTGACTGTCTTCTTCTTATTGCCCCTACTACAAGAAATAAAAAGTACTCGTGCAAACATGACTTCTACTGTCCAATAATATTTAAAGAGATAGTTTTTAAATGTTCTCTTTTCATCAGTAACATCTAAACATACAAATTGGGTAGCCTGGATAACATGGGGTTAACGCATTCGTCTGGCAATACAGTATTTTCCTAAATCTCTTCTAACAAATAATATTTTAATTATGTCTTCCACTCACATTCTATCTTTAGAGGAAAGTCTCAGACAGCCTTGCAAAGAGCAAATGTAACTGTAATTTAAATGTAACTGCCTAGGGCAGCGTAGCTATTATTTAGCTTGGTAAAGTTAGATACACTATAATTTATTGTAAAACTCCTGCGTATTATGTCTTTGGTGACTATATTATAAGTAATCATTCTTGTGTAGAAGGAGCACGTGTAGTATAAGAGCTAAGGGCTAACATTCTTTTTGTACATCGTCAGTTAATTATCTGAAATCAACAAGGGGCACTAGGTACTTTATTTACAGCATGTAAAATATGGATGATCGTGGAATAAGTACTTCAAGATTTGATTTCTGGCTGGTAAATATGTAAAAGAAGGGAAGAAATTTTTATTTTATTTTGTTTTTTATACTTTTCCTTCCACTCCACCTCTTTGTGGTTAAATTTTCTTGAAATAATTGCACAGTTGTCCACACACTAATAAATTTACCCAGTTTATCCCCAAAGACATAAATCATAGGCATCGCTGCACATAAGTTAATGTATAGTTTTATGGTTGCACTCTGTTAGGGTTATACACAATAGTGAAAATATCTGGGTATTCAAAGTGTATTTCAAGTTAATTACATTTTTTTTTTTTTTGCTAAATTAGCCAAATGAGAAATGAGATTCTCCAAATCAATTCTGTTGACAGTTTAATATAGTTGCTCTGGTGTCTCGAGTAAGTCATTGTTATATGCTCATGTACTCAATATGTACACATTTCTTTCTATATCATATTTCCTATATTTTTGCTAGAACCCCGAATATAAAAAAAATATTACATTTCCAAAATACATGAGTAGTATCTCCAAGGAAAATGGATCAACATTTGACCCCAACTTACAGGGATTTTGCTGAATCTGTATGATGATAATCAATTACTCTTAATTTGCAAAACTTTGCTTACTAGATTGCAATGTTAATTAGTTGCACGTTTGATGCAATTATTGTAATACAGACTGTGTATACCCATCACAATGTTACCTTCAGTTACAATCACCAGTATATTGCAGGGTTGGATAGTATCTATGATCTATGCTACCTCTACCACCACCTAGTATATATGTACACAGAGCCAGATTAAGATTACCAGATCAGGGGCCGCTCCTAGAGCTCTGGGCTCTATTCTTTTAGTGCTGTGTGTGGTGGTTGAATCTTGTATGTGTGTGTGGAAGACTTAGTGTTGTTTGTGAGAGCGTTTGTACTGACTGGGCTTTGTGTGTATGGAGGAGGCTGGGAGCTGTATGAAGGTGAGACTGAGTGTGCATGTGTGTGCTGATTGAGTGTTGCATGTGTGGCGGTTGAATATTGTGTGTAGGAATCTGGGTAGTGTGTGTAGAGGGGATGTGGGATGCCAATGTTGGGGGATCTGTATTTGCATGTGTGTTTAAATGCACACACACTACACAGTCACTGTTACCAAATACAGTATAGATACATATATACTATATAATACGTCAAAGTGAGTGAACTTTAGTCTGCAAATGCAAACGAAATGCTCAGATGATCAGATATAGAATGTTTATATATAAAAAAAAAAGTCTAAATATAGATAGTCCCAAAACCAACAATTACCCAGTGCAATTTCGCGGTGCAATAAAATATCACATTGATTGCTGTGTCTCTCCTGACTTGTTTGTTTGGAATATTACAGATTGCAGCAATAAGCGAATACATGGTTCTAGAGAAGGTCAGGATTTCCCTGGCTGTCAATCTGTTGAAATTCCCACTGGAGCTGATCTTGTACTTACAATATGAAGCACAATTTATATAAAAAAAGAAGCGGTGCATCAAGTCAAAGCTGTTCCAGATTTTCCCAATGTGAAGTAAACAAGAAAATGGAAATCGTTCAAGAGTAACGCAAGCATAGCAACTATTGAATATATATAAGTAAATACAGAGGTAAAGAATAAAATGTATTAGATATAGTTATGCTCAACCTCACCCATGTATCATTATTTAAACCTTCTAGCTATGCAGCACAGAATGGCTGAATTGTAAATCTTAGGTACTTCTTATGACTGCAATATGGAAAATAAGAAAACATGTGATTGACTCTGATACCATATGCTGCTGTACTGGTTTATGTCTACATCAGTAACAACACTGTAATTATTTGGATCTGGGTTATTGCATGTATATTATTTTATGGGATGGATTATTAATATTATCATTATTTATGTAGCGCCAACAAGTTCTGCAGCGCTGTACAATGGGTAGACTAACAAACACAAAATTGTAACCAGATGAGTTGGACGCACAGGAAGAGAATGGTTGAGTGCACTGCTCAATGAACTTACATGCTACAGGGAGTGGGGTAAAGTGACACCTGATAAAGTGAGTTTTCAATGATTTTTTGAAGGAGTGGCGACTGGGTGAATGTTTAGGGGAAAAGGGAAGGAATTGAGTCCCTAAGCACTGAATAATGTAATCATAATTGTTTTAAAATTGTGATAATTGTTTGTATTTTCTATAGTCCATTTCTTCTCTTTTCTCAAACAACCAACCACATTATGCACAAAAAGTGAATACGTAAATAAATAAGAGTATTATTACCATACACCTTAATTTCCCTTAGAAAATACTATTTTTCCACTTATTCAATGCCACCACCCACCTCTGCACTATATCAATTTCTAAGCTAGAATTCTACATCCATGTGAAACAACCTGCTAACTAGTTCACTAACTACTTAAGTATCCACATCTGTAATGGCTTATCTAGGTATCCACATCTGTAATGGCTTATCTAGGATTTTTTATTTATTTATATGTTATAGACTGTATTTTATCCTCTGCTTCTTTTTGTCTCAGTGCATATTGTTCCTTTAGATTGTAAGCTCACATGCCTAGTTATGTACTTGCTTTGTTTAAAAGCACAGCGATATTACATTAAAATCCATAGACATGGTTCTATACTCTTTCTGCCTCAGTGTTTCTTTGTATATCACTCTGTCTGAAATCCTATTAGATCTGTTTATATAGCAATAGAGGTTATTATAATATGAATAAATGTATTTTGTAAAATTTATTCTAAGGATACAGGATATAGATTGCATATTTTTACTTTTAGTAGTAATTCTATAAGTCTTTTATTATTAGAAGTGAATTAATAAATTGCAATATTGACAAGAAAAATTATTATAGAAACAAAAAAAATTCTACCTCGTATAAGACTCTAAGAATAATGGGAGCAGAACTAAACAACATCAACAATATTATGTATGCTAAGTCTACAATGAGATGAACTTATTACAATTTATTTTTAAAAAATCAATACGCTTTTATTCTATTCTGATCTGTGTATCTACCTATCTGTTCTTATACCATTCTTACCTAGAATGCTTTGCAAAATAAAGCAATTACTCATTGATTGTAATAAGCTCATCTCATTGTAGACTTAGCATACATAATATTGTTGATGTTGTTTAGTTCTGCTCCCATTATTCTTAGAGTCTTATACGAGGTACAATTTTTTTTGTTTCTATAATAATTTTTCTTGTCAATATTGCAATTTATTAATTCACTTCTAATAATAAAAGACTTATAGAATTACTACTAAAAGTAAAAATATGCAATCTATATCCTGTATCCTTAGAATTAATTTTACAAAATACATATTCATATTATAATAACCTCTATTGCTATATTAACAGATCTAATAGGATTTCATCGTTTTCCCCGGTGATACATTCTAAATCTGTTCTTTATTACAACAATCTGCAATTTATTCCATATTATGTCTAGGGAAATGTATAATAAGCCCAAACGTAATACAGACATATGTGCTATCTTAAACTTCATTTCTTTTATCCTGAGTTACCTCAATTTCTAAAAAAACCATGAGTTATTAACACAGCTCTACCTTTTACATATTTTAATTCATAGTCATGTTAACTACTCTGCACGTTATTTGCTGTAATTCTTAGAATGCATTTTCAAAAATAATAAAACCCTGCTAATGAATAATTTTCTTTACAAAGAACAACCCATTCTACCCATTTATTGTATTGCAATCTTAATACCAATGCTAATATAATTATATTTCCTCAACAATTCACACATTATTTATATTATTTTAAATGCGTCCTCTCACTAAATTACCTCTTCATACCCTTTATATTCTACCCATAGCTACAACTCTTTGTTAATTGTTTTGGCCATCACTTCCAAATTTCCCTGCTAACTCTTGTCTCAAATCCCCACTATATCCTTTATATGGTAATCTCATTGGCTATCTAGCTAAGCTCATTGTATCAAAGGGCTTCAATGGCTAGATCTCAGCTCACGGGGAGGCCCCTCTCTACATTTTGTATATGTATATTGTACATTCTCCCCTAATTTTACAGCGCTGTGAAATATCTTGGTTCTTTATAAATACCAGTAATAAATTATACATTCCCCCCTTCCCAACATAAAATAGGAAAAAAGTCATTTTTCTTATTTTAACCTCGTTAGTTTGGCGGTTGGTTCCTACATGCCTTTAAGTGTTCATTACATAATCATTTTTTTTAATCATAATAAATATTTTCGGTCTCTATGCATTGAGATTGGTGAAAAGATAAGAAAGATGAGATTGTCTCTTTAGATACAAATGATAGAATAAGCATTACTGTGCTTCTACCAGCATACTTTACCATATCTTCAATCTCCTTGTGCATTACATTCTATTTACAACAAAGTGCTTTTCATCTTTAAATTATTTTTTGTGTTTTCCTGTAAAATATTGTGCATTTTTATATCCATGAAAGCAGTGAGTCATCTATAGCCTGAGAGATGCATTACAGGATCAGATGTTTTTCTGTGTTAGAGGATCAGATATACTTTACATTCAGATTGTTTATTTCCTTGGTTTGCAAATGGTGTAGATGAAAGCGGACAGTGTTTTACAATTCAATTTTTATTAGTGAAGCAAGCCGGAATCATACAATCAATGTGTTACAATTGTACAAGAAAAAGAATAATAATAATATTGTTACCAGCAACAGCATAAACCAGTAAACAACAACTAGAGTTATTCAGATTTACAAAGTCATGGAAAGCTTGGGAGAAAAAAAAAACAAATAGTAAGGGATGATAAAAATAAATGAGAAAGGATAGATAGAAAAAGGTGACAGAGTGAGGGGAAGAAAGTGCAAAGAAAAAAAATTTAAGGAATCAAGACGGAGAGTGAACCTACAGTAACGTGTACATTAAACGAAACCAAGTTTTATAATGTTGGATACAAGGTCCTATTAAAGGATACTGTCAGTCTTTCCTATTTAAGTAAGTTGGATAACATTGTGTGTTAAAATCACCCAAGGCAGGGTGACCAAATTTTGAAAATAAAAAAGCGGGACATCCCTTAGCTAGAGTTGAGCAAACTCAGACTGTAAAGTTCGGGTTCGTTTTTTGGGACCCCGGACACGAACACGGACATATCACTGTATGTTCGGGTTGGAGTTCGGTGTTCGGCAATTTAATGGCGTGTTTTGAAAGGCTGCAGGGCAGCCAATCAACAAGCATTTGACTCGTGTGCCCTTAGAAGCCATCACAGCCATGCCTACTAATTGGCCAGTGCTGCAAGTGACCCAGGCTCTATATATAAGCTGGGGTCGCGTAGCGCCGCACGCACATGAGGTCTAATTAGTGTAGGAAGAGGATGCTGCATCTGTGAGAGACAGCTTAGGAAATAATTCTGCAAACTAGTACATTAGTGTGGTGCACTTCATATCTGAGAGTCAAATAGAAGCGTCAATTACTGCGGTTACATTGGAGTTTTAAAAAGTCAATTAAAAAGAGGCGTCAAATACTGTGGTTACATCAGAGTTTTAAAAAGTAAAATTTTTTTGGTACTAAACTGCTAAATAGTAAATTTGGGGCGTTCTCTTCATATCTGAGAGTCAAATAGAAATGTCAAATACTGCTGTAAAGTTGCAGTTCTAAAACTTAAAATTTTTGGGGTGCTAAACTGCTAAATAGTATTTTAGTGGGGTGCACTTCATATCTGAGAGTCAACTAGAAGCGTCAAATAGTGCGCTTACAGCGCAGTTGTAAACTTTCTAATTGTTTTGCTGCTAAAGTGCTAAATAGTACATTTTCGGTGTGCTCTTCATATCTGAGAGTCAAATAGAAACATCAAATAGTGCGCTTACAGCACAGTTGTAAAAATTCGAAATGTTTTGCTGTTAATCTGCTCAATAGTACATTTTGGGGGTGCACGTCATATCTGAGAGTCAAATAGAACCATCAAATACTGCTGTCACGTTGCAGTTTTAAAACTTAAAATGTTTTGGGTGCTAAACTGCTAAATAGTATTTTAGTGGGGTGCACTTCATATCTGAGAGTCAAATAGAAGCGTCAAATAGTGCGCTTACAGCGCAGTTGTAAACATTCTAATTGTGTTGCTGCTAAACTGCTAAATAGTACATTTTGGGCGTGCTCTTCATATCTGAGAGTCAAATAGAAACACCAAATAGTGCGCTTAAAGCGCAATTGTAAACATTCTTATTTTCTGGGTGGTAAACTGCTAAATAATATATTTTGGGCGTGCTTTTCATATCTGAGAGTCAAATAGAAGCGTCAAAAAGTGCGCTTACAGCACAGTTGTAAAAATTCTAAATGTTTTGCTGTTAATCTGCTCAATAGTACATTTTGGGGGTGCACTTCATATCTGAGAGTCAAATAGAAGCATCAAATACTGCTGTCACGTTGCAGTTTTAAAACTTAAAATGTTTTGGGTGCTAAACTGTTAAATAGTATTTTAGTGGGGTGCACTTCATATCTGAGAGTCAAATAGAAGCATCAAATAGTGCGCTTACAGCGCAGTTGTAAGAATTCTAATTGTTTTGCTGCTAATCTGCTAAATAGTACATTTTGGGGGTGCACTTCATATCTGAGAGTAAAATAGAAGCGTCAAATAGTGCACTTAAAGCGCAATTGTAAACATTCTTATTTTCTGGGTGGTAAACTGCTAAATAATATATTTTGGGCGTGCTTTTCATATCTGAGAGTAAAATAGAAGCGTCAAATAGTGCGCTTACTGCGCAGTAGTAAAAATTCTAATTGTTTTACTGCTAATCTGCTTAATAGTACATTTTGGGGATGCACTTTATATTTGAGAGTAAAATAGACGTGTCAAATACTGCAGTTACAGCGCAGTTTGACAAATTCTAATATTTTTTGGGGTGCTAAATAGTACATTTACGGCCTGCACTTCATATCTGACAGCCAAACAGATGCGGTGATGCGGCATGCCCACTCCGCATGGGAGTCCTTCTCCTATTTCCAGGTCTCCCTAAACTTTCTGCGGTATTGCGCGGGGATGACCGCATACCGGGCCAGGAGGATATGGGTAATAAAGGGATAGTCTCTGATCTGCTCTTCTGGTACAGTCTGGAAAAATATCCGCTGCCTTCCCCACTAGTTTGCTGGCCAGGATGGTGACCCAGTCACTGGGGTCCACGTCTTGGAGTAGGCACTGGCGCTCAAAGTCTTGTAAAAAGTCATCAACGCCTTCTTCTGCTTCCTTGAAGTCTTTGAAGGCATTGTATGGTAGCTTGTGGGCCAGGGTGGTTGTGCTTCCCGACGCCCTCTGCTCCCTTCTTCCTTCATCTGGGTTCATGGAGGTCGCCCTCTGTCTATTTTTGCACCTCCAAAAAGGTCCTGCTGACAATCTCCTCTGAGGGTGGCTCTCGGTAATATGCCAGGCGCCGTTACACCTCCTTGCTCACTTCCTCCTCATCTCCTGCTGCTGCTCACCTGTCTGCGCTGCAGCGTAACTTCGGTCTTCCCACTCACCGCCTCATGAGACTGTGCGAGCAGCAGGAGGCGATAGTGGCGTTTCAGCTGCAGCACGCACGGGTCAGTCTCTCTGCGGAACAGAGTTGTCTTTTTTTATGTGTCCCAATATTTTGGGGGCTAACCTAATTTAAAAAAAAATAATAAAAAAAAAATATATATATATATATAAAAAACAGTGTTGGCTACCTGCTCCTCCTCCACCGCTCCTTCCACCTACACCGCAACGGTCACCACCTCCTCAACCTTTGGGTCACTTAGTATAAACACATAGTACACAATAGCAAAGGCTTGTGAAGGCCTTTTCCCCATGCATCAAGAGTTGAACATTTCTCCATGCATCAGGACTGCAAGAAATGCACCGCAGGCCGCAAATGTTTCTTTTTTTTATATGTCCCAATATTTTGGGGGCTACCCCAATAAAAAAAAAAAAAAGTGTTGGCTACCTCCTCCTCCACCGACGCTTCCACCTACATCGCCACGATCACCGCCTCCTCAACCTATGGGTCACGTAGTATAAACTATGTACACAATAGCAGAGGCTTGTGAAGGCCTTTTCTCCATGCATCAGGAGTTGAGCTCAGTTTGAACAATGAAAGAGAATACCCTGCACTCCATCTGTCTCTCAAATGGATAATTATGTTGATCCTCCTGACAGCCATGCTTTAGATTTTGATTTATGTTCTTCCAAAGCTAAAATCAAAGATTCCATCTAGTGCTATTTTATGGCTCAGCTGTATTTTTAATTTTCATGTTATTTTAAGTGATTTTCCTATCCACATTTGTTTGCAGGGCACTTATCCTACTCTTACCCACATATTACTTCCTTTTGCAGCCCTGTAGCCCTTTCCAGGACTTTTCTAGAGGCATTTTTGTGCCCAAAAGTTCAGGTCCCCATTGGCTTCAATGGGATTTGGGGTCAAGTTCGAGCACGAGCCCAGACTTTTTTTCAAAGTTCGTCCGAACCACCCGGACCCGAACATCCAGGTGTCCGCTCAACTCTACACTTAGCGATACAAAAAAACGCGCAAATGAGTGTCTTTTCATTTACATTTTTGTAGGAGCATGATCAGAGCACTCACACACATACCCTAGACCAGGGCCATCTTAACAGCATGATAGACCCTGTGGAAAGCTTATATTTATTGGTACATATACATACACACAGACTACTGAATACACAAACAGACAAACTGCTAAATACACACTGTGATACTTTTAGAAAAACTTCATTTGGAACACAACTGCAGATGAAAGAATACATTTAAAACTGTCACTTTAAGAAATGATAATTGATTGAATTTTGATATTTCCACTTTCATAATCCTCTGTAGCAATATGAATTAAAAATAATAATGCGTAAGTAAAGATAGATCCCGCTTGAGATTGCTTCACAGAGATAATTAGACTTCAGTAGAGAAAAATAAAGTAGATCCTGGTTTGGATTAAATAGCAATATCCATTAGACTTCATGTCAGGAATCTTACCTGATGTTGAGTCAGGTATGCCGAGATATACGCTCACTCTTGCAAATAAACACAGACCAAGGTAAGCAGATAAGAAGCCACCTGGCCTGTGAGTAGGTGCACGAGGCTGTGCAGGATCTAGCTCCAAGTCGCAGTATAGGCAAGGACACAAACAGGAGGATTGTCAAAGAGAAGCCAAAGTCAGAGGATACCAGGAGGTCAAGATAAATGAGGGTAAGCCAAGGTCAGAGGATTTCCAGAGGTCAGGATAAATGAAGATAAGCCAAGGTCAGGAGCTGTCTGGAGAACACTGGATCAAGAACACAAATATAGGAACCAGAGTCAATGAACTGACAAAGTTCCCAGGGCGAGGCAGTGCTTATATACCCAGCTATATACTCGTTCCGTCAATAGGCCTCAGTAGTCAGTACAAGTTAAGGTAAGCTCCACCGGAATAATCAACGTCTTCCGGAAACCTTCAGGCTTTGTATCATCATGGTTCCGAGGTAAGGTAAAACTGTAGATTAAGGTGGGTATTGGCAGAGCTCTTGTTAGATGTGTCTGCTCAACATGGCGGCCAAGATCGGTCCCTAAGATGTTCATTTTCATCATTCTTAATATATTCTTTGCATATAATGTCCTAAGAAAATCACAGTAAAGCTGATGGAAAGAAACCTGGGAAACTTAAAACATATATATTGGGGGCTCCCAAACAGGTACCGAGGACACACAAAAAAAAGTTCACTGCAGTAATGCACTAAGACAAAGCTCAGAAAAGTTTAGCAGTGAAGGGATTGAGAATAAACACATAGAATACATATATTTATTAGTGTTGGTCAACATGAAAGAATATGGAGGTAGGATTTATTAGTAGCAGATACAGTTATTCTGGCTGTGAACCAACAATGTACCACATTTGCTATAGAAAATATGGGATACAACTCAGTACCTAAAGATAAAAAAATATATAAAATAATGGTGCAACACTGTATGATTATATAAGCAGTGCCCCCACTTAATATGGAACTCAGAGACTCCAAATAATTCAGCTCCTTAAAGTTACCTTCCCTCAATAGGGAAGTCAGGATCCTCTGTCAGCTTGTGGCTTTCTGGATCGAAATCAGAAATCAGTGAATATAAAATTATTTATTTGATGTTGCAAAAATAAAAAATAGATAAAATAATATAAAACAGTATAGGTCTCCTTAGGGACCAATTCAATACAGTTACAATGATCAAACATTATCACTAACAATAAGTCATCCTACCCATCTCCTAAGAGAGTTCTCTTATATAGAGCTGTTCCTGATTGTCTCTGGTGTGTATGTACCTTATTTGTGTTTTTGCGTTTTTAGAGCACATACTGGAGATTTTCAACTACTTAAGATCTTGAAGGCATTGTACCCCTAATTTCATCCAATATATTTGGTACATGATATTACAAGCCAGCTGCCTGTTGTTATTCTATAATTTCCCTTTCAGCAGCCAAGCATACGGAGTGGATGAGGCGGGGTGAGGAATAATTTGCTGAGCCCTTGTATGGTAAATGTTTAAATGTTTAAGTCCATCTACTCGATAATGGAGCACTTGTGCTTATGTTGCAACATTTTTTTCTTATTCAGTTATTTAAAAGGACACTATAGACACCCAGATCACTTCAGCTCATTGTAGTGGTCTGGGTGCACATTCCCAGGTCCCTTAACCCTGGAAAGGTAATTATTGCAATTTTTAATTAACTGCAATAATTACCTTCCTGGGTTAACTCCACCTCTAGTGGCTGTCTACCAGACAGCCACTAGAGGGACTACCGGGTTGTTAGGCAACTTTTGGTCTACTAACTGAAGCTGGACGTCATCACGCAATGCATAAGGACATCAAGTGTCACCCAAAACCCGATAGGAAAGCATTGTATAATGCTTTCCTATGGGACTGTTCTAACGCGAGCGTGGCCATTGGTGTGCATGTGCATTAGGTCTCACCCACCGGCTGATGTCGGTGGTGGACCCCGAGCCAGCACCGAGCAAAATTGGCGCTCAACTCAGGTAAGTGACATAAGCTGTTTTAAAACCATTTTGCACCATGGGTGGGGGCAGCGCTATAGTGAGCTAGAGAACCAGGAAAACAATGTTGTTGTCTTGGCACTATAGTGTTCCTTTAAAACAAAATACCCAATTTAAATTATTTTTTACAATAAACAACAACAAAAAATCAACTAGAAAACACGGTATATTTTATATTTTTATGGCTTCTGTTTACCATTACCTATGCAGTGTTTAAATGATCTTTCAGCTTTATGGACTCCAGGAGGGGATCATTAGGGATTTAGCATTTTGGAATAGTAGTAGTAGTTAGTATTCAGCAGTAGTAATTAGTAGTGATAGTATTTAGCAAACATTATTTAAAAATTTTCTTAAATTTCTGTAACGTTATACTCAAAATATATCTATCACCTCATATTTTATCACCTTATACAAATTTCCTTGAAATCAAATCCCAGTGGATTCTTATTAAAATCCAAACATGTTTTGGTACTTTTTGGTGCAACATATTAAAAGGACAGTTCATTGGAAGGTCCACATATCATCTTTCTATTCTTACACAATCATTAAACCATTAGAGGTTTATTCAATGAACCTCATTGTGGCAAAACCAACCTCGCCACTGGGCATTGGAGAAGCCTGTTTGCCCGTCTCCTGCCTGCTGACTATGGCCCCTGGGAGATTCGGCCCTTTTAATACAGTATTTGGGCATATTGTATTTTATTATGCTGCTGCTTGCCCTTTAAGAACCATCTGGGGACATACTGTGACTTTTGGCAACAATGCCCCTTTAAGACTATGGCCCTTGGAAGACATTACCTGTTAAAGACTATTTTAGCAGATTGGATTTTAAAAGACTTGCTGCCCCTTTAAATTGTATTGGAGCAGTTCTGCAGCTTTAAATTGGCACTTCGGATGCAGCCGAAGTGCCGAAGTAGTCGAAGTGGCCGCCATTCGACAAACGAACACGTGGCGGCGGCCATCTTTAATTCAGCTGAAGTTTTACCTTCTCCAGACTTCAATGCATTCGACAGTTCGAACGCCATTCGACAGTTCATTCGACAGTTTGACAGTTTGAATGGTTGTCGTTCGTTTGTTTGAACTGACTTTAACATGGGAATTAGACCGACCGCACAGCCTGATTCTCCGGAACTGTTTTGGGCATGAAAATGTGCTTACGGTCGGTCAAACTTGACTTTTTTTCTATCTCCCGAACAGCTGAACGGATTCGAATGATTTTTGGGTATGTTTATATTTGAAATGTGCTTAATGTGATTAATAATATGTAATTTTTATGAAGATTGGATGTATATTTTTAAAGTTATAGCACATATATAAAAACTGTATTTTCCCTGCTTGTGATAATTATGTTAACCATTGTGTACCATAATTATATCACAGGCAGAGGGGAGGATTTTGTGTATAATTGCTGGGAGTGTTTTCTGTAATGTACGTGTGTTATTGGTTGTTCTGTAAAACCCTGTGGGCAGTACTAAGTTTGTGGATTGGGAATAATAGAGGCTGTATGTGCCAGTACAGTCAGTTCTACTTCACCCTCAGTTTGGAGTGCCATCTCTTATTGGGGGAATCTGCTACAAGGGATTGCTATGCTCTGCATACTCCCTTGCTATATTCACTGCTAAGCTCTTGTAAGAGCTTGTTCCTGCCTTGCTCTCTGGAGGAGTCTACGGTGATTATGGTGTCGGCTGGAGTGCTTGGAGCCCTCAAGAAGCACTAGGAGCATCCATCAATGGAAGTACCCAGTCGGGGTGCCAGGTGATCCGTTACACTCATATTGTAGTGTATTAAAAATTGAACTGAAGACTAAAATAGTTGAATAGTAATGCTGAATATTCTGTGTCCAGTGGAGGGCCCAATTACTTAAAAACATTTAATATAATTTTATTTATTGAAAGGAATGCTCAAATTGATCAATGCCCAAGGTGGTTTTTAAAAAAGTGAATTTCAAATATGAGGTCAGAATAGCTGGGCTAAAGGATAGCGGATTTAGAGGATTTTTACAGTTTGGCTCGAATTTTAACCTCAAATACAAAATTCACTTTGAATCTCGATCTTGTAAATAACTATATGTGTGATGGTAATTACAGAGCCAATTTGAAAATGAAAATCATTGTGAGCAGGTTGGTATAGAATTAAATGAACACTCTAAACACTATACCCACTAGAGCGCACTTATTGTAAGTGAACGTACCATTTTAGAATGTTTTGATTTCTAACCTGGAGTCTCCACTATGGTTGACAGACAGCCGGAAGCTCCAAGGCAGAAACTTCTGTTGGCTCTCCTGAGCTATGATCTGCATTACAAGACTAGCTCATTGGCTGAGAGCGTCAGCTGATTGTGCTGTAGTAGTTATGGTGCTTGGAATTTTCTTTAAAGGGATGTCTGCCCAGATTTTATTAGTAAATATTATTTTATTTTTTTTAACATCATAGCTATTTATTTCACATTCTGTTCTTAATATATATATATATATATATATATATATATATATATATATATATATATGACGCTAAACATACAATATATTTATTTTACATTTGTGCACACTCCAAACATGTTTGCCAAATAGTTTTATAGAGAAGCGAAATGTATGTCAGCTCCCTTGATTCCCATTGCCATGTAGTTAAAATAGGTTAGAAATAAAGCCAGAGGGAGTCTTTGATTGTTTAGTTAGCACACTGGAGAATACACAGCCTTTTCAGTCAGAATCTTAAAATAAAAATAATGGGGAAGAAAAAGAAGAAGAAAAATAAGCCTTTTAGTGAAAACAGCAGGAAATTCTAAAAAAAGGTTCTCAGTCTATCAACAAAGAATTAAATGGTTTACCTAAAACCTACTGCTCTTTAAACCTGTCAGGAATAAGAATGGAAAACCTTAGCTTAATCAGCAGGTGAGGTACTTTTTGTATAGTTAGATTGTAACATTGAGTAACATGTTTAACATCTTTTAACTCTAAGTACCAGAGATGTGTGCAGTATCTTTCTTGCCCCCTCCGAGTTAATCAAACCGAGTGAATATTATGCCTAAAAAGAAACTAATGCTACACTCTTACTAGTTCAACTTATATAGAATTAGATAAACAACTAATGTTTTAGGCAGAGACATAACTAGAAACCATGGGACCCCAGTGGGAAAATTGCCCATGGGCCATCCCTATATGTCTTACCCCCCAGCCCCTCCATGTGTCACATTCACTCCCCCAGCCCCTCTATGTGTCACATTCACTCCCCCAGCCCCTCCATGTGTCACATTTATCTCCCCAACGCCTCCATGTGTCACATTCACTCCCCCAGCCCCTCCATGTGTCACATTCATCCCACCAACCCCACCATGTGTCACATTCACTCCCCCAGCCCCTCCATGTTTCACATTCATTCCACCAACCCCACCATGTGTCACATTCATCCCACCAACCCCACCATGTGTCACATTCACTCCCCCAGCCCCTCCATGTGTCACATTCATCCCACCAACCCCTCCATGTGTCACATTCATCCCACCAACCCCACCATGTGTCACATTCACTCCCCCAGCCCCTCTATGTGTCACATTCATCCCACCAACCCCTCCATGTGTCACATTCATCCCACCAACCCCTCCATGTGTCACATTCATCCCACCAACCCCACCATGTGTCACATTCACTCCCCCAGCCCCTCCATGTGTCACATTCACGCCCCACAAGGTGTGTGTGGCATGATTGGGGGAGATGAGTATGACTGAATTGGAGGGGTTAAAGTGATAGGGTGAGTGTGGCAAGGTGAAAGAAGGTGAGTGTAATAGGGTGAAAATGGCATGGGTGAGTGACAGAATTGGGGAAATTATTGTGAGTGTGGCATGGTGAAGGGGGTGACAGGGTGTGTGGTCGGGTGACAGTTACACACAAGTGCATACACTGGCACACATGCAGATAAACAGACAATAACACACTGACATACATGCAGATACACACCATATAACACATACAGATACATACACGGACACACATGCTAATACACAGACGCACAGATACACACACTGACACACATACAGATACACAGACACACGTACAGACAGATACACATATAAACACACATGCAGATATACAGACACAAACATTGACATACATACAGATACATGGGGCACACGCAGACATACAGATACATATCAAGATACACACATACATACAGACACACATATACATACAGACACACACACACACACACACACACACTCACACATAAATACACACATACAGACACAAACACACACGAATGCAAAACCGTTAAGTCAGCCTCCTGTTACCTACCTTTTAGGTGCAGGAGGGTGACTTTTCTGGGGCCCAATGGCTGACTCAGGCTTATGGGGGTCTGCACAGTCTGTTTCTTTACATAATTATTTTTCTGCACTCCGTAGTGGTGTTACGGAGAAAGGCTAAGGCACTGAGAGAAAGCAGTTGTTGTTGGGGGATCCTATCTTAAGAAGTGTGGAGTTAATCAATAGTGGCTATGTGAGTTGCTACTGCTCACGGAGACAGGAGACGTATGTGTTATATTGTTAGGCAAGCAAAGCAGGAAGGGGAATTAGATGTACTTGAAATGATTTGGCTTGTAAAGAGGTTTCTGAGGTAAAGGAAGGGTTTTGTGTTCTTGCCAATGATATACGGCAGGTTGCTTCCACACTGTCATTCTCTGAAGTTCTGCCTGTGCATAACATTCAGAATGACAGGCGGATGCGTATTAGGGACTTTAACTTGTGGCTTGGTGAATGGTGCCGGGAGCAAGGATTTGGCTTTGTTTCTCATGGTAGCTCTATTTGGAATAGAAATGAATTGTACAAAAAAGATGGTTTGCATCTTTCTCAAAAGGGACAAATGTTCTCAGCGAGCAGTTCAGAGGTTTTGATAGAAAGTATTTAAACTAGGAGGGGGAGACAAAAGGGTGATAAAACATCAATCCAATTGCCTCCCCAAAACAAGGACAGAAAGTAACTGTAACGAGCTAGTTAAAAAATGATAAGCTTAGAGTAATCTCTACAAATGCTTGTAGTTTAGGGAATAAGATCCATGAACTTGTGGCAAGAATGACAACTGATAATGTAGATTTAGTGGCTGTTACGGAGACATGATGTAATGAGAAAACGACTGGGAAATAGCAATACCAGGGTACTCCTTATATAGAAAAGACAGAGAAGGCAAAAAGGGGGAGGGGTGGCCCTGTATGTGAAGGATAGCATAAAATCTAGCCTAGTAAAAGTTAGTGAGGCGAACATAGAGTCCGTTTGGGTTACGTTAGAATTTGGTAATCACACAGTAACTCGTGTAGGTGTGATTAACAGCCTCCCTGGACAAATAGAAGAGTTAGATAATCTACTAGTTGAGCAAATGGCTAAAATGACAATGAAGGGCGAAGTTATTATCATGGGGTCTTTAATCTTCCGGATGTGAACTGGAAAACCAAAACAGCTGCTTGTGCCAGCTGCACACATTTTAAACTCCCTACTGGGATTGTCTCTAAAACAAGTAATTGAGGAACCAACTCATAAGAAGGCCATGCTAGATTTATTGTTAACAAATGGAGATTTGGTATCAGATATTACTGTAGGTGAAAGTTTAGGATCCAGTGATTATCAGTCAGTGTGGTCTAATATAAGATTTTTTAGAAAAACAGACTTTTCCAAAATTAGAATATGCGTAAAGGAGTCCTTGTCAGACTGGAGCAATTTAAATGGAGTCCAGGAGAAATTGGATTATTTAAAAGTTGCACTAGTGAAAGCAACAGAAAATTCCATTAGACTTGTCTGGAAGAGCAGAAAAATTAAGAAACAACTGTGGTACTCTGCAGAAGTGGCCAAAATAGTAAAAAACAAACAGTTAGCGTTTAGTAATTATAAAAAAAAAAGAGTGAGGAAGACATACAGATCTATAAGATTAGACCAAAGCACACACAGAAGAGAGAATAGCACAGTCAGTAAAAAAGGGGGCTAAAACATTTTTTAGATACATAAATGAGAAAAGGAAAGTAAAACAAGGATTAGCTAGATTAAAAACAAAAGAGGGAAGGTATGTAGAAGAGGATAAAGGTCTAGCTGACTGCCTGAATGAATATTTTTGTTCAGTATTTACAGATGAAAATGAAGGAGAGGGACTTCAGTTAAGAAAAAGGACAAATGGGTCATGTGAGTAAAAAACGGGTTACAAATGGTGAGTTTACAGAGGAAGAGGTTCTATTTCATCTGTCAAAAGTAAAGACAAATAAGTCAATGGGGCCAGATGCGATACACCTAAAGTTATTAAAAGAGCTAGCAAAACCATTAACAGATTTATTTAACCAATCATTGTTAACAGGAGTAGTCCCAGAAGATTGGAAATTAGTGAATGTTGTACCCATTCACAAGAAAGGTATCAGGGAGTAGTGATGTCCCGAACTGTTCGCCGAACGGTTCGCCGAACGGTTCTCCACGAACGGTTCGCCACGGACTCATCATTGAGTAAACTTTGACCCTGTACCTCACAGTCAGCAGACACATTCCAGCCAATCAGCAGCAGACCCTCCCTCCCAGACCCTCCCACCACCTGGACAGCTCACTAAGAATGCAGCTTCACAATGGATGCTGTCCAGGAGGTGGGAGGATCTGGGAGGGAGGGTCTGCTGCAGATTGGCTGGAATGTGTCTGCTGACTGCGAGGTACAGGGTCAAGGTTTACTCAATGATGAGTCCGCGGCGAACCGTTCGCGAACCGTTCGGCGAACAGTTCGGGACATCACTAGTAGGGAGGAGTCGGGCAACTATAGGCCAGTAAACCTTACTTCAGTAGTAGGGGAAGTGATGTGACACATGGAGGGGTTGTTAAAGGATAGGATTGTTGAATATCTAAAATCACAGGGATTTCAAGAACTGAGACATCATGGGTTTACTTCAGGGAGATCATGCCAAACTAATCTTACTGCTTTTTTTGATTGGTAACTAAAATAGATCAAGGTAGTGCAGTAGACATTGCATACCTAGATTTCAATAAGGCTTTTGACACTGTTCCACATAGAAGGCTTATCAGTAAACTGCAATCTTTAAGTTTGGATTCCAATATTGTTGAATGGGTTAGGCAGTGGCTAAATGACAGGCAACAGAGGGTTGTAGTCAACGGAGTATATTCGAAGCTTGGGCTTGTCACCAGCAGGGTACCTCAGGGATCTGTACTTGGACCCATACTCTTTAATATTTTTTATTAGTGATAATGCAGAAGGTTTTGATGGTAAGGTATGTCTTTTTGCTGATGATACTAAAATTTGCAACAGGGTTGATGGTCCAGGAGAGATAAACCAAATAGCAAATTATCTAGATAAATTAGAAAAATGGTCAAAGCTGTGGCAACTGACATTTAATGTGGATAAGTGCAAGATAATGCATCTTGGGCGTAAAAACCCATGGGCAGAGTATAGAATATTTGATACCCCAATAACCTCAACATCTGATAAAGGGCTTTAGGAGTAATTAAAAGGTAGGCAGACAATGTAATAGAGCAGCAGGAAATGCTAGCAGAATGCTTGGTTGTATAGGGAGAGGTATTAGCAGTAGAAAGAGGGAAGTGCTCATGCCATTGTACAGAACACTGGTGAGACCTCACTTGGAGTATTGTACACAGTACTGGAGACCGTATCTTCAGAAGGATATTGATACTTTAGAAAGAGTTCAGAGAAGCACTACTAAACTGGTTTATGGATTGCAGGATAAAACTTACAAGGAAAGGTTAAAGGATCTCAACATGTGTAGCTTGGAGGAAAGACAAGACGGGGGGGGGGATATAATAGAAACGTTTACATACATAAAGGGAATCAACACAATAAAGGAGACTGTGGCAAAACTAGCCACCAGAGACTATCAATGTATCAGTATGTGTGTATTTTTGCTAAGCCATAAAAATCAATGCTATTTGTATTTCAGGCGAATGAGGGTTTTCGTATGCTGGCGGTATGAAAACCCCAGCATTCATAATGAAGTTTCACGAACAGTGAGTTTAAACACTGTTCGTGAAACGAATAACATTCCGAACGTAGACACACACAGGGGGTCGTGTGGCACCCATTAACCGATTGCAACAATGTAATTAAGAATGTTTCTAGGTGGCTGTCGTTCGAATACCGACCACGCTGCAGTCGGCCATCTTGTTTATTTTGTTAGCCCAGCAGTGTTTTGTCGTCGAGCGCCTGGAACTAAAAATGGCTACTCGACGGCGCGAACACCGCTGGACTTCCAGGCCGTTCGGGAACCCCGGCCGTTCGGTAGTTTATTCCCCTTACAATAATCGGTATTTTAAAACCTATGTTAGAAATGTGTATTTCGTACGGCGTTCGGTTAGTTAGACTGGGAGCTGAGCGGTATTCTCATGAAAGATGCGTTCAGCCTCCAGCTATCTACCGAACATCCATTCGTGTAAAACTAGTGAATATTGTTAAAGTTATGGATTTTAATGTAAAATGTAAGTTCTGCTGCACAGAGGGATAATCCCATTAACAGTATATTCCAGTGGGAGTATCCCTCTCGTCCAGCAGTGCATGATGGGAAAAATGTATGTGTTGGTCAGTTCCCCATGTAGTCCCCTACTGTACAACCCCTGAAATGTCAGTAGGGAAACCCCTTGCATTGGGAATCCCATAAATACCGCGACCTGAAAAAAAAACCTCAGTTGACCTCCAAGCTATGTGTCGTCTAGTTCTTGGGAAGAAGGGATTGTAACTACGCTACCTAGATTTTACCTGTTTTGTGCCTGCTTGATTCTGTCTACCAGCGGAGATACCGTGGATAATACTACTACTCCGCTACAATTGGTGGCAAGCGACGGGATTCTAACCTCACAGCAAAGCAGGGTTCGGCAGGAATTAAAACGTACGGAAGGAAAGAAACAGCAATTCGTGAGCACAGCCATTCGGATGAAACCGGAGTTCGGGAGTACGTGGAAATGCACGAACAGCCGGTGAATGGAAACAAATTATGCACTTTTGAAACGCAGCACATTAAAGGAGTTACTAGAAGCGAGAGGAACAATAGCCAGCAACAAGGCAAAGGCTGTTCTAATTAAGGAGCTGATGGAAGGGGACAGAGCCGCAGCTGCTGCAGCACCTCCAATGAGGAAAGAGCAAACGGAATTTGAAATAGAATTCAAGAGCAGGATAGCTCTGTACCCAACCACCCCACCACAGGAGACTTTCGACAGGATCATGGCAGATGTACAGGAATACATCATGGCCAAACAGGGCCAAACAAACCAGCCACCCAGAGAGGGGTCACCGGCTCCACCTAGCATCATACAGGGAAAACCAAAAATTCCCTACCAGGCTTTTAAAAACTTCACGTACACATAGCGTGATATTGATGGATATCTGCAGGACTTCGAAAGAATAGACAAGAACCAGGCAGGCATAGAGGAGAAAAGTATGCTTGGGATAAAGGGCTATTATACCGATATGCTGAGAAGATAGTGGCCAGATTAGTTCCCATTCCCATTAAACAGTTAATTGTGCCTCGGAAATACAGGCAAGAGTTAAGGCGCATAGCGCACGACATACCATTGTCAGGGCATTTAGGAATCGGCCGAACCAAACATCGGCAGACTCAAAATTTCTTCTGGCCAGGTATCTCCCAAGATATTAGACAATATTGCAATACCTGTGATACCTGCCAGAGGGTTGGAAAAAGGGGAAACAGATATAAAGCTAAACTGCACTTCCTACTCATAATAGAAGAACCCTTCAGCAGAGTAGCAGTGGACATAATAGGACCGCTGAAGAAACTCAGTACCTCCGGCAAGAAGTACATCTTGACCGTAGTAGATTACGCCACCAGATACCCCGAAGCAGTGGCTCTAACTAATGTACATGCTGAGACCGTGGTGGATGCCCTTATGCGAATATTCTCCCGCATGGGATTGCCCCGGGAGATTATTTCGGATAGAGGTACCCAATTCACGGCAGAGGTCACTCACCAACTCTGGAAAGTATGTGGGGTAAAATCTATCCTTAACTCTCCCCACCATCCCCAGTCTAATGGTCTCTGTGAACGGTTTAACGGAACGCTGAAACAAATGATCCGGACGTTCATAGACACGCAAAAAGACTGGGAACGATTCCTACCCCTCTTACTGTTCGCCTATAGAGAAGTGCCCCAAGAATCCACTGGGTTCTCTCCCTTTGAATTATTGTTTGGAAGAGAGTGAGGGGCCCCCTAGATTTAATCAGAGAACATTGGGAGGGGGGAGTAACCACTAATGGTACCCCTATCGTACCATATGTGCTGGAATTTCGGGACCGTTTGGAGGCGTTAACCCAGACCGTACGTACCAACCTCCAAGCGGCCCAGCAAAAACAGCGTAGATGGTATGATAGGGGGGCCAGGGACCGCAGCTTTCAGGTCGGGCAGAAGGTGCTGATCCTACGACCCGTACCTACTGACAAGCTGCAGGCCTCCTGGCAGGGCCCATTCAAGGTGGTAGAGCAAATCTGCGATACCACCTATATAATTGGCCCATGCGCTGGGGCAGGGGGGAGACGCATGCTTCATGTGAACATGCTGAAACCATACAACGAGCGCACAGAAGAGGTGACCGCAATATGTGCCTCTGCTGCAGAGGACACAGATAATTTGCCATTGCCAGATCTTCTCGCCAGAGAAACCCAGAAGGAAGAGTTAGCCGCAGTACAATTAGGGGAGCGCTTGACTTTGCAGGAAAAAACCCAGGCCCAGAGTTTAATTAGGGAGAAGGCCACCTTCTCCAACCTTCCCGGGTATACCCCATTAGCCACCCACAGGGTGTAAACCCCAGGCCAAACACCCCTCCGTCAACCTCCTTACCGCATTCCAGAAGCAGTAAAAGAGCATATGCGTAAGGAGATTGAAGAAATGTTACAATTAGGGGTTATTGAGCATTCAGATAGCCTTTGGGCATCTCCAGTGGTACTAGTGCCGAAGCAGGATGGGACAACCCGCTTCAGCGTAGAATATAGAAGGCTCAACGATAAAACGGTATCAGATGCCTACCCCATGCTGCGCATAGACAAGCTGTTAGACAAGATGGCCCGAGGTCATTATCTAACTACGATCGACCTGTGCAAAGGATATTGGCAAATTCCTTTAGCAGAGGACGCCATTCCGAAGTCAGCGTTTGTCACTCCATCTGGCCTATACCAGTTTAGAGTTATGCCATTCGGAATGAAAAACGCCCCAGCCACCTTCCAGAGGATGGTAGACCGACTACTAGACGGGTTTCAGGAATACGCGTGCGCCTATCTGGACGACATAGCGATTTTCAACTATTCCTGGACCGACCACCTGAGCCATGTAGGAGCAGTCTTAGACCGTATTAGGGAGGCAGGACTAACCCTTAAACCCATGGCCGAACTCCAATATTTAGGACACTGAGTAGGAAGTGGCCAACAGAAACCGGAACTGGCCAAAATAGATTGGGAGCAGTACTGAGCCAAGTTGGAACAGATGGTGGCGAGCATCCCGTAGCTTACTTAAGCAGAAAACTTTTGCCCCGAGAAGTAAGCTACGCCGCCATTGAAAAAGAATGCCTTGCCGTGGTGTGGGCCCTCAAGAAACTGCAACCATATTTATACGGACAACGGTATGAAAACCCCAGCATTCATAATGAAGTTTCACGAACAGTGAGTTTAAACACTGTTCGTGAAACGAATAACATACCGAACGCACGACCACACACAGGGGGTCGTGTGGCACCCATTAACTGATTGCAATCGGTAATTAAGAGTGTTTCTAGGTGGCCGTCGTTCGAATACCGACCACGCGGCGGTCGGCCATCTTGTTTCTTTTGTTAGCCCAGCGGTGTTTTGTCGTCGAGCGCCTGGAATTAAAAACGGCTACCCGACGGCGCGAACACCGCTGGACCATTCGGTAGTTTATTCCCTTTACAATAATCGGTATTTTAAAACCTATGTTAGAAATTATGTGTATTTCGTACGGCGTTCGGTTAGTTAGACTGGGAGCTGAGCGGTATTCTCACGAACGATGCGTGTAAAACTAGTGAATATTGTTAAAGTTATGGATTTTAATGTAAAATGTAAGTTCTGCTGCACGGAGGGATAATCCCATTAACAGTATATTCCAGTGGGAGTATCCCTCTCGTCCAGCAGTGCATGATGGGAAAAATGTATGTGTTGGTCAGTTCCCCATGTAGTCCCCTACTGTACAACTCCTGAAATATCAGTAGGGAAACCCCTTGCATGGGGAATCCCATAAATACCGTGACCTGAAAATAAACCTCAGTTGACCATCAAGCTATGTGTCGTTTAGTTCTTGGGAAGAAGGGATTGTAACTACGCTACCTGGATTTTACCTGTTTTGTGCCTGCTTGATTCTGTCTACCAGCGGAGATACCATGGATAATACTACTACTCCACTACAGAGACTATATTTAAAAATAGAAAAACTACCACAACAAGAGGACATAGTCTTAAATAGTGATGCACCGAACGATTCGCTGGCAAATAGTTCCTGGTGAACATAGCATGTTCGCGTTCGTCACGGCGGGCGAACATATACGCGGTTCGATCCGCCCCCTATTCGTCATCATTGAGTAAACTTTGACCCTGTACCTCACAGTCAGCAGACACATTCCAGCCAATTAGCAGCACACCCTCCCTAGCAGACCCTCCCACCTACTGGAAGGCATCCATTTTACATTCATTCTCAAGCTGCATGCTTAGTGAGAGGAGGGAAAGTGTAGCTGCTGTTGTTTAGATAGGGAAATGCATAGGCTAGGTTAGGGTATACAGTGTCCACTACAGTCCTGAAGGACTCATCTGAGCTCTGCTGTAAGGACAGCACCCCAAAAAGCCCTTTTTAGGGCTAGAACATCAGTCTGCTTTTTTTTTTTTCTGTGTAATGTAATTGCAGTTGCCTGCCTGACAGCTTCTGTGTCAGGCTCCCATTGGATACTGTGCCCAGTGCCACCACTCACTCACTGGTGTCACAATAGCTTGCATTTAAAACCCAAAAACTTTTTTCACTATAATAGATTGAATAGCAGTTAGTTGTCTGCCAGCTTCTGTGTCAGGCTCACAGTGGATACTGTGCCCAGTGCCACCACTCACTCACTGGTGTCACAATAGCTTACATTTAAAAAAAATTCAAAAAAATTCACTATAATAGATTGAATAGCAGTTAGTTGTCTGCCAGCTTCTGTGTCAGGCTCACAGTGGACACTGTGCACAGTGCCACCACTCACTCACTGGTGTCACAATAGCTTGCATTTCAAAACCAAAAAACTTTTTTCACTGTTATAGATTGAATAGCAGTTAGTTGTCTCAAATCGGGTGTGTCAGGCTCACAGTGGATATTGTGCCCAGTGCCACCACTCACTCACTGGTGTCACAATAGCTTGCATTTAAAAAAAATAAAAAAAATTTCACTATAATAGACTGAATAGCAGTTAGTTGTCTGCCAGCTTCTGTGTCAGGCTCACAGTGGATACTGTGCCCAGTGCCACCACTCACTCACTGGTGTCACAATAGCTTGCATTTAAAAAAAAAACTTTTTTCACTGTTATAGATTGAATAGCAGTTAGTTGTCTCAAGCGGGTGTGTCAGGCTCACAGTGGATACTGTGCCCAGTGCCACCACTCACTCACTGGTGTCACAATAGCTTGCATTTAAAAACAAAAAACTTTTTTCACTGTTATAGATTGAATAGCAGTTAGTTGTCTCCAAAGCGGTGTGTCAGGCTCACAGTGGATACTGTGCCCAGTGCCACCACTCACTCACTGGTGTCACAATAGCTTGCATTTAAAAACAAAAAACTTTTTTCACTGTTATAGATTGAATATAAAAGTGGCCTCTTTGAGAGAAATATTTCCCACAATCAGAACAAAAATAAGGTTTCTCTCCTGTATGGCTCCTCAAATGATGCTTAAGATTAGAAGCGGCTGAAAAGCATTTCTCACACTCAGAACAAAAATATATATTTTTTAACATTCTCTCCACTTTGAACGAAATGACGTTTGGGAAGAGATTTTGTATGAGTAGGTTTTTCATGTACGATACGGGAACATGATTTAGATCCTTGGTAAGTTTTGCGAGATCCAATAGTGTGTATGTAGGGGGAACAGTCAATCCATATCTGCCAAGTGACCCTATGTAGGAGGAACAGTCTCTATTCTGCTCTGTGTCAGTGTGTATCAGGGGCTCTGAGGACAGGTGTCAATCCATATCTGCCAAGTGACCCTATGTAGGGGGAACAGTCTCTATTCTGCTCTGTGTCAGTGTGTATCATGATCTCTGAGGACAGGTGTCAATCCATATCTGCCAAGTGACCCTATGTAGGAGGAACAGTCTCTATTCTGCTCTGTGTCAGTGTGTATCAGGGGCTATGACGACAGGTGTCAATCCATATCTGCCAAGTGACACTATGTAGGAGGAACAGTCTCTATTCTGCTCTGTGTCAGTGTGTATCAGGGGCTCTGAGGACAGGTGTCAATCCATATCTGCCAAGTGACCCTATGTAGGAGGAACAGTCTCTATTCTGCTCTGTGTCAGTGTGTATCATGGGGCTCTGAGGACAGGTGTCAATCCATATCTGCCAAGTGACCCTATGTAAGAGGAACAGTCTCTATTCTGCTCTGTGTCAGTGTGTATCAGGGGCTCTGAGGACAGGTGTCAATCCATATCTGCCAAGTGACCCTATGTAGGGGAACAGTCTCTATTCTGCTCTGTGTCAGTGTGTATCAGGGGCTCTGAGGACAGGTGTCAATCCATATCTGCCAAGTGACCCTATGTAGGGGGAACAGTCTCTATTCTGCTCTGTGTCAGTGTGTATCATGGTCTCTGAGGACAGGTGTCAATCCATATCTGCCAAGTGACCCTATGTAGGAGGAACAGTCTCTATTCTGCTCTGTGTCAGTGTGTATCAGGGGCTCTGAGGACAGGTGTCAATCCATATCTGCCAAGTGACCCTATGTAGGGGGAACAGTCCCTATTCTGCTCTGTGTCAGTGTGCATCAGGGTCTCTGAGGACAGGTGTCAATCCATATGTCAAGGTGTCAATATGTCATATGTCAGGTGTCAATCCATATCCATTGTGATTTATGAATGTTAGGTGATTTATGCCCTTTATGGATTAAGACCAGACTCTGCATCAACTGTGTAATTTTCCATGGGAGTTTTGCCATGGATCCCCCTCCGGCATGCCACAGTCCAGGTGTTAGTCCCCTTGAAACAACTTTTCCATCACTATTGTGGCCAGAAAGAGTCCCTGTGTGTTTTAAAATTCGCCTGCCCATTGAAGTCTATGGCGGTTCGCCCGGTTCGCCGATTCGCGAACATTTGCGGAAGTTCGCGTTCGCCATTCGCGAACCGAAAATGTCGGGTTCGCGACATCACTAGTCTTAAATTAGAGGGGCAAAGGTTTAAAAATAATTTCAGGAAATATTACTTTACTGAGAGGGTAGTGGATGCATGGAATAGCCTTCCAGCTGAAGTGGTAGAGGTTAACACAGTAAAAGAGCTCAAGCATGCGTGTGATAGGCATAAGGCTATCCTAACTATAAGATAAGGCCAGGGACTAATGAAAGTATTTAGAAAATTGGGCAGACTAGATGGGCTGAATGGTTCTTATCTGCCGTCACATTCTATGATTTAAAAAGGAGCCAAACAACTATGTGATAATAAATAGCTTCATATGATCACTATCCTTCAATAAAATAAAAAATTTTGCATGATCAGTCATGTTTTCAAAATCAATGCCAAAATTTCACAATTACTGCCAGGGTATGCAAACTTTTGAGCACAACTGTAATTACTTTCTACAAAATACTGGTATATATATCTTACACAGATCAGATCTTAACACTAATCAGCCACAATATTAAAACCACCTGCCTAATATTTTGTAGGTCCCCCTCTTGCTCCCAAAACAGTTCTGATACATCTGAGGTCCACCAGACCTCTTAACATGTCCTGTTGTAGCACCACCAAGAGGTCGAGTCTTTATGGATCAGATCTGTTATTCCACCACATGCCACCAATGCTCAATCAGATCTAGGGAATTTGCAGGCCAATGAAACACCTTGAACTCTTTGTCATGTTTCCCAAACTACTCCTGAACAACTTTTGCAGTGTGGCGGGGTGCAAAATCCTGCTGAAAGAGGCCACTGCTATTAGGGAACACCATTAGCATGAAGGAGTATACGTGGTCTGCGACAATCTCCAGGTAAGTGATACGTGTCAAGGAAACATCCATATGATTGCCAGGACCCAAGGTTTCCCAGCAGGACATTGTCCAGAGCATACACTATCTCCGCCAGCCTGCCTTCTTCCCATAGCGCATCTTGATGCCATCTCTTCCCCGGGTAAATGACGCACACACCTGGCCATCCACCTGATCTAAAATAAAATGTGATTCATCAGACCAGATAATCTTCTTCTATTGCTCCATGGTCCAGTTCTGATGCTCATGTCCTCATTGATTGCACTTTTGACGGTGGACAGGGGTCATGAGCACTCTGACCAGTCTGCGGCTATGCAGCTATGCAGGCGATGCCCTGTGTATTCTGACACCTTTCTATCATGGGCAGAATTATGTTTTTCATCAAATTGAGCTACATTAGCTCTTCTTTATTAATGGACTAGATGGGCTAGCCTTCACTCGCCACTTGCAACAATGAGCCTTGGACCCCCATGACCTGGTTGTCTTTCCTTGCTTTGCTTGAGGTAGGTACTAACCATTGCATACTGGGAACACCCCACAAGACCTGCTGTTTTGGAGATGCTCTGACTCAGTCACCTCGCCATCACTATTTGGCCTTTATCAAAGTCATTCCAATCTTTTTGCATGCCTATTTTTTCTGTGACCATCACATGAAATTCAAGAACTGACTGTTTAATTGCTGCCTAATATATCCCACCTGCTGACAGGTGCCATTGAAACGATATAATCAATGTTATTCACTTCAACTGTCAGTGATCTTAAAGTTGTGCCTGATCAGTGTATGTATTTAAATTAATTGTGCTGTGAGAGTTAAATCTTTAAGGTAAATTAAGGATGTCTAGGCTGGGGTTGTCTTTCTTGCAAGACTCTCAGTGAGATGTAGTTAACAACATAGTCTAATACTAAATGTTCCAAAATTACTTATTTGTGACATATGATGTCTACAGCAGAACTCAACGCTGCCATTTCTATGCTTGGAATGGACATTCATCGAGAGAGATAAAAGAGATTTCTCTCTTAAAACTGATTGTTCAACTTCACAAAAATCATATGGCAGATAGCAAAATAGCTTTACGCTGGGTCACAATAAGCCCAAATCTTCAGAAATGAAACTTCCTGATTTATCTACAGCTCTCCAGATCAATTACTTCAGTATCGGAACAATGATCATTATGGAAATTTTACGCACAGCTATAGCACCAGCGGTGACTAATACAGCGATCTCAACAGGTAATTCAGCAAGCAGCAATGCTTCCACATTAAGTCTCCCTGTGGCATTTATGGTACAGGTTCGTGATACTATACGATCTAGGTTCAATATCGTCTAATTTACAGATGAGGCATGCTCTGGAGCTTCTTACTTTTCTTCTTTTTTTTATCTAGAAAACCGACATGCATAATGCAGGCAATAAATCAACATGATTGATGGGAATGATTCGATAACATCAACTCATCACCTTCCCTTCGCTGCTCCCTCTCCTGTTTGAATACAATACAATACCTAGTAAATGAGGAATCAGTTCAAACAATTCACCCTAATATATAGATATTCATTATTACATAATAACCACTGTGAGGGGCATCAAATACACCTTTGAACTACTGAAAAATTAAAGCTGTTCTAAAGGTCTTTGCCAAATTATGATATTAACCCATATCTATGGGAAATTGAGTTGGCAATACATAAAAAGGCTTAAAGGATCACTATAGTGTTAGGAAAGCAAAGCGGTTTTCCTGACACTATAGTGCCCTGAGGGGGCCCCCACCCCCAGAGTCCCCCTCCCGTGGCGCTGAAAGGGTTAAAACCCATTCAGTAGCTTACCTTATTCTAGCACCGGGCTCCCACGGTGCTGGTGACCTCTCCTCCCACTCTGACGTCAGCTCACCCGTCCGAAATCACTGGAACCGAATGTGCATGCGCGGCAAGTGCCGCACGCATTCAAAGTATCCATAGGAAGTGGTCATGGTGAATATAGTGTCCCTTTAAGGTACAGAACTGATTGCAAACTTGGCTATATGGGGAATACAAATGAGAACTGCAAATAATTTCTATGTTCTCTAAATCAACCCCACCCACATACACACCAATACACATTTACCCAGTACAGAGCTAGTAGTTTTTTGCCTTGGAGATTATTACAGTAATACCCCAAAATTCGTGGGGGTTACGTTCCTAGACCCCGCTGCGAATTTTGAAAATGTGCAAAAATATGTCCTCAAAACACTTTAAGTTCATTTAAAAATTTATGTTATAATTTACATTATGTACCCTTGTACAGGTAAAAATAAACATATACCGTACTGTACTATAAAGGAGATGACTTACATCTCCATGGGCGCCTCTGTAGGCGTTTCAGAAGAATTCTTGTAGCTCTACTACAGGAACTGAGGAACATTGTTAGTGAAATTGCTGCCGTTCTTTCTCAGTATGTTTAGGAGATTTTCATTATATTTTAATAACAGAATCATGTGAGGATCCCATGACACAACCATTTTTTGCACATTCCTTGCTGTCCTCAAGATCTCGGACAAATGTTCCAATGGCAAGCCCTGTTCTTCCTCTGCAATTCTGCTTCCACATCCTCTTTGCTGGCAGACTTTGTTAACTCCTCCGGATCAGCATCCGTCAGAGGTTTCAGAGTGGGCATCGATGAGACCCCAAGTAATTTAGCCAATCTCACAGCTTTGTCGACAGCCGCATGCTGAATTTCATCTTGTAATCATGCACACAATCTGGCCAAAGCTTCTTTCAGCATGCATTGAGTGTTTCTTTTTTCATCTCCTTGAGGGCATTTTGGATGACAGACAGGCACGTTGAGATGGTAAATTCATGCCAGTACCTCTTTAGCATGAAGTTCTTGTCTGTGCCCATTGCACTCACTAGGGTTTGCTGATTTATAAATAAGGCCTGGCTTTAGCATGTGACCAGCAGCATTGCCACACATAATGAGTGTTACCCTGTCTTTTTGTGCCTTGTCCCCCGGAGCTTTAACTTTGTCCTTCATAAGATACGTTCTAGACAGCATTTTCTTCCAGAACAAGCCAGTCTCATCCATATGGAATACTTGTTCGGGTTTGTACCTCTTCTCCCGGACAATAACCCTCAATGTGTCGGGGTACTTCCTTGCTACCTCTGGGTCGGCAGATGCTGCCTCTCCATACAACGATTCTGACTTTGAGTTGAACCGTTTTTGAAAACGGTCGAACCATCCCCTACTGGCCACAAAATCTTTATTGTCTCTTGATGCTCCTGGTTGTGGTTCTGCGCCTTCTTCCGTTGAAAACTGGTAGTACAGATTCTGTGCCTTTTCTCTGATAATGTTACCATCTAAAGGGGTGTATTTTTTCCTGAAATCGTTGATCCCCAATACCAATGCCGATTCCATCCTAATGATGTATTTATTCCAATTGCTGGATACATTTTTAGCAGTTTCACGGAAACTTGATGAAACGGTACGCCAAATAGCCGCTTCGTTCTTCTGGATGTAGCGTACTGTACTTTCATTGATGTCGTCATGGTGGGCTACAGCCGCAAAGTTCTTCTTTTCACGAAGCATATCCAACAATTCTACCTTCTTCTTGAGTGTCATAGTAGCCTTCAGCCTCTTAACTTCCTTGCCAGAAACTTTAGAAGGTGCAGGGCATTTGGGAGTTATCTTAGAGTTTACAGAAAACGCAAATAAAATACACACACAAAGCTACACAATACACTTGACACAACGAACAAGGTTGTGAGACACGATAAACTGACCGAGCCGGGACCCAGATTCACATATTGACAAAGGCATCACAGGAGAGTGGCCAATAAGAAGCAAGGAAAGATTGAAGATGCGTTGTGATACATCCACTAAAGCACATTTAATCTTCTTTGCGAGCATTCTCATAGCGTATGAGTGTTCTGTTCTAATATTATGAGGGGCCTTAGTGTTTCCTCTACGATAGAACTAAAATTTAGTAATTTCAAGTGTTAGGTTCCAAGGAGAAAAAAATGTGAATTCATGAATCCGTGGATTCAGAAGCGCAAATCTTCAAAGTATTACTTTAAATCAGACATGTCATTTAATTAAAGGTAAATGGCCCACTGTGTCACCGAACTACTTTGTACTCATTTATTATACTGTGTTGTATTCCAAAATATTTTATTATGTTAGAATTGTCCTAATGAGCACAAGTGTCTGTTCATTAGTAACAAACACATACAAACAATTGCCAGCCACACAGAACGTACCACGGGCAACATTAAGCAGCAGCCTCCGAATGCAGCATCATCCTTCCTTTTTAAGCTTCCATCCTTCTTCCCATTCTTTATCTTCTTGTCGATCATACCCTTTTTAAATTAATCTACTCATTTTCTCTCATTTCTACTTCTCGTCCGTCAGTTCCTCTTCCCCCATAAACTTGTTTTTTCATCAGTTTCTTTCCTCTCATTTTTACGTCAAAGACTCCCTTCTCTCATTAGAACCCTCCTTCTCCATAACTACATCGATTCTTACATCAGTTTCCTACTCCAATTTTTCTCTTTTCCTTTCACCACCAGCCCAAGTCTTCCTTTAGAAGGTCCTTACTGTTAGCAGCCCCCAACTCATTCATAAGCTCTTCTTCACTATCAGTTCCAAATTCATATGCTCTCATCCTCCCATTGGAGTTTCTAGTTGGGACAAAAATACCACAGACTGCAACTCATGGGTAAACTGAATTCCCCCTCCTGCATATATTGACTTAGGCCCCTCCTAAACCATTCCTATAACACTCTCTAAGTCCAACCATAAACCCTAAGTGCCTGGTAGGCCAGGCCAGTCATGGCTGCCTTAGGAAGCATAAATTATTATTTTTTTGGATGATTACATAATGCATTGTGCTCTACAGTTTTTAAGTTATATTTGTTTTTCACTGATATCTATATTTTCTATTAATATGTTAGAATCATTGAAATGTTCATGATTTTAAATGCATCACAATTCTGTGCAAAGCTTGCAAACCTTACACAGTCTCTTCAAAAGCTAACCTTCCATTACTGACTTTTTATACGCAGGTTTCCATAGTTTATTAGATGCTCTTTGACATGTGATGTGGTTGACCGTAACATCTACATTTTACTGTAATGACTAAAACAGTAAGAACCAGCAGATTTCTATTTCCTTTTTGTTTTGTTTACATACATTTTGTTTCACAATCAAAATAAAAATATATTTGCATTTTAAAGTTTTACATATAACATTGGTATTTACAATGGCAAAAATACTGATAAAATCTATTTTAATTCCAGATTGTAACTTTACAAAATGTAGAAAAAAACCACAAAATAGATTAATAACTATGCAAGACGAGGTATGCATCCCCAAAACTTTGATAATGAAATGGTTAAACAGTGGGCAGAATGTCTTAAGCTGTGGAGCTAACCTTTTCAACCTAGCTTTTTTTTGTATTGTGCTACTCTAGCTAGACACTAGATATACGGATAAGCACAAGGTAAATCATCATATTTTTTTTTTTTTCAGGCTAAACAAAATATTTTGAGACCGCATTTAACATTACATGTAATATGAAAATATTACAAGTACTATTCATTAATTAAAAAGTAAAAGAAAGGAGGGGGCGGAGCCTGACTACCAAGCGAACCAGACGTGCATGATGAGAGCTCCTGAGTCTGGAACCAAGATTCTGGGTTTATCGTCCGACCACCTGAGCACACCGACTGCTAAACGCAATATTTGTGACAAGGAGACTGCGCTGCACCCGGGGATATCCGTCACTTGGGTCTCCTGTGCGAGTGGGAGCCGAGGAGAGATGACCGCTCTCCCGGTTCTCTGACTGACTGACAAGGGGGCACTCCCAAATTACCTCCCCCGCCCCCATTATCCCAGTCCTTGAGGACCTGAGCTGCCTTAATCGCGGACGCTCCTGTGAGCCCTGCAAAACTCTCAAGCCACATGGAACCAGAGACACTCAAGATGGCGGAAGCACCAAGCTCTGAACCACGAGACCTGACACTGCCACAGCCTGACTCAGCAGGCCCTAAGGCCGAAGTAACGGACAATCTGAGAGCCATATTTAACAACTTTTGGGCCATGCTGCTCAACCGTACAAGGCAAGCAATGGACACACGGGGGCCCGACAAGGGAGACCAAGTGCACATCGGGGAGCAGCCTAAGAGGCCGCCTATGGGCCGACGAATATCCCGCACTAACCCGACTACACTGAAGCGACAAAAGCCGCGAACACAACACTACCGGCTGAGAAAGCGAGCAGCGGACAGACGTCCTGCCCACCGCTGCCGTGAAACACAGAGCCCCAAAGCACCACAGCCTGTCCTAAGCTACATGGAGAAACTATCAATGCCACGTCTGAGCCGCCCCCCATGCCGTCCGAGGCTGGGCAACTCCTCACCAAGCGAGAGAGCCACTGCCCGGCAGGTCACCAACATGCTGGACAGTCCGGTAAACCCTGTGAGCATAGGCTGAAAGGGGCCAACCCGAGGGATATGTGGAGCTGGGGACATGTCCATACAATTAACCACCCCATGGGACATTGTAACAGTCAGCAGACTAAGACTCTGATAACCACACTCAGAACGTGCATAGCTCATATTTTTGTTTAATTTTATATGTACCACTTGATCTGATTTGATTTGATTTGATTTGAGATCTCTTAAGCACTTTTCTTTTTCTTGCACCACTGCAACCTGCCTAGGTGCTCATAGCCTGGTTCAGCGGGTCCCACCTACTATTAGCAACCTACTATTAAATGCTCCTCTCTGTGCATGCGCAGGTAATGTAATCTACATCACTGAAAAAGCGCAGTAATTCCTACAGGTGTTGTACTCTCTTAAACTCATATTTTCTGTGGTATATTGCAATGTAAGTGATTCTGCTACATAAGCCTCGCAGGCTTAGCACCCAATTTCTAAACACACACGCATGAGTCCAGCTCTCAAAGACGCTGGAAGTAGTCTCCCAGTTGCCACCATGCCACTAGTTTGTCCAGACTGGATAGCCTGCCAGAAGGGGGCAACGGTCGAGAGGACCCACACAAATCCCCTATTGTACAGCGTGGTGTAAACGTGATGCTGGAGTATTTTGATGCCCTCAAACTTGAAGTAGAGTCAGTTAGCCTAACCACAGGGATGTCTTTGGACGCCATTTAATATGTACTAAACGGCGGCCCTGATTGAGAGCAGCTACTAGGCCCTCAACTATACAAAAGCCCAGTCATACAGAGTACCAATGATATGCTTAACTCTATGCTGACATACGGCTACACACACTAAAGCCAAGTATGTAATATCTTGCTGAACCAACAAGCCCCCTACATAGGCTTACAATGCCTACAACCTAGACAAATCAGCATAGTATGACACTCAACTGTTAGATACCTTGAAATTCATTATTGAAGCATTTCTTGTATTACTCATGTATCTATTTTGCTAATAACCAAATGTTGCTCTATCAAAATTGTGCTGTTTTTTCACATGCTAACCAACTGTTAACAAATGTTTTGTTATATACTTGTCGATGCTGTTGGGGCATGATGAGATAACTTGTCATACTTCCACGCACTCCAAAAAAAAGGAATTAAAAAAAAAAGTAAAAGAAAATGTATAAGGTGCACACATCTTTTAAAACAGTGTTTTATAAATAAGATAAAGATTTATTAAAATATGAATAACTGATTATTGCCATAAATAAAATAAATAATAGTAAAATAAAAAAAATCCCACAAGTTTCCAGAGCTGGCTCAAGATTCAACTCCAAATAAATTATACATGACTGGTGACCCACAAACCTGAAAAATGAAAGCTGTAAGATTTATCACGAAGTATGCTTAAAGTATCAACTGCTCAACGGAATCCGGAGCTCAACTGGCCTGGAACTAAGCTGAGGATTGTAACATACATATTATAAGCTTGTTCAGGCAAGAAAAACTAATTATACTAAGTTGATTTTGGACAAAAATGTTTTTAAAATACTTAATTTTAGGCAGTTGAATTACTGTAAATAAGGATCATGAGAGGTTTCGATCACTTTTAACTCAGAGCTGGATTTACTTTACTCAGATGTCTGCAGGAACCGGATTTGCAGTCGCTCATGCTCTCCCTAAAATCCATTAAGCAAAGGGAAAAGAAATACAAATCTCATGTGGGAAAATATAAAACTATATGTATAAATAAGCAAAAGCTAATTTATAGCCACACCTCTCCTGGATGTCAATCACACAATCTCCCTAAACACTTCCTGAAAGTATATGTCAATTTCAGCAATAGCTTACATTGAAAACCAGGAAACATTACTCCGTGCCAGCAGACTCCTGTGTATAATAATATTATTATTTATAAAATAACAACAAATTCTGAGGCATTGTACAATATGTGGACTAATAAACAAATAGTCACAATAAGACAAGTTGTACATACAGAAACAGAGGGTGTTACATTCTGAGGAGAGCTTATTAAAATGACACAAGAGGTAAGTGTAAGATTCATTCATAGGATAGAAAAGTAAGTTGCTAGAAGAGTTAACAATGAAGGCTTAGTTTTTTAGATGACACTAAAGTGGGCTAGCGATGTGTGGGGACAGAAAGCACACCTTTCCTTCCCTAGTTTAATTGTTATGCCTTTTTGAAGACGTGGATTTATATATTCTTTATTTTTGTAGCGCTGTGAGTTATAAACAGGCTTGAGTTGCTACAATAGCAAGTACAAGCTAGTAAAACAATACATATTAAGGAGCTGCATTGCAATAGATAACGGCGCAATTTTTTATTGGATTCATAGTAGGTACAATATAATGAAACAAGCGTTATAGGCAGTGGTGTATTTTGGATTTGTGATGACTAAATTTGGGCACCCCCAAAATCTAAATTTGCCCCCCCAATTCGTGTCAAGGCCATTTTTTTGACTGACAGACACATGTCCTCATTGAAACATGCACTGATATACACTCACTGACAGATACACAGTCATTGGCACACACATACAGTCATTGGCACACACTGTTTAACCAACACACACTTTCACTGACAGACACACACTAACACACCCACTCACTGACAGGCACACACTCTCAGATACACATAAAATGACATACACACACTGACACACACTCACAGGCACACTCATTCTCACTCACAGACACACACTGACAGCTACACTCCCTCACTCACAGTAAGGTGGACACCCCCAGAACACGAGACAAACAATGCATTTGTCTGGGAGCTTGGGGTGGCATTTTTTGACGCCCCCCCCAGAAAGTGCCGCCCTAGGCAAATGCCTTGTTTGCCTTGTGGTAAATACATCCCTGGTTATAGGGGTGTCAGACGTGTGAAATCAGAAGTATTTTCAAAACATTTTACGTGGACTATGAGTGGTCTTAATAAGAGAGGACAGATAGCAAGTCAGTGGCGATATAAGAGAGAAATGAGGATTAGTCCTGCTGTACTGACTGGCCATGCTATTAACAGTAGTACCACTTGGTAGTAAATAATGGCTTATAAACAAAAGTGGGTCTCATGTGTGGTCTAAGTGGTAAGCTAGGCAGTCTTGTTTGCCTGTCATGGGTAAATCGAATCATATGAAGCATACACAGTCAAGGCATTTTCAGGGGGGGCGGGAGACCGTCTGCGTCTCCCACCTCAGTACCGTCAGCAGGCCGCGATGAGCTTCAGGGCCTGGTAATTACTTGGTTGGGCCAGTATGCTCAGTCCAGGAGGTTCCCAGGTTTTCCCCTGATATCTTGAAGTGATTTCAATTTCAATACTTGCAGAAATGCACACTTTAAAGAGTTAAATCGCAGGTTTAGGTGAGGAGTTCTCTCTGCATGCGTCCTGCTCGCTTGGCAGCCCCCACGCCCGCCCCCTGAAGACGTGAGTTTCAGTGATATCTTTGAAGGAATGGAAACTGGACGAGAGTCCAAAGGTGAGAACAGAGGTGTGAGTACAAACAGAGGATAGACACAGGTCTTTGGCAGAGTGTAGGGTCCTGTATGGGATATATTGTGCAATATTGAGAATAGATAGATGGGAGTATTGTTATGAAGAGTTCTGCAAGGAAGGACCAAAAGTTTACATTGTATTAAATCATACAATAAACCAATAATGGGGAAGGCATGGGAAGTGTGGGAGGACAGGAAGATGAGCCTACAGCATTAATTATAGACTGTAGCAAGGGACACACTGATAATGCATAGGACATGTACAAATCAAATAGCAGTCATCAATGCATGGGATGATAGCAACAAGAACAAGCCCCTTAGCTGCATCTGGTGTTAGGTTGGGGTGGTTGTGAGCTATGTTTTTGATATGGAAGTGACCAGATTTGGAGGTTGAATGGATGTGAGGGATGAAGGAGAAGAATAGGTCACAAGAAAATGGCAGACATGGATCCCCTTGCAACACAGTATTATCTTATTTTATTTTGTATAATTAGTGAAAGATCCTCTATTAAATTATTTATTAGTATTTGCCTCTACATGATATATATACATAGTTACAATAGTTACAAATATACAAATATGTATTTCCATTCATTTTTTTTTAAGTTTCCAAATGGTTTAGGGTATATTTAATAAAGTGTTATTTCTATAAATGTTCCTAATTGGTGATAATACATTGCATGTGAGTGAAATCTGCCCAGCCCAAATGAGGTTTGTGCTGAACAAAAACAGGGTGGGTCAATGTAGCTTCATTGATGTATGATTTTTAACTTCAATGTTGAAAGCATTAAAAAAACAAAATGTCCGTTTCTCATCCTAAGTATCCCAAACTACAAATTTGGTGTGTTTGATGAATATCCACTGCTGAGGAAACACTTGAATTTAATATGAACTGCTTCAAATACTCAAAGATTTTAAGCTTGTTTGAGTAGAATCTTCTTAACCCTTTTTCATAAGTGCAAATTGCTACAGAATATGTTGGCTATTTAGACTGTTTATAGCTGTATAGTTTAATCCTGGCTATTGGCCAGGTTAAATGAGTACTGATGTTTTTATTATTATTATTATTATTATTGTTTATGGACAATACTTGAATTTTGACAATTATACCGATTTCAGTGAACTGACTGAATCTGTGCTGAATTCAGTATGGGAAGGATACATAGAATTATACTATTCCTTCCTGCTCCGGGTAGGGATGCATAAGTAGGATCACTGAACAAAGAGAACTTAGAACAAAAGTGGGACATAACTAATATAGGACTGGAACCACATGACACAGATGGGGTTTGCATTGACAGAGCAGGGCCTGGATGGAATAGGGGAGTACAAAACGCAGCTGAAGAAGATAGAAAAAAGGACCAAACTTCATAAAATAAAAGGGATAAAGATTGGAGTAAAAGGTACAAGGGCACCAAGGATGTCAAAAGGATGAGCAAAAATGTAGGGGGCATATGGGCACTCCTTGAGGAAATGTTTTAAGTCAACAGCAAAGTGACAAGAAACAACAGATGAGGGAAAGTAGGAGTTTTGCCATGTACAGGAGAGTAATGGTTGTGATACCATAAAAATAAACTTGATGTGCTAGTGTGTGTGAGTAGGGTGAAGCAAGAGCTAAGGCTATACACTATACACTATACCAGAGATAGACAACCTTCGGCACTCCAGATGTTGTGGACTACATCCCCCATAATGCTCTTACACACATAATGCTGACAAAGCATCATGGGAGGTGTAGTCCAAAACATCTGGAGTGCCGAAGGTTGCCTATGCCTGCACTATACAGTCAGTGTATGTGGACATTAATATGAAGTTGGCTCTAATTTACTATTATAACAGCCACCACTCTTTTGGAACACTTTTCACAAGATTTTGGATTGTGCTAGTTTGAATGTGTGCCCATTCTTACTCAGTACTTAGTAGGGGTCTGCACATACCTTTGGCAATGTAGTGCATTATGATTCTATAACATTATATTGACCCTAACATATCAAATTGTAATGTGACTTTGATGCCTGACGTCCCAATCTGTTCTTTTTTTTGCTTGATACAAAATAAATTAAACATACACAGCGCGGACTATAAAATAGGAAACAGCCAATCATTTGACTTATACATAAAAGAATATTGTTATATATATATATATTAATAATGAAGTTATATTAGAATATCATTAGATAATAGCAACATAAACTATATAACCATCACATTTGGATTTAAAACAATGAAAGTGGTACACATTGATTATCACGGAAGTGCCCAGAATTCAAAAAAGATTGCAGAAGAAATATTAATGCAATCCACTAAATGAATGCCACAAAGGACAGCTGTAGGCACACATCCAAAAATAACAGCTGCATAATGGAAACTCATACAAAGGAAAAACAGGCTATGTTAAAATTCTTATTTATAGTTCCATAACTCATATTTTATTTATGTATTATATAGACTTCTCCATACAACAGAAGTGTCAGTATTCTTTAGGCAGTTCTCTCCGATGCACATGAATTCAGAATCTGCTCTATATGAAAATCATTATATCACAATTATCTGCTAATAGTGTCCAAATCTATACATTTTTAGCTCCCAGCAAATGACCAAAGGACATATTATATCATAAATTCTCATCTGGCACTATTTTCAATAACGATATACAGAGATGGTTATTATGGTTTATTTTTGTGTGTGTTTGCTTTTTGTAAGCATTGTATTTAACATCAAAGTAGCCAAACTGAATTTAGAGCCGACTGGGAGAATTTCTCCAGTTTGACTAACTTGGCCTTAAATGTAAAATTCACTTTGAATCACAAGAATTCTCACTTTAGCAAACAACCCTGTGAAACTACACAGTACCACTGCAAACAAAATGTTTTTATTGAAAATAGATTTTGTTTTTTTTCCCCACGAATATATGGCCATTTTACAGATGGATAACTCTCTAGCAGGCCCATCGCTACCGGACAGGCAAACCAAGCAATTACTTGGGACCCCGAGCTGGCCCGGGGCCCCAAGCAGAGCCGGTGCCCCAAGCAGAGCCGGTGCTTCCTATAAGGAAGGGGGAAGGGGAGTAAGAAGGACAGGAGGGGGGAGGGGAGTAAGAAGAACATAGGGAGGGGCTAGTAGTAAGAAGAACATAGGGGGAGGAGTAAGGGGAACATGGGGCAGTAAGAAGAACATAGGGAGGGGGGAAGGAGTAAGAAGAACACAGGGAGGGGGGTGAGGAGAGGAGGAGAACGCGGAGGGGGGAGGTGAGGAGAAGCGGAGATGAGAAGAACACGGGGGTGTGAGGAGAACACAGGGAGGGGGGTGAGGAGAAGCGGAGATGAGGAGAACATGGGGGGATGAGAAGAGATTGGTAGGGGAGGGTGGGGGGAGAGGAAAGACCACTAAGGGGCAGGGCAGAGCTCTGAGGGACAGAAGAGAGAGCTCTATAGGACAGGGGGCAGGACAGGGAGCTCTTTCAAACCACGTGCACAGCAGTTTTAGATAATTTGCACATGTTTGTGAGAACTGAAAAATTTTAATGTGAGTGTGTATGTATGTGTGTGTGTGTGTGTGTGTGTGTTTCTTAAGTATGTTGGATTTAGTTATTGTGCACTTTTTTAATGTATATTTGATTTTATGGTACAGTGGTGTTTTTTGCAAATGTTAAATTGTTGAAAATGTTCACATTATATGCAACAGCAGTATTTGCACTGTAAACCTTTTTTATTTATATAAAGTGTGTGTGAAACTGTATGGGTATGCTGTGGTTCCTGTTGGCTTTGCGTTCGTGTGGGTGGGGGGGGGAGGGGGGTTGGGGGGGCCTCCATGTCCATTTTGCTTGGGGCCCCCAAATTCCTTCAAAAGGCCCTGCTCTCTAGGGAGCAGAGTGAGATGAGAGTAGTTCAAACAGCAGAGCCTCAAGCAAGATCTCTAACTGCTGTGCAAACAGAGGTATAAGAAAGTAAAAATATGTCACTTTGTACGCAGAGTGCATTGAGAGCCTGCTAATGGTGCAGAGGCTGAATCCTCCTGTGTGTAGATTATATCTTCCTGAGACTGTGTCTCTATGTGCATTACTTTAGCTGTGTGAGTACCTACCTGTCTATGTCTCTACCAATGTGCGTGTTTGTGTGTGTGTTCCTGCATGCCTGTGTCACCCTGTGTGTTTCTAGTTGGTGTGTGTCTCTCAGCATATAGGGGAATTGTGGTGCAATATTACAAAATATAGGGCAATATGATATTATACGTGGAACAATAAGACAGTATTTGGGAGGCTATGTGGGACAATATGACAACACTGGGGCACAATATATTATAATATAATACAATATAATATAATAAGAGAGATATGAGAAAATATAGGAAAGCATAAATGTGGTAAGATGGTATTACATGCAGGGTAATGTTGGGCAATATGACAAAAATCCGATGGGGACAATATGAGACAGACACTGAGAAATAATAACCACTTCAGGTACAATGTTATAACTACAGGTGTAATATACACTTATATGGTATCATATGTGGTCAATATGACATTATGGGAACTGTTGAAATACTGGAGAATTAAAGAGCTGAACAATTGGTTTTGGAGACTTATAACAAATGTGAGAGAATTATATAACATGTTATGAAACATGTTACATTGAGAGGACTGAAGAACATATCAAGAGCACATGCAAGTGAATGCTAAATATTTAAAATATTGTTTTCCGATTTTTACTTTATTAAAATATTTTTTTCCTCCAAATTGTTAACAAGATTACCCTAAGACAAAATAGTTTTCATAAAAATATACTACCTATCAGAGGTGTAGCTAGAAAACCACAGGGGTCCCAGTGCAAAAATTGCAAAAAAAGTGACTGCTTCCTCCCAGCTCTGACATCATCACTGGGGCCTGGTCATGTTCTTCAAACGCCACACACCGGTGACCGGGCCCAAGTAAATCCATTGCTCCTTCAATGCGGCCCCAAAGTTTTATCTGCGCGGTCGGGGCTGCACCAAAATTCTGGCAGGCACCCCGGCTGCCAGGGATCAACAGGGCGACCGGGCCCCTTGGAATGACGGCCCTGTTCGCAGCTGCGAACCCTGCGACCGCAGTAGTTCTGCCAGTGCTACTTATCTATGCTTGTTGACCTGGAAAATTAATTTACACATTTACTTTTTAGAACACAAAAACTATTTGGACTCCGTACACCATTATTCTGCAAATCCCTTGGATGTGAAGGAGTTAAGCAACATTTGAAAAAGCCAGAGTAACATTACTTACTTATTTGTACATATATCGCCTGCTACAGAAAAATATTTCAGGTCTGCACCAAGAGATAGGGAAATTGTTACAGAATCTTTGAACATTTTTAAATAATACTCTGTTTACAGTTTGCTAATTAATGGAACAAAGTATTTCAGCTTATCTCAACACACTAATATATTTTCTTCTTCAGTCTTCCTCCAGCACAAAAATACTTTAAAGTAAAGGTTCTTACTCAGTTTTGTGAGTATCGATCTTGTGGAAAAGTTCGCTCAGCTCATCAGCACTAAGAATTCCATCAGCGAAGTAAGCCTTGAATTCATCAAAGGATAGCTTCCCATCATCTGCAATCAGAACAACAAAGCTTCACAATTAGTAGATGAAAGAAAAACCATCTTCACTGTTTCCTTTTTTGTACAAAGGACAAAACTTAAAAGAACATTAGAGGCACCAAGGCCACTTCATCTCATCTCTGGGTGCCATGTGCCCCACGTTTCAACCCAGCATCTGAAAACATTGCAGTTTTGCAGGAACGGCCATGGTCTCCTTGTAGGGATAACCTTCATCTAGTGGCTGTCAATATGACATTCACTAGAGGGGCTTCTCTGCTATTTTGATCAGCTGATCTCAGATAGACCATATGGTTGGCGCAGAGCAAAATTTGATGATCTGAGCCAAAGAGGTGGAGCTTCACAGAGAAGAACTGCACAACGAGTGAGAAAGATAAGTAAAAAACCTTTTTTAACTCTGGCAGAACTGGTCCGGGCACCGAAATTGTGACAAGTGCACTACAGCATTAGGAATACATATTTGTATTACTAATGCTATAATGTTCCTTTAAAGGGACACTCCGGGCACCAATACATCTTTAATACATTTAGTTTGGCCTCATTAATATACTACATTTTTGCATGCTCACATCTTTTTAGTTTTTTCACAAAAAATTACATAAACCTTCCCCTTTAGACACACCCCTCATTTTAGCAATACTTCATTATCAAATGTATGTACACAGCTCAGCCACTGAGAGCATGGCGTGAGCTGATTTTAATTCACAAAATGGCGGCAGACAGTGAGAGAAACTACAAATAGGTATACTTATTTTATGTCTCTTTGGGTGTTCTTTCCTTCTAACTCAATTTGCTTTGTAGGTCCTCATAGCTGTAAGTGACTTAGCTTTTGGCATACATTTGATAAGGAAGTCTTTTTTTCTTGAGTGAGGGGCATGGCTGAGGAGGCAGGCTTATGGTGCAGCATTCTACAAAACTTATTTTTATTTGTGCAAAAGCTATTAAATCTTGAGCATGAAAAAGTAAATGCAACCTATTATTGAGGCCAAAACCTATGAAATGCATTAAAGTTTTAATAGTGCTCAGAGGGTCCTTTAAACCATCTCTGTTTTTATGATTTGCAAATATATATTATATTTAACATTGTGAAAGCATTACAAAAGGCACACATTGCATTGTTATGTATCTGTAGGGAAAAATAATGCTTTTTTATTATTCTTTTTGTATTGTACCTTTTTTTTTTGTTTTGTTTTATTACTTCATTGGATCTTTAAACAAGTCTCATAATATAAAGCTGCACCATAGGATCCAAAATTTAACAAGTTATATTTCAGAGAATATGAATTCATTATTTGCTAAACTGCTGGGAAAAAGAATATAAGCATTGTTGCAAACATTTGACTTGGACCAATTAGAACTGTACAGGAACAATATTGGAATTGTCATCAAATGAAAATATTTATTCAAAGTTCTACCAAAGGCAGGAAGGCAGAAAAAGAAAAAAGGTATTTCAATATATAAATGCAGATTCACACACATGTTCATACACAGACACATACACACAGTGAGTTTTATTTAAATGTACAGTTACCATTTATGGCTATTTTTTTTAAATTAAATATTGGAAACCTTAGTACCATTCTGGACAGGCTGTTTGCTCTACTCTGCATGAAGGCACCAGTAAAGATCCATTCACTAGTGAAGTCACTTAAAAATCTGAGTAAACCAGTGTTTATTTCAAATGCAAATGAGTTCGTTGCTAAAACATAATGGGAAAAGTTTAAACATTTGTGTTTTGACTTATTTTCCTTTGGCACAGTCTGGAAGAACTGCATCATTAGATAAGTGAAGAAGCTATATGCAATGAATATACCACTAAAATGGTGTTATGCAAATGTAATGTTTAATAGTCCATTTTAACTTAACATGACCTTTACATATGACTATGTTAATGGAATATGTAAAGAATGTTGGTTTCAGTAGAAAATTTGAGATAATGTGTGGATCAACTTAAATGTGCCTTGTTACAATATGATAACCATGCATGAAAGCAGGCAAACTTATTTTATTAAAACCATGATTTTCTAGCATGTAAGCTCATTGAGCAGGGCCCTCAACCCCTCTGTTCCTGTGTGTCCAACTTGTCTGGTTACAACTACATGTCGGTTCGTCCACCCATTGTAAAGCGCTGCGGAATCTGACGGCGCTCTATAAATATCATAATAATAATAATAATAATAATTATCTTTAAAAAAAAATTCTTAATTATTGTCATTTTTCTTTTACGTTTGGTTTTAGGGTACAGAATGAAGAGAGGGTAGGGGGATACAACGTTTCCTTGTCATATATACATTGCAAGCTTGTTCTGTTTTGAGATATCCTGTTTGACAATTCGTTGTTTGGGTAGGTGAGGGTAGGTTAGTCGTCATTGTGCTGCTATGGCGTGCTTGGAGGAGCGGAACGTCCCGTCAGTCTAGTGAGTGGTTAGGCTTGTGCTGTCTAAGTCTTTTGGTTCCTCAGCCCTTCAGGCCGGGTTTCCGGGTTTTCTGTGGGTAGGGTATCTGTTTCTGGCTATTGGTTTTCACCAGTGCTGGTATTTCTGAGGGCCCTACGTTTTCTATCTGTTAGTCTTTTTGTTGGTGGCTTGGTTTTATCCCTGAGCTTTGGTGGGGTTTCCTCGACTCTCAAGACGTTCCGGGGGTCTTTTGGTTCCCTTGTCTGTGTCTGCTACTGTAGGTGACTGTTGGGGTTTGTTATGTAGGTAGAAGTTTGTCGTGATAGTTGTAGCCTGATAGTTTGTCGTGATAGTTGTGTCCATTAGTGGGGAAAGAGGGAGGTGGGATAGTGGCATGAAAAGCCAGGATGTTTCTGGATCCGGGTGAGGTAGGGGTGCATCGACCGGTCCCCCCATCCCCCCCCCAGCCCGGGCTTGCAGGTCTTGATTTGGTTTGCCGTGGGTGCTAAGAGTGTATCTTAGCATGGGTATGTCTCTGTAGGAACAGTTTTATGAGGTATTAGGTCTTTTGTGGTGTATTTCTTGATAATTAGTTTTACCAGGGTAGTGTAGTGTCTCCATTTAGCCAGGGGTCCCAGAGCTTGTGGTATTGTGTGGCTGTTTCGTGTATTTGGGCTGTGAGGCTGTCCATGTTTGCGCTGTCCTGTATCTTGTGTGTGATGGCAACTTGCGATGGGATGTGTGGTGTGGCCCACTGTTCAGCGATCGCTCTGCGAGCTGCGAGTGTTATTCTTGCTATTAGTTTGTTTTCTCTTCTTGTGTAGATGTCACTAGGTTTGGATAGTAATAGTAGCCAGGGATCCATGGGGCATGGTCTGTCGAATGGTCTAGTGATCAGGGTTGTGATACTTTGCCAGAGCGGTTTCAGTTTAGGACAGGACCACCAACAGTGAAGGAAGGTGCCTATTTCTCCGCAGCCTTTCCAACAGAGGTTGGGGTGAGTTGCTCTCATGGCGGCTAGTCTTTGTGGTGTCAAGTACCACCGGAACAGCATTTTATATGCTTGTTCCTTGTGGGTGACGCATATTGAAGTGGTGGCTATGGCTTCCCATATATCTGACCACTCTGTGGGGTCTTCCAATGTGCCTAGATCCTTTTCCCATGCCCTGATGTAGGAGAGCTTCACCTGGGTTGGGTGTGTTGCTATAGTGGTGTAGAGGTCTGAGATTTGGCCCCTTCTTGCTGGGTGGTCCATACTATCTCGTTCAAATCGTGTTAGAGGGGCTGTGCCTGCCTGTTTGATGACGGGTGTAATTATTATTATCTTAACTACAAAGTATCAATGGGTGATTGCATGCTTTTGATTGTCCCAGTTCAATATGACGTGGATTGTGATGCTTGTTTTAGATTCTGTAGCAGGGCTCAAGGACCTAATTTATTGTGCAAGGGCTGTAACAGCATTATGGGAGTTGTAGTGCACAATATTTGGAGTTCTGAAGTTTGCCCAACCATTATACTGGAAGAAGTAAATAGGAGTAAAAGCTGTGATCTAATGTTCTGGTAAAAGGTTAAACAAAACAATTATTATTAGCTGTAATGAGAGAAGTAGGGTTCCTTGATCTCTATGTTGAGGCTAATACTGCCGTGCCAGGTTCTTTGGCTAGCTTTAATCGTTAAGATAATTTATAATCATTAAGATGTATAGAGTGTTTACTGCATTTAGCAACCTCCCACAGCTGCCTTCAGCCATTACCAAAATGCTGAATAACATAATGTGAGGTGGAGGCTGTGGGCAGAGGTGAAAAGACAATAAACACAAATAAATACATTAATCATGAAAGTTGGAAATAGTGGAATATAGCAGGGTACTTGTTTAAAGTAGAAACAGGAAGGGTAGGTTTAAAATAAGAGGATCTGTGAACATCTAGAATCATTTAAAATGCTGAAAACAGTAATGCTATTTACCAAGATATATTACTATATATATATATACACACATTAATTCAAAAGGCACACCTGCAGTAATGTGTGCATTGCTAATGGTAGAGCTTATAGTAACCAACCAACTGCCGAGTCTAAGTGATGTAGAGTGTATGTGAAGGCAGATACCAAGGGACTGACTGGTGAGTGAACCCAATAACCTAGCTTCCCAGGCTGCCAATCAAACTAAGAAACCTTGACAGATATGTTATAGTTGTATGAAAAATATAGTATCAGTGTGCATAGAGAAAATGCCAATTAAACATTCTTTAATAAATAACCATCAATATATTTCAATTTACTATGTGAGCATGTTAGCAATGAAACAAAAGTCAAATAAATCACAAAAACAAACCATTGTTTAACCAGAAATGACTCTTGATGGTGCCCACCCTCTTTGTCTTTCTGCCCCCACTACCCCACCTACCTGCCAGGCCTTGGCATCAATGCCGAAGCCTTCCAGTGGGGAGCCAGCGTTAGGATGAGAGCATTGGCTGTTTAATCCCATAAGGTAAGATGTCTCCCAGGATCTATAAACGCCATACCAACTTCATTGACATGAAGTTGTCAGGGTGCCTGGTGTATCCCTTTAACTGCAATACCGGGCATTATTTATAGATTCTAAACTGTGTTTAAGCCCCGAAAAGCCATGTATCAATGTAAACCTACAAAATTAGGGATTTAGGAATTTGCATTGAATCATGAGATTGTTGTTAAAGCATGATTATTCTGGTGTGTATATGACAGTCTTTTCTATTAATTTATTGTCATACACACAGAGGCCACCGCTTTGGGAAAAAGCCGATAAACAATGCAAAGCAAATACGTTACATGTGGAATTATTACATACTGTAGTGTATACCATCAGTCTACTGCTAATTAAATCCCTCCACTCATACTCATAATATTCACATATGTATGCTATTAACTGAACATCGGGTTTCCACCTTTAAATCACCTTTAAATCAGTGTAATATTGATTAGCCAGGTTCTTGCAATGTAAAATGTAGCATTACGGTATTACTGTTCTATATTCTTAGAGTCTCTGTTGGCCAAGTCTTATTATCAAACATGTTTCTAATCAACATATTTATGAGCAATAAAAGCTTCATTGCCTGGCATTTATAAAGAGCTAATTTACATGAGCATTATGAAATATAGGCCATTATTTAAAGCAAACAAGCTCTGGTATACATTGTAACTGAAATATTAACCCTTCTGCTATTAAGATACTACATGCTATCCTATTTAGTGTCCCCAGACTCACCGATGAGCCGAATGCAGTGCTCATATTGAGCATTGCATATAGTCCTTTAAATCACGGTTGAACCATCATGCTTAGCCACCATGATTATCTGAGAATCACAGGGGTTTCTGAGGTTCTCTGTGACAGAGGGAGACCTACAGGTTCTGAAAACACCCCAATAGGGTCCCCTTGAATGACCCACCGCTGACAATGATCTGTACTGGGCACAGTGATCATTGACTTTGCCAGTAGTATATTCAAGATTTTTGCTGCCCTAGACCCACAATGTCAGCACACCCTCAAATGCACATAAAACAGCACACCTGCAATAAAACAGATCCCTTTCACATACAGTAATGCTGTACATAGTATACACACATTTATAAACATACAATTCTCAGAAATCCCATATACTTATTTTATTAAAACAGTTACAATTATTTTATGAATATTCTAGATTCTTTGAGTATTAAAAATATACAGAACAGCATCTATTTAAGGAATGAGCGCAGACACTCAAACTCATCAATGACGTATATACAAACACAAACTTACTGCAGACTCATAAGCTGCGTTACTAGGCTTAGCAGTAGTCCTGGGATATTACAAGTGTAGAGGCTATACCTGAGCAGAGAGAGACTATACCTGAGCAGAGAGAGGCTTTACCTGAGCAGAGAGAGGCTATACCTGAGCAGAAAGAGGCTATACCTGTGCAGAGAGAGGCTATACCTGTGCAGAGAGAGGCTATACCTGAGCAGAGAGGGGCTATACCTGAGCAGAGAGAGGCTATACTTGAGCAGAGAGAGGCTATACCTGTGCAGAGAGAGGCTATACCTGAGCAGAGAGAGAGGCTATACCTGTGCAGAGAGAGGCTATACCTGTGCAGAGAGAGAGGCTATACAGGGAGTGCAGAATTATTAGGCAAGTTGTATTTTTGAGGATTAATTTTATTATTGAACAACAACCACGTTCTCAATGAACCCAAAAAACTCATTAATATCAAAGCTGAATATTTTTGGAAGTAGTTTTTAGTTTGTTTTTAGTTATAGCTATGTTAGGGGATATCTGTGTGTGCAGGTGACTATTACTGTGCATAATTATTAGGCAACTTAACAAAAACAAATATATATACCCATTTCAATTATTTATTATTACCAGTGAAACCAATATAACATCTCAACATTCACAAATATACATTTCTGACATTCAAAAACAAAACAAAAACAAATCAGTGACCAATATGGCCACCTTTCTCTGCAAGGACACTCAAAAGCCTGCCATCCATGGATTCTGTCAGTGTTTTGATCTGTTCACCATCAACATTGCGTGCAGCAGCAACCACAGCCTCCCAGACACTGTTCAGAGAGGTGTACTGTTTTCCCTCCTTGTAAATCTCACATTTGATGATGGACCACAGGTTCTCAATGGGGTTCAGATCAGGTGAACAAGGAGGCCATGTCATTAAATTTTCTTCTTTTATACCCTTTCTTGCCAGCCACGCTGTGGAGTACTTGGACGCGTGTGATGGAGCATTGTCCTGCATGAAAATCATGTTTTTCTTGAAGGATGCAGACTTCTTCCTGTACCACTGCTTGAAGAAGGTGTCTTCCAGGAACTGGCAGTAGGACTGGGAGTTGAGCTTGACTCCATCCTCAACCCGAAAAGGCCCCACAAGCTCATCTTTGATGATACCAGCCCAAACCAGTACTCCACCTCCACCTTGCTGGCGTCTGAGTCGGACTGGAGCTCTCTGCCCTTTACCAATCCAGCCACGGGCCCATCCATCTGGCCCATCAAGACTCACTCTCATTTCATCAGTCCATAAAACCTTAGAAAAATCAGTCTTGAGATATTTCTTGGCCCAGTCTTGACGTTTCAGCTTGTGTGTCTTGTTCAGTGGTGGTCGTCTTTCAGCCTTTCTTACCTTGGCCATGTCTCTGAGTATTGCACACCTTGTGCTTTTGGGCACTCCAGTGATGTTGCAGCTCTGAAATATGGCCAAACTGGTGGCAAGTGGCATCGTGGCAGCTGCACGCTTGACTTTTCTCAGTTCATGGGCAGTTATTTTGCGCCTTGGTTTTTCCACACGCTTCTTGCGACCCTGTTGACTATTTTGAATGAAACGCTTGATTGTTCGATGATCACGCTTCAGAAGCTTTGCAATTTTAAGAGTGCTGCATCCCTCTGCAAGATATCTCACTATTTTTGACTTTTCTGAGCCTGTCAAGTCCTTCTTTGACCCATTTTGCCAAAGGAAAGGAAGTTGCCTAATAATTATGCACACCTGATATAGGGTGTTGATGTCATTAGACCACACCCCTTCTCATTACAGAGATGCACATCACCTAATATGCTTAATTGGTAGTAGGCTTTCGAGCCTATACAGCTTGGAGTAAGACAACATGCATAAAGAGGATGATGAGGTCAAAATACTCATTTGCCTAATAATTCTGCACTCCCTGTACCTGTGCAGAGAGAGAGGCTATACCTGAGCAGAGATGGGCTATACCTGAGCAGAGAGAGGCTATACCTGTGCAGAGAGAGGCTATATCTGAGCAGAGAGAGGCTATACCTGTGCAGAGAGAGAGGCTATACCTGGGCTATACCTGAGCAGAGAGAGAGGCTATACCTGTGCAGAGAGAGAGGCTATACCTGAGCAGAGAGGGGCTATACCTGAGCAGAGAGAGGCTATACCTGTGCAGAGAGAGGCTATATCTGAGCAGAGAGAGGCTATACCTGTGCAGAGAGAGAGGCTATACCTGGGCTATACCTGAGCAGAGAGAGGCTATACCTGAGCAGAGAGAGAGGCTATACCTGAGCAGAGAGAGGCTATACCTGTGCAGAGAGAGGCTATACCTGAGCAGAGAGAGGCTATACCTGAGCAGAGAGGGGCTATACCTGTGCAGAGAGGGGCTATACCTGAGCAGAGAGAGAGGCTATACCTGTGCAGAGAGAGGCTATACCTGAGCAGAGAGAGGCTATACCTGAGCAGAGAGAGGCTATACCTGTGCAGAGAGAGAGGCTATACCTGGGCTATACCTGAGCAGAGAGAGGCTATACCTGTGCAGAGAGAGGCTATACCTGAGCAGAGAGAAGCTATACCTGTGCAGAGAGAGAGGCTATACCTGTGCAGAGAGAGGCTATACCTGAGCAGAGAGGGGCTATACCTGAGCAGAGAGAGGCTGTACCTGAGCAGAGAGAGGCTATACCTGAGCAGAGAGAGGCTATACCTGTGCAGAGAGAAGCTATACCTGAGCAGAGAGAGGCTATACCTGTGCAGAGAGAGAGGCTATACCTGTGCAGAGAGAGGCTATACCTGAGCAGAGAAAGGCTATACCTGAGCAAAGAAGGGCTATAACTGTGCAGAGAGAGGCTATACCTGTGCAGAGAGAATCAGCGCCATACACTTTGCATTCATTGGGATTTAACCAAGTGTGCACTAAATAATCAGCATGAGGTTGTTCCGGTGGTGGAGATTTACTCCTTACAATATTAAGCCCTGCGCTCAAACTCCCATTACTCCTGGGCAGCAGCAATGACTATAGTACACATTACTCCCAATACATGCAACAACAAAAATGTTACTTGTGCACTATCCCAAATTCCTATGCACATTTAAATTACTGGAGATTTTTTAGTAGCACTCCATTTGCCATTCAACTGTAAGCTCACCTGCCAAGTCAAGGCAAAGCCTCTGCCTCTGTAAAAACCTCTGTAGGTGAGTCCTACACTGACAGTTAAACTTCTTGCTTTTCAGTTACATGACAAAATGACATACATACATACATACATGTAAACCCTTAATAGGGGACACATGAAAAAAACAGCAATGTGAATTGTTAGTGGCCATTGGAGTGATACTAAAAAAACCTCCAATTATATAAATGCACATAGGGATTTTGGATAGTACACAAGTAACTTTTTCCCTCTGAGGTTTACTCCATGCACCCATGAGCTCTATTCAAAAGTAGCTGCCAAATATTTGGAGAGATTTAAAATTCCCCAACAGTAAAGATGTTCTAGCAATGTGTATAAATGAATAAAATGCCCTCGCCTTTTACAAATGTTGCCTAAGTTGAAATGGTCTAATGATAAATATGTCACTTGAGTAGCCTTTCCCTTCTAATAAATAATAAACAGGTAAGGAACACCTATATGACCTATGTTCAGAGTCCCCAATTTCCTGATCCCAAAACAATACCCCCACAATAATAAATGCCAGAGTATGTCCATGTCCAGTACCCTGGTGCTAATAATGCAACCCCCAGTTTCCCCCCAATTCCTATCGCTTACTATGTTATAATAATACATTTCCTTTTCTCCACTGATCAAGAGACATAAATTCTGGCACTCATGGGGTTAATGTGCAATGCACAGAAGAGGTTAAAGCCCTATTAGCTCTGGGCTAACCACATAAAATGCAGTATTGAGTTACTTCTATATAATTACAATGAATATTGCCAATAACGACCCAAGTGCATTAAATTGTACATCTTTAGCATGCATTATTTATGTTGATTAATTGGAGAATTGAATATTGCAGTCTCTGAATTCTTTCCATCGATTTGTTCTATAATAGAATTGAAAACATTCAAGCATGGTGTGTTACAGGACTTTTAATGGAAAAAGGGAACACTTTAAAACAAATGAAAATAGACTTTTAAACTAAATTGAACGACCTATGCTCCATCATGTAATAGCTGTTGAAAGCAAGCATGACTGATTACTTATCACTAGTGATACTGGGACGGTCCATTGATTACTTATATTACTATGGCTTTTTCATGGCTAAACCCATAGCAAAAAAACAAAAACACAGTGGATTGAAGACTATTATAAGGTAAGATGGGTCATCCAAAACCAAATACATGCATATTAGTGTGGGAAGCATATTAAGTTACTGTTAACGTCAGAATCTCATTATTAACTGTTGGAATCTATACTGAGCTGTTATAGATTTAAATATCGAAATTTGTGTTAGTACAGGTAATCATATAAAATGGCTATTAAGCAGGTGATTGGCTGCTGATAAATGGAAAACAAACAAACAAATTAATCAGGGACATTGTATTGTAACTATGCAGTCATTGGGGAAGTTAAAACAGTGTGTGTTTGGTATTTCGGTATTGTTTGGTACTTGATTTAGAATGATTGTATAGTAAATAGGTTGCTTTATTACTATTGAGAAATGCCCCACAAAATATGCATTTCTGGGCTACTCAATAACCCCAAGTGTGACATGAGCCCATTAAAGTTTGACAGTGGTATTACTCTGATAACATCCAAAAATCTAAGTAAATTAATATAAATCTGCACACATGAGGACATTGCTGTACCAAGGGGATATAATTACTAAAAAAAAAAATACATAATGGATCTCAATATCATAATAGACAAATGCATATTTGGGGGTGGGGGTATTTTTTAGATGCATTTGTTGTGGTCATTTTCATATTTTGTCTCCAGTTTTATGCCATTTTAATTTTTTACTCATGCTCAATGATGAATTATAAAATTATAACTGGCTAACGAATCAAAGCCACACCTTTCTTAAAAACAAAAAATATATAATACATGTAGCAGTATTAAACTCTTAAGAGAGAAACCATATAAAAGCATAGCAAGAATTAAAGAATTGCCCTTGTCCAAACATGATAGGTTGTGTTTTGTGAGGAAGTTAAAATGTATAAACAGACACAGCAGACTTAGTATATGTAGCGAAGCATGAATGTTTATGTCAGCTTGTGCTTGCTATGTGACATTCTGTACAGGATCTTAGGACTTTTTTTTTTTTACACATTCCATCATTGAAAGAACATTTCTCTGTGCAAAGCAGCACACTTGTGACGACTATAATTTTTTTTTTTTTCACAAAACATTTTTTTTTAAAGTTTCCATTTTGATAAATTATTTAATTTTCTGGCACTACTTGAGAATTTTAACCTGCATATACAAAACCAGTGACTAGATTTTAAAATGTTGTTTTCCTTACAATGAAGTTATTGGGATTTTAGAATTCAGTACAGGTACCTTGCTGCATCGTAAAAAAACACCTATCGGATTCTAAATATTACACCCAGAGAGAACTATGGTAAATAAAAAAATTGATATTCATGTGTGAATGTTCAGTGACATCGAAATGAATACATTCTACACTCAGCTTTCTCGATGAAATGTATTCATCCAGGCCCCAACAGGTGAGCCCGGCAACGTTTCGGCACTGCAAATGCCTTTGTCGAGGCACTGGCAGTGTCAACACATTGCCGGGTCCACTTATTGTGGCTTGGATGAATACATTTAAACACACACACAGAAGGTAAGTGTGAAGTGTGTTTATTTCTAATACATATTATGGGACTCAAGAGCAAGAGTGCCTTCTTATGAGTTCAGTTTGTACTGTTCCGTGATATTGTCTACAGATTTAAATCTCAACTGAGTTAACAGCCAATCACAATATACTGGAGGCTCAATTTACAAGATCACAAGATTTAATTTGTTTTTTAAATAAAAGTTAGGGAGTTCCTTTTCTAATTCTAATTAGTGGTAAATTAGACTTGGCGAAAGGAATATCTTGTGCCGCAACATCTAAATGAGCACTCAATAAACAGTATTACATATACAAATTAATCCTAAATGATTGCACGCCTGTGCATCTACAATATATTATTATATCATGCAAAACATTGCCAAGGATCAGAAATTAATAATACAAGAAATAGGATATAAAAAGGATATGTATAAAAGAGAAGAAGATGTTAACCAGTGCATTAAATTCAGCCAGGACTTATATTGGCACCATGGTAGAGTGGGTTGCAATGGAACAATGGGTTAATCACAATAAGAATGGCAAAACATTGTGGTTCATTATTATATCATGATGTGAAATTACAAATGTGTATCTTGACCACTTTAGACATATCATAGAAAATACATTAATACATAGAGGAAAAGAGACATGCGTCCATCAAGTTCAGCCTTTCTCACATTTGTTTTTGCTGTTGATCCAAAAGGAGGCAACACAAAATAAAACAGTTTGAATTGCTATCCAATTGTGCAAGAAACTTGGAAAAAATCCCTTCTTGACTCCAGACTAACAGTTTGATATCTCCTTGGATCAAGAAGCTATTACCCCACTTATTAAAAATGATATCCTTGTACAGTATGAAATGTTTGTGGGAATACTAGATTTTCTCTTTAGAGCAGTTGGTAGATTACTCCAATTGTGAGGTTTCTCTCGAAGCTGCCAGTAATATTAGTTGCCTAATTAGATTTGCTGACCAAATCTTTGTGTTATCTTATTCAGCTGTTGGTCTCTAATCTATGTGAATAATAAAATAATTGGGGATTATCTTTATATCTGAAGACTGTAATGATTATCTTCAGAGAATGCAGTTGTGCACCTGTGATTGCTTTATGTCATGTTTTTTTTTTGTGAATACACAATATTCCTGTTTGTTGCTTTTGTAGGAAATCCAAAGATCCAAAATTTCCACTCCACTCATGATGTGAAGTAAGTTTGATCGAGGAATTGTTCTGATCGAGTTGTGTAACTATAACAGGTAGAGCATCGTCCTTCTTTTTCCATATTAGACAGATGTTTTAACTTATAATGAAATAACAACACTGTATGGAGAGATTAAATGCTAAAATACATATAACTAGGTGCTGCTAATACTCCGAAGCACTCCCTCACATGCCCAAACAATATCCAATATAATAAAAAAGAGATTGCACACTAGATTGCTCCTAAGAGATACACATAAATGTTTTATTAAACCACACAAGGTATAACAAACACAAAGAAAAAAATCAAATGGAGAAAAAAAATGTAAATTAAAGTGACAACAATAAGGCAAATAAATTAAACAACGGTAATAACCACAACTTACACAAGCCTATTGTGGCAGAAACACGAGCCCGTAATACCCCCAACGTTTTGGCACCTCCTGGCTGCCTTTCTCAAGGGTGCTTGTATCATTGCTTACCAGTATCCATTTAAATATCTCCATACAGCTGATGCCCATCAGAAACCAATCTGATCAGATCCCGTAAGTGACATCATCACCTCCGGTTTCGGTCAGTACTAACATATGCCCTAGCACACAACAATAAATACATACTATTGTACTACATCTATAAAAGAAAATTGCAAGTGTAAATCGAACCATACATATGTATAATATATAGAAACCTAGTCCATCACCATGCGAGCGGGCTTGCGAATGCGCATCTGCCCCAATATATAATGCACTGCCATACCTCTTCCTGGAAACTGCCCTTAGATGAAAAAATGGGCTATAACAACACGCATGTGCCACTGTGCGCGCACTAGACCGGTACACCATGCTTGTGCCGCAACATGTAAATGAGCACTCAATAAAGTACTACATATACAAATTTATCCTAAATGATTGCAGGCCTGTGCATCTACAATATATTAAAGGACCACTCTAGGCACCCAGACCACTTCAGCTTAATGGGTTTGGGTGCCAGGTCCCTCTAGGATTAACCCATTTTTTTTATAAACATAGCAGTTTCAGAGAAACTGCTATGTTTATAAATGGGTTAATCCAGCCCTCAAATCCTCTAGTGGCTGTCTCATTGACAGCTGCTAGAGGCGCTTGTGTGATTCTCACTGTGAAAATCACAGTGAGAACACGCAAGCGTCCATAGGAAAGCATTGTAAATGCTTTCCTATGCGACCAGCTGAATGCGCGCGCAGCTCTTGCCGCACGTGCGCATTCAGCCGAAAGGGAGGAGAGGAGGAGGATCGGAGGAGGAGAGCTCCCCGCTCGGCGCTGGAAACCCGCACCCTCAGGGCACTATAGTGCCAGGAAAATGAGTATGTTTTCCTGGCACTATAGTGGTCCTTTAATATTATAATATGCACAACATTGCTAAGAATCAGCAATTAATAATACAAGAAATAGGATATAAAAAGGATATGTATAAAAGAGAAGATGTAAAGCAAGTGGAAGGGAATGTATACCATATTTAAATAAAATGTGTTAAAGGTGTGAACATAAAAAATTAAATAAGCCTTTGAGGCTTATTTGTCACAAAGTTGTCACTTTAATTAAAAATGTTTTGCTCCATTTGATTTTTTGCTTTGTGTTTGTTATACCTTGTGTGGTTAAAATAAAACATTTATGTGTATCTCTTAGGAGCAATCTAGTGTGCAATCTCTTTTTTATTATATTAACTTGTAATGAAAACATTCAGATTGTATATCTTGCTCAGAGCACCTGCATTGCAAAGACGTCTCATTGAAGGGCATTGGGAAGTTTGCGATTGGACAGCCACAGATCGTCTGGGCGGGATTGAAAGGGGAGGACTTGCAAAGGCAGAAGAAAAAGGATCTGCAGGTTTTGCAAAAGGTTTTTAGATATATCCCCAATGACAAAACGCATAACTAAATCCATGCAAGTATTAATTTGGGGTATATCTAATACAAAAATGTTTTTTTTTTTTTTTAAATTTAGTGTTTGAGAAGAGGAGTGTCCCTTAAACCCTGTAATGTAAACATTGCAGTTTCTCTTAACCTAGTCAGAGGGCACCACGACCACTTCAATGAGATGAAGTGGTCTGAGAGTCTATAGTGTCCCTTTAAGTGTTTATGATTGTGTAATAATTGGCAAGTGAATGTTTACCAGATGTGTAGCACACTTGGTATGTAATATTTTGTTTATATGCCAGTACTTGATTTTTGTAAATACAGTAAATACAACATTATTATTGCTTGAGCAATTTTATATTCTGCTGTTTTAAATTTCTAGTTAGAAAAACCTAGCATAGAAAAATCACCCTCGCGCTAAAGGATGCCATGAATAAAATTGTCCTCAAGGGAGAAAGTATAAATATTCAGTAATGAAGAGTCTAAACAACTTACTGGAACTGATTGCAGACGAGAATCATTACTTCCACATAACTAGATATGGTCATTCGAGATAATTTGTTTCCTGCGTTTTTGGTCCTATTTTTGTTACTTAAACTTTGGTTATTTACAATATGCACTGATCAGCCACAGCATTAAAACCACTAACAGGTGAAGTAAATAATTTATTATATCATTAAAATGGCACCTGTCAAGGTGTGGGATATATTAGGCAGCAAGTTAACAGTCAGTTCTTCAATTTCATGTGTTGGAAGAAGGAAAAATGGGCAAGTGAAAAGATCTCAGTGACTTTGACAAGGGTCAAATAGTGAGCATTTCCAAAAGGCAATTCTTGTGTGGAGTTCACAGTATGCAGTAGCTAGTACATAGCAAAAGTGGCACAAGGAAAGTCAACCAGTGAACTGGCATCAGGTTCATGGACTCTCAAGGCTCATTGATGCACATGGGGAGCGAAGGCTAACCCATCTTATCCAATTACACAAAAGAGCTTAAAGGACCACTATAGGCACCCAGACCAGTTCAGCTTAATGAAGTGGTCTGGGTGCCTGGTGCAGCTAGGGTTAACCCTTTTTTTTTATATAAACAGCAGTTTCAGAGAAACTGCTATGTTTATAAATAGGTTAATCCAGCCTCTAAAGCCTCTAGTGGCTGTCTCATTGACAGCCGCTAGAGGCGTTTGCGTGCTTCTCACTGTGAAAATCACAGTGAGAAGAAGCAAGCGTCCATAGGAAAGCATTATGAATGCTTTCCTATGAGACTGGCTGAATGCGCGCGCAGCTCCTGCCGCGCATGCGCATTCAGCCGAAGAGGAGGAGAGGAGGCGGAGAGGAGGAGGAGAGCTCCACCACCCCGCCCTGGAGAGAGGTGAGTGTTTAACCCCTTCCTCTCCCCAGAGCCCGGTGGGAGGGGGTCCCTGAGGGTGGGGGCACCCTCAGGGCACTATAGTGCCAGGAAAACGAGTATGTTTTCCTGGCACTATAGTGGTCCTTTAATAATGGCCATACTTAAGCAATTGTATAAGGTTGCCTGGGCTGATGATCATGCTTTTTTTATGATCAGGTAGATGGTCCGGTGCATGAGTATTCTCAAGGTGTTGCATAAGCCTTCAAATTCCCCAGATCTCAATCCAATTGAGCATTTGTGGGATGTGCTGGAATAACAAATCCGATCGGAGACCCCAACTCGGAACTTGCAAGACATAAAAGAGCTATGTTGGCAGCACTAGAGGTCCTACTCAATATTAGGAAGGTGGTTTTAATGTTGTGGCTGGTTAGTGATTTGTCCAACATCAACATGGCTGCAGATAAAGGATGTTACCTCTAGTGTCCACCAAGACCACACGGTGGAGTTGTAACATATTGATAGGAGGATAAAATAATCTGATTGGTTATTCTCATTCACTATTCAAGTACTATATGAAATCTAACTAATATTGAGATATTTCATAAATGTCACTTCAAAATCAGATCTCATGAATCTTGATTATAATCAGTAGACCTCTAGAGCTCATTCTACAGAAACAAACAAAAAAAATTAGATGGGCAAGAGAGTATTAAGCAATCTGAAAGGATTCCAATCCAAATATAAAAACTCTTAATGTGAAACTAATGGCACATCTTCCTTTAAAGCAAGTAAGTATTTGATTTCTGCTCTTGCAGGATTAAACAGTTTTCAATCACCTTTAAAATTTACAGAATCTTAAATGACCATTATAGAGATGGTTAAAGTGGTAATTATGGGAATTATGCAAATATTGACTACTATTCATGATGCAAAATATAAAAAGCACAACAAAAAGAAAGAAGGTTGGATAACTCAGATCTAAGATTTTCTTTCTGAGTTGAGCATTGAGTTACTTTGCACAGAACAAAGAAACGTGTTCTATTGTGATTGCATTTCAAACTTACAAATCATATCATTGTTTATAGCACTTCTCTTCAAAATGGTATTAGAGGAGGAATTAAGCAGACACAGAATGTGCAGTTATTTATACTTCAAAGTCAACCATCAAAGTGAAAGAGATTTAGAATTCTCTCAGTATGACAAAAGAAAGAAAATCAGAAAAATGGCAAAGCATATTTTATCAAATAATAAAAAAAAAACAATATTGAATTTCATTTGTTTTACTATTCTTTTTGTCATTTATGGACATATTTGAAAAGTGAAAACCAAAACAAAACAGAAAACCAATACCTTTATTCAATTTGATGACCAGTTTAAAGGGACACTATAGTCACCAGAACAACTACAGCTTATTTAATTTGTTCAGGTGAGTAGAATCATTACCTTCGGGCTTTTTGCTGTAAACACTGTCTTTTCAGAGAAAATGCAGTGTTTACATTACAGCCTAGTGATAACATCACTGACCACTCCTCAGATAGCTGTTAGAGATCCTTCCTGGGTCATGGCTGCCTAAAATGCATCCAAACATTCAGTATCTCCTCCCTCTGCATGCAGACACTGAACTTTCCTCATAGAGATTGATTGATTCAATTCATCTCTAGGAGGAGAAGCTGATTGGCCAGGGCTGTGTTTGAATCATGCTGGCTCTGCCCCTGATCCGCCTCCTTGTCAGTCTCAGCCAATCCAATAGGAAACATTGTGATTGGTTCAGGCTACCACTTCTGATGATGTCAACAGACTGCTTGTTTTTCTGAGGCAAACAGCATGCAGAGTTACAGCTTCAGGCTTGAATACAGTAAGATTTTGCTATATTTATGGAAGCAAGAGGGGCCCAGTGGGGGCTAAATGGTGTTTTTAACACTATAGGACCAGGAATACATGTTTGTGTTCCTGACCCTATAGTGATCCTTTAATTCTAGATTTGCATAGTCTGTAGGAGTAGCCTCTAAAGCAATGGTCTCTAAAATAATTTCCATTACTCAGTACATCACAATAATTTCCAGTATGATTTTTTCCCTTTGTCCAATATTCTGTAAAGACGCAACAGAAGCTATTTTAAAATATTATTTTTCCTGGACTACTGAGTCCTCTATTATTCTGAAAAGCACAGATTATTTCTAACGAGGTTATTTACTAACATCCAAATGACCCGGTACCAATTGTGGCAAAATCATATGTGGCCATTTGAACTACAAAAAATAGACCTTGTTTACACTATTCAACAATGCCCCTAATTAATGCTGTCCCAAATGAAAGAATTCTGGGCTTCTTAAGTCACGTGAAATACTGACATACAAATTCCAACCACCATGATCCCTTCTAAATGCATAAGTGGTCATTGTGGTTCGGGTAACCCATTAAACTATTGACAAATATGCATTTGTTGACAATCAGCTATCTGACCTATTCGGTTGTTGCAGTGATTCCTGAAGAATAAGTGATTACTGAAAAAAAGGAATTGTCACGTCATACTTTAAGCTTTTATGGGGATAAAATTTCCAATAATAATGTATGTATATGGAACCATATGCTCTACACACATATTAGATGCAGAATGTACTTCAGGAGTATTTAAAGTAGTGCAGAGAATTACATTTTACTGTTATAGCAACCAGAGGTCTGAAAAGCTTCATCTTTTATGAGCTCTGTGCTATATATGCTCTAGGCAACAATCCATTTTGCCGCCCTCTCATGAATGCAACTACATTCCCTCAGAGGTTTATTCACTAAACTCTGAATTGCAGTGAAGAGACGTTTAGGGAAAGAGAAGCACTGAGGAGACATTAAAGGGAAACCATAGTGCCAGGAAAACAAAATTGTTTTCCTGGCACTATAGCTTCCCCTCCATCAGGTGCACCTCCCCCTCGTAGTGCAGAAGGGGTTAAAAACCCCTTCTGCCACTTACCCGGGTCCAGCGCTGATGTCCCTCGGCACTGGCTCAGGTCCGCCATCGCTCCTCGATGGCCACGCTCACATTAGGATTTTCCCATAGGAAAGCATAATACAATGCTTTCCTATGGGGTTTTGCGTGACGCTGGATGTCCCCATGAATAGTCACTAGAGGTGGAGTTAACCCTGAATGGTATTTATTGCAGTTTGTTAAAAACTGCAATAATTACCATAGCTGTATAAGGGCACTGGGATAGTGCATGCAGATCACTTCAATCAGTTGAAGTGGTCTGGGTGCCTATAGTGTCCCTTTAAGTGAAAGCAGACGCACAGTGAGAAAGAACAGAAACAGCCTGGGGAGACATTTAGGGAAAAGATAGAGAGACTGTTGAGATATTTAGGAAACAGAGACTGGGAAACATTTTAGGAGAGAAACATAGTGAGCACACATTTAGGGTAATAAATATACACACTCTCACTAACACACACACTCACTGCCATACAGATTGTCAGTTGCACACTCTCACTAACATATAAACACTCTCATCGACATACACATTGTCACTTACACACTCTCACTAACACACACACAGTCACTTGCACTCTCACTAACATACACACACTCTCACCAACATATACACTGTCAGTTACACTCTCACTAACACACACACACACACACACACACACACACAGAGTCACTTACAGTGTCACTTGCACACTCTTGCTAACACACACACAGTGTCACTTACACACTCTCACTAACACAGACACAAATACACACCAAGAGTTACACACTCTCACTAACACACACTGTCATTTGCAGTCTCACTAAAACACACACACTTACACATTCACTTAAGAGTCACTTCCACACTCTCACTACCACAGTGTCATTTGAACACTCTCACTAATACACACACAGTGTCACTTACATACTTTGACTAACACACACACACACTGTCACTCAAACAAAAAACTCACATCACTTTACATTAATACACACAAATACAGCAATTTAAAGTATACACACACCAATTTACAACCATGCACACAATAAACCATCCCCCTTAACCTGCCATACCTGGGTGCTGTGAAGAGGAGAAGTCCAGTCTGCAGGTAGCTGCTCTGTTCCTGGGAGGGGGAAGCAGGAGGGCCGTGCACTGTGAGCACAGGCTGCTTCCTGTTCCCCTTAGAGTGCTTCCGGTGTTCACAGGCAGGGGCCAGCCAGGATATTAAGTCACATTACGGCCTCCCCCTGTCTGCAGGAAGCTGAGTGCTCTGCTTGGGTGCTTTCCCCGAGCAGGCAAGCGGCAGAGAGGAGCCCAGCAAGTGAGTGGCTGCGCTGGGGGGTGGCTAAGGAGCCGCACACCCAGCTAAGCATCTCCAGACAGCAGCAGGGCTGCCCACCAGGAAACCTCCCAGTGGGCGCCCCCAAGAGGCCGGTGCCCCAGGCGAATGCCTTTTTCGCCTTAATGGTGGCGCCTGCCCTGTATATGAACACAACCTAAAGACTTCCATCTGTGAATGAAACAATTACCTATAGCCTCAACTAACAATGGGGAATGGTCGAACACCATGGAGGAAGCACTTGCTGAGGGACCACTTGTTATCGAGAATACCTAGACTTCTGCATTCAGGTTTCAAATAAAATGCAATTCATCCAAATTCTGGCTGATCAACAGGTCGTCTGTAACTCCATAGCGCCATGTGGAAGTATCACAGAAAAAAAAACGAACACAACACAGACAATGTACGAATTGCTTTGTGATTCAGTGTTCTGTTCGTGGGGCCAAAAAAAGAGATGATTGCTGGCTAATGGACAGCCACTAAATCAAATAAATAATAAAGAAATAAACCTAGGATCATCAGACCAAATGCTTAAAGAATGCAACTGAATGCAAAATGAAAATGAACCCAATACTCGAAATTGCAAATATTTACAGAATGTGGACCAAATTTGACCAGAATTAGCTTAATTGAACATGAAAATGAGCACTACTGAAAAATAGATGTACATATAAATATTATATATTTGGGTTTTTTTTCAGTATTGTTTGGGTTTTTTTCATGCCCTTTTGGTTCATCCATAAAGGTTTTTCTGAATTGTTTGCATGGATAATATTTGGACAAACTGAACTGCCATGTAGAAATTCAGCTGACTGAAGTACATTTTTTCCGACTTAAAAGTTTTTTCACCATTCACAAGTCTAGGATACTTTTAGGTAGCCCCAATCAATGAATTCCTATTCAAGAAAGGTGACATTGAATTTTTGTCATTATCCAAAGCAGTCGGCAAATACAATGAAAACTAAACATGTCCAGCAGACATAAGATGATCTGACTCTCTGTGTGGTTGAGCTAGTGGGCAGGTAAACATTCTTGATGGATCCTAAAGGATTGCTCAGACACTATATGTGCTGACTGCCATCACATGTAAGGTGAGGGAAACTTTTTAAACAACTGCTGACATAAATGACCTTATGTGGAGCAGTGACAGGAAAGATGCCTTGAGCATTTGAAAAATACAGTTCCAACAAGACCTCATTCTACTGTCACTCAGTGCCTTAAAGCTTCTGTCATTAAATATTGCTGGTGTCAGAATGTCCCCTAAACAAGGGCTAACTCTGCTTAAAATTCTTTACTGATTAATGACAGAAGCTGTCCTTTTGTTTCCAGGTTTCTATGTTTAAATTGCTATTTAAACACAGCTCTGCCGATATCCATTGCCAAATTATTGAGACTCCATGGTCTGTTTTGCATGTATGCAACATCATTCCTTTTCAGCCTTAGTTCATGTTTGCTCCAAGTTAACTACCAGGTAATTATCTTCACTTTCTGGCTTCTATCTTCTGACTTTGGCTCCGATATCCTGATTATGCTTGTGGATTTTCCCTTCATGGTCCTACCTCGTTGGCTCATAATCTCAACTCCGATATCCTGACTACAGTTATGAATCATTCCTCTGTGGTGTTACTTTCTTGGACAGATTCCCTGTTAGCAAACCTGCTTAGTAATTGGACTTTACTTTTGCTAAACCCCTCTTGTTACATTTTCCTGTGTTTTGGACCTCTAAGCTCAAGTCACAGTGAACACTTATTATATTCTACCTTCTCGTTGCAATGGACATTGTAACCACTACAGAACTTCCAAACTGCCCTGTTCCCCCATTTATGACCTCCTATTCTCATTGTTTCACTCGGTCTAACTGTGTCTTCTCATTATAGACAAATCTAAAAACATCAATAAAAGAAATCTTGACAGCAGAATCTTCTTGTTTACAATTGGTTGCGTAAAATGGTGGCTTCCTTGGAAGCATCAGCCTTTCTACATAGATATTTTGTGTATATATAATAAAATATTTTAATCTTACCATTCTTATCTGCTCGTCTCAGTATCTGGGAAAAAAAGTGAAAAAAAAAAATATTTAAGTCATCATACAGATTTTATAAATGGACAAATATAACCTCAGTAATTACAACTCAGTTACTATTTTTTTTCCCCATACACTTAATGCTTTGAAGCACTCTCATAATTTTCCAAAAATTTTGTTTTCAGCCATAGGTTTTTATAGAGAATAGTATGTTATTTAATACAATAACCTGGGCAGTTGCGACAAAATTAAACTTAGACTACATTTATAATAGTCTATTTTTAGAGATTTGTGACATAATATTTAACTTAAATGAAAAATATAATAAAGATAAATATATATATCACAATTGACCATTTTAAATGAGAAGAAACAAAATCGTCAATAGTAATTAGAAAACAATAAACAGCAGAAAACACAAAATATTTGGGGGAATTGCAATATTCACAGGGATATTTACGAAAGTCGATTTCAAATTTTAGGACAAAATAGCAAAATCTAAAGTATAGATGGCTTAAAATATTTCCAATTTGCCAATGTTGGCATTAAATTATTTGAATTTACTTTAAAGACTCACTTTAGTAAATAACATTGTCTGTATATGCATTTAGGAACATAAATGGTCGATATAGTCGTTCTGATAGGTAAGTTGGTAAGTGGGATCTATACTATAAATGCAACATATTGAGGACCAATTATTTTAGATGACATTATCACGTTGTGGCCCTTAAAGGTCCTATTCCAAAATAGAATTATCTGATTATTAAGAAATAACAAGCATATTCAGTTATGTATTTTTTATTCATTTTTTTAAAGTGGGACATCCCTATTTGCATATATCCCAAAAGGTATTTTTATGATGGAATTATTCCATTGGTATTTCAAGTGTTAAACCTCAGGGTTTGCAGTCTTGATTTCCAACAGTGCTGATTCAACCTTTTACTAACCTGAGATTATTTAAAGTGCTATTTATACAATGAGTGGCATTAAGGTGGATAATAACAATATCTTCCCCAGAGGGCATAACTAAAAATTAAAAGAATTTAAATGCATTTTTTCCTAAATAAAATCATGGTTTCAAGCTATATAAAATTTGTATCAAGCTAACCTGGTCAAATCTTTGAGTAAGAGGGGAAATCATAAAGGAACAAAATTTGCACTTAGATGATTTAAAATGGGATGTGCTGTAAATGCATTCCAGTTCTATATACAATGAAACAAATGTAACATAACAGTCCGGTTAGTAAAGAAATTCTGCAGTTCAGATTGCAAGATTCGCAGGGTGCCCAATGAACAACGAAAATTCTTTGTTTGGAATATTAACTTCAAAGTTTCCTTCTGCCATCAAATATCATTTGTTTAGAGACTGATAATATAGATTTTTAAAATTAAATTATTCTAAATTACTAGACAGCCTCATATCAATGCTGACAATTTTTTTGTATTCCAGAGACAGTTTGATGCAGCTGAATGCAACTATTATAAAATCTTAATGGAAAATATGTTTTGGTTAAATGGATCAACTGGTCGATGTGAGAGCATACATGATATAATTAAAAAATAATATGCATTTATTTATGAGCTTATTATTAGAAGTTTCCAGTAGCTGAAGAAAGTAAAATACTTTTTTTCTGATCAGCAGATGTGTTTAGAATATATTTGACATGTACTTGACTTTCATTGACCGACAAATTAGTACAGTCACCGTAAAAGACAGAGCTTGTATATAACACGGAATGCAAAACCCCTGGTTGACATCTGCTTAGCTGTGTGGTGAAGAGTCCAAATGTAGTGTAGAGTTATCTATTTATCCCGGTATAGAGAGGACCATTACTTTGGTTAGGGGACAATATACTTATCAAGATCTATAGGGTTTATTGGTCAGGGAAAGAGCTATTATTGTAAAAGTCATAAAATTGTATGTCTGTACAGTGAGGGAAAAAAGTATTTGATCCCCTGCTGATTTTGAACGTTTGCCCACTGACAAAGATATGATCAGTCTATAATTTTAATGGTAGGTGTATTTTAACAGTGAGAGACAGAGTAACAAAAATCCAGAAAAACGCATGTCAAAAAAGTTATAAATTGATTTTCATGTCAATAGTATGTTATTTAATACAATAACCTGGTTAGTTGCGACAAAATTAAACTTAGACTGCATTTATAATAGTCTATTTTTAGAGATTTGTGACGTTATATTTAACTTAAATTAAAAATGTAATAAAGATAAATATATATATCACAATTGACCATTTTAAATGAAAAGAAACAAAATCATCAATAGTAATTAGAAAACAATAAACAGCAGAAAACACAAAATATTTGGGGGAATTGCAATACTCACAGGGATATTTACAAAAGTCGATTTCAAATTTTAGGACAAAATAGCAAAATCTAAAGTATAGATGGCTGAAAATATTTCCAATTTGCCAATGTTGGCATTAAATTATTTGAATTTACTTTAAAGACTCACTTTAGTAAATAACATTGTCTGTATATGCATTTAGGAACATAAATGGTCGATATAGTCGTTCTGATAGGTAAGTTGGTAAGTGGGATCTATACTATAAATGCAACATATTGAGGACCAATTATTTTTAGATGACATCATCACGTTGTGGCCCTTAAAGGTCCTATTCCAAAATAGAATTATCTGATTATTAAGAAAAAACAAGCATATTCAGTTATATATATATATATATATATATATATATTTTTTTTTTTTTAAAGTGGGACATCACCATTTGCATATATCCCAAAAGGTATTTTTATGATGGAATTATTCCATTGGTATTTCAAGTGTTAAACCTCAGGGTTTGCAGTCTTGATTTCCAACAGTGCTGATTCAACCTTTTACTAACCTGAGATTATTTAAAGTGCCATTTATACAATGAGTGGCATTAAGGTGGGTAATAACAATATCTACCCCACAGGGCATAACTAAAAATTAGAAGAATTTAAATGCATTTTTTCCTGAATAAAATCATCCAGATATTATAACGCTACTTAAAATCATCTACCTGAACAAATAAATATGGGGATTCAGTTATACCATATGGCCATATCGTGCTAAGCCCACCACTATATCACAGTACCCCAATATCATTATCATAGGAGATTTACATATTAACTGCAATACCTACTGCTAAAACTGCTAAAATGGTTAAAACTGCTTCCAGAGACTCTCCTCAAATGTATGCTTTCCTCTGGTCACTTCCAAAGGGACATCTGGAGTGGAGGGGCAGGGTACTCCCCCCAAAGGATTCTAGTCTGAATTCCAAATGCACACAGAATTAAGGGAATTGGGGAGAAAATTAGGGCGCTGCTGTGAAGATCAAAATAATGAAGCCCATGGAACAACGCAGTGGGCCTTGATAGGGCCAGAGAGTGGGCAGGTGGAGTTAATAATAAAGGGGGCTGGGAAAAGTAATAATTTGGTTTGGGGAGAGGAGAATAAGGGTTTAAATAGCAGCCATCTTAGTGGGTGGCCATTTTAATATAAGCCTCACTTACCTGTTAGTTGTAGCAGGTCAGAGTGGCTTTCTTCTTTTCTTTTTCAGGTTATGGCTTCGCTGGAAGAAATCGTGGCGGGCGTTCGGTCGGTGGTGAAGGAGAAACGGATGGCCTGGCTGCAAGATCAACTGGGGGCTCCAAGCACATCTGCTCCCCCCAACCCCCGTGGCAGCAGAGCGGATGCCAATGAGGAGGGCGAGACCACCCCAGCATCCAAGCCCGGGAGAGGTACTGGCGGTGAGGAGGCGCCAGAGTCCACGACTCGCGGTGGAGGAGCTGCAGCCCCGGCAGGCGGACAGGCCCTGGAGGGTGGAGTGCGGCCGGTGCCGTCTGTCCGATGCAGCGCCGGTCGGACGCGGAGGTCCAACACGAGGAGTGCGCCCCGCTGTATGACGGCGGGTGGGAGGACGCAGCTGGCGGCTGAATCCGGCACAGACAGGATTGCGGCCGGGCAGGGAGGCAAAGGAGAGACCAGCACACGGCGTCCCGGTGAGTCTGCCCCTGGTGGCGTAACTGAGGGACGGGGGGTGGAGTGGTCAGCACGGCGCAGGCAGCCCCCAGTGGACTGGGGGGGTCCAGACAGCGGGTCAAGGAATGGTGTGGTCCTAGAAGGGAGTAGGCCTAGGTCAGAAGTCAGGACGGGGATGGAGAGTGCAGCAGGAATAGTGTTTCCAGGCCCAGCGGAGAGGTGGGGGAAGTAAATTCCAGCCGCCAGGAGCGCTCCAGTGTACCATTAGTGGACAAGGCGGCAAGTGTGAGGACAAGCGCAGTGGGCAAAGGGCAGCAGCAAGGACCGGGGTGAGGAGAGCTGGAGAGTGGAGACAGAGGCATGCGGGAGGGCCCTAGTGGTCGAGCTCAGGGTCAGCAATACTGGAGAAGTGGCAGTAGGTGGGAGGATAGTCGGGAGCGGCGCAGTGATAGCGCCAGGTGCAGCAATCAGAGGAGGTCAGCGGAGAGATGGAGGAGCAGGGGTAGGAGCCCATCAAGGAACCAGTGGAGTAGGTAGAGGTCCAATTCCATGGAAAGGAGGAGGAGGTATCAGCGCAGCGCTACAATTTCATCTCACAGGAGTTCACGGGGGCAGAGGAGGGACACCTACGGCCGGGAAGGTCAGGCAGCGAGACAGCGCAGAGATGGGGATAACAGAAGGGAGTGCAGGGAGGAAGGGCGGGTACGGTCTTGAGGCAGGACCAGGCGGACAGGAGTCGGCGGCAACTGGATTCTCCAGAGCCTGGCAAGGTGGACGGAAGGACAGCACCCCCACGGCCCTCCGCGGCAGGGGGCCCTGGTGGTGAGTCAATACATGCACCACACACTGGGAACATATTGGGTTGTTTAAAATTGTTTTTAGAATCATGGTGGGGGGAAGGGTTGTCTTCACCGCGGTTCGGGAGCATATAGTCCCCAGAGGGCGGACGGGATATAGAGGATAGGGCGGTAGTGGCGACAATGAGCAGGGTGAGTAGCGATGAGCTGAAGGACGTTGGGCCAGTATCAGGGATGTCGGATGGTGCGTGGGAGCAGACTGAAGTGTGTGGCGAGTTTCCCGATGTGGCGCGGCAAAACGTGCACTTGTCGGGATAGGGGATTCCTATCGGACCTACGGGGGACTAGCATGGTGGAGATATGACGAGCAGTTTCATCAGTGATTGGCAGCAAATCCTAACATAAGGTGGGACCAGATGGACTTACCTCTACGGATGAAGCTGATGATGGCGCGGAAACACGGCCGGTGCGGGGTCTCTGCTTGCTTTATAACAAGGGTCAATGCAAATGTGGGGCTTCGTGTAGATTGTTCCGGATGTGGGGGCAATCACGGGGTCTACAGGTGTTTCAAGAAGGGAAAAACTGCCTCTGGGGGAACAACCAGGGCAACAGCCCCTGCGGTTGCAACTGGGGGTGTCACCGGTGAAAGTCGGTGCGATGCTGCCAGGGCTAAGCCAATATGCTAACCTGGAATATGCCAGGTTTTATGGCAGGGTTTTTTGGAGGGTTTTGTTATCCCATTCAAGGTGAAGGGACCGGGAACTTTGTACGCAAACCTCAAGTCCGTTCGGGAACATCCGGGGGTGGTGCGGGAGAAGTTAGTGAAAGAAGCTCAATTGGGGAGGATGGCGGGCCCGTTTCTATCCCCGCCATTGGCTGATTTGCGGGTGTCTCCGCTGGGGGTGGTCCCTAAGAAGGAGACGGGCAAGTTTCATCTGAAACATCGCTTATCAAACCCAAAAGGGGCATCAGTAAATGATGACATTGACGCGGCCCTGTGATCCGTATCCTTTGAATCATTCGACCATGCAGTGGAGTTGGTTCGGAGAGTGCCTTTTGTAGGCAATTGGCTCGGGCGACGAGCGGGGTGCGGTCGCCGATGCATTATATTAGGGTTTAATTTGTGGCTTGGTGAATGGTGTCGGGAGCAAGGATTTGGCTTTATTTCTCATGGTAGCTCTGTTTGGAATGGAGATAAGCTGTACAAAAAAGATGGTTTACATCTTTCTCAAAAGGGAACAAATGTTCTCAGTGAGCAGTTCAGAGGTTTTGCTAGGATGTATTTAAACTAGGAGGGGGGAGCAAAAGGGTGATAAAACATCAATCCAATTGTCCCCCAAAAGAAGGACAGAAGGTGCCTGTAGCAAGTGTGTTAAAAAATGATAAGCTTAGAGTCATGTCTACAAATGCTCGCAGTTTAGGGAATAAAATCCATGAACTTGTGGCAATAATGGCAACTGATAGTGTAGATTTAGTCGCTGTTACTGAGACATGGTACAATGAGAAAAATGACTGGGACATAGCAATACCACGGTACTCTTTATATAGGAAAGATAGGGAAGGCAAGAAAGGGGGAGGGGTGGCCTTGTATGTGAAGGATAGCATAAAATCTAGCCTAATAAAAGTTAGTGAGGCAAACAGAGTCCGTTTGGGCTACGTTAGAATTTGGTAATCACACAGTAACTCGTGTAGGTGTGATTTATAGGCCCCAAGGACAAATTGAAGAGTTAGATAATCTACTAGTTGAGGAAATAGCTAAAATGACAATGAAGGTGGAAGTTATCATCATGGGTGACTTTAATCTTCCTGATGTAAATTGGAAAACAAAATTAGCTACTTGTGCCAGGAGCACACATATTCTAAACTCACTACTGGGATTGTCTCTAAAACAAGTTGTTGAAGAGCCAACTCGTAAAGAGGCCATACTAGATTTAGTGTTAACAAATGGAGATTTAGTATCAGATATTACTGTAGGTGAAAGTTTAGGATCCAGTGATCATCAGTCAGTGTGGTTTAATATAAGAACAGTAACTGAGTCACACCACACAAAAACAAAAGTTTTAGACTTTAGAAAAACAGACTTTTCTAAAATTAGAATATGTGTAGAGGAGTTATTATCAGACTGGAGCAATTTAAATGGAGTCCAAGAGAAATGGGATTATTTAAAAGTTGCACTATTGAAGGCAACAGAAAATTGCATTAGGCTTGTCAGTAAAAGCAAAAAATTCAAGAAACCACTGTGGTACTCCGTAGATGTGGCCAAAATAGTTAAAAACAAAAAGTTAGCATTTAGGAATTATAAAAAAACCCAGAGTGAGGGAGACAAAATGATCTATAAGATTAGGCAGAAAGAGGCTAAGCAAGTTATAAGAGCTTCCAAATCACACACAGAAGAAAAAATAGCACAGTCAGTAAAAAAGGGGGATAAAACATTTTTAGATACATAAATGAGAAAAGAAAAGTAAAACGAGGATTAGTTAGATTAAAAACAAAAGAAGGAAGGTATGTAGAAGAGGATAAAGGTCAGGCTGACTGCCTCAATGAATATTTACAGAAGAAAATGAAGGAAAGGGACCTCAGTTGAGAAAAGGATAAATGAGTCATTTATTACACGTGAGTTTACAGAGGAAGAGGTTCTATTTCAACTGTCAAAAGTAAAGACAAATAAGTCAATGGGACCTGATGGAATACACCCCCAAAGCTATTAAAAGAGCTTAGTGGTGTACTAGCAAAACCATTAACAGATTTATTTAACCAATCATTGTTAACAGGAGTAGTCCCAGAAGATTGGAAGTTAGCGAATGTTGTGCCCATTTACAAGAAAGGTAATAGGGAGGAGCAACTATAGGCCAGTAAGCCTTACTTCAGTAGTGGGGAAAGTGATGGAAACCATGTTAAAGGATAGGATTGATGAACATCTAAAAACACATGGATTTCAAGATCAGAGACAACATGGGTTTACTTCAGGAGATCATGCCAAACTAATCTTATTGATTTTTTTGATTGGGTAAAAAATTATAGATCAGGGTGGTGCAGTAGACATTGCTTACCTATAGATTTCAGTAGGCTTTTGATACTGTTGTTATTTGCACATAGAAGGCTTATCAATAAACTGCAATCTTTAAGTTTGGATTCCAATATTGTTGAATGGGTAAGGCAGTGGCTGAGTGACAGGCAACAGAGGGGTTGTAGTTAATGGATATATTCGAAGCTTGGACTTGTCACCAGTGGGGTACCTCAGGGATCTGTACTTGGACCCATTCTCTTTAATATTTTTATTAGTGATATTGCAGAAGGTCTTGATGGTAAGGTATGTCTTTTTGCTGATGATACTAAGATATGTAACAGGGTTGATGTTCCAGGAGGGATAAGCCAAATGACAAATGATTTAGGTAAACTAGAAAAATGGTCAGAATTGTGGCAACTGACATTTAATGTGGATAGTGCAAGATAATGCATCTTGGACGTAAAAACCCAAGGGCAGAGTACAGAATATTTGATAGAGTTCTAACCTCAACATATGAGGAAAGGGATTTAGGGGTGATTATTTCTGATGACTTAAGGTAGGCAGACAATGTAATAGAGCAGCAGGAAATGCTAGCAGAATGCTTGGTTGTATAGGGAGAGGTATTAGCAGTAGAAGAGGAAGTGCTCATGCCATTGTACAGAACACTGGTGAGACCTCACTTGGGTATTGTACACAGTACTGGAGACCGTATCTTCAGAAGGATATTGATACTTTAGAGAGAGTTAAGAGAAGGGCTACTAAACTGGTTCATGGATTGCGGGATAAAACTTACCAGGAAAGGTTAAAGGATCTTAACATGTATAGCTTGGAGGAAAGACGAGACAGGGGGGATATGATAGAAACATTTAAATATATAAAGGGAATCAACACAGTAAAGGAGGAGACTATATTTAAAAAGGAGTTTAAGCATGCGTGGGATAGGCATAAGGCTATCCTAACTATAAGATAAGGCTAGGGACTAATGAAAGTATTTAGAAAATTGGGCAGACTAGATGGGCCGAATGGTTCTTATCTGCCGTCACATTCTATGTTTCTAAGTTTCTATGTCACTGCGGACATGAAAGCGGATTTGGAGGTTTGGGGCCGGTTCTTAAGGGATTTTAGCGGAAGGGTGTTTTTTTGGGGGAACCTGGGGTTTCATCTGACGCCATGGGTCTAATCACGGACGCTTCAGGAAGCGTTGGGTTTGGGGCATACTTGGTGGGGCATTGGTGCGCCAAGGAGTGACCGGCGGCATGGAAGGCGAGCTCGCTGACCAGGAATATGGCGTTTTTTTGGATTTTTTTCCCAGTAGTAGTAGCAGTGGCGTTATGGGGCAAGGATCTCGCAAATAAAAAAGTGGTCTTTTACCAGGCAATCAATGGTTTGTTGGCATCCTCGCCTACAGTGGTACGGTTATTGCGGCATTTGGTACGTCTTTGTATGTATTTTAATATTGTCACTGCGGACATGAAAGCGGATTTGGAGGTTTGGGGCCGGTTCTTAAGGGATTTTAACGGAAGGGTGTTTTTTGGGGGGAACCTGGGGTTTCATCTGACGCCATGGGTCTAATCACGGACGCTTCAGGAAGCGTTGGGTTTGGGGCATACTTGGTGGGGCATTGGTGCGCCAAGGAGTGACCGGCGGCATGGAAGGCGAGCTCGCTGACCAGGAATATGGCGTTTTTTTGATTTTTTTTCCCTGTAGTAGTATTTGCAGTGGCGTTATGGGGCAAGGATCTCGCAAATAAAAAAGTGGTCTTTTACCAGGCAATCAATGGTTTGTTGGCATCCTCGCCTACAGTGGTACGGTTATTGCGGCATTTGGTACGTCTTTGTATGTATTTTAATATTGTATTTAGGGCGAGACACATACCAGGGTTTTTGAATGTGGTGGCTGATTGCGCTGTCTCATTCACAGTGGGAAGGTTTTTGGGAAGTGGCACCGGACGCGCAGGAGATGGGACGGGCTTGTCTGGAAGAAATGTGACAGCTCGGGACGTCCTGCTTGGGGAGTTTATAAGGAGTTCACTGGCGCCAGGCACCTGGGCGGCATACGAAAAGGTTTGGCACGAGTGGGAAGAGACAGTTGCGCAAGTGGGAGGGGACCTCTCGGCGGCGCAGCGGTTAGACATGCTTTTATGGGTATTGTGTCGTCTATTTGCGTGACGGGCGTCTCCATCTATGGTGGACAGACATATGTCGGCATTGGCATTTCTATTTAAGTTCAATGGTTGGGAGGACGTTACAAAACATTTTTTGGTGTGGCAAGCCTTGCGGGGTTTTCGGAAGGGCAAGAAATCGGCGGATACAAGGAGACCTGTGTCGTTCGCAGTACTGCAAGGGTTAGTGGAGATGTTGCCTAGTATATGCTTTTTGCCATTTGAGGTGGCGCTATTTTCCAGAGCGTTTGTAAGGGCATTTTTTCGGGGCATTTCGAATTGGGGAGTTGGTCAGTGCCAACAAAGCAGGGTCTGGCGGACTACGGTTGGAGGACGTGGTAGTCGGCAAATTTAGGGTGCAGATCAGGATTGTCCACTCAAAGACGGACGTTTTTGGTAAGGGATGCTCAGTGATATTATTCGAGTTGCCTGGGGCCAGGGTTTGTCCGGTGGCTTGCGGTCCGGGTTCCTGGAAATCCGCCCCAAGAAAGAAGGCTGTTTATTCATACATGCTAATGGCATGGCGTTATCGTGTTTTCAGTTTGTTAGGATATTTTGTTTTGGATTACAGAAGTTGGGTCTGAACCCCACGCAATTCGGGACACACACGTTCCGAATAGGGGCGGCAACGGAGGCGGCGCACCTCGGGTTGGAGAACGAGCGGATCAAGTGGATAGGTAGATGGGAGTCCATTCGGTTCCGCTCGTATGTGAGGCCTGACAAGCTGGTGTGACTGGGGGTTGGGCTGCAACTGGTTGGATTTTGCTCTGCTGTGTCACTGTTTTGTTTCTTTTTAGGTTGGATTGCATGGCTGATAGGACATTTGTATGTGTATTGGGCACAGAAGAGGGCCGCAGTTCGAAGACAAGGAGCGCAGCTGGGCTTTCCTCTGTAGTTGGTGGCGTTATCTTGGTTTGGCTTCCGGGGATTTAGTTGGCAGAGCATTAGTAGGGAAATGTTTAGGAAGGTTGAAGGGGGGACATCCCAGAACGTAGTCTTGATTCATGGCGGGGGGAACGACCTAGGTATGGTCCCCCAACGGGAACTGGTGAGGAGGATGAAACGGGATATGGATCGGCTAGGGGGGAACAGGTTCCTGGCGTGGTGGTGGTTTGGTCTGAGATGGTGCCTCGTTTTAATTGGAGACACGCCAGGGATCTAGCTGCGGTAGCTTGATGTAGGGGTAAGGTCAATAAGACCATGGCTGTTTTTATTCGTAGGTTAGGTGGCGTAGTTGTGCGTAACCGGGAATTGGAGAGCATGCTGCCCGGGTACTTTAGAAAGGATGGGGTTCACTTGACTGATGTTGGTTCGGAATTGCTTAATTTGGGTTTTCAGGACGGCATCACCCAGGTCCTGTTTATGTGTGGTGGGGGTCGTGCATGATCTTAAGTGAGTCAGGTCATGTGCTGTGGCGGAAAAGGGCGTGGGTTAAATAGAATTTAGGTGGAATTGGAAGTGGGCAGGCCAAGGTCTAGGCTGGAATAGGCCAGGGTGGAAAAGTGTTTGGTAGGTTCGAGCTCATTGGTGGCTACGAACCTAGGGGTGTAGGGGTGTCTTGGTACATCCCTAAGGTTTAACCATATGGACGTGGGGCCTCTTTGGTAGGCTGTGTGTTATAAGTTATGTGTTATGTGGAATGTTATTTATTGTTCATTGGTAGGGTCATTGTCAGGGGTATTGTTGTTTGGGGGGAGATCGTAACATATTATCACTTGGTGGCAATGACCCTAAATTTTGTTAACTTAATATTTATTAATAATTTAATAAAACTGTGGACTTTATACTCCAACAGAAAATTTGGTGTCCGTGTTTTATTAAGGTTTTGGGTGTATTTAGCACATGCCGAATAATGACTGTGCACATGTCATGTAAATACAAATGAAGGTATCAGAGCACACACAAAAATACAGTTTCAAATCCAATAAAGATACTTAAAATCACTTAGAATTCAAATAAATATGGGTAATAGGTCACACCATACGGCCTTGTTTAATCCCACCTTTGATTTTGATTTACCCCAATATTATTAGGTTCTACATTAATCTTAACAGGGAAGAGAAACTGGTTTACTGCAAACTCACTTATTAAAGTAATTCAAGAGAGCGAAGTATATATTTGAGGAGAGTCTCTTGAAGATGTTTACCCAGTATGCTTTGCAGTTAGCATGTGACACTTGTGTGAGCACTGGAATACTTTGTAAGCAGTGGATTGCTTAATACAGGATGGCCATATGGTGTGTTTAAATACCTATAAATCAGTTAACCCCTTAAGGACACATGACAGAAATATTCCGTCATGATTCCCTTTTATTCCAGAAGTTGTTAATTTCAGTTATCTTGTTAGATTCACATTGTGTGAATCAATCCTCTATCACATCTTAATCATTGATTTCCCTGTGTAAATAGTTTATGGAAGTCTACTTGGAAAATGCTTTATTAAAAATATCACTATATATATATATATATAGCAAATCAGACAGAATGTAATTTAAGAATGCAAAATAACAGAACTATAAAAGAAATCCAGCAACAAAAAAATCCTGTAAAAAAACTAAAATTTGAATTTTTATATATAAGTTGTTTTTTTACAGCAGTACTACTATTTAGAAACGCACATTTGGGGTGTACATTCTGATTCCGTTTTCTCTACATCCTTTTACTGGTACCAACTCTGCAGAGATGTGAGAATTCTACAACTCATTGACTTCTAGAACCCAGACCCATTTCTAGACTGATTTGTATGCGCTTTAGGCAAATGTGCATGTTCATCTGAATGCACATGCACAGGGTGTAATACGTGTGTGCATGCTCACTCAAGTACACAAAAGTAAAGATGAAAAACAAGGACAAAGTTACAAAGCTGGCAACACGTAAAAATTACTAAAATATACACATATATTGTTTATATGCATGACAATATTCACATTTTTATCAGTGTTCAATGTTTGAAATGAATGCACTGCCAAATTCAGGAAAAACTATATTTTATGTTTTTGAACTGTGTATCTAAAAATAAATACGGGACCCCCACATGTGTCTTTTAATGCTTTTTTAGATCTGCATGACTACAATATGTAAAATGGTTTAAAAATATTGCAGGGCTTACATTCTGCCCATGAACCACTTCTTAAAGGAGCACTATAGCATTAGGAATACAAAAATATAACCTAACGCTATAATGTTCTCCTCTGCATTTAGTTCTAAATCTAAATGAAACATGGGAAAACAAGGTTTTACCCTTTGTTCCTGTGCCAAAATCCAGTCCCAGAAATTGCTCAATTCCCCTCCTGCAACATTATGCTAACTCTTCTTCTCGTCCAATCCAATATTCCTCATAGAGTAGCATTGGTGATGAAAAGCACAGGTATGTATTATATATACCCTGCAATGTACGTATTGCCGTATCTACCGAGCATTGCCGGATCTATTATTCAGATAAAGTGGTCTGGGTATCTTTAGGGGAATATTTGAATTGTATAATCATGTAAATCTACTCTTTCCTCTGTTCTGTGTAGTATTTTTTTTATCGTTTTTCTTTTCACCATATACCACTCAAGTGTCCCAGATCTACTAAGACAATCAGATTTTGGTCCCCTACCTTCTCAAGTTGTGTCCACTCAAAAGGCAGGATGAGCAAAACACTGACTTCACAAGTGTATGTGTATTTGTTGCACTCTGCATTGGTATTTAGTTCACTGAGTGGCAGTTTATACACCAAGAGAACACATGTTTCATGCTAGTGAAGATCCCCTAAAAATGTTGAGAGGCATGTCACTGCGGGGCACATTTCTAAATTTAAATACCATTTTCCAGTCAGTTTATACTCCTTTTTAAAAAAAATAAAAAAACATTCTCAGCCAAGGCTCCCTTCATTCCATGTAGATCAAGCAGAAGAATTATAAAAGCACACAAAGCATAGTTTTTGGATTCTAGCATCAGGGCTGCCATCAGGGCATGACAACCATGACCACGTGTATCAGCGGAACTGCCGCCGGTGCATCTGCGGGGCCCAGCATTTAGGGCCACCCAATGGGCCCTATTATCTTCAGGGGCCCGGTCAGCGCTGTAATAAAATGCAGCCGGAAGCAAGTGGGAAGGAGGAGAGAGAGGCCGTGAGGAGAGGCAGCTGACTCACATCATCCCCAGCCACCCTGCGACGAAATGGTAAGGAAGAGAGGAGGGTGGCTGAAAATGAGGTGTGTGTGTATGCCAGTGCATGTATGCCAGTGTATGTGTGCAGGTATGCCAGTGTATCTGTGTGTGTATGCCAGTGCATGTATGCCAGTGTATCTGTGTATGTATGCCAGTGTATCTGTGTGTGTATGCCAGTGCATGTATGCCAGTGTATCTGTGTATGTTTGCCAGTGTATGTGTGTATGTATGCCAGTGTATGTGTGTGTGGATGCCAGTGTATGTGTGTGTGTATGCCAGTGTGTGTATGCCAGTGTATATGCATGTATGCCAGTGCATGTATGCCAGTGCATCTGTGTATGTTTGCCAGTGTATGTGTGTATGTATGCCAGTGTATGTGTGTGTATGCCAGTGTATGTGTATGCCAGTGTATATGCATGTATGCCAGTGCATGTATGCCAGTGCATCTGTGTATGTATGCGTGTGTATGTATGCCAGTGTATATATAGAAATGTATTACCATTTGTACAGATGGATACAAAACAAAGCTGTCTATAAATCTTCCAAAACGCTATTTATCTGACTGCAACTGATGGACATTATTTTTTAAAATTATGTTATATTTGTATTCCTGGACCCAGCAGCTGATATACCAAAGTGCCGAGATGCCATGTCCATTGTTTAACTGCTGACTATTACAAATAAATAGCGGGCAACATTTTCAGGTTTTGGTAACTTTTTTTTGTTTCATTGGGAATTCTTTAGAAAATCTATTTTTAAAACTGTCTGTTTTGGCCCAAATTTTTTAATCATTTGGTCAGTCCCCCACCAATTTCCAGTTTGGTGAATAATCTTATTTTAGCAGCGATAAAATAAGATTGTAGAACAATTTAGTATAGAATTGAAGAGTCTCGGTTAGTTTTTTTGTGTGTTATTTCTTGTTTTCCATGTTTAGCCACTAAACTTTTATTTTTGCTTTTTAATTTTTTAATTTTACATTTTTTTTTAATGCTGCTACAGCGTATTTGTGATTAACATTAAATAACAACACTTGTTATAAATCTAGTAAGAAGTCTTTCAGTATATTCACTTGCTTGCAGCGGTAACATTAATCTTCTAAAGTGATAATATCTAAGGTCAAACAGCCTCTATATAGGTGTAATGAATTAATGCCTACATTTTCAACCTGTGCATTGTGCAAGACTTGAATCTCAAGAGGAAAGGAAACCACTTAAACTTGGAGATGTCATCTAAAAGTGACGTACATAAACACATCTTGTCTCTTTATTTGAATACATCTCTTAAAAATCCCTACTCTGTCTTTGTAACTTTGCATAATTTGAGTGTTCTATTTTTCCACTTGTTTTTTTTTTCACCCATGCTATAAGGGTATAGATAATATAAAATATAAATCTGCCATTTTTCCATTTTCGATGCTTGAATTCTATTATCCATATATCTAGGTTAATGTGAAAGCAAACATGATAAAACCTGTTCTGTTAATAGTTCATTTAGCAATTACTCATTTTCATTAGTTCCGTTGCGCTGGTCTTGCAATATCTCTCATTAGGGATATGGACATTTTGAATGCACAGACTAATATTATATAACACTAATAAAGAAAGAAAAGACATTTCAAAAGGTTTCTAAATAGGTTAATAGGTTCACACTGGGCATCAGGACACAACTAAGTGCACAGATTTAATTAAATGCTGGGTTTTGTTTTTTAAAGTAAGTTTAATAATGTATGAGTTCGTAGCAAGATTATTTATTTTATATCACTAGATATAGTAATATAATATATAGATATACACACTGAATGCATTCTGTTGTAAAGCGGGATAAATGGGATATATCATATTTATGATTAACATATGATGCAGAATATTTTTTAATAATTATTACATTTATTAAAAAGCGATGAAAGGGTTAAAAATCTGTAAACGTTAAGAAACCTTGCCATGCATAGGGAAACATACATAAGACATTTATTTGTGTAATTAGCCAGTTTTTGGTACTGGTTTCTAGATTAAGATTAATTAATTCTCAGCACTATGCAGAAACAATAGTACACCCAAGATTCCAGCGACTCCTCTTATGCGTCTCACTCCCTCTAGGGTTGATGTTTTATTTAGGACAACACAGACCTTTTAGATGGACCAGAGAAGTTAAAATAAATAAAATTAAAAATAAAAATAAAAATGAAGGAGTAAAGAAAGAAGCAGCAGTTATGATTCGTACATTATCACATGCATTAGGTGTTAGTTATCAAAGCCAATACTCACATCTAGGAAGATAGACATGCCTTTAGTTAGGTGTGCAGATGAGCACAGTTCTTCTGAAGAATCGGTCCTTGAGGGAGAGGACATCTCTTGGACATCCATGGCTTGAGACTGAACTGGCAAAGATTGCCTATACTGTATAGTGCTAAGGACTGGGATCCCAGTTAACGTTCTATGTTCTGAGTATCACAGGTTGACTAGCTTGTGGTGCTGATACTCAGCAGCAATCTGCTTTTTGCTGAGCCTCCTTCAATTTCCTTGAGTCCCTCCCAAGTGTTATCTTCCTCCAGATAAATACCTCACAAACTCCCCCTTTTTCCAAATCTCATTAGAAACCTCACTATCTCATCTATACTTTGGGATTATGCTACATACTGGGACACATTTTATACTGATGCGAAAAGCAATCATTCGGTCTGTGTGTTGTTACATTTGTACAAATATTACATCCTAACGCAGAATCTTCAAGCTTACTTTGCGAAGTTATAAGTGCTCTATTGCCATCTAGCGGTTCTAATAAATATTGCAAATGAAAAACATAAGCTAGTAAATCATGGAATTAGGAGTACATGTATATGATTATTTAGGTGTCCGATAGACCACAAATTACAATTTCATGTTTATTTATTTATTTTTTAGCTTCTCTTTGCATTATGCGACATTGAAGCACTTCCAAACAGGGACGGACTGACAGTGGTCTGGGCCCCCGGGCAAAATTAAGACCTGGGCACCCTGTAGACCAATATATATGTTGTTGTAGATGTATGTTTCTGTGTGCATATTCACTGTGAGTCCTGGTGTAAGTCTTTAGCGTATAGTTAAATACATGTTGTTTTTTCTTTTTAAATAGGGTAGTATTTTTTATGTGTGTTTATGTAGCATGGCAATATGTATAAAAGGGTATGCAGGCTTCCAAATTTTGCATCTTGAATTACAAACCAGGTGTTAACCGTTACGAGGAACACTATAGTGTCAAAAAATAGACACGTGTATTCCTGACACTATAGGTTTAAAAATAGACGTTTAGGTCCCAGCCTCCTGTTAAATACTGGGTGTTCTCCTTGGCTGAGATAATCAAATTAGATATCAGACAATCCAATACTTTCCCATAGGAAAGCATTGGTAGGCTATTGCACATGCGCAGCAAAATGCCATGCTGCACCATTCAGCATCTCTTCATAGTGATGCATTGAACCAATAGTTTGCATGTGTTGTTGTGGATAAATAACCCAAAGTATGTTCAAGAGAAACTAGATTGTTGTAACAAGTGCTCGGAGAAGCAATAACACACACACACGGTTTGTGAATCAAAGATCGCTTCTGCTTTAATTGGGAGAGCTTACAGATTATATAGAAAAATAGCTACATGCAAAAAGAAATGCAGAACTAGCCATATTTACGAAGTTCAAACCACACCATTACTGGAAACTCTCTTCATAACGAGAAAAAGGGAGGGGCGAGGGCAGCTGCAAAGTTTTGCTGAAAGCTGCCGTGAGTCATAACAGATAAGGGGGAAAATGTGTGTGTACGTGAAAACAGCTAAACTAGGGTCATCTTCACATATAAGTTACCCTAGTTTAGCTGTTTTCACGTATCATGATCCAAGTTAGACAATTTTAAACAGACTGGACATCTAGTCATCTGTAGCTTCAGCCTTGGGTCAGAGGTGCCTTCCTTCACAATTCCCCTCTTTTGACCCCAAGGTTCATCCAGGTGTCTGAGGTATGTCCAGATGTGCTAGTCCCACCTGTGGGCCTTTTTTATAGCCTTTTTTATATCTTCTCCATGGTTCCCTCAGACAGGGCGAGCCAGGGGTCATCAGAGGAATGTTTCTTCATAAGTTACACAGCGCTATAGGTGTCAGAGGTAAGGGAAGCTGACATCGAAGTTAAGGTTCGACCAACATGAGGTTGTGATTTACACAAGGATGATAGAAGATGGGAGAAGAGCTTTAAAAGTAAGAAAGATAAACATAACAACAAATACTGCAAAAAGCAAAAAATATAATATTTTTTTTGATAAGCAGGTGTGACGGACCGCCTGGCACTCTGACCTAGTACGAGTGCCAGGAGCCAATCGATGCTCCTAGTGCTTTCCGAGGACTCCAAGAACTCCACCAGACACCATAAGCACTGTAGACCCCACGAACCGCCGCATCTTGGTTGGGGTCTCGCCGTCCTCCATCCACCCTGGACCCAAGACCAGGATCCAGCTCCCAGTGGGTAGACCTCTCCTCCTCCAGAGAGCGTAGCAGGAACAGCTCTTAGAAGACCTAGTGATTATACTTAGTGGAGTATAGTGATTAATCCCCAGAGTGTAGTTCCCCAATCCCCCAAACACGAGCCAAGACCTAATGAAGGGGTGAAGCAGGTATGTTTAATGCAAGCCAGCACTTATACATACATTTAAATCCCCAACAGCCTCATTTACATACAATAGGTTACATAGAGCACTATAGTACAAGGAAGGGTGGGGTCAGACAATAGCAAGGGCTGATGGGAGATTGAGGAGGGACAAAGCAGCTAGTTTAAACTGGTCTGGCAGTGTCCCTGGGACAACGCCCTGCTGGGGAAACAATGGGACAGGAAAAAGGGAGAGGGGAAGAGGCACAGACAAGCAATACATTCAACATACTCCTCCTCTGTGTCTGAGAGATAATTAATTATCTCCAGGTACAGAAAAACAATTTACAAACACCCCAAAAGTACCCTCAAGATCCATGGAAACCCCACAAGAGTCACAACATTGGATAGCCCTGATCTGGGTGACCAACATATCCAAAAAATCACCCAGATCGGTTCAGTGGTTTGGTTTTTTTCATGGAAGTCACTTTTTAACATATCTTTTTGCTAGGCCCATAATCCTGGGGCAAGAGACTGGCAAGCAGGCCCCTCCAAGTACCAGTGGTGAGGTTACTTTCGCCACAGCAGGCTTAGCCATGTACCCAATCCAAAGGTCCAATCCCATTCCCCAAAGAACCCAGTATCTTGCTTTATGTCATTTACTAGGTTATGCAGGTCTTGTATGTGTTCATGGATCATGATAGTCTATAGCTGCTCTGTTTTCAAGGATTGTTTCTTATTAGCTTGGGTATCCATTAGAAGCTCTTCTAAGGCCTGGGAGGTTGCATTTAAAACTTTAGCAAGGGAGCAGTCAAGGGTATTTATAACTCTAGCATTGTATACTTCTAGTCCAGGGACCCCTAACAGAAAAACTGCCAAAGCGGTATACTCAGCTTTAGATAAGAGAGTAAATTTAGGGTCACAACCTGTGGTAAGAGTATATTTTACATTTTAACTGGGTGGTTTCAGATGCTAGGTCAGATTTAGAAAACATAGCCATGGTTAGACGTGAGATTGCACATGGGCCTCCTGTGGTATTACCTGGGACATAAGCATAAGCAATATTCCCACCGGAAAGAGTCCATTCGATTGGCAGACGGACATGGTAATGGTAACTTACTACTTGGACAGTTTTGTTGCAGACCAAGGAGGTGTTAAAAGGTCTACAGGCTGTTAGGGGTCTTTGGGGGAGACAGAATCTAGCTGGAGTACTACTTTGGTTATCAGCCTGGCAGTTGCAAGTAAGTATCTTACATTGAGAGTTTTTAGGGCCTAGGAGAGTTTAATAGGAGGTGGTGGTCCTTTGGACCAATTATACCAGGCAGGTGGCTCCTGGGCATACATGTAAATTTCCTCATAATTTCGCGGCATATTCTATGGGCCCCCACTATTCTTACCACCCTTCCCGTAGGCTACAGCCTTAGAGTAGGGTACTCTCCTCCGTATATGGGATCCCATGCTTTGTACAGATAACATTTTAATACTGGCAGGGGAGTCTGGACTGCTATCAGACAGGATTCTATAGAGTTTTTGGTGCTGTGCAGGGGGGTAAGGCAAAAAGAGGTTAGGCTAAAAGCCTCCGCTATCTGCATCCATATTTTCAGTTGGTGCGACTAGTTTACAGTGGCTGGCGTGTATCCAAGTTGGCTTTCCCTCTAGCTTCACTGAGGTAGCTGTAGTCAGGAGCACTTGGAATGGACCGTCAAATTTTGGATCAAGTCCTTTTCTCACGTGCCTCTTTATCACAACCCACGTGGGCAGTTGAACAGGAATCCGGATCTGGAATAGAGTCAAATACTTGTTTATGTACTTGCCCTAACCTTTCATGAATAGCCTGGACATAGGAGGTCATGTTACTATGTTGTAATTGGAGTGTCTGGTGGAAATAGAGAATTTCAAATAGAGAACAGAATTTCAAAGTAAGGCAAACAATTTCTAGGACGGGGGTGAATCTCATGGAGAAGAGCGCTAGGGGAAGACATTCAGTCCAGGGTTTCCCTGTCTCTTGCATGGCCTTGGCAATTTTAGTTTTTTGGAGTGCCATATGCCCTTTCTACTTTCCCACAACTCTAGGGGTGGTAAGGAGTGTGAAAGGCCTGACTGAGTCCTAGTGCCTTCATTATTTCTTGCAATCTCTCCCCAGTGAAATGGCTACCTCTGTCACTTTCAATCCCTTCAGGTACCCATATCTACATACCAGTTCCTTTAGAAGCTTACTTGCTGTGACTTTTGCTGTGGCTTTCGACATTGGGTAGGCCTCAGGCAAACCTGAAAAGAGATCAATGCACACCAACACATATTCATACACTCCTACCTTAGACAGTTGAATATAGTCTATCTGCAGTCGCTGAAACGGTGGCTTTGGTCTGTGTTTACCTGGTATTTTGACAGCCTGTCCAGGGTTGTTTTTAGCACACATCATGCAAGCCTGGGTGTGCTTAGCTGCTACAACAGAAAACCCAGGTGCCACCCAATGGGTGTGTACTATGCAGTTTATGTTCATTTTGGACAAATGGGTTGGTCCATGGGCCATCTGGGCCATCTGGGTCATCATAGGGTATAGAACTCGTGGTAAACATAGTCTTTTACCTTTTCTCCACATCTTGTCATTATCAGGTTCTGCATCTTGTTTTCTTCAGAGATCTTGTTCTTCTTTGCTTGCTTTCTTCTGTAGGCTCAATAATATATTGTAGTCAACAGTCTCATCTGGAAGGACAACCTGTAGGAAGGTTTTACCTGAGAGTGTGCAAGGATAAGGTTGAATTGCTGCTTGCTTGGCAGCTTCGTCTGCTTTTTGGTTTCCTCTTGTAATATCATCTGTGATATTCACGTGAGCTGCCACCTTGATGACGCCTACTTGGGTGGGTAGCAGGATAGCGTCCACAAAGGCATTCACGGCTTCAGAGTTCTTGATTGGAGTTTCTGCTGAGGGGAGAAAATCACGAGCCGGCCATATAGGCCCAGTATCATGGGCTATACCGAAGGCATAGCGAGAGTCTGTGTAAATATTAGCTGTCTTACCAGAGGCCAGTTTGCATGCTTCAGCAAGTGCCTTCAGCTCAGCCTCCTGTGCAGAGCAGTGAGGGGCGAGTGGTTCAGCTTTAATTACCTCATGTGCAGAGACGACAGCATATCCAGTATGGAAGTTACCCTTCTCGTCGGCAAATCAAGAACCATCTACAAAAACGTCTGGATTAGACAATGGAGACTCAATTACATGTGAAAAACCTGCTGTCTCTTGTGCCATTAATGCTGCACAATCATGGGGTACCTGGGCTTCAGCTAACTCGTCTGGTGACAGGGAATTTACAAAAAGATCAGAACTACAATCACCACTCCCCTCTTTTAAATCCATGGGGAGGAATGTAGATGGATTTAACACCATACACCTTTTCAAAGTTAAGTTTGGAGACATGAGTAGAGCACACTGCATCCTGCGATGCCTTGTAGTATGTATGTGTTTTGGCTGAACTTGTGACAGAATGCTTTTAATGTTATGCGGGGTGTAACTGGTGACAGGATTGTCTAAGACAATGTCGGTGGCTTTGTCCATTAGGGCAGTAACAGTAGCTACTGCTCTTACACAGGACGGCCACCTCTGGCTACAGGATCTAGCCTGGTAGAGTAGTATGCAATAAGCCTTTGTTTCCCACCGTGGTTCTGCGTAAGGATAGCTGTTGCATAAGCAGCCTGCTTGGTGCAAAACAGGGTAAAGATTTTTCTGTAATCTGGGAGATCCAGCGCTGGAGCTGAGGTAACAAGCAACTTTTTATATATTTTTTTTCAGACTTGCACCAGCCCTTTGTGCATGGAGTACACTTAAAGCAATCTTTGGGCATGGTACACTGTCATCATCAAAGTGTCTCTTTTTGTTCTCCCTATTGTTTTCTTTTATATCTTATGCTATTATTCCCCCACCCCTCCCCATCCCCTCCCGAATCCCCCCTTTCAACCTTTTCGTCCTTGGTTTTTTTGTTTTTTTTCACAAATTCTCTAGTATTGTGAGAGCCTATCCATATATTTAATCTACGTATCCTTTTTTTTTAATTTTGTTATCAGCCTGGTTCAGGGAATCACTGTCTTAAATGTTAGTTTATTAGGTATTCCCAGATCTTGTAGGGTCCTTCAGCATACTTATCCAAGTATCCCTAGCCTCTATTTGGGTATATCTATTGCCTAGGTTTGCTAATATTCCTCTTTCCATTCTTGCTTGCCAGGCCACTTGCTTTGTCACTTCATCTATGTTTGGGATTCTCTCTGTTTTCCACTCTCTTGCGAGAAGTAACTTAGCCATCGTAACTATGTGTAGTATTATCATTAATATTTTCTGGGTCATTGTGGGCTAGTGTAGGTTTAGCAAAATCACTTCTGGCTTACAAGGCATTTTAATTCCTGTTAGTTGCTGAATTAACTTGATTATTTCTTTCCAAAATTGTTTGACAGGCGAGCAATGCCACCAGACGTGTGTCAAGTTCCCTTCAGTGGTTTTGCATTTCCAGCATTCACCGGATGTTGTGGGGAAAATCTTCTTCGGACGTTGGGGCGTTAGATGCCATCTATTTGATAACTTAAACTGGGTCTCAATTATGTTTAAGCAATGAATATTCTTATTCAATTTATTTAAGGAATTTTTCCATTGATGTACTTCTATATTCGTTTTTAGCTCTTTTCCCCATTTATTGATCACTTCTTTTGTTTTATCATGTCTCCAGCCATATATATTTTTTACACATTTAGTCATTAGGTTTTTATAATTCTTTAGTGCAAATAAATGTATAAGGCTTGTGTCCTCTTCATTGTTTGTATATATATGTTTTATTACAAAGCTTTGGATTCGTAAATAGTTAAACCTTTGGTTAGAGGAGATATTAAATCCAGTCATAATTTGGGAGAAGGATTTCAATTTGCCTTCTGCCATGATATCTCTATAATCCCCCACCCCTGTCTCAGACCATGAATCTATTCTTAGGTTTTCCAACATATCTTCAATAGTCGTGAAAGGGAGGGCAGTTATTTTATTTTTAAGGCCTTTCTTACTTGTAAATTTGCTCCACCATCTCGTCAGTTCTTCGAGTATTCGGGATTTGCTGGACGCCAGGTAACAAGCAATTTAAGAGTGTAAAAGGCTTCCTCTGCTTCAGGAGTTAAAGGGACACTAAAGTCACCTGAACAACTTTAGCTTAATGAAGCAGTTTTGGTGTATAGAACATGCCCCTGCAGCCTCACTGCTCAATCCTCTGTCATTTAGGAGTTAAATCCCCTTGTTTATGAACCTCCCTGCATGTGACTTGCACAGCCTTTCATAAACACTTCCTGTAAAGAGAGCCCTATTTAGGCTTTCTTTATTGCAAGTTCTGTTTAATTAGGATTTTCTTATCCCCTGCTATGTTAATAGCTTGCTAGACCCTGCAAGAGCCTCCTGTATGTGATTTAAAGTTCAATTTAGAGATTGAGATACAATTATTTAAGGTAAATTACATCTGTATCAATCATAGCCAGGGGAGGTGTGCATAAACAGAAACAAAGTGATTTAACTCCTAAATGACAGTGAATTGAGAAGTAAAATTGCAGGGGAATGATCTATACACTAAACCTGCTTTAGGTGAAATGAAAGGGTTCACGGGTGAGGCAATCATACTGGGGCTGCATGTAGATTGCTGCAGAGCGTAGCCATGGGCAACAATAGGAGACTAGGCCCAGAACTGTACGTAGTTGGGCTAAACTGCATGGAGGGTTAATCTTTTGAACTGCATGTTTTCTGTCTTCTGTGAGGTGTTTTGTACCATGGGAAATACAATGTCCTAAAAAGATAACAGTGGGAACACACGTCTGCAGTTTGGCCTTGGTAGCTCTGCACCTTGTTTGCGTTAGAAATTTTAGTAAAGACAGGGTGTGCTCTGTACATGATTTCTGATCTGGGCAACATAAAAGCAAATCATCAACATATTGTAACAACTTAACATCAACTGCTATTGGCCAAGCTTCTAGATAATTTGGGCCATTTCCATCCTATTCATGGTAGGTGAATTTTGAGCTCCTTGGGGCAAAACCGTCCATGTGTATTGTTTGTGTTTATGTGTAAATGCTAAAAGGAATTGACTGTCTGGGTGCAAGGGAATAGAGAAGAATGCATTTGCCAGGTCAATGACAGTAAAAAGTGAAGGTGGTTGGGGCAATTACACATGCCTGAAACAATTCCTGGATGGACTGAGAAATGGCGTCATCTTGTGCTGGCATAAGGGGGTACTGTTTCAGACAGGGAGGGGTGACTCCCGGTAGGAGAGTCACTTTGACTGGGGGCACAGAGATTCTGCCTGTGTCTTTCTTCCCTGTTGCCCATAGAGAGTTGGGGACTGAGGTCAATTAAATGGTAGGTTCTGTCACAGGTTTGGACAAAGTGAGGGTCACTAGTATATTAGCAAGGGGTATCAGGTGGTTGTCTTCTAGGGGCAGTGACAATGATACCTCTCCAGACTGTACTGAATGTTGGCATTAATAGCCGACAGAATATCACTGCCTATCAAATTGACAAGGGCATTAGGGCTGACAAGCGAGAGAAGTAGAGTCATGGAGTTTAAGCTTTATCTGGTGGGTTAGAGGGATTTCTGCAGGGCTCCCATCTACACCCACACATGATAACACATCATGGGATTTCTCATAGGGAAAGATATATTTCTCCTGCACAACAGAACGGACTGCCCCAGTGTCTAGCAGAAAAGGGACTATTCTATCTCCTGGTAATGTAACATTAACAGTAGGAGAGGGTCCATCTATGTCAGGAATAGTTAAAGCGTACAGGGACACTGGGTTGTCAATTTTCTATTGAGCCGTGGGTGGTGGAAGCTTAGTTTCATGAGAGTCGTCGGAATTGTTCTGCTGGTTCCTATTTTTAGGAGGACATTTACAGTTGCACTTAATATGTCCCTTCCTCCCACAATTCTAACACTCAACTTGTCTCCTTTCTGTACTTAAACTGGGGGCACTTAATGCCATAAGGGTGTAGTTCTTATCCTATTATTTAGGTTGGCGTCTACACCCATTGCTACTTTAACTAGGGAGCAATGGTCAAGGCTTGTCCAGTCTCGTCTAGCGTTTTGGAGACCTGTCCTTATGGCGGCATGGAGATCATCCATAAAACAATTTATCAAAAGTCGGGTGGAAGTCACCTCAGTTTCTGTATAGCCTAATGACCCCAAAGCTATCTGTTACCTGACAAAAAGAATTCTACAGATTCATCTTTTCCCTGTACAATGTCTCCTAATTTATGAGCTAACTCCTCGGTTTTTACCTTAGCCCAATCTTTAAGGGCAGTAACATAAGATTTCCCTGAAGCTGATTTAGATTTAAACCAGTAGTCAGTTTTTGGGGGTTGATTTCCCTTCTTTAAATCCTCTTCATTGACATCAGTATATTGTGCAATTAGTCATGTCAGGACAGGTCCTGCTTTGAGATCAAGTATTTGCTTTAAATCTGCCCCAGTGCACTGGTAGGTAGCTTTAATTGTGGGATTGAACTAAAGCTTTTTCCACATCTGGCAACTGTTGAATTCTAGCCAGTTGTTCACTTGGGATCCATGGTTTATACTCTAGGACCCTTGTTCTGTCCCTGTTTAACTTTAGTCTGTTTAGGGGTGCCTCCTGTTGTTCTCTCTTGTTCTGGTTCAGTGTCTCCAGGGTAATTTTAAGTTGTTCCACTATGTAGTACAACTGGAAAAAAGAATCTATGGGACTTGGTCACTTGATTGGGTCTCAGGGGGAATTAAAGATGTAAAGGGACCAAGAAAACCCACATCCTCTACATTTTTCCTCCCACCTGGGATTGGACCATTCACACCTAGGGCAAGTCCAATATGTCTTTTGGGTGACAGGGTTTGCGATAGACAAAGGGATTTGCTCTTTAGGGACCGACTTATGGACAGTTCCTTCCTTACTTCCTTAATCAAAACAAGACTATACAAACAGTGTTTAAACACTTAGGACCACTGCAGTGGAATTTTCACACTCGTTGTCTTCTTAATCTAGACACAAATCAGGAGATTTGCCTTGCAGGATTCTGATTCTAATTATAAAACAAATGACAAGGCAAACAATAAAGATAACTTAAACCCCATAGATATTTTCTACTATTCCTTCACAAGACCATCCACCTGAACATAATAAACCAAAGAAAACAAGTTCTTTAGGAGCAGACATTTTTAAATCCTTACTCACCTGGACATAGGACCCAGAGAGTACACTAGAGAGTGAATCAGTATAGGTAGAAAAATACTCTTTCTTACCCTCTGCAGCTGATAGGTTCACCGTTTATGACTCCGTAGTCTCCTGTATCTGTCCGGATGGGTCCGATTTTCTGCTCCCGGGTTTCGGCACTAAATTGTTGTGGATAAATAACCCAAAGTATGTTCAAGGGAAACCAGATTTGTTGTATCGAGCACTCGGAGAAGCAATAACACACACACACACGGTTTCTGAATCAAAGATTGCTTCTGCTTTAATTGGGAGAGCTTACTGATTATATAGAAAAATAGCTACGTGCAAGAAGAAATGGAGAACTAGCCATATTTACGAAGGTTACAACACAAAATTACTGGAAACTCGCTTCATAACAAGAAAAAGGGAGGGTGGAGAGGGCAGCTGCAAAGTTTCGCTGAAAGCTGCAAGGCATCATAACATTAAGGGGGAAAATGTGTGTGTGTGTGTGAAAACAGCTAAACTAGGGTAAAGTTTATCTTCACATATAAAGTGTATCATGATTCAAGTTAGCCAATTTTAAACAGAATAGATATCTGGTCATCTGTAGCTTGAGCTTTGGGCCAGAGTTGCCTTTCTTCACAGTTTGCATGGTCAGAGTATGTGAACATATGGATATATGTTTATGAATGCTGGGTTATGTGTGTGCACAGTCTGTAAATGCAGGGGTGTATATATACGGAGAGTGAATGTGCTTGAATGCAGGGGAGTTAGTGTGAATGAATACAATAATAATAACCACTACTAAGGCTGTTGTAGGTATAGGGGGCTGGGGTTAGTAGGGACTGTAGACGGGGTATGGTGCAGGGAGTATAGGGGATCTAGAGAGTGCCTAGTGGTAAGACCTGCAGTGGGTTTAGGGGGTAGGGGCTGTAGTGGGTGCAGGGGCTAATAGGGGATTCAGTGGGTGCAAGGGGGTATAGGGGATCTAGAGGGTGCCTGTGGGTAGGGGCTGTAAAGGGTGCAATGGGGTAGGGGCTGTAGTGGGTGCAGAGGGGTAGGTGCTGTAGCGTGTGCTGTGGATAGGGGCTTTAGAGGGGGCAAGGGGCTATAGAGGGGTAAGGGGTTGATAATGACTTTAAGGGGTAGAGGGGATAAGGGGAGTATGGGCTACAGGGGGTAGAGGCTGTAGTGGGTGCAGAGGGTATAGAGGATCTAGAGGGTGCCTGGGTGTAGGGGGCTGAAGTAAAGGAATGGGAAAATAGTGGCTGTACAGGGAGCAAGGGGGTATTGGCTGTAATTTGTGCAGGTTGGTAGGGGCTGTAGTGGGTGCAAGAGGTATAGGGATTTAGAGAGTGCCTGGGGGTATGCCTGCGCATTGGATGCTCTTGGACTTTCCAGCATGACAATGACCCTAAGCACAAGGCCAAGTTGACCCTATAATGGTTGCAGCAGAAAAAGGTGAAGGTTCTGGAGTGGCCATCATCAGAGTTTCCTGACCTTAATATCATTGAACCACTCTGGGGAGACGACCAAAGACTTTACATGACCTAGAAGCTTTTTGCCAAGACAAATGGACAGCTATACCACCTGCAAGAATTAGGGGCCTCATAGACAACTCTTACAAAAGACTGCATGCTGTCATTGATGCTAAAGGGGCCAATACACAGTTTTAAGAACTAAGGGCATGAAGAATTTTGAACAGGGGTCATTTCATTTTTTTCTTTGTTGTCATGTTTTGTTTTATGATGTGCCATTCTGTTATAACCAGATGAATATGAGTCCCATAAGAAATAAAAGCAATGTGTTTTGCCTGCTCACTCATGTTTTCTCGAATTTACCAATTCTCCAAGGGTATGCAAACTTTTAAACACAAATATGATGACATAAACACCTAAGAAATAAGACAACCATAATGCAATAATGAAGAATTAACCATTCTATCTGCTTCTGTACAAAAAAATCTTGCATCTCCAATATCACCTGCTTTATAACCTTATTACAAGAATAAAAGTCTCTGAACTAATTTAGTAGAACCTATGAATTTTGTAATCTGCAACACTGATGTTATTTTTGCATTAATTGTTAGGCGCTCTGGATAAAATAAATAAATCCTAGTAGCAATGTGAGGAGAGCATGGGTCTTTTGGATACTGAAGAGGTGAAAGCCACTGATGGAGGTAACAATGTCTATATGTTTCTTAACTTGTCAAATATAACACCTGGGTTGTGAGCTGTGGGTGAGGGTAAAATGATCAGCAGATTATAGGGAATCGAACTAATCATGAAAAAGCAGCCTAGCTAGGGTCATATTGCACAAAACAATCTAATAAGCCAAGTCATAACCAGTAAATACACAAATATTAACATTGCACTTAATGGTCACAAAGCTCCTCAAAAAAGGCCCGTGTCCGAAATGGTTTCAGGTTTACATAAGTTCAGGACTCGTAAGGGATTCAACAATGCAAGTGTACATGTATGCGTGAGATTCTGCATAGCTGAACTGATCTGAGAAGGTTCATCTAGAAAGTGAGGCATTGTTAGAGGAGCAAATACAAAAAAAAAGACCTGCACTCAAACTCCCATTACTCCTGGGCGGCAGCAATGACCATAGTACACATCAGCCCAAATACATACAGTAAAAACCAAAGAAAAGAAAGTTACCTGCGCTCTTTCCCAAATCCCTATCTATATTTAAACAAATTTAGGTTTTTTGTTACCTCCAATGGCCATGGGAGGGTATGCCCAAATGCCACGTCAAGGTAGACCACTTAGGTGGGTCCTAACCATTCACCTTCCTTCTTTGAGCCTCTGGCAAAAATATCTCTAATGAGACAGAAAGAGGTAATTTTTATATCCACCCCTACATACTTATTAACCCTTAATAGGGAACACAATGGATGGGCAGCAGCATTGTAACCTAGCTGTGTAGAGGAGCAACTTTAAATATGGTGGCAGTGGCATGCAGACCACGAACAATGTGATCAATTAGAATTGTGACAGCCCAGAAATCAGCAACCTGGGCTCATTATAAATCCTCTTCAGTGGTCTGGTGTTTTAAGGATTGCATATTCGGTGGTTCTGTCACACTTCAGACGATTGGATTATTCAGATGTTAAAGATTCTTATATAAACATTATTTTTACACAGAATATCACAATCCCAATAGGAATATCAGTGAGACATGTTAATGTTTTATATATATGCAGTCCCAAATATTAATGCATAACATATTTTGTTAAATGTCTGTTTGCTTTTGCCTTTAGTGCATAAACTTTTTTTTATTTTTATTTTTTTTATTTTAGGGGACATTTTGTCAAGGTTATTCGTGGATGGAATTTGAAGCAGTGTTCCAATTTCCAGGCTTGAAGACTCAATTCCATGTTGGCTATAATGGTCTTACAATTTGTTTCTCACTAAATGTTATATTCAATGAATTAAAGTCAGAAAGGAAAAACTGAGGCTAAAGATGTGACTATAGTCAGCTTAGTGTTTTTTTCCAGACTATTTTTTTTATTTATTTTTTATATGAAACAGTAAATAACATGAAAGTCATATCTTCCTGATAACAGGAACAGTCAATCAGCATCCTTTCCACAGCATAATAGGCAGGAACCAGTAAACTACTTCCTCTTTCTTTGCTGCTCCCTCAGTTAAGTAGAACCTACGTCCCATGGTTCTCATACTGTGGAATCTATTTTACCTATTGTCTCATTTAACGTATTAAATTACTTATTATTTGTACAGTGTTTGATATATCTTGTTGTTAGTTTCTTTAATTTATTTATATTTGTAATTTTTTATATTGGTACACAGCGCTGTGTTGCTGCCCCTGCTGCTTCCCTGCTGTTAGGGGCAGCTTGAGTATAGCTGACAACATTTTTTACAACGTATTTTATGTTGTACTTTTATGGCTTAATTCCTCATTCTTTAACCCCTTAAGGACCAAACTTCTGGAATAAAAGGGAATCATGACATGTCACACGTCATGTGTCCTTAAGGGGTTAAGCTTCTATTTACACTCAACACACATGGTTTGCAGGTTTTCCCATGCTCCCTGTTCACTCCCTCCCTTCTGAGGCCTTTGTCATCCTAGATCGGCAGAATAGACACCTTCCGATCATGTGGCACGCTATATTGTTGCCAGGCAGTGTTAATTTAATTGATTAACAATAGTGATGTCCCAAACGGTTCGCTGAACGGTTCACCGCGGTTCCCACGAACGGTTCGCCGCGGACTCCAGTCAGCAGACACATTCCAGCCAATCAGCAGCAGACCCTCCCTCCCAGACCCTTCCACCTCAAGGACAGCTCACTAAGAATGCAGCTTCAAAATGGATGCTGTCCAGGAGGTGGGAGAGTCTGGGAGGGAGGGTCTGCTGCTGATTGGCTGGAATGTGTCTGCTGACTGGAGTCCGCGGCGAACCGTTCGTGGGAACCGTGGCGAACCGTTCGGCGAACCGTTCGGGACATCACTAATTGACAATTTTAGTCAGATTTAGTCAACTAACAATTTTGGAGGTTTAGCTTACGAAACCTAGAGTAGAACTTAAAAATTCAGATGACTAAAATACAACTAAAACTCAAATGGCTTTTAGTCAAAAGACTATGGCTAAAAGTAAATTTAGATTTGCCACCAAAATTAACACTGGCAGGTAAGACACATGGGGGAGGGAGGAGAGGAAATGAGACACATGGGGGCTGAACGAATGATACACATTGGAGCTTGGGTATTTAGACACATGAGGGGGGCTGGGAGAATGAGACACATGGGGGGCTGAAGAATCAGACACATGAGGGGCTGGGAGAATCAGACAAATGGGGAGGTGAGAAAATAAGACACATTGAGGGACTTGGGGGAGCAATTGAAACACATAGGGCCTGGGAGAATGAGACACATGGGGCAGATGAGATGCATTGAGGGGCTGGAGGACACACATAGCAACATAGAGAGGCTGGAGGAGAAAGAGAAGAGGTGCTGGGGGAAGAGACACACAAATGGGGCTGTGGAGAGAGACACACAGAGGGGATGGAAGAGAGGAAAACAAGCCATAGAGAGGTTGGGGAATGTGCAAAATAGACAGACAGAGGAAGGGGCAATAGAGACAGACATGGGAGAAACCCAGAGGGGATGGGGAGACACAAAGAGATACAGAGGGGCTGGGGAAGAAGCAAAAGAGAAAGATAGAGGCTTCAATTAAAACTATTTGATCTTAGTCGTGTCAACCAAAATGTACTGGAGATTTAGTTGACTAAAACTAAAACAATTCAGATGACTAAAATATGATTAAAACTAAAATGACTTTTTAGTCAAAAGACTATGACTAAAACTGAATTGAAATTTGCCATCAAAATTAACACTACTGCCAGGGTCTGCAAACCTCTTCAGAATGTGACCTGTAATGAACTGCAGGCAGAATGCCCATGATCCACAGTTCCAGACGAGGTATGCAGAGCCCCTCAGGTCGATCTGAAGATCTCCAGTTTCTGGGCAAATCCAACTGGACGCACAGGATGGGTTTGAATTTCTCCATTCAGAACTGCCAGAGCAAGATCCTGGATATTTTGGGATGGGCTACAAAAATCTTTGAGGTGTGGAAATGTCACCGGCTAATGATCAGATGCTGGATAGGCTCACCAGAGGGTGGATCCAGCGCTTGATTTGCCTAGTGGGCAATGTCAATACTGCACTGGCCACTGAAATTCACAAATCCATTTTGAAAGAATTGAAATTAGAATTGAAATTGGTTAACTTGGCTCTGAATGAACCAAGCGCTCAAGCCAATGGTTTTTTTATTTTTGGAGACTCCTTCTTTAAGAATGTAGGGTCTTATGTGCAAACATTCACAGCCCTAGATATAGCTAAGCCCAAAAACCCTAAGATTTTTGCTGAGGCTGGAAGCCGTCTGTCCGTCCATTTTCCAAGAGGTTCTCTTAGGCAGAAACTAGGTTCCTACACAGGACATTCCAGCTTCCCTGACCAAAGGTCCACACCGACCTTCTTTCCACAATGTGGCAGGCCATGGATTGCTCGAGGCACAGGAGTTGCTCCTTCGGGATGATGCCCTTATGGTAAGTGTTTTCCATCACCATTCTTCTCTACTAGCAGGGGAAGTCAGACTCACCAATTTTTGCCATGCATGGTCCCTAATTTTTTCAGATGCCTGGGTTTTCCAAGCTATACACGGTTATTGCATAGAGTTTGTTTTTCTACATGTACAATGTTCTCCTCTGAGGGAATTAGTTTTTTACCATCAGTACAAAGTTCTTGTCTCTGGGGAGTTCAAAGATTTGATGCGCAAACATGCTATCACCTGAAAATCTGGTCCATACTGCGGGTTACAGCAATTTCTTCTTGGCTTTCAAAAAAGGAGAAGGTGTTTGACCATGATAAACCCCTTAAGGACCAAATTCTGGAATAAAAGGGAATCATGACATGTCACACATGTTATGTGTCCTTAAGGGGTTAAAACAACTCAACAGTTACATGACCTACCATCATTTCAAGATGGAAGGTGTGCATTGTTTATGGGATTTACTCCAGCTGTCAGATTGGATGGCCAAGTTGGATCTGCAAGTTGCCTACCTCACGGTACCTGTTGCAGATTGCCATCAAGATTTCCTACAATTCATGTGGCAAGGGGAAAAAAATTTAGATTTTAATGCCTGCCGTTCAAGCTATTCTCTGCCCCATGGTGCTTTACCAAAATCATGAAGCCTGTAGTCACCCTTCTACAAAGTCAAATAGTGTGTCTTATTGTTTACTTAGATTATATCTAATTCTTGCTCAGTCCATCTGACTTGTCCAAGAGCATCTAGCTTGGATTTTGACTTTATTGCAAAACCTAGGGTTCCTTATCAATTGGGAGAATTCCATCCTAATCCCCATGGAACACATCAGGTTCCTGGACATCATGGTTGACTACACCCTCCAGATTCTTCACCTTCCTTTGACAAAATAATCAAACTTTAAAAGATCATACGCACACTGTGGCCACCCGACTCTCTCTCTCAAACACCTGGCATGAATAATCTGCCTTCTGGCTGCCTATATCCAGGCTATATTACCAACCCCCCTTCATAATTAGGTTCTTCAATTATTGCAACCCTCTTACCTCAGGGAAAGCACATCTTACAAGGATATGGTGACTCTGGACACCTAAGAACGGAACAAACTCCAATGGTGGCTCCTTTATATAGAAGCATGGAATGGATGCGCCATATTTGGTTCAGCTCCAGATCTAGTCATAGAGCCCTACATGAGCTTATATGGTTGCAGTGCTTGCTGCGGAGACCTTGCCACAGGAGGCACGTGGTCAGATGTGGAATCGACACTTCACATCAATTGCCTGAAATTTTTGTTAGGGTCCTTCGTGATCTGAAATCTGAAATAGGAGGTATGAAATCCAAGGTTCTGATGAATATGGCTTGATATTTTTGCCTGACTCACGACATCTCAGTTACAGCGCAAAATATCCTCTGTCTCTCCAATACTACGGCTGACTGGTATTCCTGACATCTTAAAGATTCCAGAGGTTTTCAAGGCAATCTACAACACTTGCATGCGGATCATTTCACTTTGCGCTTGAATACCCAGCTTACCTATTTTCTTAGCTGGAGGCCAGATCCACAAGCACTAGAATGCTTTTTGCAAGATTGGTATACGAACGTGAATTACACATTTCCTCTGTTTGCGCTCATCCTTCGTAACCTTCTACATTTACACCGGCACTTTGGTGATTCTGACCTCTCTGTGGCCATTCTAACCATGGTTTCCTCTTCTATTGGAGATGGCAATCAATTCTCCACGTCTTCTCCAATCCCTCGATTACCTCCGCTGAGATCCAGATGGTCAGTTTCATCCCCTGATCCTCCAGGGCTTGTTACGCCTCATAGTGTGGTTAATTTCAGGGTACAATGGACTATCGAGAGAGTTTTACAGACTTCTCGAGGGAGCATAAGCACCTGGCATGAGACAGGCTTATCAATCTGCTTGGGGCACATATTCTAATTGGTGCCTGGAACAGAATATGGTTTCCTAACAGCTCCTTTGACGTATATTCTACAATTTTTTGACTTCCCTCCTTGCAACGTGAATGATCACAGATCGGTTGATTCTACCTATTCTGCTTGTCGCCCCTTATAACGTTTCTCTTGTCTTGCAATTTCCCAACGGCTGGCCGGATAATTCTGTGTTGTCTCTTAAACAACTTTCTGCCAAATTGGTCATGTTATTTTGTTTGATCTCTTGTAAGAGGGTCTTGGATGTCCAAGCACTGGACTCCACTGCTTATTTGTTTACCCCACAAAGGGTACTTTTTGCCATATCTCGGAGAACTAAAACTTCCTCAACATCAGTGATATATCCTGCTTTCCCTAGGAAACCTCAGCTTTGTCCGGTTGCTTGCTTATGTGAGTATGAAGTTCACCCCTCTCAACCTCATCTTTTTATTTCTTTGCGCAAACCTCATTTGCCAGTGTCTACCCCTACCTTGGCCTGATGGTTCAAATGGATTATGTCTCTGGTGGGTATTAATATCTGTTTTTTCAGCCCATTCGGTTCGTGGGGCTAGGGCATCTAAGGATTCTTTGCTTGGTTGCCGTTTGGAAGATATATTGAGAGTGGCCAACTTGTCTCAGAGTCTACATTTCGTGATTTCTATTTTTGGCTTTAACCCCTTAAGGACACATGACATATGTGACATGTCATGATTCCCTTTTATTCCAGTTTGGCCCTTAAGGGGTTAAACTAGCATAATATGAGCCTCTGTGTCTTTAATAAAATTCCCAGCTTTTACTATTAACATAATGTAAAGTCATGATTTTATTTATAAGAACAAAGTAGTCCAGGCACTCAAGGTCTTCATAAAGCAGCAGATTTATTGTCAAAACATGACAAAAACAGCAATGTTTCGATCCCCTGTGGGACCTTTATCAAGTTTCCTGTCAATGAAGAGAAAATGGAAGGTTTTAGGCTTTTAAAAGAATACAATAAGGAAATGTGATTCAAAATAAGGCTGAGAAATATGGCAATTGTATTTCTTTAAGGGTTCAATCGAGGCTAATTTTGTTCCAAAGTTTTTTTAATTTGTGCCCTTGGTTTTCATATGTTATGAGATGCCTTCTACTTTTCTATAAAGTGATACCCTAGGTTAGGATTAGGCAACACTCCAGACGCTCTTGACTATATCTCCCCTGATGCTTTGCCAACATGGCAGTGAGAGCATTAGGGAAGATCTAGTCCACAACATGTAGAGTGATGAAGGTTACCTACCCCTGCCTTAGTTTGTATATACGGCTTTAATATCCTTGCTATAGGATGTCAGAATATGATCAGTGATGCACTGAACCTTCATATGGCTTTCACTTAAAGCATTTTCATCCCTGCTTCCAATACATCTGCAGTTCAAAATACACCAGAGTGCACTGACCTACTTTTCTTTTGACTTTCAGTTTGTCCAGTGAATGTTTTGAGTGCTCAAGTAGTGTTTTTTGTGTAACACCACTCTGGACTTGAAATCCCTGGTCATTAAAACAAATCATAATCTCCATTAATTTTTCATTCCATGGATAGTTCTATTCACTGCCACAGTGAAACGTTGATGCTGCATTTTGTGTGCTATTTTGTATTATTACAGTGTTGTCAATGCTCACAATTAGAGACAGTGGTGTCAGATGGATTCTGTATTGTTTAAAATGTATTTCTTCGCAAAGGATTCAATACATCAAACACAGATGACACGAAAAATAATCCTTGTAAAACATTTATAAGAATGTTTACAAAGAAATAGTAGTTTTAATATAGGGTGGAACATAAAGCAGCAATCTGCTCCATGATCTACATATGAAAATGTAATACCAGGCAAAGGTAAGGGGAAACCTGTCGTTTTGATAGCTGAACAATTATTGTATTTGGAAGAAAAATAATGTTGTTTTTTTTGTATACCACCAGAGGGTGCTAAGGTTGATTGTAATTTCCATGCAAAATCCAATATACAACACATTATTAGCAGTTAGCAATTTAGTCAGTGCTTTAGAACAGTTGCTTTGCTGGATTGTAGTCAAGCATAGCTGTAGGGTCAAGTCTCTGAGCCAAAGATTTGTGTAAAATAAGTCCTTAGCACTTTAAGAAGGCTATAAGAAAACTTTACTTTAAAAAGGCACTCTAGTCATTACAGCTCAGGAAAACAGTTATGTTGCAAATAGTCTGTGGGCACTGTCCTTCCGTTTTAAGATAATTTAACAAAAATAGAGGGTCTGCCAGTACCTTCAACCAGACACCCACCTGCCCCTCAGCTAATGCAGAAGTCAATTTCTGTACTAGTTCATTCACTTTATGCACTGTGCCAGGTTTAGAGCACCAGTTTCTGGCTAGCTCAGTTCTCTCAGTCTATATTTGCTGCCCATAATTGAATAGGTTAATGCAGATTTTCACCCCTATACCTCTGCAGAGATTTTCCACCGTAACTGCTTCAATGAGCTGGAGTAGGGTTACAGTGCCTATACTGCCCTTTTAAATCTCCATACCACTGTTGATCTTATATTCAACTTAAGTTTCACCTGATGCTATGTAACAAAGTTGAGTTAGCTTAAACTTCACCCAGATCAAAGAGAAATCACCTGTGTCCCTTTGAACCATGGACCTCAATGAGTGCAGTGTCTAAAGCCCTGAAAGCTACAAACAGTGTTGAAATGACACTCCAAACACGTAAAGCACATTAGTGCTTTATATGTGAAAATTGATCCCTAAAGTGTTCATTTTATTAAAAATGCAAAACTGGCAGTTTTATAAAGTAATCTTATTACACTCCCCTGGCTGTCAATCAGATGACCACTCCTGTTACTTCCTGCCTTTGCTCAGAGCACCTGCCTTCAGTGGCGTACTTACCAGGGTCGCAGGGGTCACGGCTGCGACCGGGTCTGGCCCACCAGGGGGCCCGGCTGCCCTGCGACCTGGTATGTACGCCAGTGTGGCCAGCCTCTTCTTCTGGAGGGCCCAGGAGCTGGCCACCTCAGGGCCCCCCGAGGCTGGCCCTGGTGTCACCGGGCGCGCGGGCGAGGGAGCACTCTCCTCTGAGTGCTCTCAGCCCAGATCCCTCGCGCACCCCACTGATGCCGGAGCCGGAAGATGACGTCATATTCCGACTCCGGCATTAGTAAGCGGCGCGAGGGAGCTAGACAGAGAGCGCTCAGGGGAGAGTGCTCGATCGCGCGCCAGCCAGGCAGCCAACCCGACCGGTGACCGGCCGCTCAGCAACACCACTGGACCCCAGGGAATCCCCTCAGTAAGAAGGTAAAGTAAAGTAAGAAGGCTGGGGGATTAAATTTAAAAAAAAAGTGTATGTTAGAGTGTATGTGTGTTAGTGTTAGAGTGTGTAACGGAGCTCCCTGTACTCCGACTGAGTACCCTCCGTTGACGGATGCTCCTACTGCTTCCTGAGGACTCCAAGCAGTGCAGCAGACACCACAACCACCACAGACTCCGCAACCACTGTGTCTCGACTGGAGTCTCGCCGTCTTCCTACCACCCAGGATCAGCTTCTGTCCTCCAGGACTGTGTGGGAAAGAACTCTTCCTTCCACCCTGTATGAACCTCCAGCATCCAGGACTGTGTGGTGAAGACCACTCCTCCAAGGAGAGCGTGTCAGGAACAAGCTCTTAAGTGATTCAAGCTCAGGGGAGCATGCAGAGCATAGCAATCCCCAGTGTGATTATAACAGCTCCCTCCAATAACGAGACAAGGCTACATTTAAAGGGATCAAGAAGAACTGTCTAAACCTTTATTTCCCTTGGGACCAGCCCATAGGGTCACCACAATAACATTGTTGTGAAACCTCAATAAAATCAAAAACAGGCAAACCATAGCAGGCAACACACAGTGACTTATCACAACACAATGGCACATTTTTAAAGGGGTGGGGGAGACAATATTTAACAGTAAATATCTCACCTGCCTGCAGAATTAGCAATATGCAAATCTACCCGAATATGCAAATGAACCAGTCTTGCAATTCAGGTAGTGCATATTGCTGTTGCTACCAACAGAGGGCACTAGACAAGCTCCATAGCCAAACCACCTAGTTGGTAGCAAACCTCAGCAGTACAGGAGAGCAGGCAATACATTTCACAGTACACACACACACTATAAACAATTACATTACACACACCCTGCACCTATAATGGGTACAGGGTGACTAAAACATAAGATAAATAAAGCAGCCTACATAAATAGTCTGTCTGAAGGTAGACTAGGGGCTTTAAAGCCAAATACATGAAAGAGTCATAGTCACAGGGGAGGAGGCTGGCAAGCAGGCCTCTCCAGGACCAAGTGGCGAAGGGCACTTCGTCACAGAGTGTATGTGTGTGTCTGTGTTAGAGTGCATGTGTGTGTGTTAGAGTGTATGTGTGTGTCTGTGTTAGAGTGTATGTGTGTGTGTTAGTGTTAGAGTGTGTGTGTGTTAGAGAGTATGTGTGTGTGTTAGTGTAAGAGTGTGTGTGTGTTAGTGTTAGAGTGTATGTGTGTTAGTGTTAGAGTGTGTGTGTTAGTGTTAGAGTGTGTGTGTGTCTGCTAGTGAGTGTCAGTGAGTGTGTTAGTTTGTGTGTCTGTTACTGAGTGTGTTTGTGCTTGTCTGTTAGTGAGTGTGTGTTTGTCAGTGAGAGTGTATGTTTTGTAAGTGAGTGTGTATGTGTGTCTGTCTGTCAGTGAGTATGTATGTATGTCACTGAGTGTGTCTCTGTCAGTAAATGTGTGTGTCTGTTAGCTAGTGTGTATGCGTCTGTTCGTGAGAGTGTGTGTGTTTAAAACCCCTTCAGCACTTACCTTTCTCGAGCACCGGAATCCCTTGGCGCTGGGGATCCCTCCACCCCGTTATGCCTCTCAGCTCCGAATGCGCATGCGCGGCAAGAGCCGCGCATGGATTCAAACTGCCCATAGGAAAGCATTACTCAATGCTTTCCTATGGACGTCCAGTGTCTTCTCACTGTGATTTTCACAGTGAGAATTGTGGAAGCGCCTCTAGCGGCTCTTAGTGAGACAGCCACTAGAGGCTAGATTAACCCTCAATGAAACATAGCGGTTTCTCTGAAACTGCTATGTTTTCAGCTGCAGGGTTAAAATTAGAGGGACCTGGCACCCAAACCACTTCATTGAGCTGATGTGATCTGGGTGTGTGTAGTGGTCCTTTAAGTGTGTGTGTGTAACGGACCGTTTTGCCCAAAAGAGGTTAAAAACCGTTTAGGCGATATTCCCCTATTTTCAGCTGCACCGACAGCTACTGCAAGTACCAATCTCCTGAACTGCAAACCCACAAATTCACCAACTCCCGAACTGCAACCAAGGGAATACTCGAAACTCCCGAACTGCATACCAAGAGAATACTCGAAACTCCCGAACTGGAGACACACGAATAGCTGCTAGCAGATGAACAGGAAAAGCCCCAAAGCGGCTTACACTCCTGGCAATCAATCTCTAACAGCATACAGTAAATCCTCCCTCAATAATGAGACAACACTTCACTTTGAGGGTTAAGCAGGAACTCCTTTACTGGGGCTAACTGCCCGGCTTTTATGCAGGTCTCCCACCTGGTGGACACTTCCCTAGGGGACCAAATGGGAGACTCGGACACAAAGGGTAAAAGGACCAATCACAGACTTACACATTTCAACCATCCCACAATGCATCACAATCCCTCCTCTCTGCTCTGGAGATAATTGAGAAGTAATTCAATTATCTCCAAAGACAGAAGCAAAACTCCATTAACCACATGGCAGAAAACAAACAGTAAAAGACATAAAATTACCTACAGTTACATTCAGTACATAAAACATATACGTTCTACATATCCCCAGATAGCTCAGGTCTGAGCGCACATTATTAAGCGAATGGCGCTCACACCACTCAAATACAGTTTAATCGCCATGGAGCCAAAGTCTTTACACAGTCAGTTTCATGCGAATGGGCTCCATGGGATTCCTATCTGGGGCACAAGACACTCAAACAAAACTACCGAACACCGGGCCGTTCGTGCACTTTCCCCGAACAAGAAGGGAGGTTGGCGGCTTCAGCGGTGTTCGCTCAAAACTGTGTCCGATTTCAGTTCCATGAATTAAGCGTCGAACACTGCTGTGCATTCGCATGTTTAAAATGGCTGCGACCTCGTGTTCGTGATACGAATGGCGGCCACCCAGCATTTGTCAATTAAGCTGCGGTTAACCGCAGCTTCAGGGAGGTTAATTGCCGGCACACTCCAGCTCCCAGGTGGTCTATTCATTCGTGCGGTTGTTCGGTAGATTGAATCTACCGAACACCCGGCAGAAAAGCACAAATAAGTCTTTTCTGCAGGGAAAAAGATGTCTTTTAACATGGGGCCATAGTCCAAAGGCAACAGGCGAGCAACTGGTAGTGGATTGTAGTGGGGGGGATAGAGGCTGTAATTTAGGAGTTAGGGTTTATAATGGAGGGTCAGGGGCTGCAGTGTGGGGTATGAGTTATAAATGGGAGGTTAGAAAATGTAGTGGGGGATAAGGGCTGTATTTATTTATAAATAATTTTACCTGGAAAGAAAAATTGAGATTACTCTTGTTTTCAAGTATGTCTTTGCATTGATGCAATAGGGTACAATAAAATACAAAAACAAAATTAATACACAATATATACAAAATTTAACATACAACAGGTAGGAAATATATAATCAACCATGACAGGTGCATTCTGTTTTGAGGTATGTAGAGAGGGATCTCTTAAAGGACTTTAGCCCTGGGGAAGATTTGAAAGTGTGTGGGAGGTCGTTCCATAATTGCGGCGCTCTGTAGGAGAAGGAGAATCGGGCTGCTTTCCTTTTGTATTGAGGTAGACTAAATAAAGTGCTGGTACTGGATCAGAGGTTATAGGAGGGTTAGTAGCTTAAGTAGGTGGATTGCTGCAATTGGGGAAAGAGGCTTTATTTGGGAGGATATGGGACTGTAATCAGGGAATGGGGTGCAAAAGGGGAGTTAGGGGCAATAGTGGGGGTATGGAGTGTAGAAGGGGAGGCTGTAGGGAACTGCACTGTAAAATCCCAGAAATCATTATTTATTCTTTAGTGCAAGAGTGTTTTTTCGCTCAAAAAAAAAAAAAAAAGATTTCCGGGATATTATATAGACTCCGCTCGGGAGAGTTGAAATGTCTGTATACCCCCTTTAAAAACACACAATTAAATGCATGCAAATTGTTTGTTAGCAATATATCTACTAAATAATTTGTAATTATTTTTTTTCAGCAGTAAAGAGTCCTTTTAAAATATGATAACCAATAGAACACACAATATAAATATGGATCCAGCTGGTCAAATCACTGCTCCAGTGTTCCTTTTCACTTTATTAACTAGTATATATGTTTACACGTTGTTCTACCATCTAGTATTGTCTATAATTTATTTTTTTTACTGCGGAAGAAGCTTCATTGCTCACATTTAACCTTAAGTTGCATGACTATTATACGAGGAAAACAAAAAGAATTAACCTACGGCCAAAATTTAGATATCACAAGGTAGAGGGCACAAAAAAGGGGGGTAACCCCTAAATGGTGAATATCATAGAGAATAAACAAAAAAAGAAACAAATGCCATTTTACCTGTGTATGATTTACTGAGAAGATTGTAGATTAAAAAGTAACTTTTAATAAATAAATCTAAAATAAGAATATAAAAAAGAAAAATAATATGAACAGCAGGAGTAAATGGAGACTATACAGCGAGTAAAACTCTGACTACTTATATAAGCTGTAAAAGTGTATACATAATAACACTAATGCTGAAGCAATACTGTTTAGCTACAATATAACATCAGTGTATTCCCAAGTAATAGAAGTGATAGACATGATAAATTAAAGCTTGCTGTCAAGCAGTATACTGCTTGACAGCAAGCTTTAATTTATTATCAAAATATTTTTGTGATATTTAACTGGCTAATCGCCGTCTGTCAGAAATCTGTCTTAGCTGAACCATTCTTTGATCTTTCTGAGGTTAAGCACCATAGACAGCACTGGTTTAGCAGTTGTCTTATCTCCCCCCCCCCCCTTTTGCTACAGCTATTAGTGATATATAATATAGTATCACTTCTATTACTTGGGAATACACTGTTATATTGTAGCTAAACAGTATTGCTTCAGCATTAGTGTTATTATGTATACACTTTTACAGCTTGTATAAGTAGTCACAGAGTTTTACTCGCTGTATAGTCTCCATTTACTCCTGCTGTTCATATTATTTTTCTTTTTTATAATCTTATTTTAGATTTATTTATTGAAAGTTACTTTTTAATCTACAATCTTCTCAGTAAATCATACACAGGTAGAATGGCATTTGTTTATTTTTTTGTTTATTCTCTATTAAGTTGCATGACCAACCAATAAGAGGTGAGCAAACAAGTTGACTGAATTTCTGTATCAGGACTTGGTGATTAAACATTTACTGTTTAACAGTTATTTCTAAACTTCACATTCCCGTAACATCTGCAATGACAAGTGGCTGGCAAACGTCACGGGAGTTTCACAACCTGCTTCTCCAAATTAGCAGTCCCCAAAAATTATACTCCACTGCATTCTAATGTTTAATGACTAATGTTTATTACCCATCACCCTTAGTTTGTTAAAGCGACACTCTAAAGTAACAAAATACTAAGATGAAATCCTGTGCACTGCCACCCCTCTCAAAGTTAATTAAATATGGTATACTTCTCTTATATTTTACACTGCACTTGACGCTTTACCCTCGATCATAATTGACAATTATCTCTAACAAGCCAATGAGGGGGCTATTGCTCCAATCATTGTGCTATGCCAATCAGTATCTCCTCATAGAGAAACATTAGCTTAATGCATCTGTACGGGAAGCATACAGCACATTCATGCAGATCTTGAAGATTCTAAACATCAGTTTTAAAGAGATTGCAGAACCACAACAGAAAGCAACTTTGGTGGTGGGGGGGGGGGGGTGTGTGTGGCTTCGACACAAGTGTGTGGACGCAAGCGTGTGAACCTCTGCTGCAGTAGAGCTAAAATAAGCTGATTCACTGACATCCCAGACAGCCTTCCATGCCCCACCCATGCCCAGTGAGTGGGGACTATTAAGCTAAATGGGAACATAGTGTCCCCCTCCATTCCCTACTATTAGCTCTTAAATATATGGAATGGGGGAACACAGTGTCTCAACAGCCCCCACCCATTGGTGAGTGGGGACCCTAAATAATAATGGGGCAACCTACAGTCTCTTCTCAGCCCCCACTCATTGGCAGTGGGTGGGGCCCCTAAATAATAATCGGAGTGGACATATTGTCCCCTCCAAACCTCCACCCATTAGCAGCAGGTAGGGGCCCTAAATAACAAAGTGGGAAATTTACTTATTACACCCTCTAGCCCATACTTATAGGTGGCAGATGTAGTCCTAAATAATAAAGGGAGAAGTGGACCTATTGTCCCTCCAGCCCACGCCCATTGGCGGCTTGTGGGAGCTAATAAGAAAAATAATTCCCCCCCCTCCCCCCAACGACTGCAGAAAAAAACATTTTGACATTTCGAAAACAAGGGGTAGCACTGCAGCAGGAATAATTTAATGTGTAAAGAAGATTAATAAAATGAAAAGAAAAAGTGAGTGGAAAATTAAAGACCCACTCACCCATTCCTGACGATCGTTTTTTAAAAAATCCCCTTTCTTTCAATGAAATGACTTCTGCTGTTAAACATCAACAGAATGAAAGTCTCTGATGATACAAACTGGATGTGTGTGTGAAGGTTGGAAAGGGTCACAAGCCCACTTACTTTTTCTTTCCATTTTTTGATAAAGCCACAACTTAGAACTTAGTCATTACTCCTGCTCCACATTGTTCATATTAACAAGATAGCAAAACGATGCAGTCATTATAAAAGTTCTCTCACTTCCTATTTGTATTTATTTATTTTTAATGCAGATCTATAATAATCTAATTTAGGCAACTAAGCATTGACATTGCAAGGAGTGACTGATATTGTGCAGCCATTAAGTCAGGCTTAGCTGTTTTTCCATGTCAAAACAGTCCCATTAACCTTTTTTCGTGCTGTTTTGGCTGTTCGAATGGCTTTCCTAGTTTGAACTAAATTCTGCCGACATGAATGTTTTGTGAAAAACCAAAATGTTTTGCTTTGCACTACCTATGTTATCATTTTAAAAAAATGGTTTCAAATGTTTGCATTAATAACTAGGGCATTGATGGGCTATGTTTATAGTCAGCATGTAAGCACAATCTGACTTGACAGTTCACCTATTTTGAAATGTATTCATGTCTGCAAAAAAGAGTTTAGTAAAACAAATCTGAATTCTAAGTTTAGTTCAGAAATGCGATATATTTAAATTGCCCTGTGCGACCTTTTAATACCCCCTTTCACTGGAATCGGGTGGGGGGGGGGGGAGCTTTCAAATGCCTACTGCATTACCATGCTCTGTGTTTGTAGCGACAGAGTGCAACAGATCTACTGACTAGAGTAATCTGGTCATGACAAAGCTGTCATGAACAAACTCATTGCAGAGAGAGATCGGATGTCATAACTAGTCTAAAAATGACATGCATGATTAAAGAGACTGCCCTTACTCAAGCATAAAATTATGATGGATATTTTTACCATAAATATGAAATGGAGATTATACCACAGTTTTAAGTTGTTTAGAGGATTACGATTAGTTCCAGACACATAACAGAAGTGGCAGATGCTTTGGGATAGTGGGTACTCTCAACGAGAAATGCTACAGCAGGCGTGCCCAAAAGGTAGAAACCCCAGATGTTGTAGAACTACAGCTTCCATGGTCTTTTGTCATTCTAAACCATTCTAAAGGTATGCAAAGCATCATGGGAGTTGTAGTTCCAAAATATCTGAGGATCTAACTTTTGGGCACCCCTGTTCTACAGCTTATTAAGAAGCATTGTAAAAAAAGGAATTGCATGTGATCCCGAAGCCTCAGATTGGTGTAAAGCTGGGAGTTCTGGCAAAGGCTGCAGAAAACCGTTTTGTAGCTTTCCTAGCTGTTTTTTTTATACATGACCCAAAAATACATGCATGTTTTCTTAAGGAACACACCTACTAAATGGTTTCAAAATTAAAAAAGATTTCAGTAGAGTGTTCCTTTATAAACACAATTTTCATTATCAGCAATCGTACTCCCACTGCTATTGGATGGCAGCATTGGCTGTGATATTCAAACCCAAAAGTTACCTGTACACTATCCCAAACCGCAGCGAACAGTATAGATTTTTAGTACCAATAGAATCAGAGTGTGAGCTTAGTTGCCAATGTGAAAACAAACCTCTATACAAATTTCTTAAGGTAAATGCAGACAGACAATGTGCGTAAAATGCACTGCAAAAAGAAAAATATACCCAAAATCCGTTTTTAAAACCTTTGAGAAAATTACAAGCAACATGTAAAGTGCGTGCTACGTAAACACAGTCTTAAAATAAAACAAAAAGCACAGAAAGCTCTCAACAATTAAATCTAAATTGGAATGCAAGTCTTCCATCAATGAGATTGTCACTCTGTGCTCTAAGCAACACAAAATGTGTCAGTTGAGGTGGTTTGAACCCGATCTTGTCTTTCTGATGAAATACAACTTTTTACGAGAGCGATAATTCCTGGATTTCCGGTGCGTCAATTTTTTCTCTTTTTTTGGGTTTAGATTTGGATATTGCCAGGTCCCTAGTGGAGAGCATTGGGTCTTTGAGATCTGGAGTCAAACCCAGTTAATGTGAGCTGTTTCACCTCTTGGAACACCAAGTTCATATTTTATTAAATGGTTGAGATTGGCTTAGCTTTCAAACGTCTGTCTTCATCTACTCTACAAATGTTTACCAGTAATTATAAAGATTATGCTACTAACATCGCAGCCATCATTAATAAAGTTTCATCTAATTCTAATCTCATAGGAAGCAGTGATGCAAGATATGTTATGTTACCGGTATTTCTCGTGTTTGTTTAGCATGTGTTATGGTGCAAGATTAAAAGAATACTCCAACTTGCTGAATTGCTTTAAGCATCTAGATTAGTGGTGGGCAACCTTTGACACTCCAGATGTTGTGGACTTCGTCATTTTGACTGTTTTACATATAATAATTTCTACACATCAAGTGAAAATAAAGAAAATTAACTCAAAATAGATTCACTAATCAGTCCTGATTGTTAAAAATGCCCAATATGTCTAAGATTTCAATACATTTTTTGAAGTTATAAAACAAATACGGCAAAGAGTGAATTAGAATATTAAAGCTACAACGTTGCAAAATTTGGCATGCTAAGATTAGAACTTTAACCCCTTAAGGACCAACCTTCTGGAATAAAAGGGAATCGTGACATGTCACACATGTCATGTGTCCTTAAGGGGTTAAAGGGACATTGTAGGCACACAGACCACTTCAACGAAATAGAATGGTCTGGGTGCAAACTCCCATTACCCTTAACCATGCGCACGTAATTATTGCAGTTTTTATAAACTGTAATAATCATCTACTAGGGTTAACGCCTTCTCTGGAGGCTGTCTACCAGACAGCCACTAGAGGGACTTCCTGAACTGAAATGGACCTTTGGTCCGTTATCTGATGCTGGACATCCTCATGCTCTGCATGAGAACTTCCAGTGTCAGATTTTTCCCCATAGGTAAGGATTGAATAATTGACAGAGTTTGTTTTCCTGGCACTATAGTTTCCCTTTAATTGTCACAGAATCCAAACATGCTACACAAAAGTATATACTGGTAGAAAGTACATCCTCCAGGCTTAGTAACTAAGAACACTTTGATACTTTTATTTAACCATTTTATCACAAACCAAGGCCAAAATAGTTTGTTTTTTGTGTTTTTGTTCAACATAGTATTTTGGGGAAATTCACAGAATACGCATGTCCCACTAATGCAAACACCTTATATTTGTATTATGCTACTGTTCTCGAGCACTATGATACCCCACAATAGCTTAGAGGAAAAACGAGACATGGAGGATATGATAGAAACTTTTAAATACATAAATGGAATGAACACAGTAAAGGAGGAGACTATATTTAAAAGAAGAAAAACTACCACAACAAGAGGACATAGTCTTAAATTACAGGGACAAAGGTTTAAGAATATCATGAAGTAGTGGATGCATGGAATATCCTTCCAGCTGAAGTGGTAGAGGTTAAAACAGTAAAGGAGTTTAAGCATGGTGGGATAGGCATAAGGCTATCCTAACTATAAAATAAGGCCAGGGACTAATGAAAGTATTTAGACAATTGGGCAGACTAGATGGGCCGAATGGTTCTTATCTGCCGTCACATTCTATGTTTCTACATGTATATCTTTTACCCTAATTCTGCTAACCTGCTCTTAATCCTATCCTTAATCCTACTCATAACCCAACATACGCATATTCTTACCCCTTTTCCTACCTCTAATTCAACCCATAATCCAATCTCTAATCCCACAGAATACAACCCTAAACCTATTTATAATCCACCCCTAATCCAACCCGTAATCTAACCCATAATCCTATTTAAAATTCTACCTATAATCCACCCCTAATCCAACCCGTAATCTAACCCATAATCCTATTTAAAATCCTACCTATAATCCCAGTCCTAATCCCACCCTCTAATCCAAATTCTAATCCCACTCTCTATTCCCACCCCCTAATTCCACTTCTCAATGTATGCCCTCTGCAGCATTTAAAGAGGGATGAGGAGCGCTTACTTTGAGCACTGCTCATAGCTCTCCTGCAAGTCTGGGGCCAGTAACTGGAGACCCCCAGGTATCTACAGATACCTGGATTCCTTGTTACCAGCTGGGATTTAAAACCTGCTGATACTTTTAGTGCATGTCACTGGGCATTACAATCCTAAAGTGCATGACAGCATAGACCGTCATGTGGTTGTTAAGTGGTTAAACTACCATGAAAGCTGGAATACCGAATTTAAATTTTGGATCCATATTAAATTGGAATGCCATGTTCCAAAACTCAGCCAAAACCACATCATGTGAACCAATGTTTTCCAAGACTGGTAAAATCTTTACTCAATTCCAAGCTTGTTAAAAATGATACAATTAACTAGCAAATCATTAGAAAGGGAACCTAGAGAAATAACGTTATGCCATTCTGGGAACATTTCTCAACACAATCTGTCAGAGCTTCCATATCCACAGAAATTTTTTATTTTATTTTTTAAATTAGGTGCTGTCCAACAACATGTTTGTGAATATAATGTGTCCATGCAACCCTGCCAAATTTCAAATATTTCTATTAATAAATCTTATTTTCAGATAAAAAGAAACAGAACATACATCAACGTATAACTGCTAGAGGTAAATGAATCTGCTCCAAAATAATGAATTATTGGTGAGTTACTATTAATAAGTGTGGATATCTGTCCAATAGATTATAAGGTATAGCCCTTTCAGTGTGAATAGATCACAACTGACTGAACTAGGCAGTTTACATGTGAATCTCAGTCAATGACATAAAGAATCCATTTTTGGAACATGACTACTAATAATTGTTCTGTTTGCCCATAGTTTACACAGAACATGAAAACTTTGTAGAAAAAGACGTTATTAGAACAAGGAGGGCCAGCTTAATGGATATTAGAAGAGTATCAAATTTACAAGTTTCCAGAGATGTTGTACACATGCTACGAGCTAAACTTCTAGCATCAGAGAGCATCATGTTACAGAGAGCATTTGTGAAATAATGTATTACTACTGGAAATGATCCTACCCTTTCATCTTAATTTGTAACGCAGTTTCGTGTTGCTTATTTTGACCCTTGAAATGTACCTATGAGGCACATTTACTGGATTAGAATCAAATATTCCTTCAACATATAGTGATTTTCTTTCAACTCATATTAATATAATTGGTGATAATTAATATAATTCAATATAACTACAAAAATGTTATAATTCCCCTCTTTTATGTTACTGGTGGATAATTGAATTCATGAATCATAATTCTATTAATATCTGTGAATTGGAGTATTGCCTGAGTGAGCATGCATATACTGTTCTAGATAGTCAGTGTATATACTAGGAAAGACTAAGCACTCACCGGGGGTGATCTATCAAAGTGTTCTGTTCTTAAAACTGGTGCAAAGATGGAAGACAGAGAGTACCAGTTGGTTCCATCGGTTTCTATAGTGATTTCCACACAGAAACTTTTAGTTCTTTGCACCAATTGTCAGATGGCAACACTTTAATAACTCTCACCCATTGTCTCTAAAGTAATAAAACTATTATTTTGACTTTAGCCATGTAACAGGCATATGTGGTGAGTAGAAGATAGGGTTGCTCTGTGTATGTCCAATAGATAAAGTGATACATATTTTATGTATGTACCCAGTTATTAAAGTGATGGCTATATATATATATACATATATATATATATCACTTTAAAAACACATCACTTTAAAAACTATATATTAGTCTTCTGACACGCTATATCATATATTTTATATTACTTGTTCTAGCTTCTGTCTGAGATCATATATCAATATATTCGATTTATATCAATCGCCACACGAAAATTATATATACCTCTATATACAGCCTTAGTATTGTGCCAGTTTTCCTTGATAAAAATGCCCAATGTTTCGATTACCTTCTTGTTAAAACCAGATTGAGCCACTATCTTGAGGCTCTTAAGTCTCTGGCTTTAAGCCACTGTGACTCAATGCGAGTTCTAAACTTTGGAAAAACTTGCAGAAATTGAGCTCCATGTTCCCATGCCCGTAAATGGTTCTCTTGTTGAGGTTTTTCCACATTTTAACTGTGTAAACTTTTTTTATAGTATTTTTTCATAGTAAATCCATAAAAAGGTTAGGACTGGTTTAATACTTTTTGTAGTGCTTATTAATTAGCTATTTTCTGCATCATCGTGCTTAGCTCAGTGGAGTTGTCACCAAACACGTTTCCCATTTTATTACCCTCATTCAATCTAATTACATAGCAGCACTTGATATGCCCACTGCCTTGCTCTTTCCACTCAAATTGTGAGGAAGATTTGGCATGCAGTTAATTGCCATGGAAATGCATGTTAAGAACTTAACATCAGACAGATAAGACTGAATGCTTAAGGGATTGTCATCAAGATTTCTCAACTTGTGATGTACTACGAGGCTAATTCATCAATAGCTTTCTGACAGTTTGATGAATTAGCTCTATAAAATAACTGCAAAATGTACATTGTCTAAAGTAAGACAAAAAGAATGTTGAGGATTAGACACAATATCTATAAAATATCTAATACTTGTAAAAAATATTGAGCAGAAAATTATAAATATATCAAACTTGTACATTAACTTTGAAATACAATCTTTTTTTTTTTTTAATTGTTTACTAATTCAACATACATATTTTTTATATTAGGTGTGCCCCCAAATATATGACCGTGACCCAAGTACGCAAATTCCACAAAAAAGACCCAAATTCCATACTATAACTTTGATTATATTGTTGATGTAGAATAAAACATGTTCCCCTACCAATACTAGTATGTATACAAGATCCACACAGGGCAGCTTACTCTGGGACTTCTCTCTGGTTTCAGTAGGTTAGTTGAAGGAGATGTAAGATTAAACCTAATAATGTATGAATATTCAAAGACTTGTTCTTTGCCTTGAGGCAATGTAACAGTCATACGACTATTTAACTATGTATAAACACAAACACATGCATACACACATACATACATATTCAAACAGCCAAACACACTGACATACATTAATACATAAACAGTTAAAGACACACACATACAGTCATGCATACATATAAGAATATGGAAATAGACACCTGCGCGGAGAGATTAATTCAAAACATGGTTCTGGTTAGTTATTTGTTTTGTAGAAACAAACAAAATCACTTAACAACACAGGAATGTAACCTATAAACACTGTTTCCACCAACAAAGGCTGTAGACACTTTATGGTTTTTAATCAACTTAAAAGAAACATGATCGTTTCAGCTATTCTTCACGTTTATTAGAAAGGAAAATATTAATTTTGAAGGCGATCAGAATGAAATTACTAATGTCCTTACAAGCTTGGCAACTATTAGAAAAAAAATTAAAATTATACACAGCAATGTGTGTTCGGTCACCAAAAGGTTTCACAGCCTATATAAATATTATCTTCTGTGAAGGGAGCTCAGTTATATGATCTTCCTTTTGTGACAGAACAAAGCAAAATAGGTATGCGTGCAAATACAAAATGTGAACAGCAAATTGTTTGAAATACAGAACAATATTGAGAAATATATCGGATTTGTAAGGATATCATTATTTTAACCATTTGCTAAATATCAAAGGTATCATATTTGTGCAATTATAAACTGTCTTTTTTTTAAAAAGACAAAACATTGAAAAAGCACAAGTAACACGCAATCCTTTATGTAAGAAACGTATTATATTGCTTATATAAATAGAATTTTGTTGCTTAATGCAGTCACAATTAAGGAACAGGGTAGCCTATAATCTGGCAAATAGGGTAATAGAATGGCTTTTCGAGTTTACTATATTAGGCCTGCAATCAGGGACGTGACTAGGAATCACAGGGCAAGAATCAGAGAAGGGGCTCCCTTACGCTTTCACTGATTCGCATACACTGACACATGCTCACTGACACAACATGCAATCAATGACACACACATTGTTTAACCAGCAAACACTCACACACACACTGTTTAACCAGCATACACATACAATGACATACATACACTCAGTGACATGACACGCAGTTATTAGAGCACAGACTATTTATCCAACACACACGTGCACTTGCAGATGCATGCTCTCAGTGATACACACACACTCATCAGCAGACACACAGTCATTTGCACACATACGGTTTAACACAGCTTGATCCGTCTTCGACCGCCGAATACAGATGTCCACCGCCGATTCCGTCCAGCGGACATCCAACAGTAGCAGAGGGGATACTCACCTACGATTTCGGGACACAAGTTCTCCCATCTGAAATGCACCATAAAAACAGAAAGAAAAAGCAACCTGAAAAAAACTGACTCGAAACCTGATGAACAGACACCCCTTAGAGCCGACAACAGCCTCCACAAGAGATCGGACGACGATCAACTACCTTCTAATTCTAATAGAAACAAATTATTTCGTAACATCCCTCCAGCCCAGAAAACAAAATAAAAAGGACAAGGCCGATAGAGCCTTTTCCGCTGCAGAACACGATTTACCTTGCCTCAGCAGGCTGTCCAAGTACCTGAGTGTCAAACCGATCCGCTTCCGAAGAGAAGTTTCCAGCGCTGATTCCCGAAACCGCTCCCACTGAAAGCGAGAGAGAGCGTCAGCCACCACATTCAAAACTCCAGAACATGGCACGCTTTAATCCAAAAGTTAAACTGTAAACTTAACAACACCAACCACCGAAGCAACACCAATACCGGAGGGGAAGATGATGACGAACGGTTTATCACGTGGACCACACTCATGTTGTCCGTGTGAAAAACCAGCTTGTGATCTCGACGCTCGGACCACCACAACTCAAGTGCAACAACAATTGGAAACAGCTCTAAAAACTTCAAATTGTGCATTACCTCTGTGTCCCACCAGTCGGTGGGCCACAGCTCTGCGCACCACTGACCTGCAAAAAATGCCCCAAACCCGAGGGAACCCGATGCATCTGTAAACAAACCCAGTGCTGAGTTAGCCGTGGCCTCCCGCAGCCAACAGGATTGCCTGTTCCACACTTGCAGGTCACTACGGATACGACTGGATATCCTGATGTAATGGAAAGGCTCGCAGATCCAGACAGTGGCTAGCAAAAGGTGTCTGCAGAAAGCCCTACCCATTGGGAGAACCCGACACGCAAAATTCAAATGGGCGAGCAAAACCTGCATTTGCTTCAACTGAACCTTTTTTTGTGCACTTCACCAAGTCAACCATCCTCAAGAGAAGAGACAACTGTTCATCAGGTAAATGAAAAACCATGCGGACAAAGTTGAAGTTCAATACCCAAAAACGATAAAACCGTCACTGGCCCCACCATTTTGTATTATGTTGAATTTTGCATTAGAAAGGAAAAAAAAGTCAACTAAATATATTGTTTATTTATTTATTTATTTATTATTTATGTATGTATTTGCAGTTGTAATTTTTTGTGTGAGCTCTAGATGAATTTGTCAGACTTTGGAGAAGGATTAAAAGAAGGATCAGATTCAATAACACCAACAACTTAGTGACCTTGCTCGGAGGGTTGAAACAGAAGAATGTTCTCTTTGGTGAGATGAAGTTTCAAGAAGCTGTCAGCCTTTCAGTCACATATAAAGGAGAAGTAACTAGTAATGCAATCTGTAAGAAAGAGAAGAGAGATTAGAAGTAAGGTAGTATATCTGAGCGTTCACAGTGTTTAGATGGCACCGGAATCCAAAGGAAGCGTTCAAGTTACCTAGAGGGCAAGAGATGCATACAAACAGTATGACGTAAAACAAAGGAATCTGACAAATTAACTTTCAGTAATCCAGCTGAGAGGGTTAAAGTAGAGCTGAAGTTATCCCACAAAAGGAGATGCTAATAGAAAAATATAAATCAGGAAAAGACTGTGTGATTGAGACTAAAGTTGTGTAGTCTACAATGTTAAAACCAGCAGCAAAAGCAGAGAGTAATGCCTTCTTAATTTGGTAATGATGAAATCCCTGGTCAGTGAGAGAGAGAATTCCCCCAAAATAATCATCTCACAGCCAGATTCTTCCCTATTTAATTTGTATGCATGCACATAAACAGGGATAGAAAGGGTGAGATAAAGATGATAAAGATGAAACTGTGGATAATATCTGACTCTCCTGTAAGATTAGGTACAAATTAACATTTCTTGAGTTACTTATAACGAATATAATGAATATAAATATTCCACTCACATACAACCAAATATGTTAATAATTATCAGAAATGGACAGAGGTTAATGAAGGTCAAGACAGGTAAACAGCCAACCTTCCTAAGCTACAACCAGTAATGACACAAAAAAAAAAATCCCAACGTTTCATATATCTAATGGAGGACGTTAAGTACTAAAGAGTGAAGGTGTCACGGTAGTATACCCCAACACGCAAGAATAGTCCAACGAGAGACAAGAAAACAATATACGTCTTACCGGACCTTAGAGTGGCCGGACTTTGACGTTGACAGGAAAAGACAGAGTCAAGAACGAGCCGAGGTCAAGGGAACAGAGAGACAGCGTAAACAAGAACTAGCCAAGGACTGGTACACAGGAGTCAGGAAACCGGCGAACAAGACAAAGCAGGGATAAAGAGAAAAATGGAGTCAGGTACAAAGCCAAGGTCAAGCACGAAAAAAACAATACTACACGAAGCAAGCACTAAAGGGAACTGAATCAGAAACCACGATAGGGCAGGGAGTTAAGGGAAAGGTGAGTATAAATACTTATTAGTTTAATTTGATTGGCCCTTGTCATATCCACGCCCCCAAAACTTGAGTGTATGGGGAATGTGGAATTACATGGGCCAATGGGAGACCTTTTTTTATTTTTTGCTCCCACTGTCCCTTTAAAAGCACGCCTGCTATGCGCGGTCAGTGCACTCCTTCCCATCGGACGAGCCACGCGCAGCTCGTCTAGTTGCAGGACCGTGTGCGGCGGGGAAGGAGGACCTTGCCCGGCCCCTTGAGAGGGTAAGTACCGCTACAGAAGGAGAGAAAGTAATTAGGGTGAATGTGAATAGAACCATGCGGTATAGAAAGACAACAGCAAAAGTGCATATAGTAAGGCATTTAAGACAAAATTAGGTGGCTATAGTGTTTTAGTAGACATGTGCAATTCGTTTTGTTCCGAATGTACATTCGGTTGAATTTAGATGCTTACGAATGTCCGAAGTTCGAATTGCTGAATTTGTGAATTGCCGAAGTTCTGAATTTCCGAATTTCCCAATTTCCAAATTAGCGAAGTTCCAAGTTGCCGAAGTTGCCGAAGTTCCAAAGTGCTTTGGATTTCTGAAAAGTGGCAAAATAAGTGGTTAGGGTTTAGGGTTAGGCTTTAGGGTTAGGGGCTATGGTTAGGAGTTAGGGGCAAAACAAGTGGTTAGGGTTAGGGGTTAGGGTTAAGGGTTTGGGCTAGAATTAGCGGTTAGGGTTAGGGTCCGAATTAGCGAAGTCCTGAATTGCTGAAGTGCTGAATTGCCGAACCGAACCAAATGCCATTGGTCCGAATTGCCGAACCAGACAATCTTTTTTACTTACCTGAATTTCCAAACCGAACCAAATATGTTGCCCATGCACATACCTAGTGTTTAGACCCCCTCCTCCCTTTAAGTGAACCTTTTAGTGCTAGGGTGCCCAAAAGGTAGATCGTCAAATGTTTTAGAACCACAACTCCCATAATACTTTGCAGGCATTCAGAATGGCAAAACATTGTGAAAGTTGTGGTTCTTAAATCAGGGCACTCCGTGTTTAAATTGTCCTGATAGAGTTTCTATGGCAACACCAGTGGGTTTGTAGTGTTCTGGTAGAGTTGCTATGATGCCACCACCATGTTTATAGTGTTATATGTTAATGATAAAGGCTAAGTGGTGGTTGGCAACATTAATAGTGTATATAGTGTTTATGGTAACTAAACAGTATTTATAATGATATGGCAAAACGACAAAATGTATAGTGTTATATGTGAATGGTAAAGGCTAAGTGGTGGTCGGTATTAGTGGATGTAGACTTAAGTAATGTGCAAACATTAAAGAAAGAGGTGGACCATGGAAACCTGTTGTTTTTTAGATGGAGTGATAACGCAGCTGATGGTAGTAAAGGGACACTTCCAACTGCCCAAATAGAAACAAAAATATAAAACATCACAGAGACTTGCCATGAAGATACATCAAATGACCTGCCTAGAAGCATAGGATACTCTTCCAGGGATGGGATAGATAATAGTCGCCTCAGTGTCATTATAAAAAAATTGACTTTACTTCCTGTTAATAGCAAATTTGGGGATCTAAATCCTATTATGATAGCTTAAAGCTGGGAAATCCTGTTTCATGCAAAGTATTGAATAGCTCTGAAGTAAAAATCTCAAAATGTTGACTCTGAAGACCAATCGGCAGCTTTTAAGATATCCTCCAAATGACAGTCAACTACAGAAGCGTTAGAGGGCATAGCATTAAGGACCGAGTGAGGTGAAAAAATGGAGCTATCAATACCCGCAAGAGACATAATACATTTGACCCAACATGCCATGGTAGGAGTAGATACTGAAAGGTGAGGTTTGCAGAATGAGATGAAAAGCTGAGGCACCAAAAGGGCTACGCAAAAAAAGCGGTACGAGCTTCATTTTTGCATAAGCATGCAACCGGGTAAAGTTAAGGTCTCCTAGGAATAAGCAGGTATACCACAGACATGGAAGAAATCTTAGTACTGAAGATGTCAAAAAGCATGCCTTCTATGGTAAAAGAATGAACAGCGACTTTATGAGCGTTAAGCAAAATAGCATGTGTAGTTTGGCACGAAGTTGCTTAAGAGATAACAAAGCATTATTTTGCCAAGTTTCTAAAAATTATGGACAAGAGAAAATGTCTCACAAAACAGAGTAGTGTGGCAAGGGAGGACAAGCAAATCGAACTCCGCAGAGGAGTCGATATATAACAGAATGACGTTCGACAGGGGCTCCATTGATAACGTGATGTCTGGCAGAAATGAATTATCAGTAAAGGTTCACAGTATGATATGCTTTTCCCTCATCAAATAGGGAAGTTAGAAAATGTAGAATAGACATCAAAGGAGCCGATATGGGATCCAAATTTCATTCCAGGAACCAACCATTTCATGTGCTCAAAGCAGACCTATAAGCTTGTCTGTGCCGGGTGCCGACCGCGCCAGCGGCCCCCTCCCCAGGCGACCTATGGTTCACCATCACTGCCTCACCAAAAGCACAATCCAACTCACCACTGAGTTCTGACTCAGAAAAATCTATTTGGGCTTTTGCCTGCTTCTACAATTTAGCAGTGTTTGCCCTGCTAGTGGCACTATTGCATGGTGGTTCCACTTGCGCGCCCTCCATGACAGGTGTCAAATTGTCCATCTTAGAAGTTTTGGAGGAGTGCTTAGTTTTAGCCAAGGGCTTATGGACTGGGCAGGTAAGCAAGCAAAAAATATTTTGAGACCTGAGCGGGGACTTACTGAAGGGCAAGCTATGGAATTTCGCTTAGCTTTTATCTGTTCCCAGAGTTCTCATATTCTCAATTTTTGTTGCAATGCCCATTATTTCAACAGGCAGATCACATTTTAAAATCCCACAGTGCAAAGATGGTGACATCATCTATGCAATTATTCCTACTAATCAACTGGAATTATCGCACCATTGGCCCTAGCACACTACAGGGAACAAATAATTGGTTGAAAGTGTAATTCCCATCATTATTAGCCAGGAATGACATTGGTAATGTGACATCATGCCATACCAGTATGGAGCAAGATAAAAAAAATAGAGAAAGGAAACAATATAAAAGATACATAACAATGAAGTGTTTAAGGGAAAATAATGAAATTGGGTTATTATATTATATTATATATTGGATATAATTTATTGACTTGTCCTGATTCATTTATTTGGAAAACAATGTTTATTATACAAATTATTATATTTAATTTATGCGTTGTTTTTGGTATTGTAAAATACCAATAAGTTGGTCTGCAGTTATTTTCTTATGAATCATAATTGTTTATTTTTCCACGACAGGTCTAGGAAATTCAATTCCTTATGCATCAACTCTCATCACGCTCAGAAAGCACTAGATGTGAATCGTGGCTGAGTTGTAGTTCTATGATATTACAGGCTCAGAATGAGTCTTACAGTTCCAGTATGGTTTATTTCCTGACATTACAGTTTGATGGAGTGCTAGAGGCTTAAAAAGTAATTTGTTTTTCAGAATGCTATTGTTGCCATGATTACAGATGATTAGATAATTGGCTTTATAACAGGACATAGTGTAGCTAATGAGTTTTCCATGCCAAGGTCCATGTCTCCTGAGTAAATTGCTATATTTAGATCGCCTGTAATCTTTCTGTAGGCTAATTACACAGTTAACCTAAAACACTGTACCATTTCCTTAACAAAACACAACCTACATCCTCACATAATACACAATTATATTATAGAATAAAATATGGATTCCTTTATGCATTATGTACTAACTGTGAACACGTAATTTCAAGGAAGAAGAGGGAACAAGTTAATCGTTAGCAGCAGTTGTGGCCAGAATTATTTGCAGTATGAAGTATAATCCAATGCCTTTTAAATTGACAAAACTGGCTTTGTGGACACTTGTAACTGATAAACGAGATCTAGGGGTACTTGCTCTCTACCTTTAGAACATTGTTAGAAAATTGTTCACAGGCATGCACAAAGAGTGTGCCAGGTCATGTCAGGCACACCTAAAAGCAGGGCCAAATTTTCCATTAAGGAAAACTATAGGTTAGAAATACCCTATAGTGCCCCCTTTGCTCAAGCGCCCCCTTTGCAGCTCAGAAAGGGTTAAAAACCCTATAGTCTCTATAGAAACAAACATGACTTTATCTGTAAACATGTTAATGCCAGAAAAAGAAATGTGGATTTTATTTTTTTAAATTCATATTTATTAATGCAATGTGCTGTGCATGCCTATGATATTGTTGTAATGGCTAGTAAAAGCTGGGTAAAACTAGGACAAAGACACAGCGTCTAAATCTGATTGAACTTGGCCACGTTCCCTCATTTCAATCTGACCTCTCCAATGGAAAATCAAATGAACCTCTAAAATACACTGGCATGGTCCCCAGTTTTATGTCAAACTGCTTCGGTTTAGAGAGGTTTTAAACAAGCCATGGGTCACACTTCGACATTAGCAATTTCCATTCCATCCCTATTTAGATGGCATCTACTGAGTGAGCAGCATTAGCTATTACATAGGCTTCAATTCAATATTTTTGGATTAGCTTTTTAAATGATTAAATATTTTTAGATAAACTTTTGAAATATTTTAATATTTTGATATGTTAGATATATTGATTTTTTTTTTTATAAATTATATATGTTTTGATATTTTAACATTAACATCATTATTTAAACAGCTTGTCCAGAAATATTAAATCAAGGATATATTTGGATGGCCTTTACTGAATGGCATCCAAATATCAACAGAATTGAAATTCTAAGAAAGTTAAAGGGACACTATAGTAACCTGCACAACTTTAGCTTAATGAAGCAGTTTTGGTGTATAGAACATGCCCCTGCAGTCTCACTGCTCAATCCTCTGCCATTTAGGAGTTAAATCCCTTTATTTATGAACCCTAGTCACACCTCCCTGCATGTGACTTGCACAGCCTTCTATAAACACTTCCTGTAAAGAGAGCCCTATTTAGGCTTTCTTTATTGCAAGTTCTGTTTAATTAAGATTTTCTTATCCCCTGCTATGTTAATAGCTTGCTAGACCCTGCAAGAGCCTCCTGTATGTGATTAAAGTTCAATTTAGAGATTGAGATACAATTATTTAAGGTAAATTACATCTGTTTGAAAGTGAAACCAGTTTTTTTTTTCATGCAGGCTCTGTCAATCATAGCCAGGGGAGGTGTGGCTAGGGCTGCATAAACAGAAACAAAGTGATTTAACTCCTAAATGACAGTGAATTGAGCAGTGAAATTGCAGGGGAATGATCTATACACTAAAACTGCTTTATTTAGCTAAAGTAATTTAGGTGACTATAGTGTTTCTTTAACCTATGTATTGTTCGTGTATGCTTACACTTGTTGCTATTTGATCTTGACATCTACGTGATCTTCACACTGCACAGTTTATCTCACATTACGCTGTAAGCAAGTAATACATGTTAATGATATTCAGACATCAGGCTATTGAGTGAATTCCATGAGATATTTGATGGTGTTTCTTTGTGTTCATTGATGTGTTGGGTGTGACCGTTTTTATGCTTAATCATTGTTCCAATGGACTTTAAAGAGATACCTGGGCAGAAAAGGCATTGACAATCTTGCTTAAGGACTGTGTAAAAAGCTGTGAGATGCTTACAATTATCCAAAGATTTAGATGTGGTATGGGGGATTTTCCAGAGAATGTGGGTGGTAAGGTGAGTGTAGAAAGAGTAATCTTTGTTTCTAGGGTGTTGCTTTCTCCTGCAGTTTATTGGGAAGGCCACCTCCATTTTCGCCTTACCTTTGCTCATGGATCTAGAGGCCATGTTTCCACAGTGGCTGGTAGCAGTTAATGCCAGTGGCTGCTGAACCAAAGGCCTCAACCTGTTGAACATCCACTTTGTGTGTGTGTTTCTTATCCATCCAATCATGTTTCATTTTTCTAGAACCCTGCCAGTTCTTTTCCTGTTCCCAGTGAAGTTCTTCATGGCCCTGCTTTGGTTGTCTGCAGGGCTGGTGCAAGGATTTATGCCAACCTAGGCAAACAAAAATGTGCGCCCCCATATACTCTGCCAACGATGTGGCATCACAATGCCCCATACATATGATCTGCCATATGAGCCAACGCCTCATGCTGAACACAGTGTCTTTTCTCTGCAGGTACAGACTATAGACATTAGAACCACTACATTAAGCTGTAGTGGTTCTGGTGACTATAGTGTCCCTTTAATGTGAGGTAAATTAGAGATTAGTGCCACTAAAACCATATTGGATTGCATACTTACCACCAGATGAGGGCAAGAGGATGATGATGGGCTCAGGCTGCAGTCTGGCTCCACTGGTCTGGTGTTAAAACAGGCTCCCTGGAGGCAGTGCTCACAAATATCAGCAAACAGAAACCAGCTCCATTTTTTTGGGCCCCTTACAGGGCCTGACCGTGAATATGCCTACAAGGCCCGCCCATAAGCCTTATGCCTTCAAGGCCCACCCATGAGTTCTCTCACAGGGAGTGGAGTGTATGTGTGTAGGGGATGTGTTATGTGTTATTGTAGATAATGTAATGTGTGTGTGTTCTTATGGAATGTAGTGTATAGGGATACCAGTTTATTTAAGGGATGTAGTGTGTGTGTATAGGGGATGCAGTGTGTGTTTGAGTGTAAGGAATGCATTGTGTGCTTCTCTGTGTGTGTGTGTGTGTGTGTAAGGGATGCCTTGTGTGAATCTGTGCTTGTATGTATGTAATGTAATGCAGTGTGTGTGTCTATAAGGGGTGCATTGAGTGTGTGTAAAAGATGCATTGTGTTTCTGTGTGTGTAAGAGAAGCAGTGTGTGCACGCGTAAGGGATGCATTGTGTATTTTTGTATGTAAGGACTGCATTGTGTGTGTGTGTGTGTGTGTGTGAGGTATGCATTGTGTATGTGTAAGGGATGCATTGTGTGTATAATGGACGCATTGTGTGTGTAAGGGAAGCATGGTGTGTTTCGGTGTTTACAGATGACACAAAATTATGTAAAGTAATATAATGTGAACAGGATACTTTACTGCAGAGGGATTTATTTAGATTGGAGGACTGGGCACTCAAATGGAAGATGACATTTAATATAGATAAATGCAATATCCGACTGCCCTTCTGGGGTCAAAAAGGAACTATTTCCTAGTTTGTTGCAAAAATGTTATGTTTCGGTGTGTCTGTGTGTGAGACCCTTAATGATCTCTTTTACTCCCCCCATCCCTTAGTGGTCTCATCTCCTCTTCTCCCCCTGTCCCTTAGAGGTCTTCCCTAATGTCCCTTAGAACTTTCCCCTCCTATCCTGTCCCTTAGTGTTCTCCCCTTCCCTCCTGTCCCTTAGTGCTCTCTCATCCCCTCCTATCCTTTTGTGCCCTCTAATCCCCTCCTATTCCTTAGTGCTCTACCATCCCTTAGTACTCTCCCATCCCTTAGTAATCTCTCCTCCTCACCTGTCCCTTAGTGCTCTCCCCTGCCCCCTGTCCCTTAGTGCTCTCCCCTGTCCCCTGTCCCTTAGTGATCTCTCCTGTCCCCTGTCCCTTAGTGATCTCTCCTGCCCCTTAGTGATATCCCCTGTCCCTTAGTGCTCTCCCCTTCCCCCTGTCCCTTAGTGCTCTCCCCTGCCCCCCTGTCCCTTAGTGCTGTCCCATGCCCCTGGCCCTTAGTACACTCCCCTCCCCTCCTGTCCCTTAGTGCTCTCCCCTCCCTCTGTCCATTAGTGCTCTCCGCTGCCCTTTAGTGCACTCCCCTGTCCCCCTTTCCAATGCTCTCCCCTGACCCCTTCTAATGCTCTCCCATTGAAACTTAGTGCTCTCCCCCCTGCCCCCCCCCCCTGTCCCAAAGTGCCCCATCTTTCAAGTTGGACAAAAGTGCTAAGTGGTGTCCCTCAGGGTTCTAATTTGGGAAGGTATATAGTCAACATATTTATAAATGATCTTGAAATAAGCATTAAAAGTCATGTTTCGGTGTTTACAGATGACACAAAATTATGTAAAGTAATATAATGTGAACAGGATATTACTTTGCTGCAGAGGGATTTATATAGATTAGGGGACTGGGCACTCAAATGGAAGATGAAATTTAATATAGATAAATGCAATATCCGACTGCCCTTCAGGGGTCAAGAAGGAATTATATCCTAGTTTGTTGCAAAATTAGAAAGCACTTAAAACATTTTTGATTTTTTTTTTTGCCTTCTTTTGGTTGAACAGCAAAAGCATGTGTGAGAAAGGCTGAATTGGGTGGACTCAAGACTCTTTTCAGCCTATGTAACTATATAAATCATTACAAGCGTATAGTGACTTCTGTAGATAAATTATTTGAAAAAAAAATTCTAACAGACTGCAATGATTTGAAATGCCGATCCCCCCAAAAATGTATTAAGGTTATAGAGAGAGAGAAAGGAGCCAATATCATTACAGAGAAATAAAAAAATTGGCCAGGCCAAGAATAGCAGGATGCAGAACAAAACAAACTTGGTTAAATAAATATTACATGTAGATTCAGATTTTAAAATACTCGATTGGTTTGCGAAGAAGAACATGAAGAGTACAGGGAGGATTTGGCACAGCCACAGCATAGACATCACAGGAACACACAACATGCAGAGTGTGAAATGAATCTGCAGGGGCAAGATGAGGAACTGCAGGTATTGTCCCACCTGTACATTCTTTAATAGTTTTTTTTTTTTTTTTTTTAATCTTACATTACTTGTGTTGCCCGTGTCTTTATAAATTATTTGTGTTGCAGGGTGCTCTTTCTGATTATTTAGAATTAGTTGTAATTGCTGAAATCATACAATTTCAACATGGTACCAGCATAACCCTGCCAGTATACCTGCAGGAGATTGCTTCTCATTCTCCTAGCACTCCCAGGTCAGGTACAGTAAGTTGCACGTTAAGGGCGAGCAATGGTTTTCATCACACCCCTGGTCACTTGTGATCCAGGTTAATATGTCTAGATATCACTGGGAAGAGACCCACTCCACTGTATGATATTACTATGGTTCAAATGCTTCAAATGCTGCTACAAGATCGACTAATATTATCATTTTATACATAAACAGCGAATGTACCAGGTGAACAGCACTACAACTATATGTACTGTTAACCCAAATATTTGTCAGCCCTTACCTTAAATACATCAGGTCACATGTCACATCATGACAATCCACCAATTGCAAACCTTCCTGAGCGTTTCTGCCAATAAATGATGCAACATTCCTATCTGTGAGCTGTGACCTGTGAGTGTAACTTCTGTGACTGGGAAAGTATTTGAAAGGTTATTAATATTTAGGAATTCATTGGGAAGAACATTGTTATTAGCAAAAATCAAACTCAACTTAAAGGGATACTATAGGCACATAGACCACTTCAGCTCACTGAAGATGTCTGGGTGCACTGTCCCAGACCCTTTAACTGTTTTTTAATAAACTGCAATAATTACCTTTCAGGGTTAACTCCACCTCTAATGGCTGTCTACCAGACAAACACTAGAGGGACTCCCGGGTTGTTAGGCGACTTTTGGTCGCCTAACTGACGCTGGACATTGTCACGCTATGCATGAGGACATCCAGCGTCACCCAAAACCCCATAAGATAGCATTGTATAATGTTTTTCTATGGGAGAAGTCCTAATGCAAGCGCTGAGATCGTGTCACATGCGCGTTAGGTCCCCCTTGCTGGCACTATAGTTTCCCTTTAATTGCGTTCTACGAAGAAGTAAGTTGAAGTATAGATCAGGGTGTTGCAGTGGATGTGATCTATTTGGATTTTGCCAAGGCATTTGATGTGGTCACAATAGGTTAAACTAAAAGAAATTGTTCTAGATGAAAACTCTTGTTCTTGGGTAGAACATTTGCTTAAGGATAGAGTACAACGAGTTGTCATTAATGGTACATTTTGAAGCTGGGCAAAAGTGGTAAGAGGTGTCCCTCAGGGTTATGTTCTGGGTATACATTTATTTAACATATTTTTAAATGATCTTGAAATATGCATTAAAAGTCATGTTTCAGTGTTTGCAGATGAAACAAAAACTCTGTAAAGTAATACAATGTCGTGAGCAGGATATTGCTTCGCTGCAGAGGGATTTATATAGATTGGAAGACTGGGCACTCAAATAGCAGATGAAATTTAATGTAGATAAATGCAAGTTATTATGCACTTCGAGGTAGAAACATAGAAACATAGAAACATAGAATGTGACGGCAGATAAGAACCATTCGGCCCATCTAGTCTGCCCAATTTTCTAAATACTTTCATTAGTCCCTGGCCTTATCTTATAGTTAGGATAGCCTTATGCCTATCCCACACATGCTTAAACTCCTTTACTGTGTTAACCTCTACCACTTCAGCTGGAAGGGTATTCCATGCATCCACTACCCTCTCAGTAGGGAGGTAAAGAATGCTCAAGCAACTTACACCGTGAATGGCAGTCAACTAGGGATAACAACACATGAGAAGGATTTGGAGTTTTTATAGACAACAAACTGGGCAACGATGTGCAATGTACCTAAGGCAAGTAATGTATTGTCATGTATAAAAAGGAGCATTCATTCTCTAGATGAAAATATAATTTTGCCTCTTTATAAATCAAAATAATATGACAAATAAACACAAAAACAATTGAAAAACAGGCTTTATCCATCTGTACTATGCAATAACAGGCCGCATCAAATAGATACTGGATTATAATGAGTGGTATAGCTTATATGGCATTGGAAACATGGTAGGCAGTAGCTAAGGGGAGCTGGGGTAACCTCAAACACCTCCTGCAATGAAATGTCATGCCGTCACCTGACACCCTTGCTGACTTTCAGAGTCCCATAAAAAGACTGAGTCCTGGCTTTCCAGAACAGGCCACTCCGCTGGCCCCAGGCCTCCACAAGTCCTACTGCTCCAGACAAACATGGCTCCGTGAGGAAAATCCCAGAAGGCTGTACACGGCTTGGGTTTGTTCTTGCTCCCTCCGGGGATGTGGGATGTGCATTGGGGTTATCCCCTTTGTGGCCCTCAGCCTAGGAATGCAGTAGCGGGCACTGGGAAATGCAGAACATTGACGGTTGATCTGTAGGTGGACTTTCCTCCCATGCTGCTCTCCAGGGCGAGAGCAGGTAGAGGCTTCTAATCAGTGCAAGCTGTGGGGTGCTGAGCAACGGGAGGCAAACATTTGTGCATGTTGTCTCCTCAACTTTCCTTCGCATTCTGAGCCTGTCTGCACCTCAATTTCAGCCAAAAATCATGAAAGTTTGTCTTTTTTTATGCTAGAATCGTCTCCTACAGGCATTGTGCGCTGGCGGCAAGTAGGCGTCTGCCATCTTAGCTCTGGTGGTAAGACAGTGCGTGGGCAAAAGGAAATTTGGAGGATCACAATTCCACTCATGTTAGGTAAGTCAAGCCTGTGGGAGTGTGCCTGGATCCTGACAGCTATCACTTGCTCCAGCAGTACAGCCAGCAAGAGATCGTCCACCTCTCTTTACCCCTTAAGGACCAAACTTCTGGAATAAAAGGGAATCATGACATAAACTCGCATCAATAGATAGGCCACAAGTCTCTGTCAGAGTCGGGTTGCCTGTTGGTCAACTAAAAACCCTCTGGGTGGGTCTCCGATAAACCCTGATACTCTCCAGTACTCAGTTCTTTAATTTGGTTGGGCAGGATATCAGAAAAACAGAAAAACAGCATAATAGGTCTCTCATGGAGCTTGTACTTAGTGCAACCATTTAGCTCGGCGGCCAGGTCCCCCCTCCCCGCTATCATTTCCAATGCTGACCCAAACAAATTAAATTGAGTTTCTAGTCAGTGAACCAAGTAAGGAGCCAAGCTCAAGAATTACAGATTTAAATACAGGTTTTGTAATACTAGATTTGTTTGCGCAGATGAATCTGAATAGTGCAGGGAGCATTTGACACAGCCACAGCAGAAACATTACAGGAACACACAACATGTGAAATTAATCTGTATGGGCAAAATCAGGAACTGCGGGAATTTTCCCACCAGTACATTCTTAATAAAAATAGCTATTTTGTATTTAACATTATTTGTGTTTACTGTGTCTTTATACATTATTTGTGTTGCAGAGTGCTCTTCCTGATCATTGGGTTGTGATTGCTGAGACCATACAATCTCATTATGGTACCAGCATAACCCTAACAGTATACTTGTAGGCGATCCTAGCAAATGCATGCCCAGTCCCAGGTTAGGTACAGTAATGTGCAAGTAAAGACAATCAATGGTTTTCATTAAATCCCTGGCCAGGTGTAACCCAGATTAATATGTCTAGATATCACTGGGGAGAGACCAACTGTATTATATTACCATGGTCATAGTCCCATTGTACAGAGCTACGGAATTTGCTTGCGCTATATAAATAATAAAATAATATAAATAATAATAGTCTTCAAATGCAGCTACCAGCTTTACTAATACTATTATTTTGTACGTAAACCGCGAATGTACCAGATGAACAACACCAAAACTACATGTACTGTTTACCCAGATATTTGTCAGCCATTACCTTTAACACATTAGGTTACATGTCACATCATGACAATCCACCAATTGCAAACTTTCCTGAGCTTTTCTGCCAATAAATGATGCAACATTCCTATCTGATACCTTTGAGCACTAAGTATTCCGTAAACACACAGTAACCTTCATGTCCCTGAGCTATGTAAGCGTTGATGTGAGGCCTGAATAGTGTAAGGCTATAGTGCAGTCACTCTGCATGAGCCATATAAGACCTATGTATTACTTTACATATGTATATCAAAGGTCTCCAGCTGAAACTGAATGCTAAATCATATGACACTCAGCTAGCTGGGTTCAGTAATCTGTATTGCTGAATGTATGTGAATTGGATTTAAGTAACTATATATTGCAATAACACAAACTGTATTGCTTTTGATGTAAAATAAAGTTGCCATCAGCAATTTCAGAGCTGGTTGTGCTTGTTAAGGTGCAATTAAGAGACACTTTATTATCCTCTTAGTACACAGGGAAACCTCCCTATAATATGCTATTGGACTCCGGTCCTCTAACAGTGCAGTATTTTTGATTATTGGAGATTAGATTAACCCCTTACCACTGGCTTTAACTTTTTAATTTTTTTAAATTTATTCTGTCTAATAAAGTCCAATTTTAAATTACCTTAATAATGAAGTTGTTTATTCTTTTATTTATATTTATTTTCATTTTCTCATGAAGTGACTTAACTATTCCAGATAAGCCTTATAGGTATAATAGATTTTAGTTGTCTGGTGTTTGAATTTTGGGTAATCCCCTGTTACAGGTCAGGTGACTACACACGACTACTATTACCCCTAGAGGAGACTTTCTTCTTCTTTGTATCGGTTTTTACCTAACGGCGTAATTCACTGCAATAATCACTGCAATGGCATTTACTGAGGTAAAATAAGAAAGAATTGTCACTTCTCTGGAAATAACAATTCCTCTTTAATGGACTCAGGACTGTAACTCCTGCTAATTTCAGGCAGCAGTTGACTGTTAGACCCTAAGAGGTAATAGCTTTCTTTAAAGGTTTACTCTGAGCAACATAACAACTACAGCCTACCAGTAAGGGCATTTTCTGGTATGGGCACAAACCATTTTGAAAGTTTAAAAAATTGTTAAGTAACTCTTTGATTTGCTAGCATAAAACTGGACAGTATAAGCACTGTAACAATTTCATTTATTTTGACTTGTTATTGTGCCGGTAGTCACCTGGCACTGTCCCTCCATTCAATGTTAGACCATTTTTGAGTAGCTTAACACTAAATAAGGGTCCCTTTTTTCCATAGCCCCACTCCCCTCCCACTGGAGGTATGGCTAAGGCAGAGATTACATACTTACCACATATCAATTCATTATTGTTATTATTGGCATTTATATGGTGGTGGGAGTGTCATGGTCTGGGCCTGCATGAGTGCTGCCGGCACTGGGTAACTACAGTTCATTGAGTGAACCATGAATGCCAGCATGTACTGTGACATACTGAAGCAGAGCATGATCCCCTCCCTTCGGAGACTGGGCCGCAGGGCAGTATTCCAACATGATAATTACCCCAAACATACCTCCAAGACAACCACTGCCTTGCTAAAGAAGCTGAAGGTAAAGGTGATGGACTGGACAAGTATGTTTCCAGACCTAAAACCTATTGAACATCTGTGGGGAACCTCAAACGGAAAGTGGGGGAGCGCAAGGTCTCTAACATCCACGAGCTCTGCGATGTCGTCATGGAGGAGTGTAAGAGGACTCCAATGGCAACCTGTGAAGCTCTGGTGAACTCCATGCCCATGAGGGTTAAGGCAGTGCTGGAAAATAATGGTGGCCACACAAAATATTGACACTTTGGGCCCAATTTGGACATTTCCACTTAGGGTTGTACTCACTTTTGTTGCCAACGGTTTAAACATTAATGGCTGTGTGTTGAGTTACACTGTTATACAGGCTGTACACTTACTACTTTACATTGTAGCAGAGTGTAATTTCTTCAGTGTTGTCACATGAAAAGATATAATAAAATATTTACAAAAATGTGAGGGGTGTACTCACTTTTGTGAGATTGAGCAGTTACAGTGCATACAGTGTCCCTATAATCTGTGTGTGCCTTTATATAGTTTTTAAATTTTTCACTTTGCAAGGTTAAAGCGGCACTGTCATGCCGAATCCCGTTTTTTTTTTAACCCCCCTCCCGCCTCCACTACATCTAATTGACCCACTAGTCACCCCCAAATGCCCCTTGGCCCCCCATATTACCTATTTTTAAATCTTTATTTTCTGCCCCGATCTATATTCCGGGCGCCGCCATCTTTGTGTGGGTAGATGAAGTCCCTGTGGGACACGTCATCTGCCCACACTAGATAGACTGTGAGATTCCCGCACATGCCCAGTGAAACACCTGGACATGCGAACGGGAATTTCATCTATTCATTCATTCATCAGACAGACGAATGAGTGAATAGAAATATCAGCCGAACAAACTAACACAATGTATCAGTGTTAGTTTGTTCGTTCAGTTTATTACAAGGAGGACAGTAGGTCCCCCCCCTTATTGTTTTATTAGGGCCCCCACCCATTGCGCAGGGGTGGGGGCCAGGGGGGGAGGACAGTAGGTCCCCCCCTTATTGTTTTATTAGGGCCCCCACCCACCGCGCAGGGGTAGGGGCCGGGGGGGACAGAAGTTCCCCCCCATATCTTTATTTAGGGCCCCCACCCACCGCTCAGGGGTGGGGGCCGGGGGGAGGACAGTAGGTCCCCCCCCCTTATTGTTTTATTAGGGCCCCCACCCACCGCGCAGGGGTGGGGGCCAGGGGGGGAGGACAGTAGGTCCCCGCCCTTATTGTTTTATTAGGGCCCCCACCCACCGCACAGGGGTGGGGGCCAGGGGGGGAGGACAGTAGGTCCCCCCCCTTATTGTTTTATTAGGGCCCCCACCCACCCACCACGCAGGGGTGGGGGCCAAGGGGGGAGGACAGTAGGTCCCCCCCATATCTTTATTTAGGGCCCCCACCCACCGCTCAGGGGTGGGGGCCAGGGGGGCCAGTAGGTCCCCCCCATCTTTATTTAGGGCCCCCACGGGCATGGGGGGGGGTTATTAGTTTTTTTTTACAGTGAGCAGCTATAAGCTGCTCACTGCTTACTACGCATTTAATTTACTAATACTAAGTAATCTTTACTTAGTATTAGTAAAGTTGGCTGTTAGACCAATTTAGGTCTTTCAGCCTTTTAGTAGATAGCTCCCTGATACCGTGGGAATTAGGGAGTTATCTACTAAGCGGCTGCAAGATGCAGCCACAGCAAGAATAGGATCGGAGTTTCATTCATTCGAATTAAATTACGATCCGAATAAAGTGCCGAATTGTGTTCTAAAAGAAACGAACATACTGTTCTCATTCAGTTAGAATGCAATTCGGCAGTTTTGTGTAAAGTGACAGGAAGCATTGTGGGAACACAGAGGAAAGCTAGGGATCATGGGAAAATTGCTCTGACCAGCGGAAATGAAGCACACTTTGCTCCTCCGCTGGTCAGAGCTGGTCAAGCGGAGGAATCCTCCATAAGGCAAAGAGTCCCTACTTTGTCTTATGATTTTAAAGAAAACTAAAGAAGACAGGAAGAAAAGAATAACAGATCCTGAGAGAGGGGGAGAAGAGGAAGAGATTGAGGAAAGGTAAGTTCGGCATGACAGTGCCGCTTTAAGAGACAAGGTTTACACAACCTTGACTATTGTATATATACCAAAACATCTGCACAGAATATGGGCTGGACCTCCCTGAGTCCAGATGGGAGATACCACAAAGGGCTGTTGAGAATGAGAGGGCTAAGATCATGGCCAGAATTAAGTTTTTATATAATGGCCAGAATTAAGTTTTTCAGAAATGTGAGCTCTTCTGTGCCTTCGCTCCCACGTGCATCAGTGAGTCTTGGGTGCCCATGTCTCTGATGCCGGTTCACCAGTTGTCCTTCCTTGCGCTATTTGTGGTATGTTTTAATCACTGCATCCCAGTAACACCTTACAAGACTTGCCATTTTGGAGATGCTCTGACCCAGTCATCTAGCCATTACCATTTTATAAATTTGTTCTGCTTCCAAAACATGAAAATCAGGAACTGACTGCTCACTTGTTGCCCAAGATCTTTTGCCCTTTTACGGGTGCCATTGCAACGATATAATCAATTGTATTCACTTCACCAGTCAATGGTTTTAATGCCATGTCTGATCAGTATATATATATATATATACATTTACACACACATATATACAGTAAACATTGAAACATAGAATGTGACGGCAGATAAGAACCATTCGGCCCATCTAGTCTGCCCAATTTTCTAAATACTTTCATTAGTCCCTAGCCTTATCTTATAGTTAGGATAGCCTTATGCCTATCCCACCCATGCTTAAACTCCTTTACTGTGTTAACCTCTACCACTTCAGCTGGAAGGCTATTCCATACATCCACTACCCTCTCAGTAAAGTAATACTTCCTGATATTATTTTTAAACCTTTGTCCCTCTAATTTAAGACTATGTCCTCTTGTTGTGGTAGTTTTTCTTCTTTTAAATATAGTCTCCTCCTTACTGTGTTGATTCCCTTTATATATTTAAATGTTTCTATCATATCCCCCCTGTCTCGTCTTTCCTCCAAGCTATACATGTTAAGATCCTTTAACCTTCCTGGTAAGTTTTATCCCGCAATCCATGAACCAGTTTAGTAGCCCTTCTCTGAACCCTCTCTAAGGTATCAATATCCTTCTGAAGATACGGTCTCCAATACTGTGTACAATACTCCAAGTGAGGTCTCACCAGTGTTCTGTATAATGGTATGAGCACTTCCCTCTTTCTACTGCTAATACCTCTCCCTATACAACCAAGCATTCTGCTAGCATTTCCTGCTGCTCTATTACATTGTCTGCCTACCTTAAGTCATCAGAAATAATCACCCCTAAATCCCTTTCCTCATATGTTGAGGTTAGGACTCTATCAAATATTATGTACTCTGCCCTTGGGTTTTTACGTCCAAGATGCATTATCTTGCACTTATCCACATTAAATGTCAGTTGCCACAATTCTGACCATTTTCTAGTTTACCTAAATCATTTGTCATTTGGCTTATCCCTCCTGGAACATCAACCCTGTTACATATCTTAGTATCATCAGCAAAAAGACATACCTTACCATCAAGACCTTCTGCAATATCACTAATAAAAATATTAAAGAGAATGGGTCCAAGTACAGATCCCTGAGGTACCCCACTGGTGACAAGTCCAAGCTTCGAATATATTCCATTAACTACAACCCTCTGTTGCCTGTCACTCAGCCACTGCCTTACCCATTCAACAATATTGGAATCCAAACTTAAAGATTGCAGTTTATTGATAAGCCTTCTATGTGCAACAGTGTCAAAAGCCTTACTGAAATCTAGGTAAGCAATGTCTACTGCACCACCCTGATCTATAATTTTAGTTACCCAATCAAAAAATCAATAAGATTAGTTTGGCATGATCTCCCTGAAGTAAACCCATGTTGTCTCTGATCTTGAAATCCATGTGTTTTTAGATGTTCATCAATCCTATCCTTTAACATGGTTTCCATCACTTTCCCCACTACTGAAGTAAGGCTTACTGGCCTATAGTTGCCCGACTCCTCCCTATTACCTTTCTTGTAAATGGGCACAACATTCGCTAACTTCCAATCTTCTGGGACTACTCCTGTTAACAATGATTGGTTAAATAAATCTGTTAATGGTTTTGCTAGTACACCACTAAGCTCTTTTAATAGCTTTGGGTGTATTCCATCAGGTCCCATTGACTTATTTGTCTTTACTTTTGACAGTTGAAATAGAACCTCTTCCTCTGTAAACTCACGTGTAATAAATGACTCATTTATCCTTTTTCTCAACTGAGGTCCCTTTCCTTCATTTTCTTCTGTAAATACAGAACAAAAATATTCATTGAGGCAGTCAGCCTGACCTTTATCCTCTTCTACATACATTCCTTCTTTTGTTTTTAATCTAACTAATCCTTGTTTTACTTTTCTTTTCTCATTTATGTATCTAAAAATGTTTTATCCCCCTTTTTTACTGACTGTGCTATTTTCTCTTCTGTGTGTGATTTGGAAGCTCTTATAACTTGCTTAGCCTCTTTCTGCCTAATCTTATAGATCATTTTGTCTCCCTCACTCTGGGTTTTTTTATAATTCCTAAATGCTAACTTTTTGTTTTTAACTATTTTGGCCACATCTGCGGAGTACCACAGTGGTTTCTTGAATTTTTTGCTTTTACTGACAATAAAACAGTATATCTTAAAACAGAGGATTTCTAAATGGAGCCAGAACACACCCTTAGGATGAAGGGAGCCATAACCACAGTGTGGTGGGTTATAGATGCTTGTGTCACACTGACTACAAATGTGTCTATTTACAGTTACTAATTAAGACCAGTTGGATGTTATTTCACAGGCTTGTTATGGAAACCATGTATGGTATTTTGACAATGTAAACCATGACAATTTAATATCTAATTTGGGATAGCTAACTTTCAAACATATTCATTGATTGCAAACTGCAGTAAACAGGAAATCTGCAAGAAGCCTGGAAGAAGAAATAATAAACTCAATATATTGTATCTCCTCTTTTCACGGGTAGGGCTATTTATTTTCCTTTTTGGGCATGGAATCTTAGGGGTAAATGCAATCCAGCACTGGCAACTAATCAATATTTCTTTCTGTATTTCAGCCACAACAGTTTTCAAAGTGATCACTTTAATGAAAATGTCAATTTAAGATTTCAATCACTCAACACTTTCAAATAGAGAAAATAAATTGTAAAGAACCACTTCCTGGTTATTTTCTTTATAAATTGAGCGTTTTAGTGAAACCCAGAGATATGGCTAAGGCAGGCATTACACAGTTCCTTCTAGCCATACCAATTCATACCAGCAATGGGTGCTGTGTCAGCTGACACTCTTAGCCTATCATTGCCACCTAATGTTTCTCAGGCTAATGCTTCCTCATTAACCCAAGCACCACATATGGATTAGCTTGCCAAGGACTCTTTAGCATTAAAACATTAATAATTGTTTAACTCTGAATAGAAGGATGGCACCAGGGGCCTCCAGACACTATAACTACTTCAGTTAGTTGAAGTAGATGCAAGGCCTACAGTGTCCGTTTTACGCTTATGTTTAACATGAGCTATGGAGCCATTTTTCACAGAACCAATATGGGTCAACATGTTGTGAAAAAATATTGGAAGTGGATTGTTATTGCTTCAATATTATTAACTCCTTTACTACCAAGTATTTTTTTTTATTGAAGAAATATTAGCTTAACACATATTTAAAGCAAGGAATGCATAGCTTACATATAAACATATCATAAATCTGCAATTTTATGTATATATTGCTTTGCAGACAAATGTACAAATGGCACTTATTTTTAGCCTTTAGAAAAATATTTGGGTCTATTTATCTTGCAATATTGCACACAGAGTCTGAACTGTTAGTATAAAAGCAAAAATGTAATTTTTCTCACATACAGTGCATGTGAGAAAAATGCATAAATAAAAGTAATTACGAGTAGTACAACTTACTAAAAATGGCAACAGAATGTAAACAGAATGTCTGCAGTTAAATCATATATTTCTAAAATTAAACAAATAGCAATCTTTATCTGTCTCTGGACTGCTATAGTAATACTATCAGTGAAATTGTCAAATCCATTCAAGCTGGTTTTAGCTCATCATGTGCCCTCTAGAATAGAGTAACATGCATTTAAATAAGGGTAAGTGGGCTTTATGGACTAGATTTCATTCTGCAAAATACATGATTGAAAATAAAAACTGATTTAGGTAGCAAAGTGATTAAAGGGATTCTCTAGTGCCAGGTAAATAACCCCAATTTCCTGGCACTAGAGAATCCTGGAGTGCCCCCTCCTTCCCTCCCGCCCCATCCCACATTGCTGAAGGGGTTAAAAACCCTTCTGACACTTACCTGAATCCAGCGCCGATGTGCCTCGGCGCAGGGACAGGCCCCGCCTATGCCCCTCCCCTGCTGACGGCAGCCGGTGGGGGAGACCTAATGCGCATGTGCGCATTAGACCTCCCCATAGGAAAGTATTATTTAATGCTTTCCTATGGGGATTCCGGCAACGCTGGAGGTCCTCATGCATAATGCTAGGACGTCCAGCGTCGTTTAGAACATGACAAAAGTTGGCTAAGTCCCTTGTAGACAGCCATTAGAGGAGGACTTAACCCTGCAAGGAAAATATTGCAGTTTATGAAAACTGAAATAATTACACTTGCAGGGTTAAGGGTGAAGGGAGTTGGCACCCAGACAACTTCAGTGAGCTGAAGTGGTCTGGGTGCCTCCAGTGTCCCTTTAATGGCTCACTGGCAAGAGCTAACGCAATGATACATATTAGACATTAGATTGCAGTGTGTTCCATTGTTTATTACTTTGTTGTAAAATCATATTCTTTGTGGTCGGTCTGAGTTATTTTCGAAAGCGCTGAGATGGATATATCCTCACGTCATCCATAATCTTGCTATGGGGTTATTCAATTCACAACAATATGGTATTTAGTGTTTAATGCTGACAGTGGCTTACTCACTATGAATTCTACCTGTAAAGATATATCCCGCTTCAGTTTACTACATAGGTAAATGCTCACACAGTGTTTAAATGACGATTGCTGCTCTGAAATAAAAGAAATGACTGCACTTATTGCTCCCAAGCAAAAGATGGGGAGCTACTACTTTCCCTTTACCGACCATAATCTGATAATGAATGGAATGGAATGCAAAGGCATTCATGATTCCCTTTTATTCCCAAAGTTTGGTCCTTAAGGGGTTAAAAGTGAATGTGTTTATTTAGTCACACTGTCATTTAGTCTCTTCTACAAAGTATTGAGCACACTGTGATAAAATAATGTATGTAATTACTTCAATCATCAAATATGTCTTTGTACTTCCGTGACAGTACATTTTCCTTACGCGAAATCTTGTGATCCTTGTAATATTTTGCTTCAGGACTCATTTATCAGTCAAAATGACCTGTAGGTCAACTGAAAATACATTGCATCCATTTAAATTTAGTAAAAGATAGTGATAGGTGTTTTGCAGAATATGTGCAATCTTATCAGAAGAAATTACTCAGGAAAGATAGTGTCACTGCAAATAACGTGGTTGGACTTTGGATTTTTAGTAAGTAAAAAAAAAAATCAAAGCTTGCTCTGTCCATTGAAAATGTAACAACGGGTAGAACCTCTTACGTAGCTTACAAATAATGGAAATGCAACGGTTGAGACAAGAACAAATAACTTTATTGATTAAATCATAAAACGATAAAAATTCCTACAAGGAAGAAGGGGTGATGATCAAAGAGTCACAGGAGATTGTTACTCTCGGTGTCATTCTAAACGTCGTATTAATCAAGCAGTAGTTAATCATTCACTATAAAATCTTCTATAAAAAAAACTGACTAATTATTTACCGTACAACAGTCGTTGCTTTAAAATCGTTTTGATGCATCTTAGATATATTTATCTTTAAAAATATGTGAACAGAGGATTTGTATGTCATTCCTATGCCCTCATCACTCTTGGTCATAAAAGTCATAAATTATAAAACTTAAACTTTTCGTAATTGTAAATTTTTTTGAACTTTTCCTGTATAATAATCAAAACCGTTTTAAAAAAATCCTAAATTACTAGCTAACTTAGGTGAAACTGATCTTGCAGGATATGAACCCTGGGTTAGAAGGGGTGTAGATTCTATTGGAGGCCTTGTTATTAGTGGTCAGTAATCTGTTGACTTGTGGAGTTTGTTTTTCTATTTTCGATCAATTTAGTGTTTCTCCCCTTTATCAGCTATAGTCTCCTAGGCTGTAGTTAATTGCTTGTATCTATTAATTGCTAGTTAGTGAGTTTGGTGCTTGTTTATTGGTATTCATGATCATCATGTGCATTTGAAACATGTAGAATCTGTTTTCCTGATAATGCAGGCTTGCTTTTGGGGTATTCTGGTCCGTCATTACCTTGCTATATGTTCTTTGTTCCATGTTTGAGGGTGGATAATGTTTATTTTGAATCTTTAGTATACAAGAATATTGCATTTCATTATTAATCTACAAGAATGTTGTCTTTGAAAAATTCAATTTTATTTTTTTACATCTTTATGATTTAAGCCCCATTCAAGGTGATTTAGATCAGGGGTACCCAAACCAGTCCTGGATCACCAACAGTCAGGATTTATGTATTTCCCTTTTTTAATCTAATGGTGTTACTGGCAAAACCTGGACTGTTGGTGGTCCATGAGTACTGGGTTTGGGAATACTGCGTTAGATCACAAGGACATCAAAACATAAGGTAATTGACCAGATGCACACATTGACTGATCCCAGCAGCTCCTCACTGGACCTGGATGGACCTGTGTGTATGATTTTGTGAATCGGGAGTCTGTGTATGCATACATGCATGTGTCGGGAAGTATGTGTGTGTATATGAATGTGTGTATTTTTATAAGACTGTGTGTGTTTGTGTGTTTGCTTATATAAATATATATGTATATGAATGTATGTGTACATGAGTGTATATGCATGTGATTTCCCTAACAAAAGATGGTAGTAAGGTTTATAGTGAGAAATGAAAGAAAATTCTACAGTTCGGAGGGTGCCAAAATACATTTCTGCCCCAGGTGATGTGTAACTTAGGTATGCCTCAGCAAACCATTATAAAAACACACCCAAACTGTACAACACAAATAAAAACCAGGACAAAAAATACTTCTAGAAGTAAATAGACTCATGTCAAAAGCAAAACCTGCTGAAACTTGCATACCTCGTAAAATACCACTTCATGGAATCAGTACAGGCTGGGCTGAGCCCTGGTTGTGCGTCGCCAGTGACATGGACTGGCAGGACCATGCAGGACGATTCAGGACGATGCAGGACCATGCAGCACCATGCAATACCCTGCATCATCCTAGTGACCACCGCACAGTGGAGCGTGTCTATTGATCCGTGTGTTTTTTCCTGTGCCAGAGACCATAAATCCTGGGTACGTATGCCTTGCTTGGGCTGTCACTTAAATATTACTATTTCAAGCAATACATAGTTTAAACCTTTATTTATTAATTTAATAGTCTGATTTTATTCCATGTAAAAATATTCTCAGAAGCAATGCAAGTAAAAAAGAAAGTTTCATATTGTGAGCAAAAAAAAAAAAAAAGAGAATTCTCATACAAGGTCACTAATTAAAACATTTCTAAATCATAAAAAATAAGCCAAGGAAGCCAGGGCAATTTTGTGTGCACATATCATTACATTCTAACAAAATGTATCTGTGAAGAAAATAGACTTATGTTCGGTATTGTCTTCTTTAATTTGTGACTTTCTGCTGTATTTCGTTTTTTTTAAATTTATTGGTTCAGTAGATTAAACTACCGAACACCGTCCTGGTTCATTATCTTCAAAGGGAACCGTCTATTAAGCTCTTTGGGCGGCCGAAGTTTGTATAGTCGAATGACACGTGGAAGAGAAAATGGCGACCATCTAGTTAGCACGAAAGGAGGCAGTGGAACTTGGTCGTCGAGTGTCTGGAACTAAAATCGGACACTCGACGTACCGAACACCGCTGAAACATATGAACTCCTGCTTCCTTTTGTTGTCGAACAGCTAGGAGAGCGCCATTCAGTAGTTTGATTCATACGAACACGGGGAACAATCGCTCCTATGAGCCTGGAGGCTCCATTCGTGCCTTTATTCGTTTTTATGCTGTTTTCTGAATTGACCGACCGCACACACTGAATTCATGGAACTGTTTTGGGCAGGAGCCTCGTGTGCGGTCGGTGAACTAAGACTTCCACACTTTTTGAGAACCCCTAAACCGATCTGGGTGAAATTTGAATATGGTGGTCTCCCAGATCGGGGTTATCAGGGGACATGTTGTGGGGATACCTTGTGTATAAAGGGGTGTTCCAAGTTTTGGGGAAATTGTGTGCCCTTTGCCTGGAGATAATTGGGTTATTCCTTAACTTATCTCATTATCTCCCAGGCAGAGGAAGGGAGGGTTTTACTGTAAATCTGCATTATGATTGCTTGTTTCTTTTGTTTACTGTGGGAGGTCCTCTTGCAGGAGGATTTCCATAAAAGCCAGTGTGGCATCAATAAAACATTATTCCTGTTGTACCCTTCATGAAGTCTAGGCTCATGCTTGGGTAACCTTTTATTTGCTGGGAAGATTCGTCTTGGAAGCTGCATTCATCTACATTATTCCTCTACACCCTAACTGCAACTATAATCACTTATGCTCAGCTATTGGGAAAGGAATAGAAGAACTCAGTACCATAACCACTGAGGTTCTTAACAGTATCGATAAGTTCATTTGTTTTTGAAAAATCTCAAAATCCATCTCGTAAGACACAAATTTCAACACAGAAAAAGCAGATTAAAATGACTGTGCATGTACTTTTCGTTGATTACAAATAATCTAATGACCTGCATGAAGCCTGACTCAATTTAATAAATATTTTAAAAGATTAGGTTTTAAGAGTAACAGCATTGCTTTCCCCTATGTAAACATAATGGGTGGAATATGTAGTAATCATTATCATAGAAGAAAACAACACAAGCACTGGCTGTAACGTATATGATTTTGTAACTATGTAGCATGGTTAGCTTTGGCATGCATTATCAACCACACTCTTTGGCAAGTTGGATATCAGGTCAAAGAGGGGTGGATGGGTAAGGTCAGAGCTACTGGTCGGGTGTGTCAACAACAATGTGCTTACATGGCAAATATTCACCCCTGATCATGGCACCACTGAGAGAAAGCAGCCTGTTCCTTGCTTTCTTAGATTATGTGCTCCTGGTGTCAAGTACAATGTCGTAATCCCATGGTGGCACTTTGATTCATATAAAAAGGGATCAGGTGAGTACTAAAGGCATTCTGTGAACCAAGTAGATCAGTAGACATGTGCAATTTGTTTCGGTCCGAATATGAATTTGGACGAATTTCGGGGGAAATGCCGAATTGCCGAGGTCCCGAAGTTCTGAAACTACCGAATTTCCGAAGTGCCGAAGTTCCAAAGTGCTGAAGTGCCGAAGTTCCGAAGTGTCAAAGTGCCGAAGTGTCGACGTACAGTATTGCCTAAGTACTAATATACTTACCCAGTGAAAGAAGAAGAATGTTACATTGTATACAATTTTAAATAAAAAGTATACAAACATAGCCAAAATTCAGCTGTAAGTGTTTGCAACACTTACAACAATCAAGTAACATACATTCATATAAAATGTAAGTTACTTAGCCAATCAATGTAATGACAGGAATAAATAAGTAGATAACTCCCTAATTCCCACGCTCTTTCAGCCAAATTTACTAATACTAAGTAAAGATTACTTAGTATTAGTAAATTATGCCCCTACTCGCTATACCGCGAGTAGGGGCATGTCTAGTAAACAGTGAGCAGCCTGCGGCTGCTCACTGTTAAAAAAAAAAAATAGGGTCCCTCCTTACCACAGGCTGCTCACAGTTTAATAGACATGCCCCTACTCGTGGTATAGCGAGTAGGGGCATAATTTACTAATACTAAGTTATTTTTACATAGTATTAGTACCTTTTAGTAGATAACTCCCTAATACCGTGGGAATTAGGGAGTTATCAACTAAGCGGCTGCAAGATAAGTCCCGAAGTGCCAAAGTCCCGAAATGCTGAAGTTCCAAAATGCCGAAGTGCCGAAGTGCTGAAGTTCTGAAGTGCCGAAATGCTGAAGTTCCGAAGTGCTGAAGTGCCGAAGTTCTGAAGTGTTAAAGTGCCGAATTGCCGAAGTCCCGAATTGCGAATGTCACGAATTTCGGAATGCCGAACCGAAACCAAAAATTTCCCCCATGCACATGCCTATAGATCAGTTATTAATTATTTTAAGAGAGGTGGTTGTAACCTGACCTTCTCGCTCTTCAGCAGCACTCCATGCATGATTCTGAAGCCTGAGGTTCATGCCAGGTACCCTATCAATGGGTTGACTTGCCCAAATGTGCTAGATTTTAATATCCAAATATATATCTACAGAGCCTTTCTCAACTTACTTCTCCAGTATAATATATTTGGGTTGATAAGAGCTAACAGATAAGAACTTTGGACATGTGATAATGATCTAGACTTTTCAGCATGTTCTTCAGGTTCACAGAAAAGCTTAAATACAATGCAGATGAAGCTGAGTTATTTATAGTTGGTCAGATAACAAGGTCTAGATATGGGAAAAATACAACATCGTGCCAACTATTCCAGATGGAGGTTGAGGCTCCATGAGTTTAACAGTGAATGACATCTGAGGCAAAGGTTACATCAGGATATAGAACATGACAAACAAGGTCAAAGTCAATGATAGGAACATGTAGAGTTTATATGAGAACACTGGTCTCAATTTAAAGGGACTCTGTCATGTATATCACAGCAGTGTCCAATTTTAATGTGCAAACTGTTTTATTTATACATTGTGCTTACTAAATAACCAACACATGTATAGATATGCAGATATAAAACAAAATAAAATACTTAAGTTATCTTTGGTTCCATCCTGGTTTGTAATACCTGGTTTTGGGACACACCAGCTTTGTACTCAAGTCTTTGGTCTTAGAATGCCAGTCTTAGAATGCAAGAAATGCCCATGTAGCTACCTGTTGCCTCAGCAACCAGATATGGATAAAATATGCCAAGACTGGGTTCTTGTGAGATAATACAATACAGCAGATTTACACTCATGTAGCCAAAAACACTTATAAAGATGTGATTAAAGTCCTAGACAGGAAAATGCATAAGAAGATGTTTTTAAAAACAGTAGACACAACATCTGGAAAACACAAAATTTTACATTAATTGCTAAATCATTGAAATGTGCCACTCTGCCATGTTGAGTAAAAATGTTAAGGCGTTTATGATATTTCTAATGATAAATATGTACATTATCAATGTGTTTTTGTTTCTTGGAGCAGAAAAGCCATCTTTCCTACTTGCACATATTTGAATTCCGCTTTATTTTTCTAAATAAATGTTTATTAAGACAAAATGTTTGAGATACAGAAGAAAATTGAAGGATACATTAGCAGAACAAAGTAAGAAGAAATACCCTGCAATACTGGTAAGAGAGCTAGTAAGTAGGGCTTAATGATATGAATGTTCCAAAACTTTCAACAGCAATCAACATTCTCTTAAAGGGACACTTTAGTCACCAGAACAACTACAGCTTAATGTAGTTGTTCTGGTGAATATAATCATTACCTGCAGGCATTTTCATGCAAACACTGCCTTTTCTTAGAAAAGGCAGTGTTTACATTGCCCCCCTAATTGTTTACATTGCCCCCCTAATGCCCCCTAATGACACCTCCAGTGGCCATTCCTCAGATTTTATATCCCTTGTTCTGGTTCTGGTTCTAGTTCTAATTTTAATTTTATTTCCTCACATCTGTCTGGACACCCAACTGACCATGTGCCCGGTGTAAACAAAGTGCCTTATTGAAAGGCCAGATATATTGATCACTTCACGTGCACAGCCTGACCCAAAAAAGGTGGATATCCACCAAACTTAAGCATAGTTTTCGACCCTTACATAACCATGGTCATTGTCTACAGCCGATTGATCCATTTTAGATGTCTGGAGAAATATTACAGACTCTGCGCAGTCCGATACTTGGCACAAAATACTAAATCCTGTTCCACTTGTTACCACCTGCTTCACATTACATTTATATAGCTGTGAAAAATTAAAATAAAGAATTTTAAAAAAAAGAGCACAAAAAAAAGAGTTAAAAAAACACACATAAACTAGTGTATTGAGCATAATATTTACATTAGAATTATTTGTCTTGTGGAAGCAATTAGTTAAAACAGACAGCATTTAATCTATGGCTCTGTCTCTTTATATTAGTAGTACACTTGAAATATTGTACGCAGTGTAATGTGTATTGTGGTCAATATGAAGACAGACAAAAAGAGTATTAAGTTACTGTGTAACATTGCACATAAGACAGGATACCATTAATAAATAAGAGGTCATGCGTAGTTTAAGGTGTCATTCGTGTAATAAAGGAAGGTGTGCAAAATGTAAAAATGACACCAAATGAGAAAAGGATACAGGTATCCTATTGAGTCACTGTTGTACAATAGCATTGTTTTACTCTAATTTCCTAAATTCACTTACCCAAGTAATATCTGTAGCATTTGGCTCTGGATCTATTCAATACATTTAAAATGACAAATTAATGTGCAAAGTAAAAAATGAAAAAAGGTAATATTGGAACACAGTGACACCCACACTGCAAATAAATAAAAATGTAAGAAAATGCTGTGAAACAGCACTGTTTTCATTTGCAAGGCTACAGGGGCAGCATTTATGTTCTATGTTTTCTTTATTAGAATTAAGTAATTTTGGTGCTTACAGTGTCCATTTGAAACATATAACCGCTTGAAATGGTACTGGCCATATGTTGTGAGAATATGTGATGATCAATAAAAACTGAGACATACCGCACTCAAATACAAGACTCTACTGGACGCATATAGCAGATTCCAGACCAAATAGCTAAGGTGGTCTGCACATATTACAAAATTTCTATTCCTCATTGCCCCATCCTTCCTCCTCACCTAGACTGGGTGTAATGTATGCCATTTAGGATGACCTAGAGGCCAATATCACAAAAATGCTCTCTGAGGCCCCGGATGTGCTGGAGACACCCCTAATGATAGAAGAACTAGACTAGGCCGAAAATAATTACAAAAACATGTCCAGATGGACTTACCCTTCACTATTACAAACAATATGCTGACATTCTATATCCACACGTTCTGAAAGGTTTTAATTCTCTCACCCAGGGTCATGCCGTTCTCTTCCAGACTCTCATACTCGCGTACATAGATTATGAACAAGTACAGATAGATGGGTCATGTGGCAGACCTCCCTGCCTCTGGATTATTACTTAAAACCTATTTCGTCTGTTTGTTCGTCAGTTCCCGGTTGTTCGTATGTTTCCTGCTTGCATTCGTCAAAGACTAATAAAACTTCTGAATGGCAGGCCACCCAGCATGGAAGTGTGCTGCTTGTTAACCTTTCTGCCCTTATTAACATTGTGGTTAACCGCAGACACTTCCAACTCCCAAACGGTCAGCTGGGTGGTCATCGTTCGTATGAATGAACACGTGGCGGTGGCCATCTTGGACAGTCGAACGCCCAGCGGTGTTCGTCGACAACCACATGGAACTAATTTCGGACACTGCTTCCCACGAACACCGCTGAGATCACCAACCATCCCTCACTTTGTCCAAATCATACGAATGCCGTGCCGTTTGGTAAATTGACAATACACGAACATAACTGTACCAGATAGTAAACCCATTGAGCATCATTAATTTCATTGAATGCAGAATGTACAAACTTTAACTCCATGGTGATTAGACTATATGTATGGGATCTGAGCGCTGTTCAGTTATATCGAGCGCTCAGATCTAAGCTATCTGGAGATACGTTGAGTGTGGGGGTTCCGTTCTGTAAATTAGGAAGTATGTATTTTAATGTGTTTTTACTATTATTTTAAAATGGGGATATCCTCTGTCCCTGGAGGTAATTGAGTTACTTCAAGCACTTAACCCAATTATTTCCAGGATAGAGAGGAGGAGTTGTACTACTGATGTGGGAGTGTTTCCATACTGTACTTGTACGTGATTCCCTTGCTGGAAGACCTGCATAAAAGGCTGACATGTAGCCCCCATTAAACAGATCTGCATGACCCTCAACACAGAGCCTCTTCTCGTGCTTTGGGGGATAAATCGTTTGATTCCTGTTCAGCGCTTAGGAGTGTTCAGTAGTTGACTTCGTATTCGGGAAAAAAAACAGCTTTGGCGGCGTTAACCCCCTTCACCTATCCGGGGTGCCATTACAGGTCAGTCAGGGCCTTGCTATTGATGGCTCTTAGCAGGTAGGAAACTGGCAGTTAACAGCCCTTTGTCTGCTCCGCCCTCGCATATCCGGCTCACACTAGCACCTAGGATAGGTCTGTCCTCTTTTCCCTCCCTCCTTTATTCTCTGACTTTTAACGTAGAATTCCATTCAGGACTTGAGACTAGGGTTTTTATAGGCCATCTTGCACCAACCAACCAGCAATTCAGATGAAAAAGGGCAAGATCACACCGCTACACGACATTCCAGATAGCGCCCATAGTACATTAATGCAAAAACGCAGATATGAACAATTGAAACAGTTCATAACTCATATACCCCAATAACTAAGCCTACACTGGACATTGACTCCTTTCAAGCTCATAAGTGACAAACCAGACCCAATGACACACATCATTTTATACCTTGAGTCTACCCTCCATTACAGCAGAAATCCACCCTCCTCCTGCATGAGTAAATGGGAAACAACCATAGGGAAGACATTTTAACACCCAACCAGTGGAGTAAGATTTGTGATGTATAGTACACCATTGTGGGCTGGCAAGTAAGACACAGGAAATGGCATATAAAGTCTTATCCAAGTGGTATAGAACCCCACAACTTATACAGGCTATAAACCCCAGCATGGAGTGCTGGCACTGCTGTTTATCTCCCGGCATGTTCTTGCACATATGGTGAGATTCCCTGGGATAAAACTATTTTCTCTGTTTCTCTTCCACCAAACTATGGTTTGGTGGAACACTTCCAAACAAGTGGTCCCCCAGTATTGGCAGAGGGGTGTATCACCACCTCTGTGCCTTTGGTACATTAACATGGAGGACTTGAGACAACTGGAGGAACTAAACCTCACAGCAAAAGGCAGATCAAAGAATTATGCAAAAATCTTGACACAGTGGTTGAGTTTAGCCTATAAGGAAGACTTTCAGCAAATGTTAACATACAAAAGAGAGGTAGGGGGTCCTAACTGGGGGGCCAGGAGGTTTAAAAGTACAGGGAGTTGTGGTTCCAAGTCCTCATGAGACAGGGAAACTCAAGGCTGCGGGATGGGGTGAAGAATCCCCTTTGGGCCTGAGGTATGGCTTCAGGTCAGAAGAGTTACGTACTTGCAACCAGAGAGTCGCTGGGACAGGAGCTGCAACCTAATTAATGTGCATTGGTTTCCAATCCTTCTTTATGAAAACTGGGGGGAATTGTTTTATTTTTTACTTTTTTATTCAGTTGCCAAGTAAAGTTGTTAAGTGTGAATGGACTTACCATCCAATTAACATTGCGCAAGGACCTGAATTATTCAACTAAAGACCTCTTGACAACTTCATAAGAAAAAAAAAAATCTGATATTTAGAAAAATAAATAAATAAATTTTAAAAAGTAGGTCAGATTCTTAGTAAAAAGAAAAAGCTTTCATGAATCTTTTTATAACTTCCAGCCTGCAAGCAGTAGCTTGGATGCTGACCAAATTGTTACATTTCAGAGTGATTTTGTTTTACAACAGTTTTACCAACTGCACCGCCCTTTAAAAAGCCTGCAACGAGAATCAAGGCACACAACAAATGCAGAGAGTTTTAGAATATAATAACATATTACAGAGAATAAAATATGAGAAATACATTACTTAAAAAAAGAAGAAGAAAATAGTAATTGTTCATATTTCCTTTAGTCGTTCGTATTATTTTAACAGTCGTGTTCCATGCTGAATTCGTAGCCGTCCGTATGGTTTTCAATTTAGGAGAGAAAAAGAAAGCCAAGATTTTCTAGGGTTGACATTTAAAACTATTTGAGTACACTTCTTTCAAAACACTTTTGGTAAATGGTAGGTAACACATAATTTTAAACATTATGATGCTTTTGGGACTACATTAAATGATACTAATTTTAATTGTTTTGCCATTATGTTACCAAAGAATAATTAAAGGGACACTATAGTCACCAGAACAACTACAGCTTAATGTAGTTGTTCCGGTGAGCGTAATAGCTCCCTTCAGGCATTTTCATGTAAACATTGCGTTTTCTGAGAAAAGGCAGTGTTTATATTGCCCCTAGGGACACCTCCAAGTGGCCACTCTGTAGATGTAAGCAGCCCTGGCGTTCAGCTTCCCCACGCTCTACATGGAGATGCTGAATTTTCCTCATAGAGATGCATTGATTAATTGCATCTCTATGAGGAGGTACTCTTTGGCCAAAACGGCATTTGGCCCCACCCCCGTGCCGATTTTAGCCAATCCAATGCCTTCCCTATGTGAAGGGGACAGAGCTGGAAATAAAGTGAGTTGTAAACTTTTTTAGAGGGGCTAAGGGGGGGGGGGCAAACCACCTAAATGGTGTGTTAAACACTATAGGGTCGGTAATACATGTTTATGTTCCTGACCCTATAGTGATCCTTTAACACTATTAGACAAGAAATTGGTCAATATAATTCTAATATATTTTTTATTATTCTAAATATCAATCATACAAGTGAACAGAGGGCATGGATAATTACTTTCTGCAACTGTACCATGTTTGAATAACATGAGGTATGAAGGATTTAATTTATGGTAGAAAAAAAGATGCTTTCACTTTACCGTTGACTGATATCTTGGACATATGTGTTATATGTGTCTAGTTTTGTAGTCTGGGCTATGTATAACCAATAGCAGTAATGGTATGGCTGAATTAATTCATAGAGCAGTTGTAGTGGGAGATACATTACTGGTAAACAGGTTATGGAATAAGATTAAACCCCATAGACTAGAATGAGAAGTTTCTGATTGGTTGCTCATGTCTAGTAATTTCTACAACAGCTCCCCCCACGTAGAATTCCACTTAGTCTCTGATTCTTACTTTATCTGGTCTTAGGTTTAATATTGAGCATATGCTCGGATTACAACCCTCTAAATTCTCAGCTAGAATTAGAGTTTTCAGACGTCTGCAGTTTTCATATCTACATTGTATATCTGCTCACATCATTGCCTGAAAAGGGCCATAAAGCTTTAGATAGAATGTACTATGGAGTGGGCTGAAGTCTGTCTAATACTGCATTGTATGCTTAGTCATTTTCTATGTCAGAAAATACTATTCGATTATTCATTGCAATAAAGATTAACAGCTTTAAAGGCCATGCCAAATAATACTATTAGGTAATATGCTCCCTATGGAAGGCACGTCAGCAGGATCCGTTCTTTGTCGCTGACTTGTTTGTCTTTATGCTAATTTGAATGGATTTGATTGGTAAGTGATGAAAAATCATCATGTATAACCACAACCTAGGTGTTTTGTGCTGTATCCTTCTACTATTATAAAGAAATAAACTGACAGTTTATCTGGCAGATTGCTCTATAACATCAACTATGTTAGTTTGGATAGAAACATAGAATGTGACGGCAGATAAGAACCATTCGGCCCATCTAGTCTGCGCAATTTTCTAAATACTCTCATTCGCCTCTGGTCTTATCTTAAAGTTAGGATAGCCTTATGCCTACCCATGCATGCTTAAACTACCTTACTGTGTTAATCTCTACCACTCCAGCTGGAAGGCTATTCCATGCATCCATTGCCCTCTCAGTAAAGTAATACTTCCTGATATTATTTTTAAACCTATGCCCTTCTAATTTAAGACTATGTCCTCTTATTGTGGTAGTGTTTCTTCTTTTAAATATAGTCTCTTCCTTTACTGTGTTGATTCCCTTTATGTATGGAAATGTTTCTATCATATCCCCCCGTCTCGTCTTTCCTCCAAGCTATACATGTTAAGATCCTTTAACCTTCCCTTGTAGGTTTTATCCTGCAATCCATGAACCATTTTTGTAGCCCTTCTCTGAACTCTCTCCAAAGTATCAATATCCTTCTGGAGATACGGTGTCCAGTACTGCGTACAATACTCCAAGTGAGGTCTCACCAGTGTTCTGTACAATGGCATGAGCACTTCTCTCTTTCTACTGCTAATACCCCTCCCTATACAACAAAGCATGATGCTAGTATTTCCTTCTGCTCTATTACATTGTCTGCCTACCTTTAAATCATCTGAAATAATAATGGCAATTCCTCTCCTCAGATGTTGAGGTTAGGACTCTATTAAATATTCTGTACTCTGCCCTTGGGTTTTTACGTCCAAGGTGCATTATCTTGCACTTATCTACATTAAATGTTAGTTGCCACAGCTCTGATCATTTTTATAGTTTACCTAAATCATTTGCCATTTGGCTTATCCCTCCTGGAACATCAACCCTGTTACATATCTTGGTATTGTTACGTACACCCAGGTATAAAAGGGGTTAATACCGCTGAGTACGTTCACCTTCCGAATGGAGAGACAGCTAACGAAAGCTCCAATCAGTCGAACAGGAACCATACGAAATCCTTCACGTATCAAACAGCCGAACGAGTAAACCATGCGAATCCAATACCCCCAAGTACGAGACCAAGCTCCGTATTGAGGGTTAAGTAGAGATCTGATTTAGTGAGGGCTAGCTGCCCGGTGTACACTCCCCTAGGGGACCAGATGGAAGACTGGGACAAAATGGATATAGTAGCCAATCACAGTGGCACAAGCATGAACACTCCCCTTAAGCTGAGAACAACCCTCCTTTCTATCTTGGAGATAATTGGGAAGTAATCCAATTACCTCCACGGATAGAGGCCAAACTCCATTTTGTACATAATAATAAAAATACATAAAAATCAATAACTCCAAATTACACGAATAGAATAACCACATTTAGCGTATCCCCAGATATACTAGATCTGAGTGCACAGTATTACCGAATGGCGCTCAGATCCTATACACACAGTTCAATTGCCATGGAGCCAAAGTATTTCACATTGTCTTTCGGTATACGAACAGGCTCCATGGGATGGCTATCTGGGGTAAGTAACCCCAGGAACCGACCGGCGTTCGTATGCTGGGAGACAGAGAAGAGAGGTTGGCGGTTTCAGTGGTGTTCGGGAGAAATAGTGTCCGTTTTCAGTTCCAGGAAATCATCGATGAACACCGCTGATTATTCGTGCGTCCAAGATGGCCGCCGCCTCGTGGTCGGCAGACGAACGACGACCACCCAGCATACCGTTGAGAATTAGGAGGTGTCTGCGGTTAACCACAATGTTCTAATGAGGCCAAGAGGTTAACCAGCAGCACACTTCCAGGCTGGGTGGTCGGCCGTTCGGCAGTTTGTTCGTGAGTTTAGGAAATAAACGAATGAGGAGTACGGACAGGCAATTAACCGAAAAACAGACGAGCGGGTTATAGGCACAGTTCCAAGACAGAGGGATCTGTCACAGGTATCATCAGCAAAAAGACATACCTTACCATCAAGACCTTCCGCAATATCATTAATAAAAACAAGAGAGTGGGTCCAAGTACAGATCCCTGAGGTACCCCACTGGTTACAAGACCATGCTTAAAATATACTCCATTGACTACAACCCTCTGTTGCCTGTCACTCAACCATTGCTCAAACCATTTAACAATATTGGAAAACAAACTTAAAGATTGCAGTTTATTGATAAGCCTTCTATGTGCAGCAGTGTCAAAAGCCTTACTGAAATCTAGGTAAGCAATGTCTACTGCACCACCCTACTCTTTTATTTTAGTTACCCAATCAAAAACACCAATACAATTAGTTTGGCATTATTTCCCTGAAGTAAACCCATGTATCTGATCTTGAAATCCATGTGATTTTAGATGTTCAACAATCCTATCCTTTAAAATGGTTTCCATAACTTTCCTGACTACTGAAATAAGGCTTACTGGCCTATAGTTGCCCAACTCCTCCCTACTACCTTTCTTGTGAATGGGCATAATTTGCTAGTATCCAATCTTCTGGGACTACTCCCGTTCCCAATGGTTGGTTAAATAAATCCGCTAATGGTTTTACTAGTACGCCACTAAGCTTTTTTAATAACTTTGGGTGTATTCCATCAGGCCCCATTGACTTATTTGTCTTTACTTTTGACAGTTGAAATAGAACTTCTTCCTCTGTAAACTCTCATGTAACAAATTACGTATTTGTCCTCTTTATTAACTGAATAGCCTTTCCTTCATTTACATTTGTAAATACTGAACAAAATTATTAATTGAGGCAGTCAGCTAGGCCTTTATGCTCTTCTACATACCTTCTTTCTTTTGTTTTTAATCCTTGTTTTACTTTCCTTTTCTCATTTATATATGAATCATTGTTATATCGCAGTAGCAGTTGTATCCAGGGATGTATTAGCTGCGAGGCAAACAAGGCATTTGCCTTGGGCGGCATTTTTCAGGGGGCAGCAAAAAACGCCGCCCCCAAATGCCCAGGGCAAATGCCTTGTTAGCCTTGCGGCTAACTGACATGCTGGGCTGGCAGGCGGTGCTGGCTGATGGTCGGGCGGGTGGCTGGTGAGGGAGCACTTCCCCTGAGCGGTCTGCTCAGCTCCCTCATGCACCGCAGAGTGTGGCTGGGAACCGGAATATAAGGAAGAGGAAGTGCTCCCTCGCCAGCCGCTCGCCTGAACACCTGCCCGCCCAGCCCGGCAACCACTGGACCCCCACGGAGATAATGAACCCCTTCCCCCCCAGCACTCCCAAAGGTAAGGAGGCTGCGGGGGGGTTAAATAATAATAAAAAAAGTGTTAATGTGAGTGACTGTGTGTGTGTCTGACTGTGTATGTGTGTGTGTGTGTCTGACTGTGTGTGTTTGTGTCTGACTGTGTGTGTGTGTGTGTCTGACTGTGTATCTGTGTCTGACTCTGTGTGTGTGTCTGACTGTTTGTGTGTGTGTGTGTCTGACTGTGTGTGTGTATTTAGAAGGTGGGGCGGGGCGAAGGGTTGGGTGGGGATGGGGGAGGGGGGCGCCTAGGGCAGCACAAAACCAGGATACACCACTGGTTGTGTCCATCTCCGAGAACTCTAACTAAGTAATAACTATTCCAAATCCAACAATAAAGATCTATGGGAGTTCCATAAATGGTAATATTTATGACTGTGCAAGAGGGCTTATACTGCATTTAAAAGAATATTGCCAGTACAATATCCACAGTATCAGGTTATCGCTTTTAGCCAATGAGCTAAGTTCTGCACTGCTGGGCTTAGATTAGGCAGACAGCTTCCAACTTCCAATGAGCTGTTGTGGAGGCAGAGATCCCAGGTAAGTAGTCATTCTAAAATGGTTTGACAACTTGCAATAGTTAGGCACCGTGACTCACCTGGCACCTAACCACTTCATCACTTTATTTCCAAGTCTTACAAGGTTGTTAACGTGAGAATTGTTGAGAATGCAAAGTGTATTTCCCATTTTAAGCCAGTTTTAGATACTTTGGTCTATAATTTGAAATTAACTTTGAATTTATACTGAATTCCCAAAAATACTCTTTTTAGTACATAGTCCTGTTGGTGTTTTTGATACCAATTTGAATTGAACACAGTCTGTTATCGTATAATTGTCTAACTGTTAATAACTGCAGATGATCCAATAACAATGTTGTTGCGATCACTATTACACTTTTCTGATGCTTTTACATTTTGGGTTCAGCTGCATAAAGTGGCCTTTTATATTAAGCAGTCAGGCTTAAGGGAACACAATCACTCCTGATAAAAACTATTGACCCAGGTGTGTTTTGTCCACCCTCATTCCAAAAATATGCTTGTACCTCTAGTTTAAAAACCAAGCCAACAATTATGACAGTACAATATTTAGAAAGGGTAATACACTTAAAGGATTACTCCAACCACCCCATACCTACATAAGTGATTAGAAGTGGTCACGGTGCAGCGTTTCTGCTGCAAATGCTGCATACACAGAGTAATCTACCCCTGTGTGCCAGGGGTTAATTACAACCCCTGTACATGTGGCTTTTGGCCTGCCTAATGTCAATTATGTTCATAAAATACATTCAACAAGCTGGCAAAGGACATACAGAGCTTCTCTTTTGCAGTCAGGGCCTACAAGGAGAAGTGTGGTTGTCCCCTTCCTCCTTCAACAGTTTAAGCCCTCCGGCCTCCCTGAATGCTTTTTTTTTAAAAGTCTTCTTCCCTCTCAATCTGCCTACTATGCTCACCCTATCTCCTCTCCCCAACTCACACTGAGTGCATGCACTGTGACCTGGTGAAACTGTCCAATCACAGGCTTCTCTATGAGAATTCTGTGATTGGTCTGCATAAGGTCTTTAGGTGACATCGGGTGGAGGCGTGAAAGACAGTGCCAGGAATCTTGCCCAGCACCTAATTCCAGGTATGTAAAATACTTTTTTGCAAGTTTTACTGCAGAATGAAGTGTTGGAGGGAGCTATTAGTATTGCCCATTAGGGCATTTTAAATTTAAAAAAACGCCTCCCCCTCAAAAGGTTAGAGTAACCTTTTAACAATCTGCAGTGAAGATCTGGATGTTTGGTTAATACCTTGTCTTGTTCTTATTACGAACAGCACAAAATACATGCATGGTTATTTACTATTTACTAAGAATTATCTAGAATTCAAAGTGAATTCAACTTGACCTGGAGATTGTTTCCAGTTTGGCTGCTCTTGCACTTAAAATTTCAAATAACTTTTAATTAAATTTAAATTGTAGATCATTTTCACTGTAGTGAAGTAAATAAGCATGGTAAGTGACAGAGATACTTTAATCCCATCAGAAACTCAAGAAAAAAAAAACAAGTGTGCAACACACAAAAATAGAAAACCTCCACAGAGTACCACGACAGCTGATAAACCATTGACAAAGACCCCAAAAGGAATTGCCTTCATTCAGTTGTTCTTAACACGTTACCCACTGTATTTTAGTGGTTATGGTGCAAAGTTTGACTTCACACAAAAAAGAATATTTACAAATTACAATGATTTCTAATTTTCTTTTTAAGAGTTGCCATTTATTGTGTGTAGTGATTTGTTGTTGTTGATGTTTTTGCTTTGCTTTCATTTTATTATGATTTAAGGTTTTTATTTGAATGGAGCAATAACCCAGATAAAATCATTTAGAATGTTACCATGTGATGTTGTGAACACCCATTATCGTGCCACATGACACTTTCCCTGTGCATTTATTAAGCAATTTGCCTGCAGGCACAAACCATGAATGACTGTAGGTCAGAATGACCCTGCTTGTTGCAAGACTTGAACAGACAGAACTAGCCCAGTTCATTATGGAATGTTTGGAATGGGACAAAGTTACATGAAATGTTTACATCAAGTTGTCAATTACATTTTGGAACCACTGACAACTAGTAATTGACAGTACATGTCTTTCTATTGTACGTGTTTTGTGAATAGCTGCACAAGAATAACAGTTAATAATATTTACGCGTTATAATACATTTTTAAAAATTATGACAAGTATATCGCAGAGAATTTCCTATTTATAGTTAAATCCCCCCTCTCATAATATTGTACAGCACTTCGGAACCTGTTGGCACTATATAAATGGCAATAATAATAATAATGTTATATATAAACTCTCTCTCTCTCTCTCTATATATATATATATTTCACACATTTAACTCTCTTCTTCGCCTTGCTGTTCCTCCTCCACCTACTAACTTGACCGCCTCAGACTTTGCAACTCACTTCACTGACAAAAGATCTCTACAATCAGAGAAGAGATCTCTCATCTTTCTTCTTCCCCTTACAATACTTCCCCTAACTTCACTCCCTCTGCTGTTCTATGTTCATTCGCACCCGCTACATTGGAAGAGGTTTCTGCTCTGCTCCAGTCCTTCCACCCCACCACCTGCTCCCTAGATCCAATTCCCTTGCATCTCATCCGTACTCTGTCTTTTTCTCTTTCTCCACCTCTCACTAAAATTCTCAATCTCTCTCTCTCCTCTGGTATATTTCCATCGCCATTCAAACATGCAACTGTAACCCCAATTCTAAAGAAGCCCAATCTTGACCCTAACTCCCCATCCAACTATCATCCTATCTCGCTACTGCCTTTTGCATCCAAGATCCTTGAAAGAATTGAGTATGCGAGATTGACAGACTTCCTCGAGTCCAACTCTCTGCTAGACCCGCTTCAGTCTGGTTTCCGCGCTAAGCACTCTGTGGAAACGGCACTGACCAAAGTATACAATGATCTACTCGCTGCAAAATCTCATGGTCACTACTCTATCCTAATTCTCCTTGACATGTCTGTGGCTTTTGACACTGTTGATCATCAACAGCTTCTTCTCATCCTCGGCAATATCGGTCTACAAGATATTGCTCTCTCCTGGTGCTCCTCCTACATCTCCCAGCACTCTTTCAGTGTTTCTTTCTCTGGCTCTGCTTCTTCTCCCCAACTCCTCTCTGTTGGTGTCCCCCAAGGTTCAGTCCTTGGTTCCCTACTGTTCTCCATCTATACTGCCTCCATTGGTAAACTCATTAGCTCCTTTGGCTTCCAATATCATTTCTATGCAGATGACACGCAAATCTACCTGTCCTCTCCTGATCTCTCCCCGTCCCTCTTGAGTAGTCTCTCTGACTGCCTCTCTGCTGTTTCTAACTGGATGGCTGCCCACTTCCTTAAACTAAACTTGACCAAAACTGAAATTCTGGTCTTTCCTCCCTCAAATGTTGTTACTCCTGTGTCTGTCTCCCTCCAAGTCAACGGTGCTACCATCAGCTCCACCACGCAGGCTCGCTGCCTAGGTGTTCTCTTTGACTCCGACCTCTCCTTCAAGCCACATGTTCAATCTATGGCCAAATCCTGTCATTTCCATCTCAAAAACATTACGCGCATCCGCCCCTACTTAACGCCAGATGCGACTAAGGTGTTGGTCCATTCCACTGTCCTTTCTCGCCTTGACTACTGTAATCCGCTTCTCAGTGATCTTACGTGCTCTCAACTTGCGCCGTTACAGTCCATAATGAATGCGGCAGCGAGGCTCATCTTCCTGTTTGCCCGCACCTCGCATGCCTCACCCTTCTGTCAGACCCTACATTGGCTTCCTATAAAATATAGAGCTCAATTTAAAATTCTGGTTCTTGCTTTCAAATTTTTACATAATGCTGCTCCCACCTATCTATCCTCCCTTATACACAAGTATGTCCCGTCTAGGCCCTTACGATCTGCTGAAGACTTACGTCTATCTTCTGTCCGTACTCCCTCCTTCAAAAAATCGTTAAAAACCCACTTCTTTATAAAAGCGTATCAATTAAACTGTTAATAGCTCCCAACTGATTCCTCTTCTGCAACTGTCACTAGTCTAATACTATCCTTTTTGTGTCATTTTACCCCACTCCCTCTAGCATGTAAGCTCATTGAGCAGGGCCCTCAACCCCTCTGTTCCTGTGTGTCCAACTTGTCTGGTTACAACTACATGTCTGTTCGTCCATCCATTGTTAAGCGCTGCGGAATTTGACGGCGCTCTATAAATATCATAATAATAATAATAATAATAATATATTTATATATAATATTTATAAAATATTTTACCAGGATGGATATATTGATATTTCTCTTGTTTTCAAGTATGTCCTGTGTTCACAAAACATTGCATTGTTACAATAGGATACAATATTACAAAAATACAAACAATATATATATATATATATATATATATATATAAATACATTTAATACATAACAGGTAATAAATATATTTAACCATGACAGGTGCATTCTGTGTTGAGGTATATTGCCAACGATCTCTTAAAAGATTTTAGATTGAATGAAGATTTGACTGTGTGCCTGAGGTTATTCCATAATTGCGGTGCTCTGTAGGAAAATTAGGATTTTTTTGTATTGGGGTATGGTAAATATCGTGCTAGTACTGGATCGGAGGTTATAGGAGGTGGGAACAGCTGGGAAGAGCATTCTACTCAGGTAGGGTGGGAACATCCCAGAAATGCTCTTATGCAGAAGGCTGGAAAGATGAAGAGTGCGTTGGGATTCTAGCGATAGCCAGTTTAGCTCTTTTAATATATACACTGTATATACATATACTCTGATAATTTAGGACTCAAGTACTGGGACTTATCCAATCAGCACAGTGGCTTTATTCTATACAAGAGATATACACAAAGAGATCAACATTTCAGTCCTCCACTGGGAATTTATTTTAAGCGTTGGAGTTATTGACCTTTTAAAACACCCCTACGATAACAGGTACTAAACTGGCTGGAATTAGTTATGCTTATGAGCAGTAGTTGCCTTTTTTGCAATTCAGTTTATCCCTGAGCCGCTGCCTTGGAGTGTTTTTACCACTAATCTAGAGCAGCACTAAACAAAACCTCCCAGTGTGACTCCAATATTCAACACCTACCCTTTCACTACCATAACCTTTACCCCTACACTACTCTAGAGCATTACCCCTAGCACTAACCCTAACACACTAGTCTTAGCCTAGAATTATTAAGTAAAAGAGATACAAGATAAAATGTAAGATACATAATGGTAAGTGTGTGTAAGCAATATCTTCTCTGGGTTCTGGTGACATTGAAGCGGCATTGTCATTCTCCCCTAGGTACTGCTTTGTCTCTGTATATTTCCTCCACCTGACTTTCTTAAACACTGGGTGGCACTACAGTGTTAATCCTGACAGGCATCACCAGTGATGGCTGCAGATAATTTGTTCTGTCTATAGAGGTTCCCAGGGTCACGCGGGTTTCTCCATAGACCTCAATGCTGTACTATTGTACTCTCCTGAATATGAGCTCTCTAGTGTACTGATTTAGAAAGACCCAATCGACCATGTTCCCAACAAGCAAAGCACACTACCATTCAGCCAACACTAGGGTGCTTCAGCATCACTTTGCACATGAGCCCCCTGTATGAAGATGACCAGTGCAGCTGCATGTCCAGATTAGCATCACTGGTATGACTCTTGTTGGTATGTTTCATCTCGTCCCTTTAATTGTTGACATGTATGTGAGCTTTACTAGCTGCAGGACTGACAACTTGCATCCGGGTCTATAAAAAAAGAACAGAATTTGCACTGAGACTGTGATGTGCTTTACCCAAATATTTGCAAGAACAGTTCCTTTCATTACTCTTCCAGTTTAACAGTTTTGCCTGAAGCATTAGAAGATTAAATAATTTGTTTATGGCTATTGAGATACAGCAGAACAATTGAATCAGGTCTCTCTGTTAAGTCTCAGTGTAGCGGCTGGTGTTCTCTCATCATTCACGGAATTATGGTACAATAATCTCCAAATACTATGTTTACATCTACAATATATTAGGCACATGCTAAAGAACAGCATTTGTCGTCTTGTGAGTGAATATGATTCTTGGCAAATAAGCAAATGCTAAACTTGTCTTTTTACAAAGTTTATTTCAGATGCAGGATGGATATTGAACATAGCTTCCATCACCAATCAATCACATTTCATGCGTTTAATCTTCTCTCTTCTATTATGTTGAAGATAGTGAGACAGAATCACCAGTACGGATGGAAAATTATTTGGAGCAATGTATTAGACAAATGTGCAAAGTTAAATATGAAACTCGGATTGAAATAATTCTCCAACTCAGCTAATTTCCATGCTCACCTACTCTGACCTAATATTGTCAATTCTTGAATAATTTCTCCACAATAACAGTTTAGTTAATGGGCACTATAGTGTCAGGAACACAAATGTATATTCCTGACACTATATTTCTAAAATCACTATTTAGGTGCGCAGCTCCTCTTACCTCGGGTTAGAAAGGTGATTTACTCACCTTTCTCCAGTGGCCGCACAGGGCTCCTCACTTCTGGCCCCACCCAGGAAAGCATTGGAATGGCTAAGATTGTCAATTCTGATGATTAATTCTAATGGAGATACATTGAATCATTCAGCATTAAATTACATTTTAGCTCTGTAAACTGTTATTGGTAAGCCACCTAAAACAGATTCACCCCTGGCTATATCCCTACTCAAATCCCTAAAATTAACTTGTCCTCCTCTGTCCATTTAAAATGTTAGCAGGTATGTACATGCATGTTTTCTTTAAGAATATATCTACTAAATTGTTTTATAAAATTCAATGGAGATAAAATACATGATATTTGGAGTATGACTGATTTTTAGGCAATTTGATTAGTAAATCTGATTAGTAAATCTGATTATTGTTATTACTGTATTATATAGAATGTGCTTTGTTATATACAGCATTCCGAATATTTTAGAAAATGGAATTGTGTGTGTCTGTTTTCAGGACTACAGTTTGGCATGTGGGTAAAGAAAATTGAAATTTGTCTGTGTGCGAAAAAGGAATGTGTAGCATGTGTGTGTGAAAATGGGCACAAAGTTCTATCTATTTCAAACAACATGTGATGTGTCAGTAGAAAGGGTAATGGTAATGAGGCTGTGTGTGAAAGGTGTGCAGTGGTTGGTGTGTTAGAATGTTGTTGAAAAGGTGGTGTGTACCCGTGGAAAGGGAATAGGCAGCATGCTTTGGGTCTGTGCAGAAATGTAATTGATTGTTTTTGTGGTTTGTGTCTATGGTCATGGTGTATAATGTTTGTGTCTGTGGTGTATAATGAATTGGTGCAGTGTGGTTTCAAAGTAGTTCAGTGAGGAGCAAAAGAGATCTGTGTGTAGCATATAGATAACACTGTACATGCATATGTAATGTTTATTGCTAGTATATTCTTTAACTTTATTACTCAGCTATGCTAATTCACATAAATCATAACTCCCAACAGTTCAAATGCACAAAGGAACTCTAATTTTAGGGGTGTGAGTGGGGCTGTGGCCAGGTGCAGGACTGATGAATTTAAGTTGACTTACAAAATAATTTATGCAACTAAAATGTTACTTGGAACAAGAACAGTGTATCTTATTTACACAGACTGATTTGTAAACACATAATGTATATTGAAGTTTAAAGACACATTACTGTGAGTATTAATGCTGTGGAGCTCTGTTATACACTCAGACATACCAAAGAACTTAGGATAGAAAACAGGGATAGAGGGATTTGGGCACAAAATAGAGACAAAAGAATTGCAACATGTAGTCCAGAATAGTTAAACTGGAATATATCTCCAACATAGCGTGGCTTTTTAAAACTTATTTTTGTTGAGTTTTCAGTTAAAGTGACACTGTAGGCACCCAGACCACTTCAGCTCATTGGATTGGTCTGAGTGCAGTGACCCATGTTCCTTAACCCTACCTCTACCAGACCGCTACTAGAGGGACCTCTGGGTGCTTAGATGACTATGCATGAGGACTTTCAATGTCACCGGAATCCCCATAGGAAAGCATTGAATACTGCTTTCCTATGAGAAAATCCAAATGCGAGCATGGCCATTGCTGTGCATGCGCATTAAGTCTACCCCGCCAGCTGATGTCGATGGGGGAGGAGTGTGGGCTGAGCCTGACCCAGTGCTGAGGGACAACGGCGCTGGATTCGGGTAAGTGACTGAAGGGGTTTTACCTCTTTCAACGCCAAGTAGGGGTAAGGGTGGGCATGAGGGAGGGGAGCACTGTAGGAACCTAAAGTGCCAGGAAAACGGCCCTATAGAATCCTTTTAACTATAACTCTAGGAGGTTTCTTCCATAGACTCCAAATTGTAGAAAACTTCTGAACAGCAAAGTGTAAACCAAAATAATTGATTTGGTAAAATTCTCCTACTCAGCAATTGTTACGGTTTTGTTAATGCTTCAGACCTGAGAAAGAAAGGAAGACTCTGGAAAGCTTGTATTTTTGCATACTGTAATACCATGATTATTCTGATGTTTTTGTATTTAATTTGTAAAGCACTCTGGATAAGAGTGCCATGTAAGTACTGTAAAATACATATATCAGCATTACATTCTTTTACAGACACATATGGCTGAATAGGAAGCATCGTTAACTTGGGAGAATGTTTTCAACTCACCTATTCATGACTTAAAGGACAACGAAAGAAGTCACCTCAAAATTATGATTAATAGAATAAACCTTTCATCGAGTTTTGAAAGGAAATATTTATCAAAAAAAAAAAAAAAAGAGAAAAACTCATCAATACCATTAGTATATGACACGATCCTCCAGCCATAGACATGCACCTTGGTTTGGACAGTGTTCAAATTCCGACAGTTAGTCTCTATGGTATTCTGAGGCTCACTCCATGCACAGAAGCCGGGAATACCATAGAGACTAACTGTCAGAATTCAAACATTGCCCAAACCAAGGTGCATGTCAATGGCTGAAGGATCGTGACATATATTAAAAATAGTTATGGCAGGGTGTGGAACTGCACTGTGTCCCTTTAAGTAGTATGTAGGTGGGTGCAACTCGGACAGTCACAGTACCAGAGACCAAATGCTGAGTAACAAAACAGAAGAAAGGTCCAGGCCCTCCAAGGTACAAACCAGGCAATTTTATTGAACCCACTCCATCACAACGTTTTGACCTTAGCTTGACAAAGACCGTGTAGGTCGAAATGTTGCGATGGAGTGTGTTCAATAAAATTGCCTGGTTTGTACCTTGGAGTGCCTGGACCTTTCTTCTATTTTGTTACTCATATAGTAAAAATTGGGCTGAATTGTTCTCATATTTTATTTAATTTTTTTTTAAATATAAATTTTTTTAATTAGAGCTAATCTCTTTTTTTAAAGCTTAATGAAAGGAATCTTATATTAAACAATTGAAATTGAGATTGACCCGTTGTCCTTTAAGTGTGAAATTCCCTTTGAATTCTATTGTACAGCGCTACGGAATCTGACGGCGCTATATAAATAATAAAATAATAATAATAATAATTCTCAGTACAGTGACTGTGGTAGATATCCCTCCTGCTCCCATTCATGCTCTGGGTCCCTCTGACCACACTGCAGGGCACACAGAGCATGACTGTTCTTTAAGGGGCGTGTCCTCAGCAGTATTAAGGGGCGGGGCAATCTCCACAGGCGTGTTTACGGTCGAATCCTCCGCCCCCAGGAGCTACACAATCCCCCCAGCATACAGCAGTGGGCGTGGCCCGTGCCTGACCACGCCTCCTGTCTCACAGACTCGGCCTAGCTGGTGGGCGGAGTAACGCCTGTCTGTCACAGCTCGCTGCCCCGCCCCCTCCAGTAGTGCTGCCCGCTGTGTATCCAGCCCGCTGTGTGTATAACGGAGCTCGCCGAGCGCCATGTACCGGAGCCGGGGCACACAGCGAGCCGCCACCGCCGCGCTGACACCCACCTCGTGTGGCTAGGCTCCGCTGCCGGGATGTCGGGCTCCGCGCTGCAGCGCCTCGCTTCCCATGGGCGGCAGGCGCTGAGCCGCTGGCTGCGGGGCCGGGAGCCGGCGGAGGGCGAGGCGGAGCCGGGGGGCCGGTGCCCCGGGGGATGCTGGTGCCGGAGCGCGGTGCTGGTGTGCGCGCTGAGCGCGGGGTGCTGCGCCTGGCTGGCCCTGGCCAGGCACTACCTGCAGGACGTGCTGCTGTGGGTGGAGAGCCTGGACAGCCTGCTCGGGGTGCTGCTCTTCATCGTGGGCTTCATCCTGGTCTCCCTGCCCTGCGTGTGGGGCTACATCGTGCTCAACGTGGCCGCCGGGTACCTGTACGGCCTGGCGCTGGGCATCGGGCTGGTCATGGTCGGCGTGCTCATCGGCACCTTCATCGCCCACCTGCTGTGCAAGAGACTGCTCACCCACTGGGTGCTGGCCAAGGTGGGGGGCAGCCAGAGACTGGGGGCTGTCATCCGGGTGGTGGAGGGGGGCAGCGGGCTCAAAGTGGTGGCTCTGGCCAGGCTCACCCCCATCCCCTTCGGCCTCCAGAATGCGGTGTTCTCGGTAAGTGTCTCTTAGCCAGAGTCCTCCTTAAACAATGCTGTATCCTGGGTTAGCATTTGTGGCACACCTGTGGGGTGTACAGGGTTAACTCGCACATCAGTAATGCCCTCTGGGCACATCCAGGGTTTAACCGGACTTGCACAGACCTTAAAGGGTTAATGTGCACATCCAGGGTTTAACCGGACTTGCACAGACCTTAAAGGGTTAATGTGCACATCCAGGGTTTAACCGGACTTGCACAGACCTTAAAGGGTTAATGTGCACATCCACGGTTTAACCGGACTTGCACAGACCTTAAAGGGTTAATGTGCACATCCAGGGTTTAACCGGACTTGCACAGACCTTAAAGGGTTAATGTGCACATCCAGGGTTTAACCGGACTTGCACAGACCTTAAAGGGTTAATGTGCACATCCAGGGTTTAACCGGACTTGCACAGACCTTAAAGGGTTAATGTGCACATCCAGGGTTTAACCGGACTTGCACAGACCTTAAAGGGTCAATGTGCACATCCAGGGTTTAACAAAACTTGCACAGACCTTAAGGGGTTAACGTGCACATCCTCCTACACATCCGGGGCTTAATCACACTTGCACAGAGCTTAAAGGGTTAATATGCACATCCTCCTACACATCCAGGGTTTGACCACACTTGCACAGACCTTAAAGGGTTAATCTACATATCCTCCTAAGTTTTAGTACTTTTAGGGTTAAACCAGTCTTGAAGTAATGCGTTCTCTGGCACGTGGAGGATTAAATCATAAACTCATATATATATATATATTTTTTTTTATTTTGGTAGATATCAGCCTTCTGCCACATCAGCATGATTTTTTTTGAAACTAAAGTAGTGCAGCCACATAGATTAGGTTTCAAGGCAGCCCCCACCATAGAAGGGATTTTGTGTTTCCACCTAAACTCAATGCAATGTAACTCTTTTTATTTTGTGTAATTGTGTGCAAGGCAGTGGTGAAACCAGTGTGCGATGAACACACAAAGGTTACTGTGTATATACAATATGTCTGTTCTAAAAAGTGTTGCAAAGATGTAGAAAGGTCAGTCACCAACGGAATGTGCCGGCTGGTTTCCATGGTGATTGTACCACTTTTTTTTTTTTTTTTTTTTACTATATAAATATAACCCTAAATGACTTAAGACTTGTTGTAGGTTGAATGGAGTTCTGAAAACACGTCTGCATGGGATTTTCCTCCAGCAATTAAAGCTGATACGTCAATTTGGCACAATGTATGTTTCTCTCTCTCTCTCTCTCTCTCTCTACTTCAAATGAATGAGACCTTTATTGATCTGATGAAGGTTAAAACAAAAAAGTTTGATAAAAGGGTTGTATAATGCTGCCTATCTATTGGTAAAAAAAGAAATGCCTTTTCACTCTTTAAGATTGCACAAAAAATTAGAGTATTTAGTTTGTAGGTAGTTACTTTATCTGTTAATGCCTAAAACATTTTTAATTCTTTATTTCTCTATTCCCTTTTATATGTATATATTAAGTTTCTTCCGTAAACCAAAATTGTTGTAGCAAATTGAAATCTGAATGGCAAAATAAATGTTGATTTGACAGCTATGTAAAAATACTCCAACTCTTCTTTAGTCTGTGCTTGGCTATTTTAACCTAATTTTATCATTCAGCTTTATCTACAGATCAGAGTTGAGTGAATTAACTATATGCTTCCATTGAGTTTGTCTTTTTTTTTCTTTTCTTTTTCTCGCTCTCGTCTGGAAATTGTGACTCTTAACTACACCTTGATCATTTTTAATTTGTTCGGGGATTTATGCAGAGTTAAAGCTCTTCTGATTTATAACCTCCATGTTTCTAATCTTGCATTGTTGGACCACAAATTTCACAATTATGAGGTGGGAAAAAAACCTGGAAGAGTAAGGTGTACACGCCGGTAAAACATGATCTAATCTAGTTCTACAATGACTGCATTATACGTTTCAATATATTGCTTCCTTATGGTTTATAGGTTTGTTTGTTTTTGTTTTTTTCACTCTTCCATTCCCAAGGGGAGGGTGTCTGAAGAAATCGCTTAGTGATAGGTGTGCCCAATCATGCAATCTGATGAAGTTTGTAGTATGTTTTTATAAACTTTTATGACATACCATATTTTTCTAGCTTTGTTTGGCTTCTATGTTTGTTTTAAGAGTGTTGGATTCCTAGTTTAAAAATCTCATTGTCAAGAGATGCATGTCCCTTTAAATCTATCTATGGCGGCTGCTAGAGGCAGTTCTGCTGGACTGACTGAGTAAAACTCAGTCACATGATATGGAAGCCCACGCAGAAAAGCATTGATACAATACTTTCCTAATGGAAAGCTTGGAAGGGCAGTATTAGGTCCCAAGTGCTCATCTATGAGAAGCATTGGATTGAACCATCATCCAGTCCAATGCTCCTCGTGGAGCTATGACTCCTCCATGATATCACAGGAGGCAGAGAGCTAAGGTGTGCTGAGACAGCCTTGGTTATAAAGTAGTAAGCTGGGCCGCACGATCTACCTTCAAAACCTAAGTACTTATTGTGGAAAAACACCACTTACCTTACCTGGCCTGCTTACACTTTTTTTTTTTTTTGCTGGTTATTGGGGTACTCTGCAAGATCCTAAGCTTGGAGCACTGAGAGCCTTGAGGATCAGTGTTTTGGACACCCATTAAGTGCACCATGGATTAATGTTTTTTTTTTTTTTTTTTTAAATTAATACATAGATAATTATGAAATCATTGCAAGTTGCACTGCCTCCTGTTTATTAGTTTATTTTAGAACATTTTTGCTGAAATAAAATGTACATCTTATCTCTGCAGACATAAAGTTCAATTAACTAGGATTACTAGGATACACGGACAGCCTAGCAACTTAAATGGTCCCTGGCACTGGCTTACTTTCAGGGGTTTAATGCCAGCGAACATTGTAACCCTAAAGTCTTCACTCCGGCATTGGTCTGCTGTGCCCTCAAACTTTTTTTTTTTTTTAGTCCAAGGCATCAATCAGGAAGCCTTGCAGGGGCACTACTGGCTGAGAGCATAAGTAGCTCCCTATTTTGAAAACTGAGTGAAAGTATTACACCACTTTTTTTTTTTTTTTTTTTTATCTCTGGTTTGTGAATGGGGAGCTATTACACTCTCTGCCTAACAGTTTAGGGCGAAAATGAAAGTGCGTCTGACTTGTTAATGTTCGAACCCCTAAAGATAAGCAGGCACCATGGGCCTCCTCTCACTATAACAACCTAATTCTGATTACATTGTTATGGTGTTTGGTGTTTCTTTAACGGAAATTGTGGTGAGAAGCCACCGAGTATGTGAGTCTGCCACATCTTCCCAGAACCCTCTGTTTGTGCCTTCTTTCTCCAGGCAGGTATGGACCCGTCTGCCTGTGCTATTTCGTCTCCCAGACAGGTATCGTCTCCTCTGCATGTGCAGTTTCTGTCTTTGCCTTTACAAAGGCACTTGCAGCTCCCAGGCCTAGCTGTTTCTTAATATGTACTTTGGATCAGGCAATAGTGCAGCCAGCAAGCGGGTCCAAAAACTCTCCTACTGGAATCTCCAAACAAACCAGACAGGAATTCTGGGTTTGCACTCAAGACCACCCCATATTCACATAAATTGCACTTATGGTGACACACTCAATCCAATACAAAATCATATGGGGAATCACACAGGCACTTCTAGAACACAATATAAAGGATGAAAAGACAAACGCTAACAAGAAATATATCTCCCCTGCCTGCATAAACCATAATACCTGAATGTGCAGGGTCAGGAATACAAATGTGGTGCTATGCAGACTTGCTAGATCTTTCACAACCAAGATGTGGTGCAGCTCTGGTTCCACATTTAATTCCATCTAGTTGGTACAGAGCACCAGCAGAACAGGATACATTTGACAAATGACATTACAATAAAATATACCTATAATGGGCACTGGTCAACTTAGACATAAGACATGCGGGGACCTACATACAGTGTCAGATATGATGGTCTGTCACACAAATCATTTAGGAAAAAAGGTAAATTTTGCATTAATATATATCCTACATAACTAACCCTGATTTCATGCTGAGTAACCTTTGGACTGTAATGTATCCTAAATAGAAAACTACATAATTGTGTTTTTTTTTTTTTTTTTTTTTTTTAAATCCACCAGTTTTAAAATTGTATTTTATAGCGCTTATCCTCTTAAAAAGTAACCTGATAGTATACATAACCCTTTTTTCTTAAGGGGCGCAGCTCCAAAACCCCTACAGCTTAATGTAGTAGTCTTGGTGACTGTGTACGGTCATTGTGCTGGGACTAATGTCAATATTGCTGTTTCTGAGCAACGACAATGATTAACATTTATCAGTCCGTGTGCCTAAAGAGGGGAGGCGGAGGGGCATCACATAAAATCACTTCTACTTAAAGGGTTACTCCATGCATCACCGCTATTTCAGTGGTTTGAAGTGGTCATGGTGCCTGGAGCGCTTCACGATGAAGCGTTGCACATGCAGAGTTTAACTGCTTGACTGTTGGAAGTTTAACTCCACCTCCTGCAGAATCACGTAGCTAATGTCAATTCTGTGCCAATTTATATTTTGCACAGTGTGCAAATCATTGGCTGAGATTGGATTGACCGTTCTGCAGAAGCACGTCATCACAGCAGCAGGGGGCCAGGAAAAGCCCGGCAGGAAACTGGCGCCACGATTCTCCTGGCATCATAACCATTACAATTAAATGTTCTCTCAATACCAGAAAAATCTCAATATTAATTTATTTCCTTAACCACTGTCTCTTACTGAGAGCATCAATCATGTTTTCAGTGTGTAATACACATGCTATAAGACAAAGCGCTCCTGCATAGGCTTGCTTCCTATAGCAGGTAAAAAGTCCCTAACATTTTGTTGACTTTGTGTAAGTAAAACTTTTGTGTTCTCTCAAAAAATGGCTAATATGTGGGGGTCTCCAGTATGGTATTTGAGATATTAAACAGAAACACAACTAAATATCTGCAAAGATGGTAAATAGCAACGGACTAATCAGTAGATGGCACCCTATAAACGGTTGAAGGCATAATTGGGCGAGTGGGCAAAAGGGCAAAAATCCCCTATAGAAGAGAACACAGTAAAATATTAATAGATGATTACTGTTATGGTCTAAGTGGAAAGGTAACGAGGCCCAAGGGAACAAAATAACAAAACCTCAAACAAATGTATTCAAGTCCTGTCATAAGAGTGGGGTATGTCTACTAAACAATTATCCATAAGATTAAATCGAAACCATAGTTACAGTGTATATACTCTATGAATATATTGATAGGTACTAAGAGACATTCACCTAAACTCTGCCTTCGAGGACACCCCTCTCTAAAACTCACCCAGTCTAAACACGATTGGGTAAATATATGTTAAATAATTAAATATATCAGCCAATAATGGTGTATTATAAACAACAAGACTTCATAGTTATAGCAAATGTCCACAGACTAAAATCTTCCCTAGAAGTCTGAGTGGCAAACAGCAATAGATGTCCCGACATGTGTTTTGCCAATACCGGGCTTTTCTAGGGGAACAGAATCACTGTGCTCAAGAGTTTAAATAGGACACCTTCAGATTAAATTTGTACAATGGCCAATCCTAGATCGTCATGTGTGGGGGGGTCTCAAGGACTATACCAGAGATTCATATATTTTAGCCTTTTTTTTTTTTTTTTTAGGTTTTGTGTTCCTTATTGGACATTTTTACTAGTTCTATTAAAGGTAAAGTTTTATACACAGGAAAGATTATTTTCTCACTTAATCCGTATGCTTTGTGTACAATAAAATCTAAAAGCAGGCGCCTTCCTAACTGCTGTCCGTGACAAGAAAAAAAGGCTTCCTGACCAGGCGTGGGTGTACTATTTATACTAATTTCACTACTCGGTTTCCTGTCCATTCTGCTGTAAGGGGAAGAGCTAACCCCATAAGTCAATGCTGCCATAGCTTGATCAGGAATTTGATTCTCAGTCATTTAAGATTGTTATATTTGTCATGACAGTTAATCTTTACGACTTTAAAAAATGTATTTGCATATGGTGCCCTAATGCTGCCTTACACATTTATTGCTGGGCTTGGCACAAGATTGATAACAGAGGTTCATGCTTGGGAACAGACGTGGTGGAGGCAGGAACTGGGGCTTGGCAGTCCCCAGGTGAGAAGTCAAATCGCACTGGAGGGCTTGGCTTAGTGCAGTCAGGAGCTTCAAGCTGTAGAGTAGCCGGTGTCCGATTCCCAGCAACTCCAAGTAAGTTGTCAAACAATTCTTAAACGACTTCTTACTCTTGAAGCACACTGCTGACACTATGACCACGTCAGTGGGCACTGGTGGGTATGGTGCTTGGAATGTTACTTTGTCTTTATATAGAGAAGTATCATTATGCTTCTACATAAGTAGAATCCTATTGCCATGTATGTGCAGTAGGACTCTCAATGCTTCTCTGTGGAAAAGCATTTGATTTGGATCAAGATCCATCCAGGTGATCCTGAAGAAGGCAGAGCGGTGGCCGTGCTGAGACTGGATCTCCGGTGGAGAAGTGGTCCGTTTTTAGTTTATTTTGCTTTCTAAAGAGTAGATGTAATCAGACTGCCACCAGGATCTCGAACTTCATAAATACGTATATGTATTTGTAACCTTGGTTTTCCTTCAATAAATCCTACAGATGTGAAATCCCAAAAACTAGCTCTTGTAGATGTTTATTTGAAAGAGTGGAGAATTGTTTTCATGATGTATTTGTCATGTATCCAGGATACCACACCATGCCAGTTATCAAGTTATGGTAGTATGTGTGTCACCTGTGTTTTGTGTGTTTTTTAGTCATTATTTATTTTCTCTCCTATATTAAGCATATTGGTATGGGAAGGAGGAAATCTCCAAACACATTAACCACATCAGCTTTCTGAAGTACATTAAAGTGACGATTTCAGTAGAAATGTGCACTTTATAAAACTTTGCCGATACAAACTCTGCATCTCTTATAGACAGCCATCCTGTTCTGTTAGTTCCCTGCTGGGTTAGCGCACTCCTGCCTTTAGTACTTCTCAATGAGCTGTTGTGCCACTCATCGAGAAGTAAAATTCATTTTTTTTTTTTTTTTTTTTTTTGGTCAATCCACTGGCATGACTTCATAGTGGGTTATTTTTTTTTTTTTGTTTAATTTGTTTCTGCCTGTCAATTCCTTTAAACTTTTGGGTTTGTGAAGTCATTACAGTAAGCATTGTGTGCTGTGGGTTTTGTTGCGTGCTTTCTGTTTAATATCAAAGTCAGATTTTTGTCTCTTCTCATGTTGAGAAGATGAAAGGAAATAAGTTCTCGGAGGACTAAATGCTGGTTCTCGATCTCTTTTTACAAATGCGTAAAGTAAGGTAAACCAGCTATATAGGCATTTCTAAAGCTGCTTCATTGTGCGATTTGTTGACATAGTGACAAATGGCTATCCATTTTAATGTGATCTGACCTGTATGCTTGCTATAAAACGTGACTGGCAGACCTTTGACATTGTAAAAGTGGATGAACAAAGATCATGTTCATTATATTGTCTGTTCCACCTGGTGTGTGCGGAAAGACTTGTGCAAAAATAGAACGGTTTGCGGCTCTGAGATTTTCGTAAGCTGCATTTTTTTTTTTTTTTGTATATTATTATTTTTTTTTTAAATTGTAATAGCTTTCATTTACGTTATTTAAGTAGACCGGGACTGAACAGTGTTACACTCTAGGCACCAAACCCCAAAGTAGACAGTACTGTATATAGAGTTTCTGGGCATCAGCGTTTTAAATGTAATTTTATTTATTTATTTTTTTACCACGAATATTGTGATTTATTTATTTATTTTTTTTAATTTTTTTTTTTATATAAGCGAAAAGACTAAACAGACATACAAAATAAATTGGTGTGCTGCTGAAGTGAATATGACCCAGAAAGCCCACCTGTGCCAAGTAAGCCACTTAATAAATTAAATGAAGCCTGCATAACTGGAGCTGAATAATGTGACCAAATATAGTGTATGTAAGTATAGCATAGAAATTGAGTAACGTTGGCAGCCAACACCCAGACATGTGCATAGTCTGGAACTAATTGCCCTAATTTATTATTTCCCTTCCTTGCCAAGAACTTTTTTTTTTTTTTTAGTGCATACACTGCTGGAAAGTAAACCAGATATGATAATCCAGTAATGATATTTTCTGTAAAAACAAAACAAAATTCCTCAATTAAATTCTGCTGATGGCAACTTGATTTAAGGGACGCAGCAATTTGTCGCACATGTATATCTTGTCCACAATGCTTGCAGTTAGCTCCAATAAGCTAGATCTGGCGTGCAAGGCTGCACTCATGGCTGAGGGCATCAGCTGAGTGCTCTGTCAGTGAGTGCGGCTCTGCATAGCCAGGCTTGGCTCGGTGGCAGGAGCTTTTGGCAGCAGGGGAGGAGGCAATGGCGGACGCAAGCTGGTACCCACATAAGTTTGCAACGGTTTGACTACTAGCTCTGGTACTTGTACATACTTTTAGCATGAGGTGATATTTCTTAATTTTGAAAAACTTGTTCCCTCAATTGTTATAAAGATTATAGGAGTCGGAATTCATAAAAGCAGATGTGTTCAGTGCTGCTTCTATCTCCACATTATAGTTAAAGGACAACTATAGTGCCAGGAAAACAAACTCGTTTTCCTGGCACTATAGTGCCCTGAGGGTGCCTCCAGGGTCCCACTCCTGCCAGGCTGAAGGGGTTGGAAGGGGGGTTAAACACTTACCTTTCTCCAGCGCCGGGAACTCTCCTCCTCCTTCGGTCGTCATCGGCTGAATGCGCATGCGTGGCAAGAGCCGCGCACGCATTCAGCCAGTCCATAGGAAAGCATTCTCAATGCTTTTCTATAGACGCTGGCGTCTTCTCACTGTGAAAATCACAGTGAGAAGCGCCTCTAGCGGCTGTCAGTGAGACAGCCACTAGAGGCTGGATTAACTCTAAAGTAAACATAGCGGTTTCTATGAAACTGCTATGTTTACAGCAGGCAGGGTTAATCCTAGATGGACCTGGCACCCAGACCACTTCATTAAGCTGAAGTGGTCTGGGTGCCTATAGTGGTCCTTTAACTCCTAATTAAACATTGCAGGAGTTAAATGTAATCCTACACGTCTGCCATGTGCAGAGCCATATTTAAAATGAATGTGTATATACACAATGCCTGCCAATACACTGGGTGAATGAAATAATGACACATACTTGTTGACACAGAGTATTACTGAAACTATGCCATGGTTCCATATATCACTCTCTATATTATATTACAGAGAGCCAAGGAACTTTAGAAATAACAAATATTGTATACTGTGGTTATTGCACCATCCCTTCCCTTGGTTGTTTTTACACTATATTTGATGGCTTAGTAACTCAGACACAGATGTGCGCTTTGACTTTATATTGCAGGGTGTGTACAAAATGGACTGCTATGCCCTATTATACAATGTAGCTGAAGGAGGACCACTTATACTTGTTAAAAGACTGCTGTGTTCGCAGACTGCTATTTATTAGATCACAAGCTATATCACATAGCTACAGTAGTTTGCATGGCTGCATTGTCTCTGTGTAAAATTGATGGTAATGCTTTGGGAATTTTTTTTCCAGGGAATTGCCATCAATTTCACACAGAGACAATGCAGCCATGTGATATAGCTTGTGATCTCATAAATAATAAAAGCAGGGGGAGTCAATTATATCCCCATAAGGTAAGTGTCCCTATGCCCCCACCTACCATGCCAGTTGCTGAAATTTTTACTGAAGACGATGCGCACACACAAGAATGCTTGCTACTTATTTAAATGGACGCTGCTTGTACCACAGCAAAACTGTAATGGCTCTATGAGAATGTAAGCCAATCATGGTTGCATAACACATGCTGAGTAATGTGTGGATTAGAAAAGAAAAATAAGAATAGTGAGAATTTAAGAGAACATTCACTACAGCCTAACAAACAAAAAGTGAAATTTTATGGGGAGAAATTAGAAAGAAAAGAGGGGGGGGGGGGAATATATATATTTTGCACCCCCTTCCCCTGACATTTATTTATTTTTTTCCCACTGTGGCGACTGGCGTCCAAGTGCTATCCAGCTGCCCTATTATTAACCATGGTGCCTCCGAGGGTTTTTTTTCTTGTCATTTGTCCGCTGCTAATGCTGCCCAGAGGACAAATGGTTCTTTAAATTATCAATTGACTTGCAAAAAAAGCAAGTAAATTTATACTTTGCGAATGTGTTTTCCCCTCTTTTCATTCGGTTCTGATTTTTGTTAAAATCAGTGTTTTGTGAATCGTCTGAATCCTGTACTTATCCTATAGGATTCAGATGTGAAAGCACAGATATTAATCCAGACACTGAATTTGAATGCGTCCTGCCGATAGCTTCAAAATCAGTCGGATCAAACTAATTCTGACTGGAATTAGCTTTAGTAAATGTGCAAATTGTCAATGCAGTCAGAATTTCATAGTATTTAAAAAAAAAAAAAAAAAAAAATGAAAACAAAAACATCAAATGATTAGTAAATACCAAACTCTGGGCAACTTTCAAGGTCTACTGAGAAAAAAACCCAAGACCTAGACAAAGTGTATGATCTTTAACCCCGTAAAGATCAAATGCTTCTCGACCAATAGAACTATGCCAAAATGGAAAGATACAGCCTTACATTAGTAATTGAGTGGGTTATACCCTTTTGCAATTTGTTCCATAAAGTACAGATTACTATGGTAACAGACAGTGGGGACCTTACTTGCCAGAAAAAAAACAAAACACTTTTTACTGTTTTCCATCTCTTTTTTTTTTTTATGTGCTTTTAGAATCTCTCCCTTTCGTAACTAGTAGCTCTAGCTGTCAACAGGTGCTGTTATATTGATTTGCACACTATCATTCTTGTCTAACAAATTAAACACAGCCAAGGTCTTTTGGAACAGCCATTTGCTTGTTCTAGTTCCCTCACAGTATCCAGTGACTGACAATCTGGTATTGCCAGGACGTTAGAGGAACAGAAGTTGTTCTACCGGGCATGGTATTTGAGATAAAAATAGAGTACCGAAAAAAATTATCTATATTTTGTGCTAAAAGAGCTTTGCTTGCAAATGTATTGATTTTCAGATACAGTTGCTATAAATGGCTTATGTCTGCATTGATTACAAATAAAATATGGTCTTATCTTTGCCTTAGTCACAATTATAGATGACTAACTAGTAACAGTTGTACAATTAAGATTTGTATTGAATACATTGAGTGATTAGTTACTGTACAGACTGGAAAAGTAAGTAAACGCTTGCATTTAGTAACTTGCAGATCCTCATTTATCAGACTTGCACATACGAGGATGCATTTTATCTCGAGTGCACAAACTCCTTCAGCTCACGACACAGCCTCTCCATTGGCTTAGGACTCTGGCTTGGCCATTCCAAACCATGAATTTTCTAACTTTGAAAACTTTCTTTAGTTGATTTACTTGTGTATATTGTCTTGTTGCATCACCCAACTTCTATTCTACTTGAGATCATGACCTACTGTCCTGACATTCTCCTGTAAAATAAATTGATACACTGTTCAGGTCCTCCGCAGCAAAGCAGCATGAACCATGATACTCTTTCCACCATGCCTAACCGTTGGGATGAGGTTTTGGTGTTGGTGTGTAGAGCCCCTTTTTCACTGAACATGCAGAATAAGCCTCATCTGTCCACAGCACATTTTCCCACGTTTTGGGCAAACTTGAGGAGTGCCACAATGTGCTGTGAGTTTTTTGACAGTAGGGATTTCTTTAGTTGAGTCCTGAACAAAAACTTTCTCAATTTGTAGAATTTTCTGAAGGTATTTTGCTGAGTACCTTAGTGTTTTTTTTGATTTGTTTGTGGTTTTTTTTTTTATTCTCACATCTTTCAGGATTGTATATAGTGCTTTTGCTGCTTCCCTCAGGAGTCCTGCAAAGATCACTGCGACAGTCCTACATTTTCTCCACCTATAGACTATCGCTTTTAAAACATTTCCCCCAGCTTTGTGCCTCTCTATAATGCATTTTCTAAGGCCCTGTTAAAGTTAGTAGATCGAAGCATGGTTCATGTGTCAGTAACCAGTCTTTGTGTGCTTTTACTTAAAGAGCAGGGCAACTGTGTAACCCACATTTCCAATCTCCTCTCCTTATCTGAACAGACATTTCATCTGATTTTAAAGGCTTACGTCATCCCTTTTTAAAAATTTTTAATTGACAATGCCCTGTTAGGAAGCTTAGAACTTCCAATTGCTAATGCCCAAGTCACGTGTGCCAGTTGGTGTAGATATCCCCTGGGTCAAAAGTGCCCATATCTGTGGATGTGCAGCATTTCAAGCAGAAATGATGCACATACAGATTCATAGCACCATGACCACTTCTAAAAGCAGATATGGTCGTGGTGGTTTGAATAACCTTTTAACTAAAGTTCTTGCTTAGAATGTTAGTTAAAAGGACCCTCTAAACACCCATGTGCTTTATAATGCATTTGATAGATTTTTGACTTAATATGCTGTATTTTTTGCATGCTCAAATCTTAATAGTTTTTGCGCACCAAAAATAAATAAATAGCTCTATAAGCCATACCCTCTTGTGCTAGAAATTCTTCCTTATCAAATGTATTTATGAATAGAAAACAAAACTGTGTGGTGTGGACAAAAAGAGTATCAAGGTGATATATATCTTTTAGTGTGAAAACACCAATAAAATGTTAGTGAGGAATATAAAAAAATAAAATAAAAATGCTTACTCCTATTTGTGGTGGTCACATACCAATATTAGCCATAAAAACCCTCTGTAGATGATGATGATGATGATGATGATGATCTTGCAAATCTTCATTGTCTTTAATCACTAAGTGCACAAAAATAAACATAGACCTAGTGTAAAACCTTTAACACAAAAATAAGTGACATACACTTACCTGCGATATAATTCTAGGAATTTGAAATGGTGGCTGCAGAAACCCTGTGTAATAAGGCAGCAATATAAGGAACCAGTTGTATATGTATTAATAAAGTGAGTACTTGGTAGGTGGTATCCTTCTAGTCCAGCGGTATCCTATCTTCTCAATTGATTTCCCAGGTTTTCTGAATCGTCCAGCGGTTCTGTGACGTCATTCTTGGTGCACCATTTCCGCCGAGAACTTAATGAATTTGCGTTCCATCTCCAGTCCGCATTTGGCCATAGTGTTCTTGCCAGAAAATGAAACTAGGGTAAAAAGTAAAAACAAATAGAGCCCAGAAGGCTCAAACAGATATAAGAACTCAAAGTTCCAAACATATATCTTGTCCCTTTACATCAAATCTTATAAAGGCATGGATACCACAAAGCACATATCAGATCTGCAATATAACCAAAAATGTTATAATATCAAATTAAAATCTATGGATTAAGTTTTCTTATATTGGTACTTATATAATTAGAGATTTTTAAAAATGTATAAAGTGCTTATGAATTGAAGCTAATTATATACTTGATTAATCAAGTGCTTTGTGCTAATATCAAATACGGTATATGAAAATCCTCCTGAGAACACAATCTAAATTACATTAGAGTGATCTATGATTACCAAAAGCGAATACCCTGTTATTAGCCATAAAAGCAAATTGTTAAATCACTTTTTTTTGTGTATTTTTTTTTTTTTTGTATATATTTTATGGATAATCCATACCTATAAATAATGTAATGTGCAATGAATTACATAGATACAAAGTGTAAAATTCACATATAGTGTTCATAGATTACTTGTACATTTATTACAAAAACCACATTATGTCCACCTCAGTACAGTTTAATGTAGTGATAATGATTGGCTGAGATCATCAGTAATGATGATCTTACCCAGGGGAGAAGAGACGGCCGCAGCATTAGTGATGCACTGGGATCCTAAAGGTAAGAAAAATTACTTTAAGTTAGTCTAAATCGCCTCTACACCACTTTTGGCGTTAGAAACAGTTTTTTTTTTTTTTGTTGTTGTTTTTTTTTACATCTGTGTGTTCCTTTAGAGCAGGTGACCTTTTGTTGTTTTACTTCGGTACCTGGTTTACCTAAAGCTGGTATTGTTGAAACATGTCCTCTTCCAGCAGGTGCCGGCTGAGTACCTATCTGATTTGAACCTGAAGAAGACCTTTTTGGCATCACTAATCGTGTTAATCTATTTTCAGTATGTCTTTTTGCTGCAGCAGTAAACTTGGCATTTATTTAATACTTGATGATTGATATAAGGAAGTACATTTCATGACACAACATTAAAATGCTTGTTCACATTCCAAATGGGCATATATTTTAATCCTAGTTTCCTGTGTACCTTTTTTATATCCCTACCATTTAAGCACATTTGATATGCTTTACGAATCATTCGGATATGAAAATCATACTTAAAGAAAATCTCCACGGGGTATTGGGATAAAAAATAAAATTCTAATCTACTTTTTCTAAATCTCTAAAGTAATAGCCTAATTTACTTGCCCTCATGCAAAAAAATTTAAAATTAGAACGTTCGGGTACTCTGCTTAGACATGGACATCAGCAGGTTTATTCTCTAAGCTCTGAATTTTCCCTCATTAAATTCAAATGGGAAAAAATAGGGTAAAAAGTTGATTTGAAAAAAAAATCCAACTTCTCTATATAGTCAGAACTGTCTATTTTTGTCTTTGTTTTGCCATTTGGATTTAATTTGTAATTCAGTATCTAGCCCTCTGTCCTCCCCTGTAGTGTGTAATGAGTGTTGGACGTTTCGGCTGCATACAGTGTGTATCTGTGCTGGATCTGTTGCCACCCCTTCCTCCACACTATGTGTAATTGGATAGAGGGAATAACATATTGGGTATGGTGGCTCTTGGATCCCTGGTAGTCCAGTGGTGGCTCGCTCCCTGGTGTTCTAGCGAGGGTTGTACATTCCTGGTGGTGCAGTGTGGAAACCTGAGGTTTGCACCTCCAACCCTTAGAGTGCATGCTGGGAATCGCATCATCTGCACTCTGACTCACTATATAGCGCCAAAACCATGAGGGAACCATTTACAGTGTCTGCACCCACCGGAGCTGGAAACCTGACCCAGAGTTTTTCTTCCCAGGCAATCCAGCCACTTGATAGGGCTTAAGGTTACAAAAAAAACGAAAAATTAAAAAATAAAAACATCTTCATGCCTGGTTCCCAGAACTACATGTCCCGGGCATCTGGCAATAAAAATTCCACTTGCCTCCAACAATTTAAATGGTTTTTAGAGGTCTTCTATTTGCTTATTTGAGCCTCCTTCTTAAAGGAAAATAAAGATGGTCCGGCACTGCTCTGGTGTCTTTGCAGGAGACTCTTCTTCTGAGATCATTCTCACAGGCCCTATTTTGAATGCAAGATCTTTTCCTTTATCTTGCTTGTAGAGAAACCTTGAATCTAGGTTTCTCTAACTGTTCGGCAGTAGTGAATGTGAAGGCTTTCAATTATTTAATCTCTAGTGGCTACCTGACAGATGAGTTAACTGAGCTAAGCAAGTCCAGTACAGGATCATGCTCTGCTGACACTTTCAGCCAATGAACTCAGCTGTGCTAAGTTGAGTGGAGCCAACTTGCTTCTCTGGCAAGGAGAATCTGGAAGCAGGGCTTCAACCAGAGATATTCAGCAGGTCCCAGGTTAGTTTCAAACAGTTTTAAAATGATTTTAATACTTGCAATAGGCATGCTGTAGTGGTTATGCTGCGTGGAGTGTTTCTTTAACGTCAAACCTGTATTCCTGACCCTATAATGTTAAAACCACCATTTAGGTGGCTAGCTCCCCTTAGAAGGGGTTAAAAATCACCTCTATGAGGAAAATTCAGCGTCCCCATACAGAGCGTGGAGATGCTGAATGGCCGTGCTGCCTACTGTGCAGCAGTGGCCACTAGAGGTGTCCATAGGTAGCAATGTAAACATTGCCTTTTCTCTAAAAAGGCAGTGTTTGCATTAAAATGCCTGAAGGTAATAATTATACTCACCAGAAAAACTACATTAAGCTGTAGTTTTTTTGGTTACTATAGTGTCCCTTTAACTGCTGCTCACTGTTTAGTAATTTGCTAGGAAGTTAGAAGTGTCAAACTTTCAAATCGATATATTGAAGCCTAATCTAATCACAACCAGTCGAATGCTTTTTTCTTTTTTATGGTTATATCCCTAGTGGATTTCCCTCTTCCACTTTGTGCCATGCTCACTGTTTGGGTGGGTAGAGTGGGGCACCAGCCTTGTGCCCCGCACTTTTTAGGGCCCCGTGGATATAACCCATACTACGGAAAGACTATCGTACTGATATCTCTGGGTGCCGGGTGAGTGCTGACTTGGCTGCCCAGCACCTAGTCCCAGAAGCTTCAACATTGTGTATACTGTAGACCGTTAATGTTAAAGGACCACTATAGTGCCAGGAAAACATACTCATTTTCCTGGCACTATAGTCTCCTCCTTCTCTCCGCCTCCGATCCTCCTCTTCGGCTGAATGCGCATGCGCGGCAGGAGCTGCGCGCGCATTCAGCCGGTCTCATAGGAAAGCATTTAAAATGCTTTCCTATGGACGCTTGGGCGTTCTCACTGTGATTTTCACAGTGAGAAGCACGCAAGCGCCTCTAGCGGCTGTGAATGAGACCGCCGCTAGAGGATTTGGAGGTTGGATTAACCCATTTATAAACATAGCAGTTTCTCTGAAACTGCTATGTTAAAAAAAAAAAAAGGGGGGGGGCTTAATTCTAGAGGGACCTGGCACCCAGACTACTTCATTAAGCTGAAGTGGTCTGGGTGCCTAGAGTGGTCCTTTAATAACTCTACTTGCTGTATTGAAACATTTGAGAGAAACAGCAGATGTTGGCATGTAATAGTACCAGCTCCCAGTTTAATATGGGGTGAATGCAAGACTGTGCTGACCTGTTCTCTGCCATACCAGCAAACAGAGGTCCTACCCCTTTTTTCTTTTTTGAGTAAGGTTAGCAGATGGGCTAAATATAAATAATAAAAAATAACTGCTTGGATGTTTGTGTGGATGTTTTGTCTCCGGATGCATACGTGTGTGTGTGTCTGTCTATGAATATGTTGATGCATGTGAGTGTGTTGCTAATTAGGTGTGTCATAAAAATGTGTGTGTGTGGCTAGTGATGTAAGTTTGGCGAATAATTTCTGTATGTTTGTGTAGATGAGGGAGTGGGGTGCAAGAGCCTCAAAAATGATAATGGTGTCCCTGAGCACAATTTTGATTCATTTGTTAAAGACACACTGTAGTCACCAGGACCACTACAGCTATTGTAGTGGTTCTGGTGTCTATAGTCTATCCCTGCAAGCTTTTCAGAGAATACATTGCTGCCTAGTAACACCTCTAGTGGCAGTCACTCAGATGGCCTCTAGAGGTGCTTCCTATCTCAGTGCTACATAGTGTGCAGCACACGCATTCAGAACGTTCCTGATCGAAGATGCATTGATTCAATACATTTCTATAAGGAGATGCTGATTGGTGCAGCATTGTTTTGCCGTGCATGCGCAATGGCCTCCACATGCTTTCATATGGGAAAGCATTGGATTGGCTGAGATAAAGCTTGATGATCTCAGCCATGGAGGCTGAGCCGGATGCGGTGAGACCAGTTTTGCATGGGAAAAATCACCTTTTCAGAGCGATCGGCTTGGGACTAGTCACCTAAAATGCCACATCGGGACTACTATGTCAGGAATACATGTTTGTACTCCTGCCACTGTATTGTTCCTTTTAAGTTTTAAAATTTAACAAATGTATGTTGTTCTTATCAACTTAAGTATACTAACTAGTGACAGGACTTGAGCCCCAAATTAAAATGATTATTTAAAGGAGTGGTATTGTATTGAAATTTAAGTGTGTACAAGTTAGTCTGGATATTATGAATTTTTCGGTTGAGAGAAGCCCTACAATTTAAGGAAAAAAGTAATGAGACAAACACAAGTACAGACCACAGAAAAATAACATGTTTTTGAAATAAACACTGTTCGGTAACTAGCTGCTCAGTGTTTGGGCCAAGCAGAATCAAACTAGAAGTAACATTGTCAGTAAACAGAAAACATACATCGTAATAAATGGCTGCACGTTTAACTTTTTTTTTTTTTTATTGTTTCACGCAGATGTCTTTGGGAGTTACTGACGTTAAATAGACATAGGTACCAATACAATTTCAGCTTAATAAAGCAGTTTTGGTGAACAGATCATGCCCTGACAGTCTCACTGCACAATTCTCTGTTAAAGCACTTTGTTTATGCAGCCTTTATCAAACCTGTGTCATACAGAGTGCTCTTAATTAATTTGTTATGGTGCCAGGAGGCTCCCAGGTGCATGCTTACTTTAAGGCAGGGTTTCCAAATTAATTTTTCCAGTGGAACCTTTTGACATAGTAGACCAACATCGTGGAACCCCCCAAAAAAATTTGCGCCGTAGCCCAATCCTTTTAATGAGTGGCTTTCTCATTATCATTTTTAAATATTTTCCTCAAACTGTTTAGTCTCCTGATACTCCTGAACCTTGTTTTTTTTTTTTTTTTTGGTTTTTTTTAAACGAAATGTCTTTATCTTTGTGCTCTGGGTGGTTTTGCTCAAAATGACGGTCACTTAGCAGGTGCTTACTTTTCTCAACGGAAAAAAACAGATCTCACTACCTGACTGCAATGGATGCTGTTTCTTATAAAGCTCTTAAAAAGAACATAATATAAGCAGGATTTACAGTCTTACAGATTTAGGAGTCAGTCTTGGAGCAAAAAGAACAGTGTACTACAGATTTTACTATCTCACTGCAAAGGATACTGATAAACAGTAGTTATGGTGCTTCGACTGTCACAAACAAAACTATCTGTTTTTAACAGTTGAACAAACGACTTTAAAGGACCACTATAGGAGTTAAATAAAGTTTTTAGTGAAGCAAAAAATTCAAAATCTGACCTACTAAATAAGTGATATCATAAAGATAGACAGTAATGTAATATTAGGTCCGCGAGTGAAACATTTTTAGAAAAAGTATTGAGTTCCTTTATTTATATAAATTTTATGTAATTTCACTGATCATAACAATTATGAGGCATTCCTTAAATGGATAGTGAAAAAGAAAAGACCTTTTAATAGATTTAATTGCCAGTTAGTAGTGCAGTTGAAATCTAAGTGGTTGACTGATAAGGTGTCTCCTGATAAGTCAAATCAACCTGTATATTTCATGAGCCTGTGTCTGGTCTTAGTCTTGCCGCCTTCTATCATGTCTTAAGAGCTGTGATCCAGAAACACTTCAGTGCATGTAACTTCTATCAGGGTTCAAAATGTTAAATTCTGTTACAAACACTGAAAGTTTCTAGTACCATAAATGCATATGAACAGCATTTACTTTTTTCCTCATGTAGGTAAACCAATTGTATTGAATAAGAAATTGGGTGTCAATATATAGGATTTTCTTTTTGTAATATGGCATGCTATTAGCCTATTTCTCAAGCCATACCAGTAAGCCAACTTCTTCCTCTATCCCGGACTGCCTTGCTCTCTGTTAGTGTTCTAGTAGAGATTGTAGGTGTATTAGTCCAGTGATGTATGTGTCATCTTGCTCAGAAATGTTTTAAACTTGAGAAAGGGAGGTTCTCCCGAAAGCTTGTCATTAAAAAAAAGCTCACTGTCCGCCCCCCCACTGAATAGCCAATGCCACTGGACCACCAGGGATTTAATATTATTAAAATAATATAATATTAAAATAATATTATTTTATTATTATTATTATATTATTATTTTAATATTTGCATTATTTTATTTTAAAATGTTTTTTTGTCCCCCCTCCCTGATAAATGCTTGTTGCCTGGTCAGGGAGGGGGGGGGAAAAAACATTAAAAAAAAAAATAATGCAAATATTAAAATAATAAAATATTATTATATTTTATTATATTATTTTAATATTTTATTATATTATTTTAATATTATATTTAATATTATTTTATTATATTATTTTAATATTTGCAGTATTTTTTTTTAAAATGTTTTGTGTCCCCCCTCCCTGACCAGGCAACAAGCAGGGAGGGGGGGCAAAAAATTGTATTTTATTTTTTTTAAATAATTTAAATATTAAAATATTATTTAAAATAATATAATTATAATAAAATATTATTAAAATAAAAATGCCCTCCCATCACCTAGTTTACACACACTGCATTCATTATATACACACACATCACACACTGCATTCATTATATATACACACAAACACACACTCTGGATTCATTATATACACACACTGTAAATAAATATTCAGTTAATGTAATTTTATTGGGATCTAATTTTATTTAGAAATTTACCAGTAGCTGCTGCATTTCCCACCCTAGGCTTATACTCGAGTCAATAAGTTTTTCCCAGTTTTTTGTGGTAAAATTAGGGGCCTCGGCTTATATTCGGTCGGCTTATACTCGAGTATATACTGTATCTTTTAATTAAATTACACAATGTTTCATAGCCGAGGATACTCTAATTCAGTGTTCAAACATAACCGTAACAAACTGCCAGACTTCCACAGAGTTGTCATTGATTTCCAATTACATAGAAACATAGAATGTGACGGCAGATAAGAACCATTCGGCCCATCTAGTCTGCCCAATTTTCTAAATACTTTCATTAGTCCCTAGCCTTATCTTGTAGTTAGGATAGCCTTATGCCTATCCCACGCATGCTTAAACTCCTTTACTGTGTTAACCTCTACCACTTCAGCTGGAAGGCAATTAATGCACTATCGCTCCCCCTGCTGCATCACCTACCTCCCCTTCCCCCCCCAGCCCCTGTAAATAAAGGGTTTAAAAACCATTACTTATCTGGTTCTAGCACCGATGTCCATTATCACTGGGTTGAAGCTCAGCCCCCTCTGACGTCCCTTGACGAGCAGGCACTAATGCTCTGCCGCACGTGCATTAGACCTTCCCGTAGGAAAGCATTGAACAAATGCTTTCCTATGGGGAATAATCTGACGCTGGATGACCCTCAAAGGTCTGTTTAAACCAGGAAGCCCTCTAGTGGCCGTCTGACTTAGAGCTGCAATGTAAACATTGCATTTTCTCTGGAACTGCAATGTTTTATATTGCAGCACTAAGTGCAATAGGGACACTGTAGCTAGACCACTTCAGTTGGTGAAGTGGTCTGGGTGCCTCCAGTGTCCCTCTAAAAAGTAACAAGCTTCCTTTCTGCTGGTGGCTTTTCCTCTCAATCTCACCCCAGTAAATGCTATAGACACATTGACTGTGGATGATAAAGGTTTGATACTGAAGCAATAGACATATCTTACAACCTATTCGAACCATGACCACAAAGGGGGTTATGTGGTTTAAACTGTGCCTCTATCTTCAACTAGGATTTGGTGTCAAAAACCTTTTCTAACTGTCATAGTAATGTAATTGCTCAGATGTTTGGAGAGAGATAATGTCATAGTTTTTGTATTTTATTGTACTCTAATGTATCAATGCAATGTTTTGTGGACCTATTACATTGAGAAAATCCTGTTTTTTAAAACAAATTTAGCTTGAATAGAATAGACAAGTTTTCAGATATAACAATTTAAATCTTGAGCATTGTGGTTTGACAAAATATTTATTGTTCTTTAGTGTATGTGGATGGTTCTGGATGATTATGCTATATCATGGTATACATAGTACTAAATGTGAAGAACACAAAAATAAACTCTAGTTAGTGTAACAACTCAATTGACTAATGTACCACCAGTAGGACCTAAGAAACCTCCGGATCATAGGTTCTGTAACCAGTTGGGCAAACTCAGTCTTTCATGTTTCCGAAGTATGCAGGAGTTCTGTTGGGAATTATAATAAGTATGTCTGCACCAGATTCCATTAAGTTCGAAAAATGGTTTTCTAAGCATTCTGACTAAATCTTCTTATAATTATTTTTTCTTTCTTACATTTTCCACATTGTGATTCTCAGGAATATGATGTTATAGGCAGACACACATGGGAATATGTAGGAGTTTGCACACTATAATGTAGCTAAAAAAAAAAAGTTTACCTTGTGCACCATAAGTGCATAGATTGCTATGGCAGGCAGTGTTACTTGGCAATATTTGTCTTCACATTTCATCAACTGGTATCCGTGAACGTAGTTTGTATTAACAGCATTATATATTTTTGTGTATTTCAGATTACAGACCTCTCATTACCCAACTATCTTGCTGCTTCCTCTGTGGGCCTGTTTCCTACTCAGCTGCTTAATTCCTATTTGGGAACAACATTGCGTACAATGGAGGATGTCATTGCAGAACAAAGTGTTAGTGGATATTTCGTTTTCAGCTTGCAGGTTTTTTTTTTTTTTTTTTTCTCTTTCTGTAATCTGTGTGTTTTTTGGCATATGACACATGCATTTGTTGGCTTAAATGTAATAGAACATCCAGGCACTATAACAACTACAGTGTGCTCTAATGGTCATAGTGCCAGGAATGCCCTAGTGCTACGGGTTTAACAACATACCTGAAGTCTGCCAGTGTCCTCCTTTTCAGAGCTGGAAACTCTGCATTGAGGTATGCCTGGAAGTTAAGGGTTTATTAAACTGGCTGAGAATGATCCGCTAAAGCTCACAACCAATGTACTCCGCCTGCGTTGCAGAGCTTATCTTGGAAGAGGTAATAATGTATGGCTTTCAATGGAGGAAGCTTTCACTTTGCCAGTTTCGTTTGTCTGTAATTACCATAATTGTCTGCTGGCTGGTCTTGCGAAGGCCTCCTAAACTTACCATAGCTAGAAAACCAAGGATTTTTAAGTTGCTATAGAACACGTTTTGTGAGCAGAGCAGACACGACTCACAGTACATGCTGCTCATCCGATTGCCCAGTACAGCTTATTCAACTCTATTTTTGAATTAGCATTGGGAACACTTATTTTGGTACATGATCTTCCAAAATCGTATCCGTTGGAGAATACTTACAGATATATGGACATTGTAAAATATAACCCAAAAATAGGCATATAGTCAAAAGTTCCTCTTTCTATCTGAAATTTTCAGTTTATAGTTTCTGATAAATTAGATTGTTCACTGATTGTTCTGTATTTTCTTCAATTTCTTTATTTGCATAGAAAAACTGCAGCCCTTCAAGACCCTCTCTCCTGCCCCCTTCCCCCAAAAAAAACCTTTGATATTTGCTCTTCTATCACATAACAGGAAGTACGCAGGTTTCATTTTTATTTAAAGTGTCATTTTCCTTATTGAACACATGCAGTGTACATTCAGTGTATGTCCTGTTTTATAATTCATGAGTGGATGTAGCACCTCTTTGTAACACAACACTATACATCAGACTCTGCTTAATTAAATTTTAATCATGTGCTGTAGGAGCATGTTTGCTCTGTTTGCTCAGTACAGCTCTAATTTATAGTGTTCTTTAGTTTGCATTAGTTTAAAAATAACATTGATTATATTTAAAGGGTTACTTCAGGTACCATCCAAGCACCATGACCACTTCAAGTCACTGCAGCGTTTCACCATAAAATGCTACAAATATAAATTCAAGCTCTTTGCTCCCACTACGGCAGAGTTATAAGCCAGCCTGGAACAAGAGTTCTGGGCAGGCGAATGTCAGTTCTGTCTATATTGGACATCTGTCATCAGCATGTACCGCAGTCTGAGAACAGGTGACCAAAGAATGCATGGTAGTCGGAATTGTCTGTGGTCCAAGGTTGGGTACCTATGGAATGTTACTATCACAGATATATACTTTGTTCCAGACAAACGACTGTATCATTTAAATTGTTGTAAAGGCTATATATGCAATTTAGGCTTCTATGATGTGTACATGTAACTCGTGTAGTAGAGCCCCTCAGAGATTACACACAGTCTCCAGACTCTCTCCTCTCTGATGGCTTGTTGATTCCTGTGACTTTGTTGGCAGAAGCAGAATAATATTTCTAATCACATTATTGATCTCCGTGATCAAAAAATCTAGAGTGACTGCCTCTTTAAACTATGGCATTTACACCTTTTTGCAGACAGATGATGAAAAAGATGATATAATTTATCGATGGCAATTTATTTTTTGTTTCATGCTATGAAGGCTGTCTACGGTTTAATCAGTGCTTTAAAAAAACTGTCATGTCATGAAGTGTTCATGTTGTCAGGTGAGCATGATCTCCAGGGCTATTTACTCTTGAGTACCTGTTGTTCCAGATAAACTTTAGTCAGGCGATTCCCCTCTCTTTTTTGTTTTTTTTGTTTTCTCTGTATCATAATTTTGTAACACATGTTAAATGCATGTTTGCAGGAATTATTACTTAAAGGATACCTAAACATATGTACCCCAAAATCTACACCTCTGGACATACTGTATGCTGGGCTACAGTTATATGATAATATAACAAAATAAAGGAAGGTTGTGCCAAAAATATTTTAATACCACAAGTAAAAATTCTCTCAATAAAAACAGATCCTAAAGAATAATAAAAAAAAAAACATAGCTTAAAAAAAAAAAAGGAAACGGTAGAAGTATAAAACAACAATATTAGATTGTAATAGTTTGTAGATCTTATGTAGTCTTACTCACATTTTCCAGAACTAATACTCTATACTCTAGTGTAATTGGCATACAGTGGTAATTATCCCCACTTATAGGATATGTGTGAAGATGTAATCTGATATCACAGCAGCGTTGTGAGCATAAAACACATAAAAAAAAAATAAAATAAAAAAAATAGAAAAACAATAGTTCTCTCTGTATAGGATAAATCAGGAGTAATATATAGGTGTTTTTACTACTATTTAATTGAGCAGTCAAACCTGGAATTAATTGTTTGGTGATGCCAAACAATATAAAATTAAGACCAAATTGAAGTAAAAAGGAATGTAAAACACTCACGGTATAAAAGTAGCCAATATCCCTTTTCTAAAATATTAAAATAATCCACAATGTGTTTCACCAGACAGGACTTTATCAAGTAAGTAAGTGTGTGTGTAAGAAATACAAACATACTAATATTGAATTTTGTGCCAACTTGACGTCATCACCACGTGACTACATCATAAACATAAAATGTACAAATTAAAGTTACTATCATTTTTTTTATTTTATTTTTATTATTAATAAAATAACTATGTATGAAAATGTGTGGAAACTGAAAACCTGTTAAAAACAAAGCTTTGACGAGTGATTACTATTCCGCATCACTTGGTCTTGCACTATGGAGAAACTTGTTTAACCTTAATTTGCCTCTAGTGTGCAAGAGGACTGGTAAGCGCACACTGGTAACTAATCAGAATTGCACATGGAGGTCAGATAGCGCTGGGTTTCAATATCTTTACATTAGACTCCCTATGGAAAAAATTTCACCATACACCAAGATCGCTTTGCGCATGTATTTAGCACTCTGCAATCTCTAAGTTAAATGCAACACAACTCTGATGTGTGTTAGACATATGGAGCTTCAAAGTCTACAGATGCACCTGTGCCTCGACAGGCAAACAGTTGGTGGGGGCTCTGGGTGGAGTTGATCTTTATAAAGCTAGGAGGGGAGGAAACTAGGGATGGTTACTGCATTTTTTTAAATTTTTTTTAACCTATTCAATGCTACTTGTCCAGTGAAAGAAGAAAGGGCTTCTAACCGTTTGTGATGACTCTTACTTGGCCATTTGAAAAATGTTTGTTTTTCCTCCCTGCTCTCAATGCTGAGCAGAAAAGACCTCCCACATGAGGACCTTCTATTCTTCCAAGCATTGCAACCACAGCACATGCACCGTAGTTGCTATGGCAACATCCTAGCTGGTGCTAATAGCACTGGTTATGGAGTATAAGAACAGAGTGACATGCTGGCGTCGTTGAGAAGGCTTGCCCTGCTTGGAGAAGCGTCCCTATGCAGGGCAAATCAAAGAAGACCAGAGGCTGGGTGGAGGACAGGCCGAAGTAGTGTGTTGGGCTGCACAAGCTGGTAGTGTTGTGTAGACAATAAATGTATTTATCCGGATCACTGCCAGGGCAATATTTGAGACCATAGTGTAAAGATGTTCGCTTTTTTTGTTCTTTTATCAGATTCATACAATTGATCTAAAAAAATAAACAATAATAAATTCTATAAGTCAATTTTGCCACTTAAAAGAAACCCACAAAACATGTTTTTTGTTTTGTCTCTTTTTTATTTATTATTATTGGTATTTAATTTGATAACAAAATATTGCATCTTTGTGAAAATGCTCATAAAGTTTGTATTGGAATTTCTCTGAAATTCTCTCATGCATGTGCAACAATATAGTGCTGAAGTTAACTCCTGACAGATGAAGTGTTAGGAGCCGAAAAGGACCTCATGAAAGAATATGGGGATTTCTGCAAGGGACAGGTTAAGAGAAATTAAATCTACCTTTCCTGCTCCCCATGGACACCATAATGCAAGTGGAACAGTTACCTTCTGAGTTATTGCAGAAGTTGACTGATTATTTATTTAATATGTGCCTCCTCTCCTGCAACTGTCAAAAAATAAAGTTCTCAGTGAATACTTTTTTAGCAACCTATTTCATTACCCCTACTTATACCCTTTGTGTCACTATACCCCACTCCCTCAAGCATGTAAGCACATTAAGCCTGGCCCTCAACCCCTCTGTTCCTGTGCGTCCATTTGTCTGGTTACAATTACATGACTGTTAGTCCACCCATTGTACAGCACTACGGAATATGCTGGCGCTAAATAAATAATATAATTGTATAGCTTTGCAATATGCTGAATAGCTGTCTTTAACGGCATATATTTAACGGTAATAACTTGTTTCTGTCTTTATCCACAGATTGTTATAAGCATAGCTCTTATGTTTTATGTTGTCCATCGAGCTCAAGTGGAGCTGAATGCAGCCATTATAGCTTGTGAAATGGAGCTAAAGACATCTCTTAAAGGCAGCCAGCTCAATGGCAATGGACCAGCATTGTGCAACAAAAGGACATTGCTGTCTTCTGGAGGAATCAACATTGTATGATTGTTAAACATTTAGGTTGTTCTAAGCCTTTTATTATAATTTTTTTTATTTTTATTTTTTTATTAAATTGCCAACATCATGGTTTCTAAGGATCACCATTCCTGTTCCTGGATGGAGTGCATGTTATTCCCAAAAACATTTCCAGAGAACTTGTACACATTTCCCATTGATGAAAACATCTCAGCAAATTTGAAAGTTGGAAGCATTTCTGCAACTTTATCTTATGTGTTCTAAGACCGATGCATAGCACTTTTCTGTGTCGCTCTAAAATGAATTGTTTCTGGGCCTCTTTATTTATTACTACATATACTTATGTATATCATTTTTAAGGTGTTCCTGTGTTGTGATTATTTTTTTTTTTTTTTTGTATTGTTAGATACCTAGACAGTGTTTTTTTATAACCACAGGACCATTTTCTTCTAAGTGAGACAATTTAAACTTAAACCCAAACTAGTGGGACAAAGTGCTCTTAAACCAGATTGTTTGTTTTTGTTTAAACTGTGCTATCGGAGATGAAAATCTGGAGTTTATAGATTTCTGTATGTTAAAGCCATGGCTGCTGGTTGTGCATTGGGTGTAGACCAGTGATGATATTTTATGGTTTCATTGTTTGGTAAGCCTGGGAATCTTGGTTATTAAGCAAGCCTGAAGCGCCTTCTCCAAAATTGATAGTTCTGTCCTATTGTTAATAAGCCCCCGATTTTCAAGTTAATGTTACCACAAAAAAAATGCAGATGAAGATCACTTCAAGCAAGTAATAAAGTCTATATACTGTGCTAGTAATATTGTAAAATAGAAATATTGTAAGGTTACTTACTGTGATGGCCACAAACTAGGTGGTGTGATGCTCCATTTTACATATGGGTGCTGCGACAGATGCAAATACACCCCTTTTGGCTATCCTGTGTGTAGGTTATGGGGCCAGCATAGAAGTGTTATCTTTACGTTGACTAGTCACAAAAATCTTTTCTGTGTTAATTTAAATAACTTGCTAATTAAACAGAGTCCTCTTCTAGCATTCAAACCCAGCTACAGGTAATTTAGATATAATTATCACTTGAAGATCAGATCGGTTTTCACTGTGAAGGTTGGCCTTTCAAAATTACAACTTTAAAACCCTCTATAAGACTGTTACTAGATTAAAAAAAAAAAAAAGAGAGCAAACAATGCCAATCTGAAATTACCTGTAGCTCGCCACATTCCAGTGTACAGAAAAAAGTTTATATGTATTCTCTTTGATTAATATTGTCCCTTTGCAGCAAGGGAAACCTAGTTCGCTAAATCTCTGAAATGATTGACAATGCCGATCAGGCTTACAAATCAACATAAGGTATGGTCTCATTTTCAAGTACTAGGTGATTAGCCAGGGTACCTGAGAACGATGCCACTGGAGATATACTGTGTTTACTTGCCAGCAATTTGGATGCCGCAATATATAAAATTAAATATTGGGTAAAGATCGCCCCCTCGTCATATTAAGACAGGTAAACGCTCTGTCTGGAGAATTCCTAGGTTTCTTTCTAGAACCATTAATAGTCGCAATATTAGGGCGTTTAAAATGTAGTATCTATATTTTTCTACATACATAACAATATGATTTGTCTCCTGTATACAAATTCTATAGAATTTTGATGTCCATATTCATTGCTTCTTAGGCTTATACAATAGCATTAGACGTACATACATGATACAATTCTTGTGATTGTATATTTGTACATTTACTTTAATAATATCCCTGCTAATGATGGACGGTCTGCAACAAGTTCTAATGAGTGGCCTTTAACTTTTTATGTGTCTTTTTTCTTTTTTTGTCTTTTTTTTTTTTTTTTTCACACGTTTTGAAAACCAGCTTTAAATTGAACATAAAACATACATTTGCTTGGTTTGTTGTGTTTTTAAATTTGTAAAGTACCGTACTGTATGTTATACTGTATTTTGCACATTATTATCTTTTATTTTTAATCGTGGACGATAACAGCTGAACGAAAAATTAGTCGGGACATAAAAATCCAATTCAACTCAGGACTTTCCAAAATGTGAATTTACTTTATCAATTGCAGTCCAATTTTGGAAGATGGAACAATATTAATTTTGTTGTTTGACTTGTAGAATGTAATGTTGCAAAAACCTTGTAGTCTAGGCTTCACTTCTAATTAAGGATACTGTTGCTTAAGTCCAATTTTCAAAGCTTGTGTAATAGGATATATATATATATATTTGAAGCCTGTTTTCTTTTTCATAAACTTCTAATTGATTAGAAATGAATGAATAACTTAAATTGTACCTTGCAAAATTAACGCAAAGGGAAACTAATTTCATGCGTATATTGTGCAAATCTAATTGCAAGCAAATGTATAGAAATGGCTTGATGGAGATGACATTTTAATTTTTAGTTGTACAAACTACTACTGCATTGACCAATGAGGTGTTCAAATATTCGTATACATTTTGCTATTCTTGTGATAAAGCCCTCGATGCTGTGTTTGCAACTGTGTGCATAGAATTCTGGAATTTCAACCCAATACTTTGTGGAATGATATACATCTATGTAACTGCATCGACTCTGGAGTATCATTTAAGCTATGTATGTCATTTGGTGGCAATTTCACTAGCATGGTGTAAATATTACATTGTTCCAATGTTCATGTCCTACGCTACTTGTATCAACAGCAAAAACATATGTGAGGAAGGTTGAACTTGATGGACGCAAGTCTCTTTTCAACTAGGTAACTTGTCACTGCAAGTCTGGAGGGTCCATGGCTCATTCACCAAGGGTTAATTTCTACTTGCCAGGGCCAAATTTTTCATCGCCAATGGCTCGTTGAAATTTTGAGCACTGATATTATAGCTGATGACTGGTCCACTTTTATCATTAGCTAACAATAACAAAGCTGTATACATTTTTTATTTTTTTTTTCCTCTGAGACTGCTGTGCAGAAGATAGAACATCTCATGAATGCCACCTATACACATGCCTTCTGTATCTTAAGCGCCTCTCACAACCCTATTGTATTTATTTAAAGAGACAAAAATGTTTTAACCCTTTTCAAAGCAGATGTTAACATTTACTATCCCCTTTTGTACCGTTTGTCTCACTTACTTGGTTTACAGAGATTTGTTCCATGCTTAATCAGCAGTCTTTCAATTTGCTATTCCGCTACCACCTAAAGGTACACTATAAGTATCCAGACTAGTGATGTCCCGAACGGTTTGCCGCGGACAGTGAACATAAACTTTGACCCTGTACCTCACAGTCAGCAGACACATTCCAGCCAATCAGTAGCAGACCTTCCCTCCCACCTCCTGGACAGCTCACTAAGAATGTAGCTTCACAATGAATGTAAAATGGATGCTGTCCAGGAGGTGGGAGGGTCTGCTGCTGACTGGCTGGAATGTGTCTGCTGACTGTGAGGTACAGGGTCAAAGTTTATGCGAACCGTTCGGGACATCACTAATCCAGACCACTTCAGCTCATTGGTGCAGTGTCTCTGTCCTACTTAGGCCAGCAATGTGAAATGTTGCAGTTTTAGAGAATGTTTACATTGCAGTACTAAGACAGCCTCTAGTGGCTTTCTACCAGACAGCCATTAGAGGCACTTCCGAGATTCTACCGGACTTTTGGTCGCCTGACACATGCCTCACGTCTGTTAAATCCCCATAGGAAAGCATTGAGTTGTGCTCGCCTCAAATATGTGCATGTGTGTTAGTGCCCCTGCCCCCATCGGGTGACGTCTGAGGAGGCGGAGCCTTGATCTCCCTGGGGTAAGTGTTACAAGGTATTTTTTTTTTTTTTAAACCCTTGCAGTGTGGGGTGGAGGAGGGTTAGTGCAAGGAAGGATTGGTCAGGGGGAATTATAGTGCTATGAATACAACTTTGTTAACCAGTTGCTGCTTCTCTGTTCTGGCTTGTGCCTTTTACCTCATTACTAGCAGTGTTCGTTTTACTATTTCTAAATGTCATTTGCATGTATGTATCTCATTCTAATTATGTGTTGGTTCTTTAGTGTTTTTCTGAAACCCATGATGGCATTGATGACTTCTTATGTCCAAATGTTAATTTGTTCAATATTTTTATTATATATTTTTTTGTTTCCATCCACTGCATTGATTTTATCTGTCACCAGCACTCCAGGATTAAATTGGCCTTTTGCATTTGAGGGTTTTTTTTTTTTTTTCCTTCCGTATATGGAACACAGAGGGAAGGATATCATGGACCATTCTAGAACAGGGATAGGCAACCTTCGGCACTCCAGATGTTGTGGGTTACATACCCTATAATGCTGTTACACCCACAATTCTGGCAAAGCATCGTGGGAGGTGTAGTCCAAAACATCTGGATTGCCAAAGGTTGCCTATGCTTGTTCTGGAACATCTCTGATAAAATGGCCCGATTAATCAATGTACACTTTTAGAAATGAGACTGCCATACTTGGTAAGACGGCTTCATTTTCAATGGGAAATGTAATCAAACATTTTTAACATATTTTTTTTTTCTGTCTTTCACTTGATACTGTTTTTGTTAAATTACATCATAATCCAGTTCAGTCACTTAAAGCATTGGAAGAGCAAAAACCAAAAACTGTGTATTTGTTTCTCCTCTTCTGTCAATTATTAGTCTATGCCAACTGAAAGGGGTAAAGAGCAAAATCTATAGCAATGGTTAGTACCATTCCCCTTTAATATCCTAATGTAATCTGTATTGTGTGTTCCTATTGCTTAAGTAATCCTAGCCAGCTCACTATCGCATGAAGATGGCAGAAGTGGCCATCTTGGGAATCAGATACGAATATATTTTTTAACCTATAGATCATCTGGTTATTATGCAATTGCAATGTAAAAATGAAATCTCTATACCTATATAAGGCTGACTTTATCTGTATGTGGTTGTGTGAATGACCAAGACGTCTTTAAGCAAAAACCACCTTTCTTTTATAGAAGGTGATAATGTGAACTTTATTACTAATAAACCATTTTTATTTCTGCTTGTATACAGCCCTAGCATTGTCTGCCATCTTCCAATACAATAGATATGGCTGACAGAACATCATTGGGCATCTTATTCAAGTGACCTCTTACAGTTATCCCCCGTACATACTACTCCTAGGGTTGCACATGTTTGTATGAAAGGTGCAAATAATTGTCAGTGTGTGGTTTTTAACTCAACCTTTTCTTTTATCTACCATTGTGTAACATTCTTTAGAATAGGAAAAATAAATGATCTCTCTCCCCCACCTCCTCTTTTTCCTTATACGTATGAAACAACCTTTTGAACGGTTGTGCAATTCACCATATTTGTATGGTGCAGAGCACTTTGAATCTGAGACGATCGTTATTGGCAATGTTTTCTAATTTGTGTAATTTTGCATTTTGCTTGTAACTTGTGCAATTAAGAAGGGACATTGGTTCAAATGTATTTTCGATCATAGTTTTATATAAGAATTCTTGAAACTCCTTAAATAAATCTTATGCAAATAGCTTTTAAAATGCCTTTTACAGTCTGTGTGTGTGTGAAACTTAATTTATATATATTATTATTTTTTTTAAATAACTGCTAGAACATGCATTTCTAGAATAATTAATTGGATGGGGTGACATGTGGCTTTATATGCATAACTGAGAATTGTGGAAAACTGACCAATTATATTGCATTTTTGCAGTTATCCTGTCAAAAAAAAAAAAAAGGACAATTCCCTTGTCAAATGTCCACACTTCCCAGTTTATTTAATAAACTGTTGTGTTCAAGTTCTGCATGACTATCAGTATTTCGGTATGTACAGTGCCCTCCATTAATAATGGCACCCTGGGTGAATATAAGCAAAGCACTTAAAAAGTTTCTTTATTGCTTAAAAATTACACAAAAATAGTCTGCTCTCATGAACATCTAACAGTTGCAAACCCAGGTATAAAAAAAAATATTTATATATAATTGACCCACTTTTTTTTTTTTTTTGCAATAATTTGTCCCTTTGCCACCCACAATAAGAGTCTTATAATGCCTGATAAGGTTGGAGAATACATGGCAAGGGATCTGAGACCGTTGCTCCATACAGAATCTTTCTGCAGGTTTTCTATGGGATTTGAGTCAGGGACTGGGATGGCTATGACAGGACCTTGATTTTGTGGATAATATTCCTGCTGGAAGATGCAACCACGGTCCATTTTAAGCTTTCTAGCAGAGTCAGTGGTGGTGGTCATTTAATATCTGATATTTAATAGTGTTCATGATGCCATGTATCCTAACAAAATGTCCAGGTCCTCTGCCAGAAAAACATTCCCAAAACATTAAAGAGCCATCACCATATTTAACTGTGGTCATGAGATTTTTCTATATGGATACCTGTCTTTTAGCTCCAAACCCACCTCTGGTGTTTACTGCCAAGAAGCTCTTTTTTGGTTTCATCTGACCATAGAGACCGATCTTATTTGAAGTTCCAAAAGTGTCGGCAACCTGAAAATGCTTGAGTTTGCATGAGAGTAGAGGCATTTTTCTTTAACCCCTTAAGAACCGACTGTTTTTGCGATGTTGTACATTTGCGACCAGGCATCTTTTTACACTTTTTTGTGAAATGTTTGTGGTTAGCAGTAATTTTCCGCTCTCATTTACTGTTCCCATACAAATTTTATATATTGTTTTTTTAGGACAAAAGGGGCTTTCTTTACATACCATTATATAATCTCATTTAATTTAAAAAAAATAAATTATGATAAAAAAAATACAAGTTTTTTTACTTTTACTTGAAAAATCGTTTACTCATCTACAAAAGCGAATGAAAAAAACTGCTAAATAGATAAAAAAATTTGTCCTGAGTTTAAAAATACCCAGTGTTTACTTTTTTTCGCAAGTTATAGGGCTATAAGTACAAGTAGGATATTGCGGTTTCAAAACATACATTTTTTAAAATGTATCAATAGTGACATTGTAACACTATTATCTGTCATAAATCTCTGAATAACACCCCATATGTACATATTTTTTTTTTTTAAAGTAGACAACCCAGGGTATTCAATATAGCATATGTCTAGTCTTTTTTAGTAGCCACTTAGTCGCAAACACCAGCCAAATTTAGCATTCATATTTGTTTGTGTGTGAAAAAAGTAAAAAAACTAAATTGAACGCTAATTTTGGCCAGTGTTTGTGACTAAGTGGTTACTTAAAAAGACTGGTCATACCCCATTTGCAATACATTGGGTTGTCTTCTTTTGCAGATGATATGCCATCATGGGGGTAATTCTCATTCCTGGGCTACCATACGCTCTCAAAGGCAAAGTAACCAACCTGGCCATTTTCAATGTAAAAATATTTGACCCTGTAACTTTCAAAAACGCTATAAAACCTGTAAATTGGGGGTACTGTTATACTCGGGAGACTTTGCTGAACACAAATATTAGTGTTTCAAAATAGGAAATCGTATCACAACAATTATATCATCCGTAAAAGTGCTGTTTGTGTGTGAAAAATGCAAAAAAAGTAACTTTCACTGACAATATCATCGCTGTGATATGTTTTACTGATTTGAATCACTAATATTTGTGTTCAGCGAAGTCTCCCGAGTAAAACCGTAACCCCATGTACAGGTTTTAGGGTGTCATAGAAAGTTACAGGGTAGAATACAGTGCTAGCAAATTAAATTCTCTGGGTTTGCAGGCAGGTCCCTCAAATTGCAATCAATAAAATTACTTAATTATGTAAAAATATTACATAAATACGCACATAGAATTTAAATATATATGCATATTTATATATTTGAAGTCTACATGTATATTTATATAATTTATGTAATTTTGTAAATGGACATGTATATTTCGTATTATTTTTTTATATATATATATATATAATACACACATACAATTTCATTCTAAGTGTATTTTGATATAAATATATATCAATATACAGTTAGAATAAAATTTCATATAGATATCGCCATCCAAGTCAATGGCGCTACTATCACCTCTACCTCCCAGGCTCGCTGCCTAGGAGTTCTTTTTGATTCTGATCTCTCTTTTACTCCCCATGTTCAATCGATAGCCAAATCCTGTCGCTTCCAACTCAAGAACATAGCGCGCATCCGCCCATATCTAACGCCGGACGCGGCTAAGGTACTGGTTCATGCTGTTGTTCTCTCTCGCCTTGACTATTGCAATCCCCTTCTCACCGGTCTTACATGTTCCCAGCTTGCACCGCTGCAATCTATAATGAATACGGCTGCGAGGCTTATTTTCCTGTCCGGTCGCACCTCCCACGCCTCCACGCTCTGTCAGTCCCTGTATTGGCTTCCAGTTAGATATAGGGCCCAATTCAAAATTCTGGCGCTTGCTTACAAATCCCTACATAATGCTGCTCCAACATACCTATCTTCCCTCATACACAAGTATGTCCCGACGAGACCCCTGCGCTCAGCCCAAGACCTACTCCTATCCTCTGCCCGGATCCCAACCTCTGATGCTCGCCTTCAAGACTTCTCCAGGGCTGCACCTATTCTGTGGAACTCCCTTCCCTCCTCAATCAGACTTTCACCCAGCCTCCATTCCTTCAAAAAATCTTTGAAAACTCACTTCTTTATTAAAGTGTATCAATTAAACTGTCAGCAGGTTTCTCATCCCCCACCCCATGACTCCGTTCCTTCACCTGTCAAAAATGACCTACCAAGCACTCAATAAACCCTTCTGTAACAAACTATTTAATTCCCCTACTTTAACCCTTTGTGTCACTATACCCCACTCCCTCTAGCATGTAAGCTCATCGAGCAGGGCCCTCAACCCCCTCTGTTCCTGTACGTCAGTGGTCTGATCTCAATTATGCTCCACTGGGGAGCTTTCATCAGGATATATATATATATATATATATATATATATATATATATATATATATATAATCTCCTTTTATATTTTTTATTTTACACTAGCAGGGTGACTGCCTGTCAGCAAAGGCAGTCCCCCTGCAGGCAGACACATGGACACCTATTGTGACCATGTGATCGCTCTGTTAAGCGATCACATGGCCACAGGGGTCCTAATCCGCCATGGGGAGACTGCCGATCGCCGCCGGGGGAACGACGGCGATCGGGTAAGTACATTTTACCGTTAGGACGGTTCAGGACTGTCAGCGGTCCGCAATGCAAAAATGCCAATGATTGTCCTGAACTGTCCTCTGTCCTTAAGGGGTTAAACCCCTCCAAACAACTTGTGGTGATATAGGGGATGTTGGATTGTAGTGTTGATGACTTTCTGACCCCAAGCCTCAACGTCTGCAATTTTCCAGCTGTGATCCTTGGAAATGTTTTGACCATCAAACGATCCTCTTCACAGTGTGTTGAGACAATATAGAAACATGCCGTCATACATAATGCATAACATTTCCTGTAGCCTGGAACATCATTAATGCCCAGATGGTGGAAATAGGCACAACTTTTTGCACGCATCACAGCAATATTGCTTGGTCTTACCCATTGTGATGAATGACTAAGGGAATTTGACTTATGTGTTACCTTATATTAATACCTATGTGAAACAGGAAGTCATGGTTGAACAATTTCCTGTTCCTAGGCATATAATTAAAATATATTTTTCTCATATGAATTCATATTGATCCACACACAAAAGGTTAGACAACAAAGATATATTTTGCACAGTCTTCTTTGCTAATGGGTGTTGACCTTAATAAACCCTGACTTTTTAGAGTGTATAGATTTGTAATAAAGTACACGGTAAAATTAGAAATTGTAATTACTTCTGAAAAGGCAGTACATAAGGGCCATTAACATCCCAGGAGATCATACTTAAAGGGGGTCTATTCACCAAACTAAGTTGTTGCTTCAAACTACTACAGTGGCAATGGAACACAATCGTAAAGTGTAACTCACATTGTGCAAGTGAGTTCTCATTGCAACCACTTTTAGAGTTAGTGGACAAAAATTGACACTTATATTAACAATGTTTTTAATGGAAAATTTGCAGCAATGTGCTTTTGTGTTTAAAAACCAAAAATTTTCTCATGTACTATTGCTTCCATTTCGGCTAGTAAAGTAATGATCCTTTGGCTCTCATCTTTTCTTTTGGTCTTAAAGGTTTTTCTCCTATAAACAAATGTAAGGTTTGTTTGGGCATTTTTTTTTATATAAAAATGCATTTCAATCCAATAATCCAAACATATTAAAGGCACACTTCAAGCACTATATAATTAAATTCTTGTATAGTCTTGTTTTCTTTAAACCACTCGTAGTGTCTTTAGTGCGAAGCATGAATCCGATATAGCTAAACGGTATAATCCCACTTTTTTGCCAACTTTGCTGTAGCTATAGGACCGTTCCCAAACTCGGATAGCACAGAAGGGAGCCTATTTTTCTTTCTATTCAAGCACTCTTGCAGGCACTCGCTATACGTGCTTGAGTGAGAAGAGGGGGCAAAGCTATTGAGTCAATTTGGCTAGAAGTATGCATTTCTCTCAAATGCACATGCCATGTATATACTGCTGATGATATGAAAACGAGAAATGAATCACGTGTTCCCTGGAACAATGGTAATGGTAATGAAATGTGGCACAGTCCAGAAAAAGTTGGGAACCACTACTTGCATCCATAGTTCCACTGAGAAAACCATGAATGAAGCTGTTGGTAAATTGATAGCAGTTATACTGCAGTTCCTATCTTGGCACAACTTTCATTCCTCAAATCTGATAAAATGAATTTCTGCCAAGTGCTTTTCTATACATATTGTACAACAGAATGCAGGTCAACTACAGCCTCATGGACAATTACAGATTTTAAAAAAACCTGCAGAGAACATGTAATGGCAACCGCTAAAACAGAGGAAAGGGTTCACCGAAAATCCCTCTGTCCAAACGGAAGCAAAGGTACTCCAAAATTCTTATATTACAATAAAAGGTATGCTTATTTTTAAAAAGATACTACAGTATGGTGCATAAATCACTTCTGATTAATGTTTTATAATTTATATAACAAGAGATGAGTTAAACCTGGAGTGCCAATTTAATTTCATATAATCAAATTATTTTTTTAAGGAATGCTCTGCCATTTAGTAGTTAAATAACTTTGTTTACGCAGCCACAGTCAGACCTACCTGCATGTGACTTAGTTATCCTAAACACTTCCTGTAGCGAGAGCTCTAATGTTTAAACTTCCTTTATTGCACAGTGTGTTTAACCCCTTAAGGACTGAGCCAAATGTACACGTTTTGATCAAAATAAAACTTAATCAAAACTCGGAATTTGACTATGTCTGTTCAACCGTAATTCATCTCTTTCATATTAAGTGCACCCACACTTATTATAAATCATTTTATTCAGGAGAAATAGGGCTTTCACTTAACATCAAATATTTAGCTATGAAACATATTTTAATATGAATAAAATATAAAACAAAAGTGAGAAATTAAGTTTTTAGTTCTGCATGACATTTTAACTGTCAATGTCATAATACTGTTTGCTTTTACTGCAACAAAATACACATTTGTATTCAGCAAAGTCTCACGTGTAAAACAGTACCCCCTATGTACTGGTTTTATGGTGTTTTGGGAAGTTACAGGGTCAAATATAGCATGTTACATTTTTCAGTTTTTTTTCACATTGAAATTCGCCATATTGGTTACGTTGCCTTTGAGACCGTATGGTAGCCCAGGAATAAGAATTAACCCCATGATGGCATACTATCTGCAATCGTAGACAACCCAAGGTATTGCAAATGGGGTATATCCAGTCTTTTTAGAAGCCATTTAGTCATAAACACTGGCCAAAATTGCGTTAATATTTGTTTGTGTGTGAAAAATGCAAAAAACTAATTTGAACGCCAATTTTGGCCAGTGTTTGTGACCAAATGGCTACTAAAAAATACTGGACATACCCCATTTGCAATACCTTGGGTTGTCTACTATTGCAAATGGTATGCCATCATGGGGGTCATTTTCATTCCTGGGCTACCATACGCTCTCAAAGACAACATAACCAATCTTGCAAATTTCAATGTGAAAAAAACCTGAAATGATGGGTACTGTTATACTTGGAAGACTTTGCTAAACATCAATATTAGTGTTCCAAAACTGTAAAACGTATTACAACAATTATATCGTCAGTGTAAGTGACATTTGTGGGTGAAAAATGCAAGAAATGTCACTTTCACTGACGATATCATCGTTGCAATACATCTTACGGTTTTGGAACACGTGTGTGTGTTTTTTTTCTTTTGTTTTTTTTCTTCTATTTACAGAGCAGGAGGTAAAAACTTCTAGAGTAAGTTAAAATGGGACACTCTAAACAGAATGATGGGATGATTGGCTGCAATGCTCAGTACTTTCATTAGGCGTCACTATACTTTCCACACAGATAGCTGGTAATGATTCTGATGTAACTCAAAGAATGTTGGTAACTGCTGCTCCTGTGCTTGATACAAAAGTAGCAAAATGTAGTTGCAAATGTTAAATATATGCAATTGCGCAAGTGAATAGTTAAACTATTCACTTGCTGATATAAAAACAGTTGTATAAGGCAATTATAGTAATTTACATAAGAATAATAGAAAATGGATCAATACACATGCCAAGAAACACATTTAACCAGTTTCTGATGGTAATTATTTTTCTCTGAAGGGATTATGGGTGGAATATCGAGTTTACACATGCCAAGGAACATATTTAACCTATTTCTCATGGAGTCATAGGTATAATTTTTTTTTACTAGGGGATTATGGGTGGAATATTGTGTTTACCAATGCCAAGGAACATATTTAACCTGTTGGTTAAAAGTATATGGTTATAATTATTTTTCTATGAAAGGATTATGGATGGAATATCATTTTTACACATGACAAGGAACATATTTAACATTTTTTCTGATGGAACCATGGGAATAATATTTTTTCTATGTGGGAATTAATGGTGGAATATGATGGTTAAAATATATTTTTTTCTATATGAGAATTATGGGTAGAATATTATGGTTACACATGCCAATAACATATTCGACTTTTTTCTAATGGAAACATGGGTATAAAATAGAAAATGTATTCCATACTTACTAATATCTTGTTTTTCCTGGATATAGGCCATGGCAGCATTACAGATGTATAAAGCTTCTTGCACTCCTAAATTGGACAGAAACACCTTCTATCAGTGGCGGAACTAATGTAGAGCGTGCCCTGGTGCAAGAAAGTTTGTTGGTCCGCTCTCTAGTGCAAAAGTGTCCAAAAGGTAGATTACCATCTGTCTTACAACTAGACGTGCACCAGTGAATTTTTTTTTTTCGTACAAATTATTTTGTACTAAATAAAAAATTTAATTCGTCAATCCCAATTTCGTTCGCAAACCATTTTCTTTTTTTAAACGGAATTCATAAAAAAAATTATTTGTTTTCGTCCATTAGGACAAAAACAGCACTGCACATGCAAAAAAAAAAAAGCAAGGAAGGAGGGAGCCAGCAGCACTAACCGCTCCTTCCTTGTGAAACTATTCCTACTCCCCCTGCCCCTACCCTCCCACGATAAAAGCTATGGGGGACCTATTGCTGCCCAGTCACTAGTGCAATAAGGGGGGACCTGGCACAGGTTAAATCCTGCTGCATGCCCCTTCCTGTGCCAGGTCCCCCCTTGTAGTAGGGGCATGTTGCCTAAACTTATAATTTTATTTAAAACTGGATATAAAAATCAATATCTTATATAGAAGTGATAGAGAGCTACGGTAAGAGTACATGTAACCAAAAGTTATAGCAAAAACTATAACAATGTTGCAATATGAAAAAGTAGCTATTTAAATCTAAATAGCTACTTTTTACACCAAGCATGACAAAGCCGCGGGCCGCATGCGGCCCACAAGGACCATCTTTGCTGCCCAGCGAGCCGCGAGTGCATGCTCAGTGTTATGGCAGAGTAGGCACCTGCTTCCCCCATATTGCAGGTGCCTACTCTGCTCATTTACCCGGCTGAGGTCTCTACCGGCAGCAAGGGAGCTCAGCCTTCCTGCGCCTCACTGCTCCCTCGCGTGCGCCCACTGAAGTGAAGCCGGGAGCCAGAATATGACGTCATATTCCGGCACCCGGCATCACTAAACCGTGCACACGGGAGCAGTAAGGAGCAGGGAGATGCCCCACATCGGCTCCATAAGGTAAGGAGCAATAAAGAAAAGTGTGTCTGTCTGTCAGCGAGTATTATTGTGTGTGTGTGGGTCTGTCAGTGTGTCTGTCTGTGAGTGTGTGTGTTTGCGGCCCACATAAACTTAAACCTTGTTTATGTGGCCCGTGCCACACTTTGAATTTGACATGCTTGTTTTACACGATCTCTTACCGTACTCTTTACACAGAAATACAAGATCCATTTATATCCAGTTTTAAATGACAGCCTGTCGCTGTTTAGGTGACATGCCCCTACTTCACAGGGGGACCTGGCACAGGTACGGGTATGCGGAAGAAGTTAACCTGTGTCAAGTCTCCCCTTATTGCACTAGTGACTGGGCACTAGTAGTTTTAGATTTGTTTAGGCAACATGCCCCTACTTGGGGCATGCGGGAGGATTTATTCTCCCTTTTATCAGCTGCTCACTGTCATTTAAAACTAAATATAAATCAGTATGGGGGTCACTATGACCCCCATATTGATAAAAGGGGCATGTCACCTAAACAACGAGCTGTCATTTAAAACTGAGTGACTGTGCAGCTATTGCTGCCCAGTCGCTAGCCCAATAAGGGGGGAACCTGGCACAGGTCCCCCCATTCCCTGATGGTGGGAAACACAACTAAAATGGGGGAGACATAGTGCCCCCCCCCGCATCTCCACCCCTGACCCGCGGGTGGGGGCTATTAATATAAACGGCCCCCTAGTCCCCACTCATGTTCAGCAAGTGGGAATCCTAATTAAATAAATAATGGGGAGGGGACCTGATAGGAAAAATAAATCCCAATGGTTAAAAAATAATTCTTCACCCAGCAAGGGCACCGCACAGAATGAGCTCCGCAGGGCAGGGAAAGGCTTATAAAGCCTTCGCACGCCCTGCAATTAGGCTCAGAGCGTTCTGATTGGTTGGTTTAAGCCAACCAATCAGTGCTCTGACATGTAAATGAAGAGACTGACAGGTAAGTCTCTACATTTACCTGTCACAGCACTCTGGTTGGTTGGCTTGAAATCCAACCAATCAGAGTGCTCTGTGTCATTTTACACAGCGTGGGAAAGTTCTTTGGAATTTTCCCATGCTGTGTAATTTGACTCATAACACTCTGGTTGCTTTCTTTTATTAAACCCAAATTTTTGGACGAAAATGAATGCACATGTCTACCATTTGCCCATCCTTGCAGGGTTGCATTTGCGAGTAGTGTTTGTGCATTTGAATGTTTTTTTTTATAGAGTATATGTGTGCATACAGTGGTGTATTTGTATGTACTGTTGTCATTTTAATGCAGTGGTATATTTTTCTGTAGTGTTTGTATGTAATGTTGTCTTTTAAATATGGGTGTGCTTTTGGGTCTAGGATTTGTTTGATTGAAGGGGTGCTTGTATATAACTTTAATGTTTTAAAACAGGGTTGTGCTTGTATAAGGGATGTGTTTGAATGCAGGGATGTGTTTGCATCTGATGTCTGTGTTTGATTTCAGGAATGTGTTTGCATGTTGTGTTGGTGTTTTATTACTTGGATGTATACACATACACTGCCACATACATATTTACATAGATTTACATACACATAAACATACTGGCACATACGCACGAATTTATATACACACTGACACATGCACACACCTTAACACATGTACACAACCTGACACACAGATACATGCACACTGACATGTATACACACAAACAGATGTACACCCTGACACAGGTACATGCACAGTGACACGCACACGCACCCTGACACGCAGATGCATACACACTGACATGTATACACATTCACAGAAGCACACCCTGACACACATACTGATCTACATACTTACACAGGTATAAACAAACACTGCTTGAGTTTCCAGAACATTGGAGGAAGATGAAGAGGTCTGTAATTCCATAGGCTCTTGATGTAACAAAAACCCAAGCCTCTGTTGTTATTGTTATCCAATGAATTTGTCCCAGATGAAATCCCCAAAAGAGATTGTGGTCTCCCAGCTACTACGATAGATCATTTTGACCTTAGTAGATATGAGGATCCTTTGGTTCAGATCTTCATTTGTGGACTGTGAAGAGAACTCAATTTTAGGTATCCTGTGCCAGTGTGCTCATCTTGTAAGCCCTATCTTGATGACAGACTCCCCAGAAGGCTCATGAACTATCTGGTAGGGACTGACTTTGACCCCTTTCCAGGGACAGGGACACAATAGATCTGTTCGTGTCAAATTTTGCCCCTAGATAGATCATCAACTTAGATGGGGAAAGCTGACTCTTCTTGAAGTTAAAGACCCATCCAAACTTTTGGAGAAGGTGAAGTACTCACTCTTGGTGAGAAAGGAGAAGACTATTGTTAAAAAGAACTAGAATATCATCCAGATAATGGTAGGTAGAAATGTCTTCTAATCGAATTAATGCAATTAGAGATATCAGGATTTTTAAAAAGGTTCTAGGAGCTGTGCTGGCGCCAAACGGGAAGGGCCCAGAATTATAACTGTTGATGTTCCACTGAAAACCTCAGAAACTTCTGGTGAGCAAGGGCAATCGAGACATGAAAGTTATTTGAAGGTCTATAGAAATCATCCAGTCCCCTGGAGAGATTACTTTTATAATGGAACAATTTGATTTCATCTTTAATCTTCTTACAGATAATAGCTTGTTGAACTCATGAAGATCTAAGATTGATCTCCATTCTCTTAATGACTTTCGAGTAAGGAATAGTCTAGAACAATACCCTAAACCTCTTTCTCCTGTAGGAACTTGATAGATTACTCTGTTATAGAAGGATATGTGAAGCGTTTTTGAGAGTAAAAACATGAAAAGCTCTTGCCTTCTCTGGGTCTGGGAATACGAATAGGGAGATATTGGAAATGAGCAATGGTAGTGAATTCCAGGAAATAGCCATTTTGGAGAATTTTCAAGACCCGCTTCTCTGACATGAACTGAGCCCAGACCTTGGAGAAATTGAAAAGTCTGGCTCCTATACTCAAGAAGTGTGCTAGCGCCTCATCAAAATTGCTTGTCTTGTCTAGATGATCCTCCTTTGCCGCGATTAGCTTTTGAAGAGAAGAGACCTACCTTCCATGTCTGCATTCTGAAGAACTATCTACCCGTTCTGTAAAGCCTAAAAATCTTTGTCTCGAAAGGACTCTCTTTCTTGAGGAAAGGACCGCTTGGGATATCGATCTTGGAGAAGAAAGGATTACGTCCTGTAACTGCTCTGTTTATACAATCATCTAAGTGTTTTCCAAAAAGCAGATCCCCTTGAAATGGAAGGGCACGTAGTGTGTTCTTTGAAGAGAAGTCTGTCACCCAATTTTGTAGCCAAAGAGTGCATCTTGATGTTATGGAGAGAACCATGCTTCTTGAGATGGACCAAACCAGCATCAAACTGATCAAAGCATCAGATGAGAAATCAATTGCCAACCTGAATTTGTTCACGGAGTCCAAAAGTCTGGACCTACTGACCCCACTCGAGATATCTTCCTCGCTTTTCCTGCTTGTTGAAGACTGTCTGAAATGGCTTGATGGATATAGGAGAGGACATAATGATCATGCTCTACATAAGACAGGCTATAAAAAGTCAACACTTTGTCATCACAGGCTTCATACAAGGGTGTCTTGTCCTTTTTTATATGAGGAACTGTGAGCAGAACTGAGAAACCAAGTGTCAGATAGGAGGTATGCACTTTTTTTAAATTTTTTTATTTTATACACATAACCAAAGCAGAAATGGAAGATGATGTATTCAGAACCTTGTGATTGCGACCTTTTTTGAAGAATGGCCAGGGGACTGCATCTTGAAATGGGCAGCTAGAAAATGAAAAGACCATTTCTAGCTTCCATGTCCAGAAAGGGAAATACACACAAAAAATAACCACCAGAAAGAATTTAATAATGATCCAAAGGCTATATACAATAATTTAGCAATCCATAACTTCATTCTAAAAGTTCAAATTATGAAAAAAATCCCTGGAGGAAATAGAAGAATAAAATATTAACAGCAAGAAGGAAGGTTAAATTGAAAGATAAAATAAAACAGCCAAAGGACAAAGAGACAAAATACTGCAAGAAATTAGAAGACCACTATACATTTAAGGTGCACTGTAAAATTCAAGAGCCCTAAGGAGCCAAGACAGTTCTTGAAATAATTAATTGAAAGTTGGTAAAACCAGAACAATCCAATCTGTAAACCTCGGTCTGGCATGCATTCTACTTGAGTTCCATAACCAGAGCAAAAGCCAAGATAGGCCAGAACTTCGGGAACCATAAATAGGAGAGACCAGAAGATCGTCAGCACACATGCATGAATATTGGCATGCATTCCAACGCAATGGAACAAAGCACAAAAAGCACAAACACAAATTTAAAAAGACGATTAAAGGAAAGGAAGCCAGCAGCAGTCCTATAAAAGGGTAATAAAATGCAACAAGCCTTTTTATATTTCAATGTCAATGGTACTCCTTTTCTCTAGGACAGCCAACATGGATGGGAAAGCCAAGATAACCCAGGACTCCAGAATCAGGTACCTTACATGAGAATTATCAGTTCAGGGAGGTCTGGCACATTCAGTTGCTAACTATAGGGTCACTGCAACGTAACTCCATGGTCGCTAAGGTGTCCTGAGGCATCCATGGAGAGAGACATTGAACACCCCATGGGCTTAGGGGTATGCTTACACCCAAGTAAGTCACCAAATAGAGGAGGTGGAAAAACTCAGTGAGGGTGGGTATTGCAGGATGCCTTGACATCGAGGTATCGCTGCAAAACCGTTAGACCTTTATGAAAAGATCATGATCACTTCTAGTGCTCTAATTAGCCGCGGACGTATCAGGTACGTCCGCGGTCCCTGGGGACCGTTTTTTGTCGGAAGTATGTCCGAGGTCGGGATGGGGTTAAATATGTTCCTTGGCATGTGTAAACTTCTGATAACTGATATTCCACCCATAATCCCCTTATAGAAAACTAATTACACCTATGATTATATCAGAAACAGGTTAAATATGTTCATTGGCATGTGTAAACATAATATTCCATCCATAATCCCCATATAAGGGTTATTAGGTCCCGCCCCACCCTCGTGGCCCCCCTTCCGCTGGGCTGAAGGGGTTAGGCGCGCATTCAAACCGCCCATAGGAAAGCATTACTCGATGGACAGCATTCACAGTGAGAATTGCGGAAGCGCCTCTAGCGGCTGTCAGTGAGACAGCCACAAGAGGCTGGATTAACCCTGAGGGTAAACATAGCAGTTTCTCAGAAACTGCTATGTTTTCAGCTGCAGGGTTAAAACTAGGGGGCCCTGGCATCCAGACAACTTCATTGAGCTGACGTGGTCTGAGTGCCTATATTGGTCCTTCAAACATTTGCAACTACATTTTGCTACTTTTGTATCAAGCACAGAAGCAGCAGTTACCAACATTCTTTGAGTTACATCAGAATCATGTATGTGTGTGGAAAGTATAGTGAAACCTAATGAAAGTACTGAGCATTGCAGCCAATCATCCCATCATTCTGTTAAGTATGTCCTGTTAAAATGATTGAAAAATAAAACCTTTTTTTTCCATGCAGGTTGTGTCAGTCACAGCCAGGGGAGGTATAGCTAGGTCTGCATGAACAGAAACAAAAGTGATTTAACTCCTAAATGGCAGACCATTGAGCAGTGAGACTTCACAAACATGATCTATACACAAAAACTGCTTAATTTACCTAAAGTTGTTTTGGTACAGATAGTGTTCCTTTTAAAACACTCGGGGAGCTATTTCTAATTTTTTTTTAAAGTTGGAGTGCCACCAGCAGACATTGCACTGTGCAGGAAAAGGCAAACATGCATTAAACTGTGATACAATGTGTACTATACAAAGCAAAAATGAGCTGAAATAATTTTATCAGCTTTATTAATATAGATTTTTTTATTGTATTTATATTTAAATTTTATTATTATGATAGCACTATAAGGTTTATTAACGGCTATATTTTTTTTTATTATTTATTTTATTAATAATTTTTTTTATATATATCAAATATACAATAGTTATACAAATTTCAATATTACAACATTAATATACATTTGTTTAATTATCCATAGCGTAAAGTGTAATTCACAATCCACAAAAAAAAAAGAAAAGAAAGAAAAAACACATCAAATTGCAGTTATAAGGATCGATACATGATCAGTTTCCAATTTAACAATTCTCCATTATATAAAACATATATGGGACCAATAGATCACGAATTTCTCGAATTGAAAGATATGTATAGAATTACATCTTATATCGAACCCTTATCCATTTTACATTTGATCAATACCCTATTTACCATATTAATCATCTATATCTTTATATAAATTCTAAAAAAAAAAAAAAAATTGAAATTAAGATTCCCCTTTTTCCTTTCTTTCCATTCTCTTTCTTCTTTTTCTTCTCTCCTTTCCTTTCCCTCCCATTTTCTTTCCTTTTCCCCCCTTCTCCCCCTCCTCCTTCACTCCCCCTATGTACAAATAATTTTACAACATATATGAGACTCGGTGTGGGCTGGGTCCTAAACTAGCAGTTCGTTATTGTATAGGAAATTTGGAAGTCCAGGGTAGCCAAAGCTCTCTTAAATCTCTAGTTGAAGATTCCATCTTATATTGAACCTTATTTGTTCCATTATTTCTTGCCAAAGTGGTGGATTAGGAGATTTCCATGCTCTAGCAATATTGATTTTTATTGCAAAGAATGTGTGTCATAATATATTTTTGTTGTTTCTCAAATGATTTATAATCCATGTTAAACAAAAACATTTCGGGACTAATTACAACAACCTCCTTAAAAATACTTTTCATTAAACCTAACATTTGGGTCTTGATATTATTCAGACCCGTACAAGCCCACCATATATGGAGCATGGTACCCTCTTCTCTTCTACATCTCCAACATTCTTTTGAGTATAATGGGGATATTTTATGGAGTCTAACCAGGACCATTTAAAGATGATCTTTAAATGTGTTTCAAATAAGGATATATTATGTATGCTTTGTTTTACTAGCATTGTACCATTTGTCCAATCTATCAGTGGGAGGGATTTTCCCATATCCCTTTCCCATTTACCAAATGGAGGCACATCAGTAACATTGTCTAATGTATCAGTTTATTAAATCTGGAAATTCCTCCCTTTTTTTGACTACAAATAATATAAGGTTCAAGATAATGATCTTTAATCAATGTTTTAGTTAGAAGAAAATTCTTGATCCTTAAGTATTGAAATATTTCCCTAGGTAGAAGTTTATATTTAGATTGTAGTTGTGTAAATGTCACCAGTTTAGATCCCTCATATAAATTTCCAATTTTTTTTTATTCCAAGGTGTATCCAGGATTTAGTATTTATATCTGACATAGCATAATTAAGTATTTCTATAGGTGTATTAGATAATAATTTTCCTTTAAGGTCCAACTTAATATTCAAATATTTTGCAAAATCCACCATATCTCTTATAATTTTATTAGAAAATTGCTCCGTTTCCAAAACCCCCAGATTCAAAAGTCCTAACCACCCTAGGATGTGTAGCTTTTGTCCTGGTCCTAATTTCTGTTCTATTTTAATCCAGGATCTAGATATGTTTTGATCCAAATTTAACCATATCATAAGCTGAGAGGCCCTGCTTGCTTCATACATCCTGATCACATCAGGAAATGCTATACCCCCTTTCCGGTAGCTTCTGGATAGAATCTCCGTCGCTATCCTAGGTGGTTTATCACGCCATATGTAGCTAGAGAATAAACTTTGAAAGCGCTTCAGAGTACCCCGTTCAATACTATATGGAATCATCCTGAAGAAATATAGGAGTTTTGGCATCAAGTACGATTTAATAATATTAACTCTTCCTATCCAAGATGGTTCTAGTCTCCTCAATTTATGTATCTGAGATTGTAGATCTTTATATAACTTGTCAAAGTTTATCAGAATTGTCTTTGTAGTATTAAATGTTATCTTTATACCTAAATAATCGATTTTATCTTTTATACATTCTATATGGAAATGGGAGGACAGGATTTCTAACTGTGTCTTGGTCAATAGAAATGGAAGAACTTGAGATTTATTAATATTGACCTTATAGTTAGAGAATTTACTATATATAGAAATGTCTTCTAGTAACGGTGGGATTGATAATAGGGGGTCAGCAAGAGTAAGTAGAACATCATCAGCGAACAAAGAGTCCTCTTGAAAATCTATTCCTTTTATCTTTTCGTTCTGTCTTATCATCGTAGCCAATGGTTCGATTGTAAGAATATATAGGAGTGGAGCTAACGGACAACCCTGCCTAGTTCCATTCTTAATATCGAAGGGATCAGAGTCAAAATAGGGGCTGCTAATTCTTGCCGAGGAGTTTCTATATAAAGATAAAGTTTTATTTCTAAATGCGCCATCCAATCCGAAATGGCCCATGACAGAGTCCAGGAATCTCCAGTTGACTCTGTCAAATGCCTTCTCGGCATCTAGAGCAATAATAACAGATTCCCTTTGTTGTGCGCTCACTCTATTTATTATATTAAAAATCCTCCTTGTATTATCAGAGGTACTTCTTCCTTTCACAAATCCTGACTGGTCCCAGTTAATCAAATCTCCCAATACTTCTTTTTAAACGGTTAGCCAAAATAGCCGAGAATATTTTAATATCAATATTTATTAGTGATATTGGTCTATAGTTAGCAATTATTGTATTATCTTTATCTGGCTTAGGAATCGGAATAATTGTTGCTAACATCATCTCTTTTGGAAATGAAACATCACTAGATATTAACGAGTACATCTCTAAGAGAATTGGAGTAATTATTTTCATATATATTTTATAAAAGGTAGCAGAGAATCCATCCGGGCCTGGTGCCTTATTTGATTTTAATTTCTCTATCGCTTCTTCAATTTCCAATTCTCTAAAAGGGGCATTTATATATTCTAGTTTCTCTTGGCTTAACCTAGGAAGTCTAAGTTTCTTAAGAAATCTGTCAATTTCACCATTACTTGCCTTGACCTCTTCTAAATTATATAACGAGCTATAAAACTCTGCAAAAGCCTCTGCTATACCTTTAGGTAAGCTTACAACCTTTCCTCCCTTTGTCATCAGTTTTTTTTATAGATTTATCTTTATGTTGGTTCTTAATTTTATTGGAGAGATCCCTATTGATTTTATTTTTATTATGGTACCATCTTTGTTTAAGGAAGGATAGATTTTTACTAATCTCCTCATATATTTTTTCCTTAATAGTTAGCTTTATATTATTAATTTCCTCTATTAATTCTCTAGTTATTGATATTTTATTTAACCGTTCCATTTTCGCTAGTTTAATCCTCAGGAATTGTAATGATTCACCTTTCTTCCGTTTATATTCAGAACCGAACTTTATTAATAGTCCTCTTATGAAACTTTTTAGGGTACACCATACAATTGGTGTTGCAACTTCTCCGTTGTAATTAATTTTTAAAAAATTCTCTATTTCTATTTCTATTTGGTCCTTGATGTAGTCAAGTTTCAAAAGGCTTTCATTAAGCCCCCATTTAGTCCTTGGGGTATTACCTTCTTTTATCCTCATTCTCAAGAAGACTGGAGCATGGTCTGAAATTTCTATAGAGCCAATTGTAGATTTTATGATGTTATTAAAGACCCTCTTTCACAAAGAACATATCGATATGAGAATAAGTTTGGTGTACATGCGAAAAAAATGTATAGTCTCTTTCCTGAGGATTCATAGTTCGCCAGCAATCAAACAGGGAATTTTTAGCTAAAAAAAATCAAATAGACCAAATATTCCTATATTACAAGGGTTACCATTCTCTGAATATTTATAACTTCTATCTTTAGCTAGGTCAACAACACTGTTAAAATCTCCTCCTATTATAATACTACCACAGGCGACTTCATCTACAATATCCATAATTTGATCTAACAAATCTGACGGGTTGTAATTCGGAGCATATATATTTACAAAAGTATATGTGAAACCATAAATTTTTATAATTAGAACCTGATATCTACCATTTTTATCAGTTATTGAATGAATAATTTCAAGGCTAAGTCGATTTGAGATAATAATAGCCGTTCCCCTTTTTTTCTTCTTACCTTCTAAATTTGCTGCGTAAACTGTAGGGAATTTTTTATATTTCCATAATCTATCAGGGGATTCAATCCAGTGAGTCTCCTGAATAAAAGCTACGTCAATTGAGTTTTCAATTAGAAATTTATATACTGCTCCCCTTTTTTGAGGTGAATTCATGCCCTGGACATTCCAAGTAATTATTTTAAGTGACATCTCTATTCCAGAAATCCCTATCCCATCCCAGACCGAGTCTCACACAGCTATATATAAAAACAAGAAAAAGGGGAAAAAAGGAAAAAGGAGAAAAAAAGCAACCAAAAATAAAAAAATACAAAAAATAAGATTTTAAAAATAAATGAATTGTGAACAAAAAAAACCACAGAGGGGAGTAAACCCCCCGCCTTTAATAATCGAAGAGGAGATCATTCCCATATCACCCTTGGACTAGCCTGCCCTGATATGCAGGAAAATAAGGTTCCATTGGGGAATGAGAGGGACACCTTAATACATACAAGTTTTAACCCTTGGCCAGCAATTACTCACCTCCAGAACTATTATAAAATTTTTATCCATTAACATCAATTATATATGAAATAGAGGATAGGGTTATTTTATCCCTAAAATTCTTTGTATATGTATGTCTATATAAGCTGTACAAACTTTAAGTAATATTATTAATTCAAGTTATTCATCTTATATTCATCATTAGATTTCCCAAATTATAAGATGTAGACATGCAAACATGTAGATGTGGGTACAGATAAATCATTCTATTATTTATAACAGAGAATCTGTATCCATAATAACATAATAGCGAATCAGAATGAAATATATTTATATATTTACAGGAAAAAAAAAAAACCCCAAAACTTTCCTTTCCTTCCTCTTTTCTTTCCTTTTCTTTTTTTTTCTCTTCTCTATCCTTATATCATATTCAGCATATTATTATATCAATACAACATTAAATAGGTTGTTCCAACTCCTGTTCCAATATTACACCAGGATGGAGATGAGAGAGAAGAAGATAAATACATAGAGAAGTAGACAAATTTTACCTCACTTCATCCTAAATTTTATAGCTAGTGATAAGTGGATTATTCCATTTTAAATATCTTCCTTCATATTGATATCAGTGAGTTGATTGAAACAATTTTGCTCCTTATACATCTATATGTTACAAAATATTAATATAACAGCCTAATATTTGTAAAAAAAATTTAAAAAAAATAACGGCTATATTTATTATCCTGTACTTGTGGCAATAGTTTAGGAGCTATAAATTATTATTTCACGATCATTTTTGTATTAAGATTGTATTACAAGATATGACATTTCATAAAATAATAACATGTTACTACATTTTAAAGACTACAATAAGTCAAGCAGTGTATCAAGGCATAGTATCATGTTAATATGTATAACACAGAAACATGTCAGTTTATAGGGACATATAGCTAATTATTATTTTCATATATGATAGAAGAAATAGTATCCTTTTTATTTTTTTATTTTTTTTTTAGGAGCTATAAATTAGTGTAATACTTTGCAAATAGTTCCCCACGGGACCTTGGTGTGGATGTCCTGGCCCTCTGTGAACTGCTTACTCTGGTCCCTGAGGACAGTACAATCTCTCAATCCTGCCAAACACTTGCATCTTTTTCTGGTTTTAGATAGTTAAATTTTTAGGTATTTTAAACGGTACTGACTAAGTACCTGGTATTATCAGGCATGAAAGGTCACCTACTCTCTATCAGGTTGTTTAATAATGCTTCTGCAAAAGCCAAGCAATGTAAGCTCATTTTTACGATGGGATAATATGGGATGTTTACGTGGAATAAATTAAGTATTAAGATTAGAACATAAACATTTTGCACAGTTTCACCTAATGTCTGTTTCTATTGTGATCATGTGCAGTAGTAAATTTACATTGGGACTGGTCATGCAAATGGTGCCTGTAAAATTACACTTTTGTATAAAAAGCGTTCACTATAATGACATTTGAAATGTGTTTCACCTTAATTTTCCTCTTGATATATCAATATCACTATCCGAAATGCCTTTAAGCTAGTGAAAGACAGGTGCAATGACACTTATTAACACTTGGTGGCAGGAGTTTGCCTTGTTGAAAGACTTGTACTATACGCAGCAACTGGCCATTTTCCAGCATGTTTGTATGTTCAATAATTTTCAAATCTTTACTGTCTTCATGACAAAGTGTTAAGTATTTGTTTTGTCGTCCCCCCAGACTCCCAATATCATATGGAATAAAATAAATGGACAAACAGTATCACTGCTTTTCTTTGGGTTTATGTAAATTTACAAAGTGTTATGGTGATATTGCTATTAATATATATTTTTTGCATGTTTCTTTTTACCCCTTAAGGACCAAACTTCTGGAATAAAAGGGAATCATGACATGTCACATATGTCATGTGTCCTTAAGGGGTTAAACCTGCTGTTTAAAGGGGTCTTATAGCATCAGGAATCCAAAGCTGTATGCTTGGTCGTGGATCTTGAGTAAGGTCTTGCAAGCTTACAGATAAAGAATAAGGTCAGCAAAGTTAAAGTACCACTCCACACTAAAACACTTGGGGGAATTTAAAAAAAATCAATAAAAAAAATCACTATTTACCAGATTTACCCCAATGAATACATACATGAATTTTTCTAACATGTATTCGCTTAGAGTATATCTTCTTTCAAAAGTTGCAGCTCTGCCACCATTGCAATCCCTCCAGTTATTCCCTGGAAGAGACTATCAAAGGCTTCCCATTGAGACTCCTCTGAAGCCAGTGGCTTACACACAATCCATGGGGCCCCGGTGCAAAACTGATCCATGTGGGACCCCCTCCCTCTCTTCTTCCCCCCCTTGACTCCCCCCACCCCGACACACACACATACATAGAGACACACACATAAACACACACAGACAGACTGATACATACACACAAACAGACACACACGACACACATACATATACAGATACACAGACACACAAAAACACATACAAACAGACAGACACACACATACATACACACAGGACACATACATACAGACAGGCACACATACAAACAAACACACACACACACACATATACACAAAATATTTACGTCACCCTCCTGTTTCCTACCTTTTAGGTGCAGGAGGATGACATTCCCTGGGGTCCAGTGGTGGCTCAGGCTGGTGGGAGTCAGCATTCCCAATCTGACTCACTGTGTTTCCTCCCGTGCGGGCTCTGTGCAATAGCTGGGAGGAGTGACGGGCAGTCACTTCCTCCAAGCAGTGATGTCATCACAGGGGGCCTGGCCGCGCTGTTAAAGCCCTAACAGCATGGGCCACCAGATGGACACCTTGAATGGCGGCGCCAGCGGTTTGCCACGCAAAAAATCCAATGCAACCCAATAAGTCTCTCTAACAAATAGGGTACGAGTCTTAGATTGTAGCGGGATATAGGATTAACTCTGTGACTTCGTAGTAGTAGTATTTACATGTTACCAACATGCTCTGCAGTGCTTTACAATTATACCCACTTCCCTCAACAACACAATTACATTAACATTAATCCCTCTCTGCTTCACTCCCTCCTTCTCTCATCGCAAGCCTTGCACTCATTTCTCTTTTCTCTCTCTCCTGCTAACTCAATCTCATCCTAGACCCCGATCATATAAAACCCACTCACACCTTCTGTCACTCTCTCCTCCTACTTCTAGCAGCTGGTGATGTCTCACCCAACCCATGCCCTTCACCTCATCTGTTCACACTAAGACAACCATAAACAACACAAACCTCATCCACATACCCTGCAGTTTATCCTCCTTTACCAACATTCAGTGTGCACTCTGGAATGCCCGTTCAATCTGTAGTAATATTAAATCAACAGCTTTACATGACCTTGTCATCTCTAACTCACTCACTCACTCAATATTGGCACTCACTGAGAACTGGTTGTCCCCCTCTGATACTGCTACTCCCACTTCTTTATGTTTCAGTGGACTACAATTCTCCCACACTCCCAGACTCAACTGTAAAGGTGGCGGTGTAGGCATTCTTCTCTCCCCTCAATGTACCTTTCAACCTATCCTACCCGCCCCTGCCCTTTCCTTTACTTCCTTTGAAGTTCACACTCTCCGCCTTTTTAAGCCTATTCTTTTAAGAATTGCCATCATCTATCGCCACCCCCAGTCATCCTAAGTTATTCATCGAACACTTTTCTTCATGGCTACCCCACTTTCTCTCCTATAGCACTCCCCCCCTCATACTTGGGGACTTTAATATCCCAATCAACAACCTTAACTGCCCTGATGCCTCCTGTCTGTTCTCTGTAACTGCCTCCTTTGGCCTCACGCAGTTGTCTACTTCAGCAACTCATACGGCAGGAAACACTCTTGACCTCATCTTCACCAATCTCTGTACCACCTCAATAGTCTCCTTTTACCCATCTCAAATCTAACTTGCCCTAACTCGGCTACCTCACTCTACAACTCAACTCTCTCCTCTCAACTCGACATCATGGCACCTCCTACAATTAAACGCAGCAAGCACCCCCAATTAAAACCCTGGCACACCAAGCTGACCCGTCACCTCCAAAAATGTTCTAGAACTGCTGAACGCTGCTGGAGAAAGTCTCACTTTGCACCTGACTTCCTCCACTATAAATTAGCTGCGCTCCTACAGCCTGGCTCTTTCCGCTGCAAAAGTACACAACTTTAATACCCTCATAAGTACACTGTCCCATCAACCCAAACACCTTTCACACTCTTGATGCTCTTCTTCGCCCTTTCACCCCCCCTCCTTCTACCACCTTGTCCGTCACAAACTTTGCATCTCACTTCATTGAGAAGATCTCTACAATCAGAGAAGAGATCGCTAATTTCTCTCCTTCCCCTACCATTACATCACCCAACCCCACTCCCTCCACCACTCATTCGCACCTGCTACAGCAGAAGAGGTTTCTTCTCTGCTCCGGTCCTCCCGCCCCATCACCTGTTCCCTCAATCCTATCTCATCCGCACTATGTCTCCCTCTCTTGCTCTTCCCCTCACTAAAATTTTCAATCTCTCCCTTTCCTCTGGCACATTTCCCTCACCCTTCAAACTTGCAACTGTAACGCCAATTCTGAAAAAGCCCAGCCTTGACCCTAACTCCCCACCTAACTACCGCCCTATCTCGCTACTGCCATTTGCCTCAGAGATCCTAGAGAGAGTTGTGTACACCAAACTGACTGACTTTCTCGAAACCAACTCTCTGCTTGACCCCCTTCAGTCTGGATCCCGCGCTGGTCATTCTGTCGAAACAGCTGTGACCAAATTATCCAATGATTTAATTGCTGTTAAATCTTGTGGCCATTACTCTATCCTAATTCTCCTTGATCTTTCTGCTGCCTTTGACACTGTTGATCATCAACATCTTCTTCGCATTCTCCGTAAATTTGGTCTACGGGATACTGCTCTCTCCTGGTGCTCCTCCTACCTCTCCCAGAGCTCCTTCAGTGTTTCTTTCTCTGACTCTGCCTCTTCCCCCCAACCACTCTCTGTCGGCATCCCCCAAGGTTCTGTCCTTGGTCAACTACTGTTCTCTATCTACACTGCCTCCCTTGGTAAACTCATCAAGTCGTTTGGCTTCCATTATCATTTCTATGCTGATGACACGCAAATCTTCTCCTGATCTCTCTCTCTTCGCCCATCTTGACTCGTGTCTCTGACTGCCTCTCTTTCGATTTCCAAATGGATGGCTGCTCACTTCCTTAAACTCAACCTGTCCAAAACAGAACTTCTGATCTTTCCTCCCTCAAGTGTTACTACTCCCGTGTCTGTCTTCCTCCAAGTCAATGGTGCTACCATAACATCTACCTTGCAGGCTCACTGCCTGGGTGATCTTTTTGACTCCAACCTCTCCTTCACCCCTCATGTCCAATTAATCCTGTCACTTCCATCTCAAAAACATAGCGCGCATCCGCCCCTATTTAACCCTGGATGCGACTAAGGTGCTGGTCCATGCTCTTGTTCTCTCTTGCCTGGACTACTGCAATAGTCTTCTCAGTGGTCTTACGTGTTCCCAGATTGCACCGTTGCAATCTATAATGAATGAGGCAGCAAGGCTCATTTTCCTGTCCGCTCACACCTCCCCGTTCTGTCAGTCCCTGCATTGGCTCCCAGTTAGATATAGGGCTCAATTTAAAATTCTGGAGCTTGCTTACAAGTCCCTTCATAATGCTGCTCCAACCTACCTATCCTCCCTAATACACAAGTATGTCCCGTCGAGGCCCCTACGCTCTGCCAAAGACCTACGGGTATCCTCTGTCCGTACTCCCACCTCTAATGCTCGCCTCCAAGACTTTTCCAGGGCTGCACCGCATCTGTGGAACTCCGTTCCCTCCTCCATAAGAATTTCACCCAGTCTCCACTCATTCGAAAAATCATTGAAAACTAATTTCTTCAAAAAAGCATATCAATTAAACTGTTAGCAGGTTTTCATCCCCCACACTCCATGACTCCTCTCCTGCAACTGTCAAAAATTACCTATTAAGCCCTCAGCGAATACTTTTCTAACAACTTACCTCGTACCCCTACTTTTACCCTTTGTGTCACTATACCCCACTCCCTCTAGAATGTAAGCTCATTGAGCAGGGCCCTCCACCTCTCTGTTCCTGTACGTCCAATTGTCTGGTTACAATTAAATGTCTGTTAGTCCACCCTTTGTACAGCGCTACGGAATCTGATGGCGCTATATAAATAAAATAATAATAATAATACAGTGGAGTGGATTTATTCCTGTGTAACAGCAAGTAATTGACAGATACAATATGAGAGATTATTCACTAACCTTGTGGGTTGCGGCCCACAGGTGGGTCTCGGCTGATTTTTGGTGGGTCGTGCTGACCCACGCCGGGGACTTGGGAGACAGTCAAGCCCGACACCAAGTGTCCAGCGGGGTGCCACTGGGTGCATGGCCCCTCTGAAACACGGATAAAGCCCTGCGCATCCTCCAGTCTGCAGCTCTGCCTCAGCCGCGGGCAGGGCTGCAGACCATGCAGTAACTGTCAGTGAGCTCTCTCTCAAAATTATTTTTATTTATATATAGGTATATATAGTGATATATACATATATATTTATGTATATAGATATATATTATTTCGTATTTTGAGATAAAGATATATATATATCAAATAATTTATTTTTTATATCAAAATACAGTTAAAATTAAATTACACATATATTATTTCTTTATATTTTTATTTATCTCAAAAATGTATTGTTCTGAAAAGTTGGTCTCGGTCCCTAAAAGTTTGGGAAGCCTTGCTTTAGATTATATGAACGAATAGCCAAAATGTGACTGAAGTTCATTTGGATAATTTTGTCCATTTCAGCTAATTCTGAGTTGAGAATGTGTCCAGTTCAGCTAATTTTGTCTAAATGTATCAAATCTGTTTTCAATTCACTACCATCCACAGTTAAGTGAATAAAAACCCAATGTCTCCAGTGAAAGAGGGACTATGCTCTTTGGAACACTGACACCATTTTCGAGCATATCCTGCAGACAGAAACTAAACGAACCAGACATTTGGTGAACAGTAAAGACGTCTCAGTAATCTGGTAATCCAGAAGGGAAGTAATTGTTTGAAATAGTAAGCTGCCAGAAAACAAAATATATTGGTTTATCATTTATCACTTACTATGTTGGAAGTTCACTGAAAAGATATGCGGAAACAAAGTAGGGACACTTGGCGGAGTTACCGCCTCTATAAGTGTCAATCCCCTAGCCGTCACCAGTGATGGCTGCAGAGATATTACCTGTATCCATGGGCGTCCGCAGGAATTTTTCCAGGGGGGGGCATAATTGTAATGACATCCATGCTTGGTACCTTTTTGACGTCATGAAAGGGAAGGGGCATAGCCATTATCACATAAAGCCAGGGTGAATAGCGTTTTCACAACTATGGTGTCAGAAATATAATTTTGTATTCCTGATACTATAGTGTTCCTTTAAGCAAATTAAAGGACCATTCTGGTCACCATAACAACTTCACCTAAATGAAAATGCTATGATGCCAGGAAGCCCCTGGGTGCTGGCTTTCCTTTAAGGGGTTAAATCGCTCTCAAATGGTTTAACCCCAAAGGCTTCCTCCAGCTCCAGGTCACTCAGTGGTATTTGGCTTCTGAAACAGAGTGTCAGGAAGTGCAGATTGACGTCAGGCATGGGTGCCGCTGATTGGCTAGAGTGGACAGTTGACGCTCTAAGCCAATCGCTAGTTCCCGTTTCATAAAATATTTTTACTTTTTTATGAATGGGGAGCTACTGATTGGCTTAGAGTGCCAGCTGACCGCTCTAGTCAATCAGCAACACCCCTACCCAACGGCACTCTGTGTTTCCTGACACTCAGTAAATAAAAGTGAACACATTAATACTGATATTTTTTTACCTTTGGAGATGAGAAGGTCCAGTGTTTCCCTGCCTGTCCCAGGTACCAAAGCCTTATGATGTGGTATCCAGAATAAAGTGGAGGGTTCACTTCATTTGTCCTTCCTGCTCCAATCTCCTTTTCCTCTCCTTCATTTGACAGTCTTTTTTTTTCTTTTGACACTGTTTTCTATCCTTGGCCCCTTCTGCTCTTTTACCTTTCTGCTACTTTCTGCTTATTTTGCGCCCTTCTGCTCCTTTCTCATTCTGATCCCTTTCTGCTCCTCGCAGACCCTTTCTGCTCCCTTTTCTACTTTACCTTTGTGCTCCTTGCTGTCCCTTTCTGCTCCCGTTTCTACTTTACCTTTGTGCTCCTTGCTGTCCCTTTCTGCTCTTTCTCCTACTTTACCTTTGTGCTCCTTCTGATTCTTTCTGCTCCTTTACCTTTGTGCTCCTTGCTGCTCCCGTTTCTACTTTACCTTTGTGCTCCTTGCTGTCCCTTTCTGCTCTTTCTCCTACTTTACCTTTGTGCTCCTTCTGATTCTTTCTGCTCCTTTACCTTTGTGCTCCTTGCTGTCCCTTTCTGCTCCTTGCAGGCCCTTCCTGCTCCTTGCAGGCCCTTTCTGCTCCTTGCAGGCCCTTCCTGCTCCTTGCAGGCCCTTCCTGCTCCTTGCAGGCCCTTCCTGCTCATTCTCCTACTTTACCTTTGTGCTCCTTCTGCCCTTTCCAGCTCATTTCTGACCCTTTCTGCTCCTTCTACTTTACCTTTGTGCTGCTTTACCTTCCAGCTCCTTGCTGACCCTTCCTGTTCATTTCTGTTCCTTTGTGCTCCTTCTCCTACTTTACCTTTTGTGCTCCTTGCTGTCCCTTCCAGCTCCATGCTGCCCCTTCCAGCTCCTTGATGTCCCTTCCTGCTCATTTCTGTTCCTTCTCCTTTTCTTACCTTACCTTCCTGCTCCTTGCTGACTCTTCATGTAGGCTGTCTCCCCCATCCCTCACTTCTATAGCCGTGCGCAAGGGGTGTGTCGGGTGTGCCTGGGCACACCCTAATCCCCGCGGCACGCCAATGGATTGAGACCGGCAGGGGAGATCTCTGGATCTCCCCGGTCGGCTCATGCAGAGCCGACACTATCCGAGCGGCGGCTCTGGTCTAAGCCTCCATGGGCCGGTGGGGAGATCAAAGTTCTACCTCACCGTTCCACAGCAGCATGGAGGGAGGCAGCAGAGAACCCGGGCTAGAATTCACTCTCCACTGAACCACCAGGGAAGGCAGCAGGACTGGGATATTAACTAGTCTGCCCCCACCTCCGCCCAAACATACAGCACACACACATACAGCACACACAGCCCACAAACAGCACCCACACACACACACATCACCCTCGCACACACAGCACCCACACACATACAACACCCACACACACCCAGCACACTAACAGCATCCTCTCAAACACACAAAACCCACACAGCACTCACACACAAACAGCACACTCTCATACAAACAGCACCCTGACAAACACACAACCCCCGCACACAAACAGCACACTAACAGGACCCGAACAAACACGCACACACAAACACCCTCTCACACACACACACACACAGCACACTACCAGTTCCCTCACAAACAGCACCCTCCCACACAGCACACTAAGAGCACCCACACACACACACACACACACACACACAGCAGTGTGCGTGTATATATATATATATATATATATATACACACACACACACACACACACACACACACACACACGGCGTGTGTTTGTGCTTTAGGGTGCACACCCTAATGCAATAGGCTGCGCACGCCTATGCTCACTTCCCTAATCTATAGGCTGCCCCCCACATGCTCACTCCCCTAATCTATAGGCTGCTGCCCCCCCATGCCTCACTCCCCTAATCTATAGGCTACTGCCCCCCAAAAATCTATAGGCTACTGCCCCCCCAAAATCTATAGGCTGCTGCCCCCCCAAAATCTATAGGCTGCTGCCCCCATGCCTCACTCCTAATCTATAAGCTGCTGCCGCCCAAATCTATAGGTTACTTCAAATCTATAGGTTGCTGCCCCCAAATCTATAGGCTGCTGTCCCCCCTAAAAAATCTATAGGCTGCTGCCCCCCCCGAAAAATCTATAGGCTATCTCAAACCCTCCCCCATCCCTCACTTACCTGATCTGTAGGCTGTCTCTGGCTGCATGTGTTGTTCCCCTGCGGTTTCAATCAGCAGAGAGAAGCAAGGATAAGATGCAGCTTCCTATCCCTGTCTCTCTCCATACACAGCGCCACCTACTGGCAGTTCATTCTAAATCTCACACGAAAAATAGCAGAACAAGCTGAAAAATCCGGGGGGGGGGGCAAATGCCCCCCCTTGCCTCCCCAGCGGACGCCCATGGCTGTATCTATGGAGAATCTACCGCGATTCTCCAGAGACCTCAATGCTGTACAGGGCCAGGAACAGAAGAGGACCAGACAGAAAATAAAACGGCGGCACCTGTGAGGGACAGGTTCAGGTAAGTAAATCTCACCTTTCCCTGCCCCACCAATCATGCAAAGTATCCAGACAGTGACAGTTCCGCTTCATAACAAAAGAAACGTAATGAACATCAGTGAATAAATGATACAGCTTGAAAAATGCATTGTTTCTGCTCCCATTGTGAGTTGGATCTGCAATGTAATGATATAGGATTGCTCCATTTAACAAAAGACTAAAGTATTTCATATAAAGTGTGCAATTATGGTTTTCCTTCTAGTAAAATACATATAAATTGTATTAATGTTAACATAACATACAGCCATGGTAATTTAACTCATTTAACTGAACTTTGAGTCCGATGCATATGTATGTTTAATGGATAGACGTCAGGTCCAATAATAATATTTGTGATAGGTTTGATATGTTAGGACAAAAGCATTAAAGTATTTTTCTTGAATTGCCTTCAGAGTCCCTTTTAACTCCACATTAATGCAGCCTGGATATCTAGCAATATGTTCAGCAGATTTCCTAGAGATAATCATTTTACTCATAATAAGGCCTTTGTGTCTCTGGTATGTCCCCAGGCTCGCGCATTCATGAGGCACTGTCATGTTGTGATTGAACCAGGCACATTACCTTCAACATGAGTTTAGCACTTTGCAATTAGTTACCGAGAGCTAGATTTGGCAAAGTGCTAATTCTAACTAACAATCAATCATCTATTTATCCACCCAGGATTGCCATCAGAGCATGGCAAGCACGACGGTTGTCAGGCACCCCAGGGCCCCATATACAGAGAGGGGAAAAAAGTATTTGATCCCCTGCTGATTTTGAACGTTTGCCCACTGACAAAGAAATGATCGGTCAATTATTTTAATGGTAGGTATGTTATGCATTTTATACTACCATAATTGTAATGTATTGGTGAAAAAAACAACCAAAAATCAAAAACATCAGCAACCATGGAAAATACGACAATCTGTCTGGACTTGCATAAGATGTATATGGGTGCCATATAAATGTGTGTGCATTTCTTGAGGCATGCGTGTCTGTAACTCAATCTTATTCATGTCTGCAATAATTAAATAAAAAGAGATTTAACAAAAAAAATTTGTGCAATTATTCGCAAATGTAAGAAACACAAAATAACTGTCAGTCTTCCTCAGTCTGGTGCTACATGCAAGATCTCACCTTGTGGAGTTTCATTCAATGATCATGAGAACGATGAGGACTCAGCCCAGAACTACACTGGAGGATCTTGTTAATGATCTCAATGCAGCTGGGACCATAGTCACCAAGAACACAATTGGTAACACACTAAGCCGTGAAGGACTGAAATCCTGCAGCAACCGCGAGTTCCCCCTGCTCAAGGCACCACATGTACAGGCCTGTCTGAAGTTTGCCAATGAACATCTGAATGATTCAGAGGAGAACTGGGTGAAAGTGTTGTGGTCAGATGAGACCAAAATCGAGATCTTTGGCATCAACGCAACTCACCGTGTTTGGAGCAGGAGGAATGCTGCCTATGACCCCAAGAACAACATCCCCACTGTCAAACATGGAGGTGGAAACATCATGCTTTGGGGGTGTTTTTCTGCTAAGGGGACAGGACAACTGCACCGCATCAAAGGGACAATGGAGGGGCCCATGTACTGTCAAATCTTGGGGGAGAACCTCCTTCCCTCAGCCAAAGCATTGGAAATGGGTCGTGGATGGGTATTCCAGCATGACAATGACCCAAAACACACAGCCAAGGCAACAAAGGAGTGGCTCAAGAAGAAGCACATTAACCCCTTAAGGACCAAACTTCTGGAATAAAAGGGAATCATGACATGTCACACATGTAATGTGTCCTTAAGGGGTTAAGGTCCTGGAGTGGTTTGAGTTGCGAAACATCCTGAGATGTGTGCAAACCTGATGGCCAACTACAAGAAACATCTGACCTCTGTGATTGCCAACAAGGATTTTGCCACTAAGTACTTAGTCGAAGGGTTCAAACACTTATTTCACTCATTAACATGCAAATCAATTTATAACTTTTTCGACATGTGTTTTTCTGGATTTTTTTTGTTATTCTGTCTCCCACTGTTAAAATAAACCTACCATTAAAATTATAGACTGATCATTTCTTTGTCAGTGGGCAAACGTTCAAAATCAGTAGGGGATCAAATACTTTTTCCCCTCACTGTATATAGTAATTATCAGTTCCACACAATAGGTTAGTGCTAAATCTAAAAGAAATTGGTATAGAGGAAAACCTACACACAAACACACTGTATCCTACTACACAAACACACTGCATCCACTGCATCCACTATACAAACACACTGAATCATTGTAGGCGGACTCGGGAGCAGTCACTGTTGGCAGATTCGGGGTGGGCCCTGGGCGCCCAGACCTTGAGCTATGGCAGGGGCACCAAAATTTCTTATGGCAGCCCTGTATCCACCCACCCAGATGATTTTTTTTGACAGTGATACTTTAAAATATATATCTCCCAAAGTGTGCTACAGATTTAAAGACAAACACACATACAGCTGCACAGACACTGACATACATACAGGTACACACACTGAAACACATACAGATGTACAGATAAACAGATACAAATACTGTCACACATGTAGATATACACACACACACACAGATGGAAACATTGACACATCCACACAGATTCACATACTGACACATATACAGATATACACACTGACACACATACAAATGTACAGACATGCAGATACAAATACTGCCACATATGCAGATACACAGATAGACACTGACACACAGATATACATACAGATACACACACTGACATACATACATATGTACAGACACACAGATACAAACACTTCCAAACATGCAGATACACAGACAGAGATGCAAACACTGATACAGTTGCACAGACACACATGCAGATACACACAAAGACACATACAGATGTACAGACACACAGATACAAACAGTGCCACACATGCAGTTAAACAGACAAACATACAAACAATGACACTCATAGATACAGACATGCATACAAACTGACACACATACAGATACACACATATAGAAGTACAGACACAGATATACACATTGACACACATACATATACACATGAAACCCAGAGGGCTGCACTCATATTAACATGCATACTTGTAAGGGTGCTGATGGGATCAGTTTATAACCAAACAAAATATAGAATCCAGAGCACTCACTCATTCACTAAACATCAATTTCTAGTCTTACAGAATGTAATAGTTTTATTTAAAAACACCTCACCTAGGCAAAAAAATGACAGAGAGGGACCTGTGACAGGGAGGGGTGCAAAACCAAGGAGTTTTTCCTGGTCTCCCAAATATATACATGCAACTAAGAGGGCTGCAGGAGGGCACCTTTACGTGTGGGTGCACCTCTACCACTGGATTGTGCCCCTGGGAGTACGAGTACCATGGATTGGTAACCCCTTTTGTTGAAAATCCTACTATTGGACTAGTATGTTGACTTTGAAGTCATTCTAAACCTTTCTTGCACCTTTCTTGAATGTTCACTACCCCAATTTGCAGACACTGAAACTACAATCACACCGGGGAACTTGTTACATTTGGCTCTGGCGCCAGGATGTGCCAGTCAATAGCTATACCTGACCTTTAAAACAGTGCATGAATCACCATATGACAGGAGGCATGAGTCACTCTAACATTTATTAGTACTAATAATTAACGGCACTTCTGCCAGGAATCTCCTGCATATCTGATATTATGGGATGTACACTGTCTGCACTTTGGCCTGTAACCAGCCTTGTTTACATTTATCCTAACTTCATATGTAACTCTCATATACAAGGTGTCCCTCAGGGCCAGGTTAAGGGCCCCTGGGGCCCATTTTTATGGGTCTAATTACAGGAGTATATTAAAGCACCATAACCACTCCAAAGCATTAGTGGTTATGGTGCCAGGAGTGCCCTGGTCCCCTCCCTACCACCTACTGTAAGTAGTCTAATGGCAATTGAAACAGTTTGACCTACTTACCTTGGGTCCGCGGGGTGCCTCTCCCCCCTCATCTACCTCAACCAGAGAGCCTTGCTTAGTAGATTTTTGTTAGCTGCAGTGCAGGACGTAGCTCAGACATAGTAGTAGCTCAGGTAGTGGAGGCAGGAGCAGAGCCCAGGTAAGAAGTCAAGACATTCTAAAATGGTTTCACTATTTCCAATGGCACCATAACCACTTCAACAAATGTCCATATGTTAAGACAAAAAAAACATTGCATTTACATATGCAGACTGGATTGATCAGTCCTATAGAAAACCATCCGCACATTTTATCTTAAAAGACCACTATAGGCATCTAGACCACTTCAGCTTAATGAAGTGGTCTGGGTGTCAGGTCCATCTAGGATTAACCCTGCCTGCTGTAAACATAGCAGTTTCTGAGAAACTGCTATGTTTATAATAGGGTTAATCCAGCCTCTAGTGGCTGTCTTATTGACAGCCGCTAGAGGCACTTCCGCGCTTCTCACTGTGACTTTCACAGTGAGAAGACGCCAGCGTCCAAAGGAAAGCATTGAGAATGCTTTCCTATGAGACTGGCTGAATGCGCGCGCGGCTCTTGCCGCGCATGCGCATTCAGCCGATGCCGGCAGAAGAAGGAAGAGATTCCAAGGCAACCCGGAAAAGGCGCTGGAAAAAGGCAGAAATTTAAATTCCTACCTTTTTCCAGGGTGAGGGGGACCCAAGGACCTTTTAGAGGGTGAGGAGGACCCAACGACCCTATAGAGCCAGGAAAACAAGTATGTTTTCCTGGCACTATAGTGGTGATTTAATTGTTGTTTTGCTAGTTATTCCTTCTATATACAATATGGGGTGTATTCAATATACTGTACAATGTAGTGAATTGAAACTTAAATGGCAAAATTAAGGCAACTGCTTAGTTACTTTAGCCTTAATTTAGCAATTTTACTAGCACATTACTGGGGGCTCTGTAATATCCCAATACACACTGCACGTTACTGAGGGCTCTGCAATATCCCAGTAAACACTGCACATTATTAGGGGCTCTGTAATATCACAGTATACACTGCACATTACTGTGGATTCTGTAATATCCCAGTACACACTGCACATTACTGGGGGCTCTGTAATATTCCAGTACACCCTGCACATTACTGTGGGTTCTGTAATATCCCAGTACACACTGCACATTACTGGGGGCACTGTAATATCCCAGTACACACTGCACATTACTGGGGGCTCTGTAATATCCCAGTACGCACTGCACATTACTGGGGGCTCTGTAATATCCCAGTACGCACTGCACATTACTGGGAGCTCTGTAATACCCCAGTACGCACTGCACGTTACTGGGGACTCTGTAATATCCCAGTACACACTGCACATTGCTGGGGGCTCTGTAATATCCCAATACACACTGCACATTACTGGGGGCTCTAATATCACAGTAAACCCTGCAAATTGCTAGTGGCTCCATAATTCCACACTCTATAATTCCTTGGAAACACACTGCCAGTTGCTCACACTAACATCTCATTATATTTATTTACAGTATAGCTCAGACTGCAACTCTCCACTGCCTGAGTTTGGCTTTGTAAACCACAAAATCATTTGATGAGCTTGTCTCAACTTGTCAAACAATGCAGCTCCTTTGGCTTGCAACTCTCAAACTCTGCCAGATTCAGGCTCAGCATGATGATAGCTATAATTTACTGCAGGGCATCCTTAAAATAGAGGTGTGTGTAAATGTGTAATAGTAATTTTCGAACTTACCATTGGATAGCTGTATCCCTCTCCTTCCTGCAGTTTCCAGTTGCATGCTCAGACCAGCCTCTGTTCCTGTGTGTCCAACTTGTCTGGTTACAACTACATGTCTATTCGTCCACCCACTGTAAAGCGCTGCGGAATTTGATGGCGCTATATAAATAATAACATAATAATAATAATAATAATAATACGGCCCTACCTACGTCTACAATTACTAACAGCACCACATAAGCCAAAAAACAGAATATACCTGTAAAACCGAGTGTTTCCCATCTCTAGAGCTAAGATACTAAAGAAAAGAAATAGTCAAATGATAGAGGTAAAAGCCAAAAACCTTATTAAATTGAAGGGCAACTCTTTCAATAAAAATTTTATATGCATTTTATTGAAAGGTGCACGTTATCAACTTTACAACTTTCGCATCTTCAGATGTATAATTATTAAGAAACTGATTTTTATTATCTCCTTAATTAACTCTGTTCCCTTTTATTGGGGCTGTGGTTATTGAAAATTTCTTATTGTTAATCACATGTTTATTTTGACAATCATGTGAACCTGCATAACATTGCATTGTTCTTTTGTTTATTTGTATTTATTCTCTTTATCCTAATTAATAATAGGCCAACTGATGCAAAGGATAGAAACATTTCTCAAATTAATGTTAATTTTAGACCACTTTAAAACTTCAGCTATGAAGTTTTATTTATTTATTTATTTTTATTATATAAAAAAAAAAATCACTCTGTTGATGATGTGAACACAAAAATACTTTTTGTAATATTTGGAAAGGGTGAATGTGTAATCTGTAACAATATTAATTGTGAAATTAAATTTCTATTTTAAAAATAAAAGCCTCATTACTAGGATCTAATTAAAATGAAAATAGTAGGTCAATAAAATTAAAAAAAAAAAAACAACAAAAATTGTCTAATCATGTTACATGTAAATATATATATATATTTTTTTACTGATCATTGATTTACAAGAATCAAGATTTTACCCTAAAACGTAACAGTAGGATTTCACGTTTAACAGTTAGTTTTTAATGCCATCTAGAGGTGATGTTAGTTATTGCAGAGAGATCAACATAAATGCAAAGTTTAACTTATAACTATTTGATTATTATTATTATGATATTTATAGAGCGCGGTCAAATTCCGCAGCGCTTTACAATGGGTGGACGAACAGACATGTAGTTGTAACCAGACAAGTTGGACACACAGGAACAGAGGGGTTGAGGGCCCTGCTCAATGAGCTTACATGCTAGAGGGAGTCTAAAATGACACAAAAAGGTAAGGATAGTATTAGACTAGTGACAGTTGCAGACAGGGCCGCCATCAGGGGGTGACAACCGTGACTGTTGTCACGGGCCCGGCGGCCCTGGGGGGCCCAGACTGCTCTGGCAGTCCTGGGCCCCACTTTGTTTCTCTGCACACATAGATAGTGAATCTCGCTATCTATGTGTGCAGCCGCGGGCCCCCGGCTCCCTGTTACCGTCCGCAGAGGGGGCCCTGGCAGCACAGGAGCAGCTTCTCCTCCTCCTCTCTCTTCTCATAACTCTCGCGAGACCCGGTTACCATGGCAACGCTCCGCGGGTCTCGCGAGAGTTATGAGGAGAGAGCATAGAGGAGGAGATGTGTGCTGCCAGGGCCCCCTCTGCGGACGGTAACAGGGAGCCGGGGGCCCCCATGCCACCGGGCCACCACAGATGGAAGCTCCCCCCTCCCTGGATACAGGTAAGCAGGGAGGGGGGAGAAACATTTAATTAAATTAATTAAAAATTAATGTTAAAATGCCCCTTCCTCCCCCTCCCCCCCCAGATCACACATTTACACAACACACACAATACATACACTAACACAACACACACACTGCAAACACTAACACACAACACACACACACTGCAAACACTAACACAACACACACACTGCAAACACTAACACACAACACACACACACTGCATACACTAACACAACACACACACTGCAAACACTAACACACAACACACACACTGCATACACTAACAACACACACACTGCATACACTAGCACACAACACGCACACTGCATACACTAACAACACACACACTGCATACACTAACACACAACACACACACTGCATACACTAACTGCTTACACACATACACTAACACATTACACACACTGCATACGCAACAACACACACACTGCATACACTAACACACAACACACACTGCATACACTAACACACAGCACACACACTGCATACACTAACACACACACACTGCATACACTAACAACACACACTGCATACATAACACAGCACACACACACTGCATACACTAACACAACACACACTGCATACTAACAACACACACACTGCATACACTAACAACACACACACTGCATACACTAACAACACACACACTGCATACACTAACACACAACACACACACTGCATACACTAACACACAACACACACACTGCATACACTAACACACAACACACACACTGCATACACTAACACAACACACACACTGCATACACTAACACACAACACACACACTGCATACACTAACACAACACACACACTGCATACACTAACACACAACACACACACTGCATACACTAACAACACACACACTGCATACACTAACACAACACACACTACATACACTAACATAACACACTGCATACACTAACACAACACACACACTGCATACACTAATACAACATACACTCTGTATACACTACACACTAACACACTCACTGCATCCACTATACTGACACACACTCTGTTTCGCTACACATTAACACACTCTGCATTCAATACACTAACACACACTCTGCATCCGCTGCACATTAACACACACTCTGCATCCGCCACACACTAACACACTCTCTGCATTCACTACACTAACACACACTCTGCATCCGCTACACACTAACCCACTCTCTGCATTCACTACACATTAACACACTCTGCATTCACTACACTAACACACACACTCTGCATCCGCTACACACTAACACACTCTCTGAATTCACTACACTAACACACACTCTGCATCCGCTACACACTAACACACTCTCTGCATCTACTACACTAACACATACTCTGCATCCGCTACACACTAACACACTCTCTGCATTCACTACACTAACTCACACACTCTGCATCCGCTACACACTAACACACTGTCTGCATTCACTACACTAACACACTCTGCATCCGCTACACACTAACACACTCTCTGTATTCACTACACTAACACACTCTCTGCATTCACTACACATTAACACATTCTGCATTCACTACACTAACACACACTCTGCATTCACTACACATTAACACACACTCTGCATTCACTACACTAACACACACTCTGCATTCACTAAACTATGCATACACTCTGGGTTCACTATACTGACACACACTCTGCATTCACTACACTAACATACACTCTGCATTAACTGTACACACAGCATCCACTACACAAACATCCTGTATTCACAGTACACACACTACATCCACCACACATTGAAACACTCTGCATTCACTATACACAGACACTGCGTCTAATACATGCACTACATCCACTACAGACACTGCACCCACTAAACACATTTCATCTAGTACATACAAACACTACATCCACTACACAAACACACACTACATCACTGTACACACAGTATATCCACTACTCAAACACACTCTGTGTTCACTATACACACTGCATCCGCTACACAAACACACACTCTGCATTCACTGTACAAACAGTATCTAATACACACAAACACTACATCCATTACACATATTCTAATTCACTTCCACTATACACACCACATTCAGTCCTGCATCATTGTCAGCGGACCAGGTAGGGCGTGGGCGGGCCCGGGAGTGAGGGGGGGCCCAGACCTTGTGCTTTGTCAGGGGCCCCAAAATTTCTGATGGCGGCCCTGGTTGCAGAAGAGGAATCAGTCAGGAGCTATTAACAGTTTAATTGATACGCTTTTATGAAGAAGTGGGTTTTTAAAGATTTTTTGAAGTGGAGACTGGGTGAGCATCTAACGGAGGAGGGAAGCGAGTTCCACAGGAACGGTGTAGCCCTCGAGAAATCTTGAAGGCCAGCATCAGAGGTGGGAGTACGGACAGAAGATAGACGTAAGTCTTCAGCAGATCGTAAGGGCCTAGACGGGACATACTTGTGTATAAGGGAGGATAGATAGTTGGGAGCAGCATTATGTAGAGATTTGAAAGCAAGAACCAGAATTTTAAATTGAGCTCTATATTTTATAGGAAGCCAATGTAGGGACTGACAGAAGGGTGAGGCATAGGAGGTGCGGGCGGAATTTGATGATTCAATCTTTTTAGGAAATGCCTAAATACCTAAATAGTATACAGTCATGGTTAGTCTTCTGTCACAGAGTTGTTAAATGAACTCCTGCCAAGCTGATCTTACATTACAAAGTGAATTAACGTATGCATAGTTTTGACAGCACTTATAATTTGCTAAAATAAGTCAAAGGCATACATAAACAAATGTAATCTTATTTGAGCAGAGCCACAGTGAACACCTTTTTTCAGTTTATTAAAATAGTTTGTCAATTATTTAAAAAAAAAATAGATTAGTTTTATATCCTCATAAAATTGTGAAGTGCAAAATATTGGTGCAGTATAACAATTTAAAAGAAGAGAAAAGTATTGGTTTAATAGAATTGGGATTTATTTCCCATTTAATGTATATTTTTGTGCTGTATAAAATATTTTTACTTGTGAATGCAGGACAGAACCACAACTGTGACAACTGACGAGATACAAACTAGCTATAGCTAAATATTGGCAATACTAGGATATTCCAACAGTCTCCCATTGTGGGACAACCTAGCACTCATTGTTTTGTACTGATCATTTTTATATAACTTTTCAGTTAGATGGGATTTACACTGATCTCACCCTATACATTTCGAAAGAGATGCAATACTGAGAATAGCACAGAGGTAGAAATAACAATTGCAAGGTTAATTCTCATTGCATCATGTCTATCTGTGTATGAGTAGCTGATACAAGAATATGTAATCAGAAAATTAAATATTGCAAATTAGGGAGGCAGGAGAAACGGGGAGTTAAAAAGATCCCTAAAATAACACTAAACACTCTGAGCTAGGAAATGTTTCAAGCCAGATCTTCATGGCAAAACTGTAGCTGTAGTGGTTATGGTACTTTGCTCCTTTAACGTGTATGCTATACAGCTTATTGCCATATTCACGTATAACTGAGCAATTGCCTAGCTCATGCTCAATGGTTTGCTTGGGGATTTTAACGTACAGCACAAAAAAAGGATTTATACCGGTAGTCACTAAATGTTCATTTTATTCACAGATCAAGTGAGAAGTGACCAACAGGAGAGCATCCAAAAAAGTCTATTTGCATATAATATATTTAATACTTGTAAAAATGAATATCTGAATATATAAATATAGACTTTTACTGCTCCGCCTCTTTTTACTTCTGTTGGTTACTTACTTATCAGTGAACGGCAAAATATTTTTTATTATTTATATAGCACCAGCAAATTCCGTAGCGCTGTACAATGGGTGGACTAAGAGACGCGTCATAGTATCCAGACAAGTTGGACGCACAGGAACAGAGGGGTTAAGGGCCCTGCTCAATGAGTTTACATGCTAGAGGGAGTGGGGTATAGTGACACAAAGGGTAAAAGTAGGGATACCAAAGTAGGTTGCTAGAGAAGTATTCACTGAGGACTTAGTAGGTTATTTTTGACAGCTGCAGGAGAGGAGTCATGAGGGGTGGGGGATGAAAACCTGCTAACAGTTTAATTGATATGCTTTCCTGAAGAAGTGTGTTTTCCATGATTTTTTGAATGAGTGGAGACTGGGTGAAAGTCTAACGGAGGAGGGAAGGGAGTTCCACAGAAAAGGTGCAGCCCTGGAGGAGTCTTTATGGCGAGCATCAGATGTGGGAGTACGAACAGAGGATAGATGTAGGTTTTTGGCAGAGTGTAGGATCCTAGACGAGACATACTTGTGTATAAAAGGAGGATAGGTAGGTTGGAGCAGCATTATGTAGAGATTTGTAAGTAAGCACCAGAATCTTAAATTGAGCCCTGTATCTAACTGGAAGCCAATGTAGGGACTGACAGTGCGGGGAGGCGTGGGAGGTGGGGGCGGACAGGAAGATGAGCTTTGCCACCGCATTCATTCATCACTTGCAGCGGTGCAAGCTGGGAACACGCAAGACCACTGAGAAGGGGATTGCAGTAGTCAAGGCCAGAGAGAGAACAACAGTATGGACCAGCACATTAGCCGCATCCGGCGTTAAATAGGGGCAGATGCATTCTATGTTTTTGAGATGGAAGTGGTAGGATTTGGCAATGGACTCAACATGAGGGGTGAAGGACAGGTCGGCATCAAAGTGTACACCTAGGCAGCGAGGTAGAGGTGATGGTAGGGAGACAGACACGAGAGTAGTAACACTTGAGGAAGGAAAGACCAGCGGTTCTGTTTTGGACAGGCTGAGTTTAAGGAAGTGAGCAGCCATCCAGCTGAAAATCGCAGAGAGGCAGTCAGAGACATGAGTCAAGATGGGCGGAGAGAGATCAGGAGAGGACAGGTAGATTTGCTGTCATCAGGGCCGTCTATAATATGAATAGGACCCTGGGCAAAGCATTTTCTTGGGCCCCCTGGGCCCTGTCCCTGCGCCCCCCTCCCCATTACGCCCAACCCGCAATCACACTAACAGATATACTGACACATACACACACAGACAGACATATTAAAACATTCGCAGATACATACTGACACACACATACACTGACACACAAATATATACTGGCAAATATATTGACACACATTCAGACATACTGATACACACACACAGACACACATACATAAAAACAGACACATACACTGACATATATACTGACACACACAGACACATACACTGACAGAAATACTGAATCACATACACTGACAGGCGTATTGACATACACAGACATACTGACATACACACACAGACATAAACACACACAGTATGTCTCTGTGTGTGTGTGTTAGTATGTCTGTGTGTGTGTGTGTTAGTGTGTGTGTGTTAGTATGTCTGTGTGTGTGTATGTCAGCATGTCTGTGCGTGTATGTTAGTATGTCTGTGTGTGTGTGTCAGTATGTTTGTGTGTGTATGTTTATGTCAGTGTGTCTGTGTGTGTATGTGTATGTCAGTGTGTGTGTGTATGACAGTATGTCTGTCACACTGACATACACACACACAGACATACTGACATACATACACACACAGACATACTGACATACACACACACAGACATACTAACACACACACACAGACATACTGACATACATACTGACACAAACACACACACACATACACACACACAAACATACTGACATACACACACACAGTCATACTAATACACACACACAGACATACTGACATACATTTAGCCACCCTCCAGGTTCTTACCTTTTTATGGAGGGTGGTTTCCCTGGGGTTCAGTGGCAGGCTGAGGCAGTTGGGAGTTATCTTGAAGAACTCCCCTCCTCCCTGCCTTCCTCCTCCCACGCGGCTATTATCTCTGGTGGGAGGAAGTGACACACCGCACTCACTTCCTCCCAGCCAGTACAGAAAGGGGCCCGGTCGCGCTGTTTAAGCATCACAGCGCCCGACCGGGCCCCTGCTGACACATGGTAACCGGGTGGCCCTTAGTGCATGGGCCACCCGGGGGACCTCCTTAGTTGGCGGGCCGGTGCGGCTGCACCGCCGGGTACATGGGGGCTGCTGAAATCACGGGCCCACGGGGCAGCTGCTCTGGGGCCCCCCAGGAGCAACTGGGCCCGGGGCAACTGCCCCGTGTGCCCCGTGCTAAAGACGGCCCTGGCTGTCATCCCCATATAAATGATAACGAAAGCCAAAGGAGCTGATGAGTTTACCAAGGGAGGCAGTATAGATAGAGAACAGTAGGGGACCAAGGACAGAACCTTGGGAGACGCTGACAGAGTGGTTGGGGGGGGGGGGAAGAGACAGAGTCAGAGAAAGAAACACTGAAACAGTGCTGGGAGGGGTAGGAATATATATTGTTTGGATTATGTAGATATTTAGCAGTACACCAATTGGCCTATTTTCCCACTTTTTTGTTTCCCCGAATTGTTGTACCGCATATATTGCATGGATGATATTCAGAAAAGCCTAAACGTCAGATTAGCAGATGTTGGAGGTCCCAAACTAAATGTAATTTTCGAGAAAAAAATGGTTCAGCTGAACCACATTTTTCCGCCATGCACTTACGTAGAGTTTTAAATCTTTTATGAAACTGTAGGGAGCTGAATTAAATTGTAGTGATTTCCAGTAAAAAATATTAACTACATTTTACATTCACAGGTATATAGATCATTCTTTACAGGCAATTACCATCAATACAATGTCTATATTTTAAACAACAGCAATAAAAATAATCGTGCTGTGAAAAATATTAGTCTTTTCCTGTATGTGGGTTTATGTATGGTTTATAAAAGAAATAATCCAACTTTGGTTGGATGCACTGCTTAACTGTCTCAAAACCTTGCAGTAAACTGGGAACTAGTGCTTGAATCCAAATATCATGAGCTAGCATTGCCATTGCAAAAATCCACCAGCTAGTCCTAATGGATGCAAATATGGCAGTAATTAAAAGCACAGAAACCTCACATTAACATGTATGTAACAAAGAAAAATAGGTTTAGGCCAGTCATGTCCAAAGTCCGACCCCACAGGTAATTTGGCTAATCTATCTGTTGTGGCCCCCACTGAATCCCTGAGCGCTTCTCAGGATGCTTGGATCTTTGACTGCCATGGTCCTGAGCAGTGCGCAGGGATTCACTGGGGGCCAAGAGATCGCGAGAAAGCAGACAGACGTGCAGTCACTGTTCATCCTTAGTCTGTATTCTCGCGATCTCTTGGACATCACGGAATCTCTTGGACATCAACGTCGTGGGATTTGGTTCCTTCCTTCCCTGGAGACAGAATAAAGAGACAGAGAATAAAGAGAGCCAGAATGAAGGGACATAAAAAAGAGAGCCAGAATTAAATAAAGAGAGAGAGAATAAAGAGAGCCAGAATTAAATAAAGAGAGAGAGAATAAAGAGAGCCAGAATTAAAGAGAGAAGGGACAGAATAAAGAGAGCCAGAATTAAAGAGAGAAGAGACAGAATAAAGAGAGCCAGAATTAAAGAGAGAAGAGACGAAATTAAAGAGAGAGGATACAAAATAAAGAGAGAAGAGGCGGAATGAAGAGACAGAATAAAGAGATCTGAGACAGAATAAAGAGATTAAATGAAAAGTATGCTGTTTGCAATAAACTTTGCATAAAATTGTTAATTTGCATTTAATTTTAATGGTTCAAAGAATGTCAGGCAAAATGCCCTCACGCATGTTCACTTTATCAAATCTGGCCCTCTTTGCATGTAGACTTTTATTGTGGAGTACAAAAATTTAGACAACCTTTCGGCTCCCCGGAGCCATAGTCAAGTCTCAGACAATGTCTTGACAAAGGCTCAGGGGAGCCAAAACTTTGTCTACATTTTTGTACTCCGTAATAAAGTCTACCTGCTGGGTGTGCCCAAATCTACTTTTTGTTCCACTGGGTTTGTCTGTCAACTTGTATGTATGCATTTCAAAATACTACAAGGACTATAACCACTACAGCTTACTGTAGTGAGTTTGGAGAAAGAGTACAGAGATTCTATTCCTTCACATACAAAAGTGTCTAATTATGTTTGTATTTCTTAAAGTGTGATTCTGTAATTCTATACCTTAGCAGATGAGCCTTGCAAGGAGGTGTGTTGTGATGGCGCATTAACCATTTAATCCCTGCAGGGAACTCTTCACACATGGACCCTGATTAACTAACCTGTGAGGAATGTATAGAAGAATCAAGTTCTCCAGCACTTTTCAGTTCTGAGGAAGGCCTTGTTTAGACAAGCATTCTTATCTGTAAGGATTAGAGGTATATCATTAGATGTCTTAACCAGGGATAATTACTGGTGAGATGGTCTGACTAAGATTAAAACTTTAGTTTCCAATTTCAAAGTGATAATACCACTGCACTAGCCAGCCAGTATACATACATAGATGTTCATAACAACTCTTGGTCACATTGGTATTATCGTCATCAGCAGCAACATTTTGTAAAGCGCCAACATATGCTGTAGTGCGTAACAGTTATAGTTTTGGGATATTTGACAACAATAATTAGTGAATTACTAGAGACAGGAGATGAAGCTGATCAGCATAGCATACCATACAAGTATTGGGATTGCCTAATGAGGATGTACCCTGTACCCATTGACAGCTCCCCTAATACATATACCCCCACCTCCATCCACATCCATCCCTATTTTCATTCCCAACCATACCCATTCATTCATCCATCCTTCACTTAGACATATATGTTGCAATATGGCATATGTATGTCACACGTATGTGAGGGATGTATGTGAATTATGGGAGTTCCGCTCTAGTGTGTCTTTTTGAACATGTCACACAGACCCCTACCATAACTACTTTTTAGGGAACCACTTTGTTAAACATGGCTTCTATACAAGCACTGTAGATTTCAATCACATGCTGCAGACAGGACATCAGATAATTTTATCATGGATGGCTGTATATATCTATGTGTAAAGATTGTGTGTATATACTGTATATAGTTTCCTTGGGTAGATTGTACTTCTACATGCTAGTGGCAGCGCAGGTAATGTTGTGCTGCACTGTGTAGCAGTCACATGCTGCAGACAGGAGATCACATTTTTTATTTTCTTTTTATCAATGAGGACTGTGTGTACATGCAGAGCAACCATAAAAAAAATGTTGGGTCAGCTTACACAGCTCAAGGCTGAGACATGCAGTGTGCGTGTCTTTATTTGCGGAGATCCGTCATTACCTGCATCGATGCCAGGACTCACGAGAGTGAAGACCAGCTGCAGGTGAAAGCTGTTAGTCTTCTGATCCACGGCTATATAATATACATATATGTGTATAACTGTGAATGTCTGTATATGTATAGAGAGACACACAATCAATTGTTACATTTGCTCTGTTTGAACAGATGCTCAGAATCAGTTTATCACTATTGTTTCCCTGACGCTCAGTACCGTTGCTATTCTGTTTGCAAAAGTCAAGAGGGTGCACATAGTTAGCACTGGCACATTCATGAGACAGGGAATAGGAAGGGCAATAGGAGTGAAAATGGGAGTAACAGGCAGGGGGAAGCTGAAGAAACTCCTAGCTAAGAGGTTTGCCTTAAAAAGTTTGTAAATATTTATTACATATTTTTCAGATTGTTCACATGTTTTTCCAAACTTTGTATAGTTGTGTAAAATTCAAATATCCATTATACATTTTGTACATTGTTTTATCAGGAAGGTCAGATAATGATATTCCCCTTTATTTTAAGCCTAACCTCTATATAATTTAAATGTAATGGTGCCATTTCTATGTTCCTTGTTATTACAATGCCATGTTCTCTCACTGATCTTGACCCTGTAGATAGTATGTATCACAGATACTAAATATACTGCAGATGGAGCATTAACCTCAGTGAGCTATCATATCAGCTGAATTGTATTAGATAGATATATGTCCAGTTATTGGATATCAGTGAAATAGCTTTCAATTTTGTTCTACAGATATTTTACTCAAATCCAAGGCCTCAACTGAAATTGCTGTAGACACAAAATCCTAGTTACTTCGTAAAAAGGAAATAAATCAAAGGTTGAATCACGACTGTTAGGCAGGACTGAAATATTGTATCCAATAACTTTCACTATTTCAAACAAACAATTTAATTTCCCTTGAGTTTCTGTAGGATAAAGCTCCCAAATGGACGGCAAGGCTCGAACATTTTACAACATGTTTTCAACCACCATCTTTTAAAGTCAATTTGAAATCAAATCATGATAGACATTAAATGCTTCGTAAATGTATATATGGCACCAGAACATTAGCCTTTGGTTGTTAGTAATAAATAAATAAATGAATTGAGGCAAATCGCATAAATAGACTACGAAATTCTGGTTTTCTGTGCATAAAAAGGCATAATCCATATAATTTTATTTTATTATTGTGAAGTTCATAAAAATTAATTAGTATACAAACGGCTAGTTACATTTTACAATATATGGAGACATTAAAGTGAAATTCAAACTGTTTTCTAGTAAATCTGCCTCATGCAATGACACAGCTCATTAGTATCTTATGGTGTTATACTTTTGCCATTTTATATGTAATATTTTAGTTTGTCTATTATATTTTAGGAAAATGGGATAGCCACAACAATTTGCATAAGGTAACCCTTAAATAGAAAGGTGCACTCCACTATAGAAACCAGTGCAAGAAAATAGGTCCACAAAAATTCATCTTTTCTTTATTTTTATTTGTTTTGACAAAAGAGTCACACAAAATGTTCTGTTGAGTTAGGAATCACAGAAGAAATGGGGGTGGACATGTAAGTGCAAGGATTTATGTAGCCCCTGATTTTGTAACGCATCTCCCTGCAGAGTCTCTTTTTCTCATCCCTTTTGCCCATTTAATTTCTCTCTCCTAGAGAGAAGCTCGGTTAACTTTCTTCCAATTGCATTCCCCACGTTTTCTCGACCACTGCCTCCCTAAATGGTCTCCAGGTCTTTTACTCTCTTTTGTCTTTCTTATCTCGAACTTCTTTTTTTCAATGCTTGTAAACTTCAGCATCTTCTATTGACATCAAAAGGGGTCACATAATACTAATTAAGAAGGTAAGCTACAATCTACCATCTTCGTAGTTATGAGCATGCCATGTTGGCATGTCCCATGATTCAGGTTCTCTTTTGCTTTTTTTTCTATGTTGAGTCAGCAGTTAGATACTGACAACCCCCAAATTTTGTAAGGTTGTTTTTACCATTTTTGGGTTCCCTTGGTCGGGAGGTATTCAGCCAGCTCTTCCACTCCTGTGCCTTTTAGCCCTGTTAATTACACTGGTCATCTAGCAGTCATCTTTTGTAATGTGGTAGCAAGAACTACTGTTTTTTCACCTGCATTTCAGTAGATATTACAAGGATTGTCAACCTGAAGATTAAAAATTCTACTCAGAACCTTCTAAGTGTCAGTTCTGCTGAGATGACACTGTCTGACACTCTCTGACCCCCACCCACAGCTGCTCACTGTTTAATAGACATGCCCCTACTCGCGGTATAGCGATAGGGGCATAATTTACTAATACTAAGTAATCTTTACTTAGTATTAGTAAATTTGGCTGAAAGACCAGTTCAGGTCTTTCAGCCTTTTAGTAGATAGCTCTCTAATACCGTGGGAATTAGGGAGTTATCTACTTATTCATTCCTGTCATTACACTGACTGGCTAAGTAACTTACATTTTATATGAATGTGTGTTACTTGATTGTTGTAAGTGTTGCAAATGCTAACAGCTGAATCCTGGCTATGTTTGTATACTTTTTATTTAAAATTATATACAGTGTAACATTCTTCTTCTTCCACTGGGTAAGTATATTAGTACTTAGGCAATACATTTTAATTCCTTTTGCAGCCCTCTGGTCCTTTCCAAGACTTTTTCAGAGCCATTTTAGTGCCCAAAAGTTTGGGTCCCCATTGACTTCAATGGGGTTCAGGTTCGGGGTCAAGTTCGAGTCCGAACTTAAACTTTTTGCCGAAGTTCGACCGAACCCGGCGAACCCGAACATCCAGGTGTCCGCTCATCTCTACTAGTAAATACTAATCAATGTATAGATGTTAAGATCAGAAGTATACTATGTAAACCTATTGTTAAAATGGACTCATCCTTTCAGAATGTAACAATTCTTTAATGACAAGAACATGGAATCAAGACCTAAGTCAGAAGGATGAGAAAACATGAAAAGCTGGACCTTGGTGAGAGGATAATGATAATAAATAGGAATTCATTTGAAGAATTTATTGAGATTGTCTCTCATTTTCAATTATGCCCTAAGGGTATTGGTTTTACTTACAAGAGTTTCAAGGTTTATATTTGACGCTTTAAGAATTACAACCAGGCATTTGTGAAGGCTCCATGGCTAGTGTACTAGCCCAAAATTCCACCTCAACAGCTGTAAAAACACATTTCAAATTATGTTTCATTTGGTGCAAAGATCTATTGTAACTTCTTTCAGCAACTCAAAATGGGGTTGAACTATTTTTCAATTTTAACCAGAGCAAAGTCAATAAACATTCAATCAGTTTTCCTGACCAAGGAACAAATAATAAGTTAAATTATATTTTTACAGTTACAATTTAAAAATTAGTATTTTAATGGAATAGCAATAAAAATGATAATAATGGCAGTTTCTGTCAGCGTTATTTCCTTTTGCAGGTCAGAAGTGATCGGATTGAATACATTGGCTCCATACAGCATTTCCAGTCTGATTACGCTCCATCATTTAAGTCCTTAACATTTGTCACACACCACCAGTCCCATTCACGCAGTACTTTTTGTGTGTTAGTTGTATTCTTGAAAATGGAAACCATTTAATGATATGACAAGCTTGCATTTTTATAGTCTGTAATCAGGCAAAAAATATTTTTCAAGCACCTTACTTACAGATTATTTAGCTTTTCATTTTAATAGCTTCTTTTTGATTGACCCTTTTAAGGACCCATAACATTCCGTGTTGTCAAAAGAATTTGCTCAAAGCAAGTGCTACGCCACACGGCTAATCTTGCCACCCAGATGTGACTATGCACAAGAATTTGGCATTCCACAATTATTAAAGTCTTACGCCAAAACTGAATTTCCAACTTATATCCCATTATAGGTTTGATTGGAGTTCGACTGTATTAGTTATAACTCAACGTTTTTCTTCTCTAAATGCACTCTAGAAATTCCTTAAAGTTTTTTTTTGTTTTTTTGTTAAATTATTTTTATTGTTTCATCTTTCAATAATTTGCAAAGGTAATGGCAACAATTAGCAAAGGCATTTGATAGCATATAAAAACATAGTCTTTGTGGGCGATTATGCAAATGATAGTGTAAAACATATACTTAAATGAGAAATACTGCAACGTATAGCATGTAGTTGATAAAACAAAGGAAATATTCTGTAGCATTAGGGTTATGCGTAATTTGGCTGCATCATTCACGTTAAGAGCAGGTTAGACCTTCTAACTGCGGAGATAGATATCTAGCAGGTTATGTAGAGACAACAATGTTGCGTCAATGCTCAGGATGAGTTAGGCTTGTGGTATATCGTGAAGTTATAATAACCAGATATATTGACCTTAAAATATAATCTTATTGTACTACTAGAGAATACAGAGAAAATAGGAAGCAAAACGGATGCACTCTTATAGGGGTTAACCCTTTATGAACTACAACAGTAGTAAAGGCAAAGAGAGAGAAAAAGTGAGTGCCCTCAAGTTAAAATATAACTTTTAATACTAAATCAAGTTAAAACAATTTGTACAATGTATCCAAAATGATTAACAGAAATACAGTGTTTTAAATATATGCTTAAACTAATAATGGTAAATGGATCATAAAGATCAAAGATAAAATACTAAAGGAACAATTAATTTCCTAAACATTGATAACGATAGGTTGATAAAGGAGGTCCTGTTCAAAAGTTTTCAGGACAGATCTCCAAATGATATGCAAAAAACCAAATAGGTTTTCTTATGCATTCAAGTGTGTATGTAAATTTGGTTAAATAAAAGGAAAGAAACAGTCCATAAAGTATAAAGAAGAAATTGCTACAATGAAGTGGTGTAGCAAAATGAAGTTCTAAAGGTCTTAAATGATGAAAAAATCTAAATACATTAATAGCTTTATGTGAAAATCATGATATCAACATAATAGCTTAACCACATAGAACCCCATTCATAGTGCTTGTTGGATCCAGAACATGCACTAAACAAAATATAGTGATATAAGAAAAGTTGTTCTTCACTATATAAATAACTCCTGCGGTGGGAATAGGGATCACTGCCAAACTAGATAAAGGGTGTATACTCAGTAGACCCCCCACTAATATAGCTGGAGTAGGGCTAAATATCGATGTGTAAAATATGGAGTCTAATGACCGTCTGAACAGACGCCAATACTGTAGTAAATGTATATCGATAGAGCCCTTTCCCCTGACACACGCGTTTCGCCCACAGCTCATCAGAAGGGAACCGATGTGCGGGAAAGAAACCGATATAAAAAGGTAAGTATGTACATTTGATTGGTCTGATTCAAAAGTTGTCATACATAGTTAACCAATAAAGACAAAGCCGGTAAGTGACGTCACTGAAATCCACAAGTGGGTCACAACTGCTCAGTTGTATAGATTTTAACCCCTTAAGGACCATCTCACAAAGAGAGTGAGGTCCAGGGGAGTGACATGTTTATGCCATTCTCAAGATATTAGATCTTAAGGTAATGTGGCTAGGATCACAGAATGTATAAGAGGATTACTCGTTGTAAAAAAGCTTAATACTGGTACCCGATTAATGCCGGTACCGCGTGCAGAGCGAGAGCTCCTGTATAAACAAATCTATCAATTTATGTTAAAGTCAATAACTTGAAGCATAATTCTATATTTGAATAGACATATTCCAATATTAAAGATAGTGATTGGCAAACGCCACCAACCTTTATGAGAACGTGATAGTTATTAGTGAGAGCAATAAAGCAGGCATAATACATAGCCCGATTAACGAAAGGACACTATTAAATTATTAAATATTTGAACCAATATATACTTTCCAATGTGAATTAATGATATTCATCAAACAGAACGAAAAATTCCTGTTCCCAATGATTTAGGAGATGATAATGTTGCAAGACCCACATGGTAATGAAAGAATTAAACAAAATGTATATAATATAGGGGGCGTGGCTACCGCTGGAGCAAGATGGACGCTTAGATTCTTGCTCTGGCATTTGGGCTCTCAATCTAATGTAATCCACCAGCAAGAAAGCTGCATCCAACACCAGAAAAGCAATATGTCGCAACGCAAAAGTACCAAGAAAGTAGCAAAGCCGGACAAAAGTAATTTTTTTGGCTCTAAGCAAGTTTCCTCCGCTGCGATCATGCAGGCCGCAAAAGCCTCCAGTGATTTGGATTCGGACGACGGCATGCTATACGGCGGCCCGGGCTCACCTACAGAAACATCACAGATCACCAAATCAGACCTCACAGAGGCCTTAGACAAGCTCTCAAGCAAATTGATATCCACGTGGCAACACACGGCAGACTCCCTGAGAAAGGACTTACAAGAGCTGGGTAAAAGAACATCACATGTGGAAGACAAGTGCGATGAATTCACCACAGCCCATAACGACTTAGCTACCCATGTGGAACAGCTGGCTACCAAAGTCCACAAGATGGAGGAGAAGATGGCTGACTTAGAAGACCGGTCCCGCCGCAACAACCTGAGACTTAGGGGGGTCCCAGAGGAAGTGGCAAACAAGGACTTACCTGCATATGTCCGCGGCCTACTGCATGCCTTTGTACCGGAGGTCCCCACCGACATGCTCCTGGTGGACCGAGTACACCGTGTCCCCAAACCGCGCCACATCGCGCAAGCGGTGCCGAGGGATATACTTCTACGTGCACATTACCACCATATCAAGGAGCATGTACTGAGGAGCAGCAGAATACGCACTAGTCCCCCAGAGGATTACCCCACGGTCAAGATTTACGCCGATCTCTCATCTGCAACCCTCCAAAAACGGAAAGAGTTCCAGCAAATTACAAGTGTGCTGAGAACCCATGAGGTACGCTACAGATGGGGCTTCCCCACAAAGCTCATCGTTTCCAGAGACGGAGAAACCACCATACTTCACTCTCCAGGGGAAGGCCTTAAAAAGTTAAAAGCCTGGGGACTCTCGGATGACAAGCAGGCTCCGACGTTTTCACCCCCAGGAAGACTCGACACTGACTGGAAACAACACACCCAAAAGAAACATTAAGCTAGTTGACCCACTGGCTCAAAGGTAACCGGGACGGTTAAATACGGGTCGGGACGAGCGCGGTCCTCCTCTCCGGAGCATGCCAGATGTGTGTCCCTTGTGCATCCCGAACTTCCACTGGCGGCAGCTGTGCGGTACCGGGCCCGGGCCTAGCCACCCCCTGTAACGAAGCATGAGCAGAGCAGTGTGGGTCGGCGGGGGCTCGGACCTGGTGCAAGCGGGGCTGGAGTGAGGCGGAGATACCCGTGGGGGAGAGGACCTTCCCGATTGGGCTTTTTCCCCCCTTCTCTCTCATGAACCACAGTGGACTCTAGCGGTTGGACTCAATTGACTACATGCGGTATGATGGGGAGGGGGTGGAATGAGTGTGGGAATGTACAATATGTGTCCCCTGCCACTGCCATGATATGAGTCTGTCTTAGAGATGGGTGCCGCAGGCCGGGGGGGAGGCACTCTACGAGCAAGCAATCCACGGGGGCTGGGGAGCCCTAGGCCCCTAACATATGAAGTGAGTTCCTCGGGTTACACAATCACAAGGGCCGGGGGGAGCTGGACGGGCAGGCAGAGGCCCGGGATGTGGGTGACCCCCTCTGTGCGAGTGCGCACACTATATGGCTTCACCATAATCCGGGACTGGTTTGTCGGGCCGCGGGGCACCGGGCCGGGGCCCAGCTGCTACCTGCAACGAAGCGTACGCTGAGCAGTGCTGGCCTGCGAGGGCCCCGGTGCGGTGTGAGTGCGGACGAGTTGGACCCGCTGTATGCCGTCCGGGGCCTTTCCTCCTAACACGGTAATGCTGACAGACCCGACTAGCGGAATATATGAACCTTAACACATGGCTGCGAATCCATTCACCCGCAAGTGGGTGTAGAGGGGGAGGGAGACACGGGAATATACCACGTGTCCCCCTTCCCTTAGGTATAATATATCGGCTGCATGAGATGGGGAGGAGTGGGAAGAATACCGGGGGCATAACTGGGAACCCGCATCTGGATTGAGACGAGAGGCTCACAGGAGGCTTAGGTAGAGCCTAATACAGAGGACACAGATATACAATCACAGATGGAGGAGGATAATGACAGACAGGTATCATATAAAGGGGGAGGAGGACGCGCGACCCCTGACACCAAAAAACAAGTTCACGTAATTAAAGTTATTAAAAAAAAATAAAAAAATAAAAAAAAAAAAACACCTAACCGGTCCAATACGCCCTAGATGACCCTAACGAAGACAGCTTTCTTCTCTTATTTCTTCATTTTCTGCATTTCTAGCCCAAATGCCACGTACTGGAGAAAATAATCTCCTACAACCCTCGTGCTGTGGGACTCCCACACACTGCCTCAGACAGAGGCATCCTGTACATAGTTCCCCTATACCTACCACTCCCTAGTTACTCTTTCCCTACCTCTCACCAACTAAGGTCAGATAAAGGAAACCAACATCATACCACTGCAATAGCCCCACATCATTATCAACAAGAGCGCTGCTTAGGTCATTCAATCCACTTGGCCCATATGGGTTCCGCAATGCACAAAAGGCGTTCTATCCAGCAAACCCCAGGAGTAACCTATAGAATATGAAAATAATAACTATTAACGCAAGAGGACTTAATACACCACACAAGAGACGACTTCTGGCTGCAGAAGCGCAACACACCAGCGCAGACATAGTATGCATTCAGGAGACACATTTTAAACATAATAGGGTACCCGCCCTTGCAACAAAAGACTATCCCATACAATACCACTCCACATACTCTACTAAAGCGAGAGGTGTCACCATTCTAATACACAAGTCGCTATCCTTTGACCTCCTACAGCTCAAGAAAGACACGCAGGGCAGATACCTGATTATCCAATGCACAATCAATGATGCAATCTACACCATAGTAGGCATATACAGCCCTAATCAGAACCAACGGAATTTTCTACACAAAGTACTAGCCAAAATCCCTACTGAAAGAGACTCCCATCAAATACTTTGTGGAGACCTCAATCATATACTTCAGACGAGACTGGATACCACAGCCCCGACTGACTCCCCACGAGCTAAAACCTTACGAAAACAGGCCAAAGAATTAACAAAATTACTAGCAGAATATAACCTCTATGATACATGGAGAACACTACATCCCAATGACAGAGAATTTACCTTCTACTCTCGGGTGCATGGCACGTATACTAGAATTGATTACATATTTGTCTCAGGGGACCTTCTACCCAGGGTGTCTCAGGGCGACATAGGGAACATTGTATGGTCAGACCATGCTACTGTGCAGATGACGTTACGAGACACCTTCAGCTCCAGAGGGAAACCGCCATGGCGCCTCAATGACACACTCCTATATAACAAACAATTCCAAGATAAGTTGACAACGGACATAACGTCATACTTCAGTGATAACGACACACCTACGATTTCGCCAGCTACCTTGTGGGAAGCACACAAAGCAGTCATAAGGGGTATAATAATAAGCCAACAGGCCTATCTCAACAAGCGAGGAAAACAGGAATATACTGCCCTTCTCAGATCCCTTAGGGATGAGACATATAAACAAATCCAGCATCCATCATCTACAACACAATCCACAATAGACTTGTTAAAAGAAAAACTCAATGACATACAATTACAAACAACGGCAAACATAACCCACAAGTTAAAACTAAACACATACACCCAAGGGAATAGAGCGGGGAAAATCCTAGCATCACAACTACGACACAAAAGGCAAAACGCAAAAATACCATACCTCTTAAACAAACAGGGGAACAAAATTTATAATCCTCGAGACATTAATGATTCGATGGCGGATTACTACGACTCTTTATACAATATCCAAAAGGATACATTAACACACCAACCACAACCAGCAGACATTGATGGATTCCTGGAGGGAATTAACCTCCCCACCTTATCCCACACGGACCGACAAACCCTAGAAGGGAAAATCACACAAGCAGAAATAGCGAAAACTATAAAAAACCTACCAAAGGGAAAGTCACCAGGTCCAGATGGCTATACTAATCTATACTATAAAACCTTCTCCCATATATTAACACCCAGGCTGGAACAACTATATAATCATATTGTTCACACAGGTGATATCCCAAAAGAGATGGTATCAGCACATATAACGACATTACCAAAACCGAACAAACCACCCAACAAATGCCAAAATTTACGCCCCATCTCATTATTAAACACTGACCTGAAAATTTTGGCGAAAATATATGCTAATAGACTGGGGAACATAATACCAACGCTTATCGGTAATGACCAGGTCGGTTTCGTGCGGGGACGACAAGGCTCAGACGGAACTAGAAAAGTACTAAATATCCTCCACAAGATTCACACACAGGGGCGCCCCAGTGTGGCACTGTCGTTAGACGCTGAGAAAGCGTTTGACAGGCTGCACTGGGGATACCTCAAGACAGTTCTACAGAAATTTGAATTCCCCAACTGTTTTATATCATTAGTCTCGAGCTTATACAAAAATCCAACGGCAAGAATAGCAAATGGTGGATTTGTATCTAAATCGATCAACATAACTAATGGCTCCAGACAAGGCTGCCCACTCTCCCCACTGTTATATATCCTAGCTTTGGAACCATTGGCACAGAAAATTAGGGAAAGCCCAAATATACATGGCATAGAGATAGGAGGACATCCACATAAAATCACCATGTTTGCGGACGACGTGCTGCTAACATTATCGAAACCGGAAATCTCTTTACCCACACTACAAACCACACTCAAACAATTTAGCAACAGTACATACTATAAACTAAATGTAACAAAGACACAGGCTATGGGCTTTCATCTAACCAATACACAACAGGACTTGCTACGGAAGGAATACTCATATGACTGGAGACACGATCATCTCACGTTCCTGGGCGTACATCTCACATGCAAACCACACAGACTTTACAAAGCTAACTACGTAAAATTGCTCAAAGAAATCCGACAACAAATACATAACTGGAAGGGCAAATACATCTCCTGGACAGGCAGAATAGCTGCAGTAAAAATGATGATATTACCAAAAATGCAATATCTCTTCAGAACCCTCAATATCAAAATCCCGCAACGCTATCTTAAAGAGGTCCAAAGTGTGCTTAATACATTCATTTGGGAGGGGAAAAAGCCCAGAGTAGCGGCAGACATTCTGTATAGACCCTTTAAAGAAGGTGGCATGGGGGCTCCGGAAATAGCAAAATATCATGATGCGGCTATGATAAGCCCAATTATTGCATCCTTCCACCACGTAATGCCACCCCCATGGTGTCATATAGAAACTGCCCAAACAGGCGGCTTTCCACTCGCTGCCTTAGCTTGGATACCAAAGCACCAAAGACCGAAATTTAAAGACATATGTCCGACGACAGAGGCTTCCCTCCTAGTTTGGGACAAACTAATAAACAAACATCGCCCTGCACCATACATATCCCCAGCACTGCGAATCCAGGCTATGGCACTTCTAATTCCTGGCTTTAATTGGGGCCTATGGCACACACGGGGAGCTACCTCCCTGTCCAGCGTAATGAAGGGGGAATCCATTGAGACTTTCGAGTCCTTGAAACAGAAATTTCACCTCCCCCCACGATCCTATTTCTCATACCTTCAGCTGAGCTCATGGGTGACAAAGCGGGCTAGGCAAAACAATAAACACTCACATGATAACACTATAGCAGAACTAGAGAGAGTATGTCTAGCACCCAAGCCACCACAAAGAAGTTTATCATTTCTATACAATATACTCACGAAAAGGGCTGGAGTGGGGAAATTGAGGTTTATGACAGCATGGGAAGCAGAAATGAAAACTATCATACCCAATGAGACATGGCCAAGAGTTCTACGAGCGCACAAACACCTCACACTCAATACAGCCCACATTGAAACTTGCAGGAAAGTACTTTATCGCTGGTACATGGTGCCCTACAGACTCCATAAAATGGACCAAACTAAGCCAGAGGTGTGTTGGAGATGCTTCAAAGAAACAGGGACAATGCTCCACATTTGGTGGACTTGTCCCCTAATCCAAAAATTTTGGAGGGATATAGGAAACATGATCACAGCGATAATAGGGAAGGCACTTCCACACACCCCTGAAACATACCTACTACAAACAATACCACTCACTTACAACAAAACGGAGCAATACCTAGTATATCATGTGACTGTTGCCGCTTTAGCGGCTATTGGCAGACAGTGGCTCAACATACAACCCCCAGACCTAATGCAGTGTATGAATGCTTTGCTCACAACCAAAAGATACGAAACAGAAGCCAGAAAATTAAGACCCCCCAAACAATTCTGGGAAATAGCATGGCAACTATGGGATGATTGGTATTCACAATCTGCCTTCATTACACAAACTACAACCAACACTGACGACTAACCTCAAGCAGGAATGCTACAATGGAATGGAAAAGACTGACCTTCTCACCTCCCCTTCCCTTCCCCCCCTTTCTCCCCCCCCCTACCCAGTTCTCCTCCACCCCCCTTTCTCCCCTTTTTCTTTTTTTCTAACATCATCCACATATAGCACCGCAATTACTGGGGAGTTAGGAGATAGGATAACACACTCTATAATGACAAGACTATGACATCACCAAACCGTTAATGCTGACAATAAGTAACTATGGCAAACTGTGACGATGTCAACGTTAGCATGTGTAAACGGAAGAGTCTGTATCACAAACTGTATCAAGTGTATCAAATGTACTGTAAATGCAATGCAATTGTACCATCAACTCTGTAATCTACCTGATGGATTGACTGTTCACCAGTAGCGATACTACCCTGTCTCCGATGTATTTCTGGTGTATCTCATATGTGCTACCTAACCTGTATTACCTATAAAAAAAAAAAAAACCAATAAAATATTTTACAAAAAAAAAAAAAACAAAATGTATATAATATGTGACAGAAGTTAAACTGTACTACAATGTTTCTCACCAACCAAAACAAATAGTTATGTGATATTTAACTATAAGAGACGGTGACCAATCATGGGTGCCGTCAGATGTTAGTAAATAAAGGTGACATCTAATAGACCTAAGAAATCAATCTAATTTTCTAAATGGGAGAACAGCAAGATTATTATGCCTAGACTGATCCAGTAAGGCATTTGCGACTAAAGATTATGACAGTATAGGAAAGTATGGTCAAAAATAGCCTCATTATAAAGAGTAATGGTAGAAGGTGTCCTAGAGTTATTGGTCATGGATATGTCAAACAAATGGGAAAATAAGAGGTACGTATCCACCAGACTTGACGTTAAACTAAAAAATATAGAAAAAAAGTATAGAAAAAATATAGAATTAAGCTACGATGAAAAACTTATTATATATTATTATGATTTTAATGAATAAAGGGGGTAAAGTTAAATTCCTCATTTAGGCCCCCTGGTGTTAAAGTTTGAAATTCATATATCCATCTAGATTCCTTTTGTAGTAAAATTAAATTAAAGGACCACTATAGTGCCAGGAAAACATACTCGTTTTCCTGGCACTATAGTGCCCTGAGGGTGCCCCCACCCTCAGGGACCCCCTCCCGCCCGGCTCTGGAAAGGGGAAAAGGGTTAAAACTTACCTTTTTCCAGCGCTGGGCGGGGAGCTCTCTGCCTCCTCTCCTCCTCCGTTCCTCCTCCTGGGCTGAATGCGCACGCGCGGCAAGAGCTGCGCGCGCATTCAGCCCGTCGCATAGGAAAGCATTTACAATGCTTTCCTATGGACGCTTGCGTGCTCTCACTGTGAAAATCACAGTGAGAAGCACGCAAGCGCCTCTAGTGGCTCTTTTTGAGTTTTCTGACATTTAACTGTTTTGGAAATTTTAACAAAGGGGCATGCTTTGCAATGTCCACACTTGTGGATGCCAGTTGGGGCACTTAGCCAGCTACTTGGTGATGGTTTGTTTTCCAAGTGGCTATGGACTAGCATGTCCCGGAGATTTTTAGACCTTCGTGCTGTGATGTTGGGGTATGCAATATGTTTAGGATCCAAGTCCTTGTCATACTCTAGAATCGGCCAATGTTGTGTAAAAATATGTTTAATGGGTTGCCATTTTTGGTCGAAAGTGCCTATACATCTTGTTAGCTGGTTAGTAGGCGTAGGTCTAGTGGATCGAAGACTCAGACTTCTGTCTTGGGCTATAGTTTTTTGATATGCTTTTTTTAGGATCCGGTTTGGATAGCCTTTATTTTTGAATCAAATTTTTAGTCTTTTAGCTTCAGCTTGGAAGGACTCTTCATTTGAGCAATTCCTTCGAGCTCTCAGATACTGGCCATATGGTATACCTACTTTGAGGCGGTATGGATCGAAACTTTGCCAGTGCAGAGGGCTATTGGAAGCCGTACTTTCCCTAAATAATTCCGTGTCCACAGTTCCATCAGTATTTAATAGAATTCTTAAATCTAAGAATTCCAATTGGGTTTCGTGAATCACGTATGTGAGTTTGAGACCAATATTATTCACATTTAGTTCATTAACCATGTCTATGAACTCTGGGCAAGAGCTGGTCCAAAATATTAGGATATCATCAATGTATCTTAGCCACTTGTGAATATATTGATCGTAATGATCAGTTGTTACTTCTTTTAGGATGGTTGCTTCCCACCACCCCAGATATAGGTTGGCGTAACTGGGGGCACAAGCCGTACCCATAGCAATGCCGCATAATTGTAAATAATATGTACCGTCAAACACAAAGTAGTTATGGGTCAGGACAAATTCAAGGAGCAATAGAATGGTTTCCATTTGTTCCAAATTATATTTGGAGGATTTGTGGAGGAAATAAGATGTTGCACATAAACCTTTGTCATGAGGGATGTTATTATATAGAGAAACCACATCCAGACTTGCAAGTAAGGTATATGGAGGTACTACTAAATTTTCTAACATTAATAAAGTTTGTTTAGTGTCCTGGACATACGACTCCAAATCGGTGACAAATGGGTGGAGTATTTTCTCAAGAAATTTGCTGACTTTTTCAGTCAAAGAGTTATTGCCAGAGATGATAGGTCTCCCAGGTGGATTATTACAACACTTGTGAATTTTGGGAAGGCAATAAAAGGTTGAGATCATAGGACAGTTGTTAGGAATCATAAATTTATATTCTTCTTGACTAATAATATGTTTTTCCAATGCCTGAATTAGTAACCCCTTTAGTTCTAAAAGAAATGTCTTAGTTGGATCCACTGAAAGAGCTTGATACTGGTTGGTGTCTTTCAAATGTTCCATACACATACTGACATAGTTTTGTTGGTCCATTAGGACTATATTTCCTCCTTTATCCGATGGTTTGATAATCACATCTTTGTTATTGCTCAGATCTCTCAATGCCTCACGTTCAGCTTTAGTTAGATTGTCCGGATATTTTTCTAAAGAGGGCAATGACTCAAGGGCCTTCGTTGTCATCTGCACAAATAGGTCTACACTAGACATTTCTTTAAAGTTTGGTGTATACCAGCTTGATGGTTTGCAATTCGTGAGGGGTTGTTTAATTTCTTGTTCATCGAGGAGGGATACCATGGTCTGAAGATGTTGGTAGTCCTCATAGCTTAACCCCAATTCTTTTGCAAGTTTGTTATCTCTTCTTTTATGAATAATATTGAGGGCAAGTTTTCGTCCAAAGAGATTAGTATCTTTAACCCATTCAAATTTGTTTGTGGTAGGAGAAGGAACAAAATTCAAACCCTTTCTAAGCAGGGATATATGTTTGTTTTCCAAATTGAAGGTGGATAAATTGATGATGAAATTATCCTCAGTGGTATAATAATTCGTTAGTTCTTGTGACCTTCCTTGTTTATTTTGTACCCCCATCTTTTTCTGTCTCGGAGTTTGCCTCTCTGGGGTTGAGGCCACTCCTGATCTAAAAAAGATGCTCCTAAAGATGAAGAAACATCAGAGGTCAATGAGTTTGTAGTGGTGTTAGAAGGATTGCTAAATTGTGTGTCCGGAAAGGATACATTTTTATCCGCTGGTTTTAAGATACTTTTCCTTCTTTGTTGGATGTTATTTGAAGTATTAATAGTTCTCCTTGGAGGACTAAAATCTGAACCAGACCAATCCGTTTCTCCGGATGTGGTGGAATTCTGCCGACTGTTATATTTTTTTCTATTTTTATTTCTTTGTCTAAAGATCATACCTTCTTTAAAGTCTTTGTAATCTCTTTGGTACTTGTGGTGTTTTTTTTCCTAATGTATTTCTTAAAAATTTCCAAATTGTTATTTAGTTTTGTTTCCATTAGTTTGAACTACTAGGTCCCAGATAATTAGGCTACTGCCAGTGGTATGACAATAAAATAGTATATGTTGAAATTCCTTAAAGTTTTAATATTTGCATTATCAGTATTCTTAATTGGCAGTACTGCTATACAATTCTTACAGTATCACTACAATATTCAGAAGGTCATTGATGTTATCTGTTTCTGCACTGTGGTTAGTCTGACTAAGAGGCTTAGAAGGCAGATCATTCATTTTTCCCAGTGTGCTATTTACCTTCAGGAGGTTTAAATAGAATTTGTAACATATTCAGCTATGTGCCCAAAGTATAATTGTCACTACAGATTATTGCTAAAAATCTGCAGTCATTAAAAAAAAACTAAATTTAGTTTGATTAGTCTGCAATGTTTATATCCTGCAAGAAGTTAGGAGATAAATATTTGATAGTGTACTTTGCATACAACATGTGTCTCTGTAGGAAGTTGTCTTGCACTTGAAATATTTGGGTTGTTCTAATCATGTTGTTTCTAAAATATAAGCAGTCATTTTAATGAAAAAAAATGTCCTCTTTTATTTTTTTAGTTGTTTGCAGTTACAAGCGAGCAGTAGAGCACCACGGTAGTAATTGGCTCAATATCACGATACATATCATTCATGACATTGTACTCCAGAACCTGTTGGTTGATAATATAAATGAATAAATGAAGGGGACATCGCCATCTAGAGTAAATATAACCCAAACAAAGAACAGGTAAATGAACATACCATAATGAAATAAATTATAATATAAAAGTGCCCAAGCCCTCGACCGGTGACCCTCCCTGCAACCCACTCTACTGACCCTTGTAAAATGAGTCCATTTGGTATGTATTTTTAATCTTCAAAATCATATTGTCCTCTTTTTATTTGTTAATCTATGTATTATGTCAACATTTTTCTTTGTGGTTCTGTTACCGCAATCAAGTTCTAAAACACAGTAAATCAATTCCATAAAAGTAAAATCTACCTGTAATTCCTTGCCTACCCTTCCTAGGGTTTGAGCAAGTCTAGAATCCAATTGCAGCTGCCAGTTAATAATCCTTATAAAAATCCGGCGGGTATACTCTTCAACATTCTATGGACCTGTCTGGTAGATCCCAGGAGATTCTAATTTTGCAGCTGTGGGCAGCTGTTCATGATAAAATAACTTGTGAGAGACAAAAGGGGTTGGCTGGCGATGATAATTTAAAAACATTTTATTTAATAAGACTAGTTGTTTCATCCTATCATTTGATGTCCCATACATTAAATGATTGATGGTGTCCAATCCCAAGTTCTAAGTGTCTAACTCTGCAGTGACCATTGGGCGGTCCAAATCACATTATTATTATTTATATAGCGCCAGCATATTCCGCTGTAATTTATAATTATAGAATTGTGATAATTGAAACAGGTAATTTGAAAACAAAATATTAACAAGACAAGAGGTGAAGAAGGCAAAGAAGAAGGCCCTGCACAAACAAGCTTACAATCTATGAGGAAGGGGTATGGACACACAATAGATAAGAGCATGTCAGAGGGTAGAAGGACTTGATGGATAAGAGGCTCGTGTCCAAATAAGCAAGTAAAAGTGTTGTGTGGTAGAACTGAACAGTGGAAGGAAAAGGAGTGAGCTAGGCTATATGGGCGAAGGAACTGAGAAGTACAATTGTAATGAAAGAAGCATCAGCCGGGAAGATGGTAGATTTTCCTAAAGAGGTGTGTTTTCAGTAACTTCTTAAAGGACTGGAGGCTAGTGATAAAAAAGTTATAAACAATACACTTAACGCGTTTCTCCTTGGATAGGCTTTATCAAAACTATTTTACAGAGTGAATGGGACCTGAGCTGCTTAAATAAATTTAGCATTTTGAAAATAACAGCTTTTAGACATCATGACCAATTAAGTTTATTTTTTATTTTTTTTATTTTATCAGAGGAGCCAGGTTTTATGGCTCCATTACAAGTGAGTGTACATTTTATAGTTTTTACCTACCATTACTTCATAACTCCACATACTTCACCATACACAATTTTTATTTGTTTCTTTTTTATGAGGATACCCCCTACCACACCTATAACTCGAAGAATCACCTCAGCACTTGATCCATAGGCGGGGATTGAAACTCCAGGAAAGTGTGAGTGCACATCTTTTATCTTACCTATCACCACTACAGTTTTAAAATACTACACTATTATTTCTTCTCTGGCTCTCTCCACATATACCTTGTCAAGAATTACTGAAGCGCTGCACCTACCCCTCTGTTTTTATCCAGTTTTTTGATCGGTAAAGAGAAACTCCGCATTGGTGTTCAAGCTGCTTTTGGACTATTATAATTTTGCTTCCACGCTGAATTTATTTTTGTGTGATTGTGTAATTCCATAAGAATGGAGCAGCCCTTCAAAATCCTGAAGATTAGAGGTGACAGTGAAGGGAGGAGAAGATGTCAGGAGAAGGTCGTTTGCAGAGTGAAGGGAGCAAGAAGGAATATTTGTGAAGAATGGTTTTCTCTCTAAATAGATGATTGATAAGAAGTTAAGAAGGAGACACTCAGTTCAAGGATACAGATACATACTTACTACATTTAAATATATATTTATACTTACTAGTTACTAAATTAATTTTTTTTCTCCTCAGACCTCAAAAAAGCATATTTGTAGAATATAGACGATAATTAAAAATATTATTGACAATCCTGAGAAATTATGGTTCCCCTTTAAGGGTCTTCAAGATTTCCCTAACTTAACTTTAAGCCTTCATAACTCTAAACAAAAAAACAACTGGAACATAATACTAAATATGCGTCAGAAACATGGAGTCACTAACAATGTAAATAGTCAAGTGTATCGCTGCCTAGGTGCTCTCTTTGACTCCAACCTCTCCTTCACGCCTCATGTTCAATCTATCACCAAATCCTGCCACTTCCATCTCAAAAACATTGCGCGCATAAGACCTTACTTAACGCCAGATGCGACTAAGGTGCTGGTCCACTCCACTGTCCTTTCTCACCTTGACTACTGTAATCCGTGTCTCAGTGATCTTACGTGCTCCCAACTTGCACCGTTACAGTCCATAATGAATGCAGCGGCGAGGCTCATCTTCCTGTCTTCTCGCAACGCCCACACCTTACCCTTCTGTCAGTCCCTACATTGGCTTCCTGTAAGTCGGATATAGGGCTCAATTTAAAATTCTGGTTCTTGCTTTCAAATCTCTACATAATGCTGCTCCCACCTATCTATCCTCCCTAATACACAAGTATGTCCTGTCTAGGCCCTTAAGCTCTGCTGAAGACTTACGTCTATCTTCTGTCCGTACTCCCACCTCTGATGCTCGCCTTCAAGATTTCTTGAGGGCTGCACCGTTCTTGTGGACTCACTTCCCTCCTCCGTTAGATGCTCACCCAGTCTCCACTCCTTCAAAAAATTATTAAAAACCCACTTCTTCATAAAAGCGTATCAATTAAACTGTTAATAGTTCTCGACTGATTCTTCTCTTGCAAATGTCATTAGTCTAATACTATCCTTACCTTTTTTTATCACATTACCCCACTCCCTCTAGCATGTAAGATCATTGAGCAGGGCCCTCAACCCCTCTGTTTCTGTGTGTCCAACTTGTCTGGTTACAACTACGTTTGTTCGTCCACCCACTGTAAAGTGTGCGGAATTTGTTGACGCTATATAAATAATAACATAATAATAATAAGTGTAAACAATGAGATAAACTTGGCCCATAAAGTAGGATTAACACAGCTAGTCCTGAAGATGATTTTAAATAAAACAATCCTAAGGATTAGTAAAGTTCAGTATCATCATTTCTGCAAGGAACCATGCAATTTGTCTGTTTACAAACTTTTGAACATTCCCTCAAGATGGCCAAGAACCCTTCAAATTAAATTATGAAAAATATAAAGCATATCATTTTGGTTTCATAAATAAGAAAACTAACTGACCGAACTGGTGTGTACAAATCTCATTTTAGGGTCTCCTCCTGAATGAGAACCTTGAATCATTATAGATCATTGCTCAACTGCTGCTTGCAAATTTTACTAATTCAGTGTAGCTTCATAGCAAAACTTGTAATTTAATATGAAATTAAACTTTTGATGATACATTACTCATTTTATCATGTTCGGATGATCCATTCATTAAATGATTAATTACGCTTCTCTTTATGTTTGGCCGATCCATTAAAATGAGAACCAATCGTAATATTTTTTTCATCCGTTTTCTTCATATTCACATTTGTTTTCTATGAATCCCCTTTTGCTCCTTTTATTGAACCACTAAGACTGGAACTGCTTTGAATTCTGTTCCAATCACAGTATTATAGGAACCAGGGGTAACCCTTTAGTTGGGAAGCTTCTTAATTGCAAGCGGGGCTCTTGATACCTCCAAGTTGTCTCATTTACCAATGATCCACGCATTCTAGTTTAGCCAAGTCTATTGTTTACTAATGAACCCAGCCTGTAAAGTCCATGCGTTCAGAACAGCCCTTTTCTATATTACTACTAGGCTCGGACTGGGCAAATCAATCAAATGCCTGGTGGGCCACCATAGAAACATAGAAACATAGAAACATAGAATGTGACGGCAGATAAGAACCATTCAGCCCATGACTGTAGGCCAAGGCCAAATGGGAAGATCAGAGAATGTTTGGCCCATGCAAAGATCTTCCTTACCGACCCAGTGCACCATATTGCATTGGAGGGAGGCCAGGGACAGGCTGAGTATAACATCCACACGCCATAAGTTTGAATAAATATATTTTCTTTAAATAAAAAAAATATAAAATTAACCCCTCTCACCAACCCTACACAATTCAACCTCTATCCGACTCTGCACAAACACACTGCAGTTGCTGTACACACACTACATCTCCTACACACATACATGCTACATCCCCTATGCACACACCCTTCAGCCCCTATACACACATAAACTACAGCCTGTAGCCACACATACTACACCACAAACACAACAGAAAAATACCTATTTACACAATATGGTCTGGTACACTAGCGCCTGTGGATATTTCAATTTTAAGAGGCTGGATGCAAAGAGCAATTAGTCTTTTGGGCAATGTTAACACGGCCATTGCAGCAGAAAGACGTAGGGCGATTTTGTTAAAACTAGATCCCCAACCAACAAAGATGGCATCAAATAAACCAGGGGCTTCAGCAAATAGTCTCATCTTTGGAGAACATTTTATTAAAGATATTGATAAATATGTGAGCCTCTTTTTTTTTTTTTTCCTTTAGATAAGGCTCAAATTAATCTGAAGAAAGTATTAAATTCTACAGTTTTTGGGAGAGCTGGTAGAGGACGAAGCCGATCTGGTCTTAGTTTACAAAGTAGACTGTATTATACAGGCTCATTTGGTTCAGGCTGAAAGAGAATGCAGAATACAGAAATCAAGACCATTTTCAGGTAAGTGTTCAAATTCCCATTTCGTTACACAGAAAATTGGCTTACCTAATTATTCCACTACTCGGCTCAGATCACCTCAGATGAGGTGTGAGTTTTAGACACGATTAAAAGGTTACAGAATAGGTTTTCTAAAAAGCCTGTTCAGGAAAAAATTACCCATGCCTTTTAATTTCTCAATGGAAGAGAAACTTACTTAAGCAACATTTTCCTGGTAAAGAAATCATTTTAAAGTACCTCAATATGTTGATTCATTACAAACATTTCAAAATGAAGGGCATAAATTATCTCAGGGACCTATTAAAACAGGGAGATTGGTTTATAAAAATAAATTTAAAGGATACATAGTTAACAGACCCAATCTAGAATTCCAAATATATTTACAGTTCATATGGCAAATGAGGAAGTGGCAATTATCCAGCCTTCAATTCTGCCTTTGGTGCTTTACAAAATTACTCTAACCAATTATTGCACTGTTGCGAAGCAGGGGAATAAGAATGATAATATATCTAGATGATATATTAATCATGGCAGAAGATCTGAATATGAAGGAAACTAATTCCAGATGCACGCTAAATCTATTACAAAATAAAACATTAAAAAAAATGTTTGCCTCCTTATAAATCAATGGTAAAATCACACCTTGAATATGCTGTGCAGTTTTCTGTTCTAAAGAAAGATATTATGGCAATAGAAAAAGCGCAGAGGTGGGCTATAAAATTAATAAAAGCAATAGAACATTTTAGAAATGAAGAAAGATTAACAAATATACACCTTTTTAGTTTAGAAAACTAGTGCCTTAGAGGGATATCATAGCATTATACAAATATATTCAGAGCAATTACAAACCATTGTCTGGACATCTGTTCATAAATAGGACTATGCATAGGTCACAAGGTCATGCATTTAGCCTAAAAAAAGGTTATTTAGTCTAAAGCATAGAAAAGTTGTTTTTTACTGTAAGAACAACAAGGATGTGGGATTCTCTGCCTGAAGAGGTGCTTTTACAAGACTCTATACAGATGTTTAAACAGCAACTGGATGAATACTTGCAAAAACAGAATCTTCAGGGATATAATATGTGTGGTAACAGCTTCTTCATCCAAGGAGAGATCTGACTACCATTCTGGGGTCAAGAAGAAATTTGTTGCTATTTTGTTGCAAAATTGAAAGCACTTCAATCTGGGTTTGTTTTCTCCTTCTTTTGGATCAACAGCAAAAACAGATATGAGGAAGGCTGAACTTGATGGACGCACATCTCTTTAAAGTCTATGTAACTACTGTATATAAGTCGACCCGAATATAAGTCGAGACCCCTAATTTTACCCCCCAAAATTGGGAAAACTTATTGACTCGAGTATAAGACTAGGGTGGGAAATGCAGCAGCTAGTGGTAAATTTCTAAATAAAATTAGATCCCCCCAAAATTACATTAATTGAATATTTATTTTGTGTATATAATGAATGCAGTGTGTGTGTATATAATGCAGAGTGTGTGTGTGTGTGTAGGAATGCAGTGTGTGTAGTGTGTGTGTGTGTATATGAATGCAGTGTGTGTGTATGAATGCAGTGTGTGTGTGTGAATGCAGTGTGTGTGTATGAAGGCAGTGTGTGTGTGTATATGAGTGCAGTGTGTGTGTATCATGCAGTGTGTGTAACCTTGGTGGGGGGTGGGCATTTTTATTATTATTTTTAATTATTATTATTATTTTTTTAATATTAAATTTAGTTTGTTTTTTTAAATATTATTACTATTTTTATTTTATTATAATTTTTTTTATTTATTTATATTATTATTTAAATTTTTATTTATATTTTTTTTGTCCCTCCCTCCCTGCTTGTTAGCTAGCCAGGGAGGGGGGCTCTTATTTCCTGGTGGTCCAGTGGCATGGGCTGTGTAGGAAGGGGGCTGGCAGCGAGCTGTAACTTACCTTTCCTGCAGCTCCTGTCAGCTCCCTTCTCCTGCGTTCCGGTCAGCTCCACTGTAAGTCTTGCGGTCTGAATGCCGCGCAGAGCGTTGCCAGCTCTGACGCCGCGGCTCTCGCGCGACTTACAGGGGAGCTGACCGGAACGCAGGAGAAGGGAGCTGACAGGAGCTGCAGGAAAGGTAAGTAACAGCTTCCTAGCTTCCTGCCAGCCCCCAACAGGATGGCCGGGTTAATTACAAGCCCGGCGGTCCTGTTGGGGGCTGTCAGGAAGCTAGGAAGCTGTTACTTACCTTTCCTGCAGCTCCTGTCAGCTCCCTTCTCCTGCGTTCCGGTCAGCTCCCCTGTAAGTCTTGCGGTCAGCTCCCCTGTAAGTTGCCATAATAGAGACATTGACTCGAGTATAAGACCAGTGGGGGGTTTTCAGCACAAAAAATGTGCCGAAAAGCTCGTCTTATACTTGAGTATATGAGGTATGTAACACATAGAACGATTAATGTTAATTGTTCAGCCATCTCTGCTAAAAATGTCCATGTTGATAATGCACAGACAGGAAACCATCTATTAATCTAAATATTGATGAAAGACATTCACTTAAAGAGACCTCCTCATTCAAAATATACAATATGTACATTTTATTTTCAGAAGATAATGAAAATGTATCATTAAAATTCGTAACTTGAAAATGTTATTGTGTTTAGTCTTATTTAAATGTTTTGGGTATGCAAGCTTTAGAAGTTTATAGAAGATATTACACACTGATGGAGGTAGTTTTTCATGTGTTAAGGAGAACAAAACTATGATAAACTGTTTTTTATCTGATCGTTTCTAAAAATCACTTTTCTGATTAAAACGTATGAGTATTGAACAAAAAAAATCTCAGAAATGATCTCCGATCACAATTATTAATGTATTTTCGAAAACCTAATTTGCCTGTCTCTTCAACTACTTTAGCAAGGTTGGTAAGAAGTGTAATGCTCTAGCTGGTATTAATGCCGAGAGATTTGGCAGGCGATAGCTTATGTGATATTCTCAAAGTAGCAGACTTATAATCAGAATCAACCATTAAACAATTATTTTTAAAACCATGTGATTTTATTTTTTTTTAAAACTGTGTATTTAATATAGTTGGCTAAGATTTACACAAGCATAATACGAGCCTATTGTCAGTATTCAGGATTTTTCGAGCGATAGTGAGGTAAAGTCACAATTTTATTAAATTCAGGATGCAAATATTATCCTGCCTTTTTATATTCCCACCTCATTTACTTGTTTATTGATTATTATTCTGTATTTTCAGTTTAACAACATGTTCCTTTTGATAAAGATATGTCTTCAGTCATATATGGACGTTATGAAGAGTGGAACGGTTCCAGCAAAGATTCAAGATATAAAATTGTTTTTCATTATTTTCAGGTTAGTTGTAATTGTTTATTTTTCCAGTTACACATTTTTTTCATTTGAGAAACATAGCATGCAATAGAATGTGGAAGCAGACACATATGTAGACTATGGCTAAATGTTATTTGTTGATATTTATGTTCCATTTGATCAAGAAGTTAATATTTCTGCTGTTGGAGTAGTAAAGGAAGTTAAAGCATAATACTCGCCCCCTGTCTTTAATAAAATTGTGACTTTACGTCACTATAGTTAGGAAAATCCTGAATCCTCTTACAAACGACATGATTTAATAGAATCAACTATCTTTGCAACTATTCAGTATCACATACAAAGCAGTAAAGCATTCTGACTAATTGATATGGACACTTACAGCTCTGTTCAATTGAGCCGGCCATTTTTACCTTGCGGCAATTTGAGGATCAGCCCCTTGCGTTCGTGGGATGCTATGGACACACTTGCAGCTAGAACGTCACCGTTTCAAACACTTTATTCCAAATCAGTAATAAAAACAAACTATACAGCAGGGAAGGCAGATCTTCTGGAAAGCTCACCACTCATTGCAGCACAATACAAATTGCTAAGGGGTATTTTCAATGCTTTACAAAGTCCCACTCTGGCTATTTAGGCGTGACCACTCGTTTAGTGTATGCTCCCTCACTGCTTCCTTGTTCCGGCTTGTGACGCGTATCACCTCTTCTCTAGGGGCTTTCTCAAACAAGTAATGTGTCCTCCAAAATGTATTAACACCTGAAAATATTACCCAAAAGAGTAAAGGTATAAAATGTACATATAAACATCTGAGCAAGGGTGTAATGTGTCCTATAAAATTTATTAACACCTGAAATTATTACCCAAAAGAGTAAGTGTATACAATGTACATATAAATATCTGAACACAGGGGAAGTTATCCATATTGTATAGTATATAAAAAAAAAATACATACATACATATATACATAAAGGGACACTATAGTCACCAAAACAACTTTTGATTATTGAAGCAGTTTTGGTGTATACATCATTCCCCTGCAGTGTCACTGCTCAATTTTCTGCCATTTAGGAGTTAAATCACTTTTTTATGCACCTTAGTCACACCTCTCTGCATGTGACTTGCACAGCCTCCTAAACACTTCCTGTAAAGAGTCAGCTAATGTTTATACTTCCTTCTTTGAAAATTATATTTAATTTAAAATGTATCATCCTCTGCACTGTTGATAGTTTGCTAGACCCCACAGAAGCCTCCTGTGTAAGATTAAAGTTCACTTTAGAGAGCAGGCAATAAGAAAATTTAAAGTAAGTTACATCTAATTGAAAGTGAAACCATTTTTTTTCCATGCAGGGTGTGTGAGTCACAGCCAGGGCAGGTGTGGCTAGGGCTGCATGGACAAACAAAAGTGATTTAACTCCTTAATTGCAGAGAATTGAGAAGTGAGACTGCAGGATTGTGATCTGTACATTAAACTGCTCCATTTTGGTAACTATAATGTGAAAAACAAAAAAAATATCTAAACAATTGTAAGAACTTATAACAAATTATAAAAAATTACAAAGTTCAAAATCAATATTGAGACAGAGGGGGTTAAAGTATCCAGATGGAAAATGCATCTCATTTCCTTTTGTCCAATCTTCTTAATAAAATCACCCCCTCTCCAGTCCCTAAAAACACGCTTGATGCCCACATTCAGAAGGATATTGATACCTTAAAGAGGGTTCAGAGAAGGGCTACTAAACTGGTTCATGGATTGCGGGATAAAACTTACCAGGAAAGGTTAAAGGATCTTAAAATGTATAGCTTGGAGGAAAGATGATACAGGGGGAAATGATAGAAACTTTTAAATATATAAAGGGAATCAACACAGTAAAGGAGGAGACTATATTTAAAAGAAGAAAAACTACCACAACAAGAGGACATAGTCTTAAATTAGAGGGACAAAGGTTTAAAAATAATATCAGGAAGTATTACTTTACTGAGAGGGTAGTGGATGCATGGAATAGCCTTCCAGCTGAAGTGGTAGAGGTTTACACAGTAAAGGAGTTTAAGCATGCGTGGGATAGGCATAAGGCTATCCTAACTATAAGATAAGGCCAGGGACTAATGAAAGTATTTAGAAAATTGGGCAGACTAGATGGGCCGAATGGTTCTTATCTGCCATCACATTCTATGTTTCTTTTTTATTTATTATGTTTTTATTTAGGTTTTCTTTGTGTTCAAGTCACATACATTGAATAATGAGATTATACAATTTACAGTAGTCCGTGTATAATAACAATAACATTTGACAATTAAACATATTGTGCAATAGAATACATTTGAAGGGCTAGAGTACATTCCGGGTGAGCTGGACTGCGCTTTTATGAGAAGTGCCTAAGTCCCTTCGGCCTAATTTGTGAAATGCCAGGGAGGGGCTTACGGACCTTCCACTAACTGTGAGTGTGTGGACCAAGACCTTGTGTACTTTCTAGAGCGGCTACAGTCGATCTGGACTTTAAGTCCGGCTGTGTGTGTGCGATTTTCTGTCACTAAGTCACGATTTGCATAGTTATCACCTTTATGTAGACGCCAGTTGGGCGTCCTTCCTACCCTGTGTGAAAGACACCCATGGGTACCACAACGAGTGGAACAGATGGTATTTGCCTAAGTTCGACATTCTCAGTTCCTCCATCTTATGTACATTATCTATATTGAGGAACCAGGCTCTCCTTGAGGGTCTGATCTGGGATTTCCAATTTCCCGCTACTACTGCCTTTGCTGTCGTCAGAAGAAAGTATAAGAAGGAGCATTTACATTTGTTTTGAGAGATTGGAATGTGAAAGAATAGTAGTGTTTCGGGGTTAAAAGCTAAGGGCACCTTGCTAAGTTGTTCAGTTATTCTCGCCACTTCCCTCCAGAAGCCCACTATCCTTCTGCAGTTCCACCATATGTGCTGATATGTTCCCTGTTCTGTCCCACACCTCCAGCATAAAGGTGAATATTGGGTATCGTATTTATTGGCGTCTACTGGCGTGACATACCATTTCGTGAGAAATTTGTAGTTAGTTTCTTGTAAGGGGATGTTAGGATGAGTTTTCAACATTTTCCTGAATATGTGGGACCAGTTGTTCTCATCTACTGTAGTAGAGAACCAACTCTGTGAGGCTTTAGTGTACCATGGGAGGTTTGTATCCTCTGATATTTGTAACATTTGATAGCATTTAGATATTATCTTCTTAGGTATGGGTTTTGAGCAAAGTTTCTCAAAATTCGTTTCTTCCCTGGGGGACCATTTTAGTAACTTTTCTTTACTTAGAAAATGTTTGAGTTGGTAGTATTGGAACGTTTGTAACAGTGTTTGGTTTCTGGTGTCTGAAAGGTCTTTTAAAGGTTTTAACCCATCTGAGGTCATTACGTCTTTTAGTTCTATATGTCTCTCTTTGGCCGGTTTGACCCCTGAGGTATGCGTAATGCCCCGTAGGTCTGCCTGGAATAACGGGTTGTGGGTGATTGGGTATTTAGGTGAGGTGGTTGGTGTAAATTCCGAGCCTCGACATATTGATTTCCAAACTTTGAGTGTCGTAGTGATCGTGGGTAAATTGTTTGGAATCGTGCTATGTGGGGAATGAATTGTCCACGGTAGGGCTATGAGCGGTGTCCCTATTTGAGCTTGTTCCAGTTCAACCCATATCTTTCTTCCCTCTGTTCTAGACCATTCCATGATCCTACCTAGGTGAGTTGCCCTATGGTAATGAAGGATATTAGGGCATCCCAGGCCCCCCCTCTCCTTAGTTTTAGTCAGGGTACGATATGCTACTCGTGGTCTTTTCTTAGCCCAAATAAATGTTGTGAGGGTGGACTGGATTCTCCGGAAAAATTCCGAGGGTATGTTGATTGGTATGGTATTGAGTAAATATAAGATGCGTGGGAGAACATTCATCGTAATGATATTTATACGTCCCATCCACCTAAAGTGTGGTTTGTCCCATGATTCTAAGTCCCTTCTTATTGAGGAAATCAGGTTTGGGAAGTTGACTGTGTATAGTGTTTGGGATGAGTTAGTTATCTGCACTCCCAGATATTTAATGGAGTTTTTAGCCCACGAGAATGGATAAGAGCTCTGTAATCTCTTGACTTGGTTTGGTGTGACATTTACATTTAAGATTTCGCATTTCTCCGCATTGATTTTAAAGTTGGAGAGGTCACTGTATTTATGTAGGGCATCCATTAAAGGAGGCAGGCTTGTTAAGGGATTTTCAATAGTGAATAGTAAATCATCGGCGAATGCTGAGACTTTATATTCCTTATCCTGCACTTTAATGCCTCGTATGTCAGATCTCCTGCGTACTTCCTGCAAAAGGGGCTCTAGAGTCAAAATGAATAAGAGGGGTGATAATGGGCAACCCTGGCGGGTGCCATTACTGATCTTGAAAGGCCTAGATAGTTGCCCATTTACTTTTAGTCGTGCCGTTGGGACTGAGTAGATTGCCTTGATCCATGTTAACCATCTCTTGCCAAATCCTAGGGCTTCTAGTGTATGTGTAAGGAATGACCAGTCCACCCTGTCAAAGGCCTTTTCCGCGTCTATTGCTAACATTATAGTGGGAGTCGGGTATTTTGATGCTAGGTGTAACAGATTAATAATTTTGGTGGTATTGTCTTTTGCTTCTCTTGTTGGTACGAAGCCAGCCTGGTCAGGATGGACTAGGTCAGTCAGGAAAGGCCTCAACCTAGATGCCAACATTTTGGTGAAAATCTTGACATCTACATTTATGAGCGATATAGGTCTATAGCTCGGGCATCGCTCTGGATCCTTCCCTGGTTTAGGTAGGAGGGTTATTGTTGCTTCTAGTGTTTGTTGGGGTATTGAGTGACCTGATGGGATGGAATTTATTGCCTCTAGGAAGTGATCCCCTAGTTCTTTTTGGAAAGTCTTATAATAAACGGCTGAGAACCCGTCTGGGCCTGGGCTTTTGTTAAGAGGGGCTTGTTTAATGGCCATCTGTATTTCTGTCAAGGAGAATGGTTCTTCCAGAGATCTGGTGGCCGCTGCTGGGAGAGTGGTGTCAAACTTGTCTACTAGGTACGATTTGATGTCCTCGGTATTGGGGGCCCTGTTATGTAAGTTATATAAGGAGGTGTAGTATTCTCTAAATGATTCTGCTATGTCCTCCGTGGTTAGTGCCAATGTGTCATTTGATCGTTTTATTTTGGGAATGTAAGTTTGGGCTTGTTTTTGCTTCAGAGCTTGTGCAAGTAATTTACCACACTTATTTCCCTGTGTATAATATATATGTTTCGTCCATAGTAGGGCTTTTTTAGTTTTGTCTAAGAGGAGTGAATGAAGTTCCTTTCTTAGGGCAATAAGTGTTCGGTATATGGGGTCTGTGAGGTTATGTTTGTGTGTCTCCTCTGTCCTCCGAATCTCCTCCAATAGATCTGTGATTTTTTTTTTTTTTTCTTTTTTGGTGTGTGCGCCCCATTTTATTAGTTCTCCTCTGACCACTGCCTTGTGTGCTTCCCATTGAGTAAAGGCTGTAGTGTCAGGGGTTTTATTCTCTTTGAAGTAATGTGTGATGGATGATGCTACCGCTTGTTTTATTTGTGCTGAGTTAAGCAAATTAGGGTTTAACTTCCATTGCCCTTTTGGGCGGGGAAGAGAGGGGATAGTCAGGGAAATCGAGATTGGTGCGTGATCCGACCAAGTAGCATTTCCTATGGACGAGTCTGTTATTAATCCTAAATCTCTATGTGTCGTTAAAAAAAAGTCTATGCGTGAATATATATTGTTTGGGATTGCATAATGGGTATAATCTTTTGTTGTCGGGTGAAAGACCCTCCAACAGTCTACCAGTTGGTTGGTATGGAGAATATGTTGCATTTGGTGTCTTGCCGATGCTAAAAGTTGGGTTTTGTTTGAGGTACTGTCCTTAGAGGCGTCTAGTGAAATGTTAAAGTCCCCCCCGATTATTAGAGTTCCATTGGAGTTTTGCTTAACTTTCGTCAAAATTCTCCGAAAGGCACCACATTGGTGTTTATTTGGGAGATAGATCCCAACTAGAGTGATTGGAGAGGTTTCTATCAAGCCTTGTAGTATTATATAGCGGCCTGATTCATCTGTTACATGGTTAGAGTATGTGAAGGGGACTCCTGATCTTATCAAGATCGCAACCCCCCCTAGATTTGCTTTTGTTGTAATTATTGTAGTATACATGAGAAAATTTGGGGTGTTTAAGTAGTGGAGCGGTCTTGCCTCGTAGGTGTGTTTCTTGTAAGAAAATGACCTCTGCCCTTGTTTTCGCTAGCTCAGTGAGCACCATTCTCCTCTTCTCTGGAGAATTAAGGCCCCTGACATTTTGAGATATTATTTGGATTTTACCCATGGCTAGGTCTAAGTATCTAAGATCTTAATGAACTATTCTTTGGTGTAGTCTCCGTCAGGCTATAATTACCTAGGAGTGTTGTCTGGTCTAATGTAGTGTCTTTGGTATGGAATGCCCTATAGATCTAGTATTCCTCTATGGTCAGTGGTTCCAATGCACATAAACAAAAAAACAACAACAAATAAACAACTTTAAACAACTATATACAATGTAATCACAGTGATACGTGATTTGGTGTTCTCTTGCGGTGTTCACCCAAGAGAACGTGAAGATTTATTTTATTTTTTAAGTTTTGTTGTAGAGGCCAAGTGCACAAGATAATAAGTTGTCTGGGTCTTGTTGTTTTCTTTGTTTGAGTTTTTTATTTTATTTATTTTTTATTTATTTTTATTTTTTTTCTTGTGTCCTGTGGCCTCTCTCAAGGAGTCGGTGCCAACCCTGATAGTTTCCAGTTACAATAACTGGGTCAGGGGAGTTATTTGTTTTATTATAAGAAATGTGAGAACGGTATGCTTCTGTGCGTTGTGCCGCTCTGGGCCTTGTACGGTCCCAAAATATGAGGGGTCGTGGGTTGTGAATTAAAACATAAAAAACTTGTGACGCTTTTTTGTAACAATCAAATAATCCGTTTTACTACGGGATATGTAGCAGCCAAAAATCACTATGTGTTGACCTCGCTCCCCTTTAAGCGGCAAATGAACACTTGTGAAAGTGTAGCCTGATACGGTGTGGGCTAGTTAGGTCAGTTGATTTAGTGCTTTAGCTATATTGGGTGTGATTGACATATTGGTATTAATTTACGTTTTTACGATGGTTGAATGTACAGGGTCCTCATTTCTCAGCCCTACTTATTATTTTTCGTGACCCTCAATATCCACGTGATATCCCTGTACATAGTCCGATTTTCAAGTCACTGCCCTGCCTGAATAAATGACACTGGTAACTTACACTCTTAACCTTGTCTGTGAGAATCTCTACCGTAGGCATTACAGTAGAATACCCTAGGTAACTGTCATGACTGCCTGTTAGAGTGACAGCCCCTGCCGATGTTCTTTTTCTAGGGCAGTGTAAGACTGTCATTCTACTTTTCCAACCTTATCAGTTGGTATATGCATCTGAAACAACTTATTCACATCTTATTGACATACATACAAGCATAGTTACCATCCTGGGTTTTGGAGAGTATCGTTTTTTTTTTTTTTTTTTTTTTTTATACAGTCCATTAACTTCCCTGTGACTAAATCGAGTTCTTTCAATCGGCATAGTCCTTATCGGATCTGTCTCGGGGTCGCCGGTTGTCGCCTGGGTCTCATGAAGGGGGACGTAGGTGGTGATTTCCAAGGTTGTTTCCTCCGTAGGTCTTGAAATCGGTTTCTTTGGTGTTGGGGTGGAACTTGTGTAGTTTCTGATTCCGTTAAATCGTACCAGTCAATTATCTCTACCTCCGGGATGCCAAGGCGTTTAGTAAATTCCGGTACCTCAGCCGCAGTTGTGAGTGAGGCTTGGGTCCCCTGGTGAGAGGCATTGAGGGAGAATGGGAAACCCCATCTGTACTTGATTCCCGCTTGTTGCAGAGCTTGTGTAACTGGTCGCAGAGCCCGCCGTCCTCTTAATGTCATCCATGACAGGTCGGGGAGTAGTTGGATTTTCACGTTATTATAAGTGATTTCTGCAGTTTCCCTTGCGCTCCTCATGATAGCCTCTTTCTCGGAGTAATAATGTACTCTGCAGATAATATCTCTGGGAGCTTCTTGAGCCAGACCCTTGGGTCTAAGGGCCCTGTGAGCTCTATCCAGGAGAATGTGAGTGTCCTCTGGCCTCTGTAGCATCCTGTTAAAGAGAGATTGTAATACAATTTGAAGATCTTCATTTGTACCTTGTGCCTCCGGTAGTCCTCGTATTCTAATGTTGTTCCTCCTACTTCTGTTGTCAAGATCTTCTGTATTTTTCATATTGTATAGCAGCTTTGTGTCTCTGCTTTCTTGTCCTTGTTCCAATTGTAGTAGTCTGTCTAAGATCTGGTCCCTGTCTTCTTCCAGGTCCCCCACCCTGTTACTGATTTGTTTGACCTCTGATGTCATTTTGGATAGTTGGTCTTGCACTGACGATTCAAGTTTGGTCAGCATTACTGCTATTTCTTCCTTGGAAGGTAAGTTTTGCAGTAGCTCTTTGATTTCAGCCATATTGGAGTTCGACCCGTGCTCAGATTGTATCGGGCTGTTGGAAAGTGAGCCGCGTGTCAAAGATGGCGTCGCCTGGCTGTCTTCTGAGTCAGCGCCCAGTATCGTGACAGTATCTCTAAAATATTTGTCTAATCCTCCGTTTTTTTTACCCGAGCCCGGGTCCGGAGTGTTCATCTGTAGGACATGCTTCTTTTTGTTGCCCATTTGAAAGGTTAAAGTTTCTGTAGTCGGCTCTTTATGTTCCGCTTTGGGGAGCTCCGTTCAAGTGCGTCTGTTCACATCGGTAGTTAAGCCACGCCCCCCACATTCTATGTTTCTATGTTTCTATATGTTAGACCACTAGGGTTCTGATTGTGCACCTTTTTTAAAATGGACTGACACACTATGGTTAACTACCCCTTTCAGATATTATAAATATGCTCTCAAATCCTGGCCTGTAGGGGGCGTGTTGTTCTCCCTGCATATTGTAATTTACATGGGCATTTAAGCAAATAGATGAGATTTTTACTCTGGCATGTAATAGGTTCTTTAATGGTGTATTCCATTCTCTCTGATCTAAAATTAAGTTCTGTTTGTTTTGACCCTTGTGGCATGTTCCTGCAGCCTATACATGTTGTGCATCTATGGAACCCATTAGAGCAGTTTAGAAAGGACCCCCTTAAAACATTAGTCTTTTTTTTAAGAAAACTTGGTACCAGAGTCGTCCTAAGGCTCCGGGTGATTTTGGGTTTGACTGGTAGTATCCCATTTATTGATTATTGAAATCAAAAAACAGCACATCATTAAAACCTTCCTGATGTACTTTCTTCATCTTCTCTCTACCGTCACTTAATGCTCTATTAAGTCAATCCTTCGGGTATTGCTTCTCCTTGAATTTATCTAGTAAATCCTAAGCTTGTTGGTGGAATACTCCATCATCCGTGCAATTTTGCTTAAGCCTCAAAAATTGTCCCTTGGGTATATTTTTAAACCAGGGGGAGTAGTGTCCGCTATTGTACATGACATATCTATTTACGTCTACCTTTTTAAAAAAGATTTGTGTTTTTAAAGTATCAACGTAAATTTTAAGGTCTAAAAAATCAATAGACAGAGGACTCATTTCTAGTGAGCTGTATGCCCCATGTGTTGTCATTGAGATACATTAAAAAATCTTTAAAACTTTCTTTGGGCCCATCCCAAATAAAAAGCAGGTTATCTATGTAACGGTGATAGGCAGGTATTCGTGCACACCAGTCATGTTGCCCATAGATAAAAGTATTCTCCCAATGGGCCATAAAAATAATTCCATAATTGGGTGCATAAGTACTGCCCATCGCTGTTCCTCTATTCTGTAAGAAATATGAAGAATTAAACAAAAAATAATTATTGTCTAGGGTCCATCTAATGCAATCAAGTAAAAAGTCAATTTGTTTAGTGGGTAATGTATGGTCATTTTCCCAAAAATACCTGACAGCTGCACACCCTTTGTCATGTGGGATACACGTAAATCAGCTATCAAGAATCAACTCTCTTTGCAACTATTCAGTATCACATACAAAGCAATAAAGCATTTTGACTAATTGATATGGACACTTACAGCTCTGTTCAATCGAGCTGGCCATTTTGACCTTGCGGCAATGTGATGCCAACAAAAAGATAACTACTGGTGGGCATAACTCAGAGACAATTCCAAATAGTTAAAATTCAAGTAGTATTTGAGGGCATCTGGGTAACACATTGCTTTTAGCCCATGCACAAGGGGAAGTAGAGGCCAGAGATTCCAGAGTATGTTTAAATCGTCCAACAGATCCTTTGTAGGGTAATGGTGATACATTGGGTAACAGGGTCCCAAAGAAATCAAGGTAGTGATGAAATACTCTATATGAGGTAAGATGGTCACAGGGAGGGACAGCAAGTTCATCAGAGTCTTCCTAGTCACACGCTCGCTGCCTCTCTTTGACTCCCACTTCTCCTTCACCCCTAATGTCCGGTCGATTGCCAAATCCTGCCGCTTCCATGTCAAAAACATTGGGCGCATCTGTCCCTACTTAACCCCAGATGCGGCTAAGGTGCTGGTCAATACCATTGTCCTCTCTCGCCTTGACTACTGTAATCCGCTTCTCAGTGTTCTTACATGCTCCCAACTTTCCCCATTGCAGTATATAATGAATGCGGCGAGGCTCATCTTCCTGTCCGCTGTACCTCCTGCGCCTCACACCTCTGTCAGTTTATGCATTGGCTTACCTTAAGTTATAGGGCTTAATATAAAATTCTGGTTCTTACTTTCAAATCTCTACATGCTACTCCCACCTATCTATCCTCCCTAATACATAAATATGTCCCATCTAGGCCCCTTTGCTCTGCCGAAGACCTGCGTCTATGCTATGTTCGTACTCCCACCTCTGATGCTCGCCCTCAAGACTTCTCTTTTCCGTTAGATGCTCATCTAGTCTCCACTCCTTCAAAAAATCATTAAAAACTAACTTTTTCACAAAAGCATATCAGCTAAACCACTGATTCATCTCCTGCAACTGTCATTTTAAAAAAACACACACTAAGTCTTCAGAGAATACTATTCTACCAACCTTTGTGTCACTTTACCCCACTCCCTCCAGCATGTAAGCTCATTGAGCAGGGCCATCAACCATTGTGTCCATTGTTCCATTGCATAGCGTTTATTTTTGTGGGTGCTATACTACATTTTTGTAGAGACTGCTGTGTGTAAATTTGGGGCATGCACTTCATATCTGAGAGTCAAATAGAACCGACAAATGCTGCTGTGACATTGCAGTTTGACAAATTCAAATTTTTTTGGTGCTAAAAAGTAAATTTGGGGTGTGCACTTCATATCTGAGAGTCAAATAGAAACATCAAATACTGTGGTTAAATAGCACTTTGAATAATTCACATTTTTTTTGTGCTAAAAAGTAAATTTGGGGCGTGCACTGCATATCTAAGAGTGAAATAGAAAAATCAAATACTGTGGTTACATTGCATTTTGAAAAATTCAAATTTTTTGGGTGCTAAAAAGTAAATTTAGGGCGTGAACTTCATATCTGAGAGTCAAATAAAACCGTCAAATACTGTGGTTACATCGCACTTTGAAAAATTCATATTTCTTTGGTGTGTGCAGTGTGCAGACCGGCAAAGAGGGCAGGGTTGAGGAGTGGGTGGAAGATGATGTGGAGGATGATGAGGTCCTAGAACCCACATGGAATCAAGGTCATGTGAGTGACGTGTGCAGTTTGGGAGCAGGGTGCAAAAGCGGCCGTCCCCTAGACAGTATGCCTGCTACTGCCCACCGCACCCATGGACCGAGCAAACCAAAGCCAGCTCCAAGGAGTTCCCTGGAGTGGCAGTTCTTCAGACAATGTGCTGACGACAAGACACAAGTGGTTTGCACGCTGTGCAATCAGAGCCTGAAGCGAGGCATAAACATTCTAAACCTAAGCACAACCTGTATGACCAGGCATCTACATGCAAAGCACGAGTTGCAGTGGAGTAAGCACCTCAAAAACCAAGAAAGGTCTCAGGCTCCTCCTGCTTCCTCTTCTGTTGCTGTCTCAGCCTCTTCCTCCACCTCTGGAGTGACAGTGGCACCTGCCACTCCGCAAACAGAGGATGTGGCAGCAACGCCACCACGTTCGCCACTGTCCCCAAGCATCTCCACACTGTCCCATGGAAGCGTTCAGCTGTCCATCTCCCAAACACTGGAGAGAAAGAGGGAGTACCCCCCTACCCACCCACGATCCATGGCCCTGAATGCCAGCATTTCAAAATTCCTGGCCTTTGAAATGCTGTCATTCCGTCTGGTGGAGACGGACAGTTTTAAAAACCTGATGGCGGTGGCTGTCCCACAGTATGTGGTTCCCAGCCGCCACTACTTTTCCAGGTGAGCCATCCCTTCCCTGAACAACCAATTGGTGGACAAAATCAGGTGTGCACTGCGCAAAGCCATCGTGGCAAGGTCCACATAACCACTGAAAGGTGGACCAGTAAGCAGGGCAGGGACGCTATATCTCCCTAACTGCACACTGGGCAAATGTAGTGGCGGCTGGGCCTGAGGCGGATAGCAGTGTGGCACATGTCCTTCCGCCACCGAGGATTGCAGGGCATTTCTCTTTGCCTCCTGTTGCCTCCTCCTCCTACTCCGCTTCCTCCTCCTCTACCACTTCCTCATCCGGTCAGCGTAACACCTTCACACAGGAGCTGTGGACGGGCATGTAACAACAGACCAATGAGTGGTTGTTGCCACTGAGCCTCAAGCCTGGCCTGGTGGTGTGCGATAATGGGCAAAATCTCGTAGCAGCTCTGGGCCTAGCCGGTTTGACACACATCCCTTGCCTGGTGCATGTGCTGAATTTGGTGGTGCAGAAATTCCTGAAAAACTACCCAGATATATCAGAGCTGCTGCAGAAAATGTGTGCCGTCTTTGCGCGCTTTCAGCGTTCTCACCTTGCTGCTGCTCACTTGTCTGTGCTGCACTGTAACTTCGGCTTCCCGCTCACTGCCTCATATGCGACGTGCCCACAGGGTGGAATCCAACCTTGCACATGCTAGAGATACTGTGCGAGCAGCAGCAGGCGATAGTGGAGTTTCAGCTGCAGCACGGGTCAGTCGCTCTGCGGAACAGCACCACTTCACCACCAATGAGTGGGCCTCCATGCGAGACCTGTGTGCCATGCTGCACTGTTTTGAGTAATCCACCAACATGGCCAGTGCCGATGATGCCATTCTCAGCCTTACTATCCTTCTATGTCTCCTTGAAAAAATGCTTTGGACGATGATGGAAGAGTTCCACAGTTATCAGGCCAGTCATTCAAGTGGTTCGGAGGGTGGGTTCCTGCACCAGCATAGGCCAGGTACACAATTGTCACAGCAGGGCATCACTGGAACGTGGCTGGGGGGATACGGAGGACACAGACGATACACCTCTCACAGAGGACAGCTTGTCCTTGCCTCTGGGCAGCCTGACACACATGAGCGACCACATGCTGCATTGCCTGCGCAACGACTGCTGAGTTTCCCACATTCTAACTTGTGCTGATTACTGGGTGGCCACCCTGCTGGATCCCTGTTACAAGGACAACGTGCCATCCTTAATTCCCTCACTGGAGCGTGATCGGAAGGTGCGCGACTACAAGTGCACGCTGGTAGACGCGCTGCTGAGGGCATTCCCAACTGACACCAGGGGCTCAGTGGAAGCACAAGGTGAAGGCAGAGGAGGATGAAGAGGTTGCCAACACAGCTGGGGCACTGCCAGCACCTCAGAAGGCAGGGTTAGCATGGCTGAAATGTGGAAAAGCTTTGTCAGCACGCCACAACAACCAGCACCACCATCTGATATGGAACGTCTTAGCAGGAGGCAGCATTTCAGCAACATGGTGGAACAGTACGTGTGCACACGCCTACATGTACTGACTGATGGGTCTGCCCCATTCAGCTTCTGGGTTTCCAAATTCGGCACATCGCCTGAGCTTGCCCTTTATGCCTTGGAGGTGCTGGCCTGCCCTGCAGCCAGTGTATTGTCTGAACGTGTGTTTAGCACGGCAGGGGGCGTTATCACAGACAAGCATAGCTGCCTGTCCACAGCCAACGTGGACAAGCTCACGTTTATTAAAATGAACCAGGCATGGATCCCACCAGACTTGTCTGTACCTTGTGCAGAATAGACATTTATACCGGCCTCACCCAGCCATTGTTATACTCAAGTGCACTTTGGAAGCTACCAGAATTAAAAAAATTTAAATAAATATAAAACAGTGTTGGCTACCTCTCATTGAACAGTGTGTGGGGCCCCCTGGCAATGTCCTTCCTTCCAAAGTTTAACCATTTTTGAGAGGTTTAATACTAAATAAGGGTCCTTGGCTCACCATAGCTCAGCCTTATAGATAAGGCCATATGGTGTGGAGCCCACCAGGAACTGAATCCCCATATTTACTTGCTAAGATGGGTGACTTTAAGTAGCCTTGTTAAATGTAAAGCTGTATTTTTGTTTGAGTGTGCACTGTTCCTTTAACCGTATTGTGTATATGTTTTGCTCTTTAAGGCAGAACCACTGCTTGGAAATACATGTTCTGGGTGTACCCCAAATTCCCATATTTGCATTGTAAAAGGGTCAGAAGGAATAAATAACATGCTAAAGCATTTGCATGTTTTCTGAGTAGGAATGAAGTAATATAGGTTTGTAAACAGCAGTCCCAAAAAATATATATGAGACAATAAGGAAGCATGGTTGTGTCGCGTTCTAACACAAAGCTTTAACTTCATGCAATAGTAGAAGACGTTTTTAGAAGTTCTCCAAAAAAAAATAAAAAATTGTAACAATCAATCAATGTTCTTTGCTGTGCTTCCTTGTCTTCAGATTCATTTATTGCATTTTTAACATGGACAAGGACTGATTTTTATTTCCATTATATCTAATTAAACTTCTCATTCAAGACCTTTATTAAGGATAGAACTCATTTCAGGTGCCTCTGTGAAAATTTAATAGTGGCATAATATATTACTTATCATCATTACTCTCTATTCATCATATATGAAAGAAGGTGCACACTACTTTCTAAGTCTAAACAATAAGCGTACTATATTTAGATGAATTATACAGTTTCTAATTAGAGTAGAATAAAAAAAAAATATATATCTGAACATAAAGTATAAGTGTCTGCTAGTTGGCTTAGTTAATAAATATCATGCCAAGAATTTACAATATAAAAAATATAGATAAAAAATGTGCAATGAAAGATCACTCTTTAAAACTCATATTGTTTTATATTGTTCTAGATGTGTCATTAAGCTCATTAAGATTTTATTCTGTCTTCTTTAATTCTTCAATTACCATTTGCTTAATATATTTGATTTTTCACATATTGTATGCCATGAATAAATGACCATAAATAATTTTGGGACAGAGAAGCAGACCTAGAAGCAGAACTGAATGCTATTTTGACCTTAAAGAGGCACTATAGTTACCAAAACAGTTTTAGCCTAATGAAGCAGTTTTTGTGTATAGATCATGCCTCTGAAGTCTCACTGCCTAATTCTCTGCCATTTAGGAGTTAATTCACGTTTGTTTCTGTCCATGCAGCCCTTGCTCCTGGATGTGACTCACACAGCCTACATTAAAAATATGGTTTAATATTCAATCAGATGTAACTTAATTTAAACGTTTTTATCTCCTGCTCTATAAATTGAACTTTAATTACATGCAAGATTTTCCTGCAGGGTCTATCAAGCTATTAACAGTGCAGGAGATAGGAAATTCTAAATTAAACAGAATTTGCAATAAAGGTAGGATAAACATTAGAGGACTCTTTACAGGAAATGTTAAGGAAGGCTATGCAAGCCACTTGCAAGGTGGGTGTGACTAGGACTTTTTATACAAAGTGATTTAGCTCCTAAATGGCAGAGAATTGAGCAGTAAGACTGCAGGGACATGATCTATACACCCAAAAAAATAATTTCATTTTGCATTCTTCTAATTTTAGTCCACAGTGGAACGTAGGAAGTGATCCTCCGGCACCGGAAGTCGCACATCGCGGCGGAATACCCGCGAACAGGAAATACAGAACAGATATGGTATTTAAACCGTGAGGATACCGACTAGCAACATATGCCTGAGGAAGTCACCCTGTGACAAAACTCGTTGGATACCTGCTGTTCTTCTGGACTTTTATATTTATATTTGTTGTTTTTATATTTTTATGTGTTAAATGGTCCAGCATCTTCATCTCATTTCTCAGATTGGATGTCTGCACACCTGGTCCACTTGTTAGTGGAGACAAGCCTGTCTTTTTATTCGTATGTAAGTGTAACTTGTAACTAAATTTGCTATATTTTGCACAATTTTGCACAATTTTGCACAATTTTGTACTTTTTGTTATTTTGAGGTTTTTGGCTCTATTGGAAAGATCCTCACCATCTCAAAATACCCTTGAGGGGAGACAGGCGCATTTATTCCTTACATTTTGTAAGCTCTCTACCTCGTTGATTCTGTATTCTTCACCATATTTTGCCCTTTCTATTTGTAGATAAATACCATACCATAATTTTTCCCACACAGGTTGTATTGTTCTTATCTGGGTGTTCCATATAACCCCCTATCCCATTATATACTACCCCATTTTAGGGACGAATATAATACTTTTTTAACTCAGCATCCTTGAAGTGTTAACCTATCATTTTGTGTGTTTATATAGTACTATTTTGTGTTGTATACACCAAAACTGCTTCATTAAGCTAAAGTTGTTTCGGTAACTGTAGTGTCCCTTTAAATTCTAATTCACTTTGAGCTCAATATGAATTGTTGATTTTGTGAATAACCTTGTATATGTTTCCCTGGTAAAACAGCATCTGTTTTTACTTCTGGCGGCTTCCATTATCAACAGTTGTGTTAAATCCAGTGCAGTAATGTTAAATCCAGCGTCTTCAACACTAGTCAGCTTCCTTATGTTGTTTCAGTTCTGTAAACTTTTCATTTTGTGAAAACATTGTTATTTATGTTCCTGCCATCAGTTTTAATCTTTACCAGTCCTAAATCATTTCTGAACTATCATGAAATAACTGTTACATGATCAAATATAGCTGCGGGCAGCAATTTGAGGTGGCACATGAACAAATAATAGAAGCAAAGAGGTAAAAAGCAATATTAGATATAAGATATTGATTTTAGAATCAATCATTTAGAAGAATTTTCAAAAGAGGTCATGTAATCCAAAATGGCTGCTAGGCCACTTAAAATATACAGGGTTATTTTTTTAAAGTGAAAATTCTAGGTAAATTCAAAGTGAATTACAAATTTGAATTTAAAATAGCCAAACTGGAAAAATTCACTAAGTAGCTTTCAGTTTTGCTACTTTGGCCTTAAATTTGCAATTCACTTTAAATTTACCTTGCATTCTCATTTTAATTGATAACGCTGATGATATTCAGATTGGCAGTGTGCACAGCAGATATGTATCACACCACCAATGTTAAAGAGCATGTTTAAAACAGTTTTTGATTTTGTGGTTATATGTAGTTATTTGCTTAATACTTTTAAACATTAGTTTAAGGGACACTGTATGTTTTCTCTCTCTCTCTCTCTCTCTCTCTATAGAGAGAGCTAATTATCCCAACCATCAAAGAGTGTTCTATTATGTATGTCACATTCAGCTTTTGTAAGTTCTCGCTGAGCTTTCTAAAGTCCTCTCTGAGATGTTGAAAGTATTCATAAAAAAATAAATATATATATTTCACTAAAACCCCACGATGGTAGGATGATTCAAGGCATCACTTATTTTGAACTGGGTGGGATATATATATATTTTTTTTATATTAGGAGTTTTTAAGTGTGTCTACAGTAGATGGCTACTCTGGTAGTAGGTGGCTAGTCCTCTACGGTAAACCACAAAACACTCTCCTGCCACAAATGTGATAGAGCCAAAGTGGAAACAGAGGTTCAGTCCAGCTGAGCTCTAAGCCTTGGTAGATAGTGTTGTCAAACATTAGAGAGAGAGAGAGAGAGAGAGAGAGAATGTGCCAACATTCAGAGTAGTTAATTTTTTTGTTGTTGCAGGTACATATTATAACCGAGTCTTGGGAGGTTCGTCACAGGCAATTAACTCATCAAGCCTTTAAATGGCTTCAACAATAAACAAAACTGTTGTTTCTGGGATACAGAAAATCCACAGATAATTGATCAGCACCAATTGCACCCTACCAAATGCACTCATCTCAACTCCCCCAGTCGGCATCCGGCCTCTGAAATCTCAGTTTCAGGAAAAGCTGAGTGCCGCAGGGCAGGGGCTCTGCTGATTGACAGAGAGCGGCCAGCTGATCCTCTCAGCCAATCAGGCACTCAGCCATTAAAAAAAAACTGGCTTGAAAAGAAACATTTGGATTTGGAGAAATTGTGACTTTTTCCTGTAATTTTTTTAATTTTTGATTTTTTTTTTTTGTTCATCTTTCTCTATGCTAAATGGTGTTAAAGGGAGAGTGTATAACAATGATTGACAAGGAGCAAACATGGACCCTAAAATGTGGAATTCTATAGTTTATTTGCCATGCTTCTAATGTATCATTGTTAAATACATGAATAAGTAAACATAATATTAAAAGTCCTGGTATGTGATAATTCCCCTTTAATCTCGCACTCCATAGATGCTGAATTATAGCATTGTATACTGCAGTTCTAAGCACAGTAATGACATTACAGCTTCAGGTCATTATAGCTTCTTTGTAATGACACTAGCTATTTTAAAATCAACAATTTTAAACTAAGAAACAGTTACTTGTCTAAAACTGATTATGATATAATTTGCTATTTAAAAAAATGTAAATGAAAAATAAGAAGTTAAAGGTGATTTACAATGTTTTATTCAATCGCTTAAATTACAGATACATTTCTGTGCAAAACACAGCTGCAATGGACCAAAAGTAGAATAGGGGGCACATGGCATACAATCTTGAAAAGCCAAGTTTTTCCACTTTAATACCGAGACTTGGCACACATACAGTGTAAAAAGGCGTTTTATTGTTATATAGTCAATGTGCTTATGTGACAGTAAATTGCCCTTTACAATGCTTATCTGCCCATTCCTGTCTGTGTATTCTAATTACCAATAAGCACTCATGTCATGACACCTCTGTCAAATTTGGATATTACTGTCACCGCAGGCACATGAAGTCAGACCAGAACATTGCAATTATTTCATGGGTGAAGATATTACCTTTCAATGGGGGGTGGGTAGCAGTCTTCTTTTAGGGACACATTATTTAAAATGAAAAAATATTCTCATGTAGCACGAGTTTATATAGTTGTGAGTTATAAAATATTTTAAGCAATGCCACAGCACTACAGGTTCAAATTAATAATTATATTCAAAATGACAGACAGAATATGCAGAGGGGCCTATATATTCTTAAATTTGATATAAAGAGCTATGCGATCAAGTTTGAATATGCAGGATTTAAACTTCCTAAAACATAAATTAAAATAAATGTAGATCAGTTTCGATTATGGCAAACAATTTAGTCCCATTGGGAACATTGTTTGCATGTAAAGCAACTTCCTCCCTGCCCGGCTGACAGCTTTTACAGGCATTATATATTTTTCAATGACATTTAAGAAAAATGCCAAGAAAATTATATTGGGAACAGCTACTGAGTAATAGAGTTTCAAGATAACGAAATCCAATAGGATTACATTCTGCAAAAAAAAAAAAAATTTAAAAAAAATTACGTTTTGCAAATAAAAGGTTCTTTGGTAACACTTGAAGAAAAAAATGTATTGCATAAAATAAAATAAATAAATAAATGCCCCTTGGTAATATTTGCTAAAAATAAAATAGTTCTGTATGAGAAATGATAAAACTGTAAACTGTTTTTAAAATGATGTTTACATGAAGGAAAAACAAAATTGTTTTCTAAAGAGGTTTGGGTTGGAAAAGAGAGACAAACGGTATAGACAGCAGAGGGAAACGAATTATGAAAACATGAAGGTATCTCTAAAACAATAATTCATTAAACACATGATAATTAACTCTTCCCCAGGATAATAGCAGACACTAAGAGTCCAGTCAGAATGCTTCTGGTCAAACCATGCCACACTTAGCATACATGTACAGTCTGCACAAGATTATGGAGATCTTGCTGACCCAGGTGAGCACCCTGAGCTCAACGCTCCAGTTGCCTGTGCCCACCAAGGCTTCTGGGATATAAGGAGGAGATGGGTTATATAACCAAAAAAACAGAACCAGAGCTATTTTCTCACTCTTGAGATGGAGAAGGTGTGAGGCTTATCTTACTATGATTAACACATCTGTTAAATTATGGAATAATGCAATTTCTTGCTGTCAACCATTTTCTGCTATTTGGCTAATTACCCCAACCATCAAAGAGTGTTCTATTATGTATGTCACATTCAGCTTTTGTAAGTTCTCGCTGAGCTTTCTAACGTCCTCTCTGAGATGTTGAAAGTATTCATACAAAAATAAATACATATATTTCACTAAAACCCCACGAGGGTAGGAAGATTCAAGGCATCACTTATTTTGGACTGGGTGGGATATTTTTTTTATATTACGGGTTTTCAAGTGTGTCTACAGTAGATGGCTATTCTGGTAGTAGGTGGGTAGTTCTCCAGTAAACCACAAAACACTCTCCTGCCACAAATGTGATAGAGCCAAAGTGGAAACAGAAGTTCAGTCCAGCTGAGCTCTAAGCCTTGGTAGATGGTGTTGTCAAACATTATGACGGGAAGATGGTCAGGACCACTTTGGTCATTCATGGTCAGGACATTTATTGTATGTATTGGGGCTGATGTGTACTTTGGCCATTGTTGCTGCTGCTCAGGAGTAGTGGGAGTCTGAGTGCAGGACTTATTTTTGTGTATTGACTTTTGTATCACACAGCCATGTTACAATGCTGCCCATGTGTTCCCTATTAAGGGTTAATAAGCATGTAGGGGTTTAAAAAATACCAGTCTCTGTCTCATTGGAGATTTATTTTACTTAAAGCTGAAGGAAGCAAAGTGAATTGTTAGTGTAGGACCCACCTAAGAGGTTTGCCTTGCCTTGGCAGGGGCGCTTACATCTAATGGCGTTTGGAGTGGTACTAAAAACCTCCCGTTATTTAAATATGCATTTGGATTTGGGATAGTGCGCAAGTAACGCTTTTCTTTGTTTTTTATTGTATGATTATAGATTATATTGTGCTTCCATGCTATCACCAGTTTCTATTACAAAAACAACACAAGACAGAATAATCCAAAAGAATATGTTTGAATTTTGTAAAATAAAATATTCTGTCAAAATATTTAAATTCATATTTACAACTTTGCAATGTTTTTATACATGGCCTTGGAACAAATCTAACAAAATAGTTTAGAAGCCAAAACTTTATTTTTCTGTATAGTGGCTATGGCATAATGTGTGAGATGACCTTTCAGGTAAAGCTAGGTAGAAGCAAAAATTTGATTTTTTTTTTCCAAGAGTATTTGAAATGACATCTTAAACAGAGGGCAATGAAGCATTGGAACGGAATGAAATTGGATGACCAGAATAACCTTTTACACTTTTTCCAAATGTTCTGTTCTGATGAGAAACTGGCAGGTAATAGTATATCATGTAAGAACTGTATACAATGTTACGAAAAGCATTGTTAAAATGGCACTGCAAATGCTGGAGTTCTTTATTGGAATCTGTGTGAAGAAGCAATACAGTTGGGAGTAGGTATTACATGTATACCACTTTCGACTGAAATATTATTTATCTTTTGGTATTGTGTAAACCAGTTGTCCCCAACCCAGTCCTCATGGACCACCAAGAGTTCAAGTTTTACCAGTATCTCCACTGGAATAAAACAGGGAAATACATAAATTCTGGACTGTTGGTGATCCATGAAGACTGGGTTGGAGACCACTGGTGTAAACAACATAATTAAGGTATTGGTGGACTCCATGTTTATAGAAATGTGTCTTGTTTGCTGGGGTGATAAATAGAGACCAAAATCACAAGAACCTGACTGTATTCTGGAGACTGCTTCTCTTGAACCCATTTTCAAGAGCTACATCTCCACCAAGTCACCACATTTGCATGATAATACATATCTATTGATTTTTTCATTGACATTTGAATGTAAACATAAAGGACCAATATAGGCACCCAGTTTGTTTCCCTGGCACTATAGTGATCCTTTAAAGAAGAACTGTAACTTTCAATCATTTTTAATATTATCTCTACATATCCATTTTAAAGACACAGGCCAAACTCTTGGACAATATGAGAGCATATAGCTTTTACTTATTGACTTTCATGATTTATATATTTTTTAGTTCTACTAAAATTGTATATACATCCACCTCCTCTGTCCATCCTTTCTTTTTCTTTTAAGTGTATTGTATAGATTAGAGTAATGGCATCTTGACAGAGCTCATACAGCATTGAGTTCATGCTCTGCTCAGATTGCATAAAAAGAGATGAATAAAGACACGCAAGTTAATAGAAACTTTCACTCTGCTTTTCATACCTGCCACAAAGAGCTTTATTAATGTATTTTCATTATATATATATATATATATATATATATATATACATACATGAGTTGTAATGTGTGATAGATTCACATTTCATATAGGACTTGCGCTTGTGTGATGTTTGTATCTTAAATGGATATTAATAAGGACACAATCATAAGTTTTAAGAAGAGTAAAAATGAGATTTGGTATAACACTTACTAGAGCAGATTGAGTTTTGAATAGTTTTATTAGATTTATTGCTACAGGGGCTTGTGATTAAAAAAAGAAAAATTATTATGCTTTCCACTGGTTCCTCGCTCTATACCACTAATAAAACTTTTAAAATATTATTACAAAATATTTCAGGTGAGTCTGACAGAAAGGTTGTGCAATCCTGGTTGAAGCAAGAAACTTCTGTAACTTAAATTAGTAACATTGTATGGTTTATAATGTTGATTTTAATAGAATGGAATTATTATCAGACCAATTTTCTCTGCCATTATCATTTATTTATATCCATCCATCCAATCATCCATCCATCCAATGATCCATCTGCTTGTCTACGTATCTTTCTGTCTGTCTGTCTGTCTATAAATAGAATACATTAAATCAGGGAAACATGCATATACTATAGGCTTGTGCGTGGCAAAAAATGTGGTTCAACTGGTTAGGGTCGGTGAATTAGGTTTTGTCCATGTGGCTCAGATAAATTTCATGCATAGTATAATTTTCGAAAAAAACTATTTGGATAAACCAAAATGGCACAAAAATGCACCTGTTAGTGTACTACAATACCAGAACTAGAGAAAATGTTATCATACTTATAGTTTTTTCACATCCCTATAGTTGAGTTTGGGTATTACCCATAAGTGATGCTGCCATGATTAGCCAGGAATACAGAATTTTTATCATGCTAACCACAATTTTCTTTTCCTGGCTATTATTCATGACAGCATCACTTATGAGTAGCTCCACCCCCAAACAGGAACAGGACAGCAAAAAATCAACCAATTGGAACAAGACTGTAGGCATAAAAGGTCCTTCCTCCTTCTAATCCTCAGTCTAGTTTAAAAGCTGTAAAACAAAACAAAACAAGGGAGGGTTGCTGGTGCTGCCATGAATAATAGCCAGGAAAAGAAAATTGCGGTTAGCGTGATAAAAAATATTGCTACAATAGCATAGTTTGCTACGCCACATAAGACCATACTGTTAGATCAATAGCAATTGCCTGTCTACCTGACTAACGATGTATTCCTGTAGATGTATGCCTGTATTAATCGTGAGAAACTAACCTAACTCAAGCTCTGACCAAACATGTATGTAGTATAGGTGTTTACGTACAGTCGAAACTACGATGCTGAAACTGCTTATACTCTTAGACTATATTTACAATCTACTACGGTATTCGTATGCTTAAACCTGTTTAAAATGTAAAATTGTGCATGTTACTCTTGTGCCCCACATGTTCCGCGTGGGAAAAAGCTGGAGGATTACTTTTGGGGCACCTCTCGCCTGTTTGTGGCACATCTATGCACTACAAAAATAAAAAATTCAAAAAAAATAAAAAAATACCCTCACAGGGTTAAACCATTACATCACTATATCCTATCCAATAGGAACAGTCCACATAACAAATAGTCCCATGTGACCCCCATCTCTTCCTCTTTCCTGTTGATGCTGAAGCTAATATTTAATAATCGCAATTAACCAATCAACTGAAACACCAGAGAACGTGCAGGTAACCGAAATTCTTGGAGACGTATCCTAGAGAGAGCAGGATCTTCGAAACTGATCCTCTCGAACGATGGAAGATGTCGATGTTGTCATGATGACATAACTTTTAGGCTAGAGGGGGCAGAGAGAACAAATGGTAAAATAGGTTTTCCCAACTATTTTCATATTATCATAGTATTAAACCATTCTAAATATAATCCTTTACTATCTGAATCACACATTTCTATGGTAACTGTTTACATTTTTAAGAGTCAGGCATTAAACAACAAAGACTCCACCATGTACTATGAACAACTTCTCACATATCTGGGTTGGGATACAAAAAGTCCAAACTTACCATGTCTGGGTGTGCTAATACTCGCCTCCGTGTCCTTAATAAAATCATGACTTTACGTCATGTAATTAGTAAAATCTGGTAATTTTATTAAAGGACATAGAGGCTCTTATTAGGCTAGTTTAAAGCTGTGAAATAACCGCAGATGAAACATGTTCTGTAGGTCTAAAATAGTATTCTCTAAACGTAGATTCACGGGACCAATCCGCTGTTCTGAGAAGCTCTTCCAATCTACAACCCAAATTGAAAATCTTTGAAGCCATAGCTCCTCTAGTAGAGTGAGCGCCATATATAGATGTATCCATGTCCGCCAAGGTCATTATCCATTTCACCCACCGGGCTATCATGATCGTGGATACCGGGTGATGAGGCACTTTGGTGGCTAAAAACAATCCTTGATGTACTGGACTCCTGAATTCCCGCGTTCATTTTTCGTATTCCTGTAGGCAAGCTACCAGACAGAGGATGACATTATGAGGGAATGCCGGATAGGAAACCAAGGTAGTCGATGATTTTGTTCGTCTGGAAATGTTGAATGACACTCCCGTGGGTGTGAAAGATTGTGCATCTATGTCTAATGCCCGGACATCTGAGACCCGTTTGCAGGATATCAATCAAAGTAGCATGGCCAGTTTTGCCGATAGTTGTTTAAGTGTGAGTCCCTCATTTCGTGGTCATGATTCTAGCAAACGAAGGACTAGATTCACATCCCACACCGTCGTGTATCGAGGCTGGGGTGGTCAAGCAAATGTTATGCCTCGTAGGAGCCGGCACACCAGCGGTTGTTGGCCAGCCGGAGTCCCCTCTAGGCCTCGGTGGCCGACAGAGATAGCCGATCTGTAGACGTTAATGGTACGGTAGGCCAGTCCGTGGTTATATAGATTGGTAAGGAAACGTAACAGGTAGGTCAGAGGAGCATGTATGGAATCCACCTATTGTTCCATGCACCAACTATGCCATCCGTTCCCGGCATATTGGTAGGATCGTCTCGTTCCAGGTACCCATGCCCCTGCCAGTAGGTCAAGAGTGTCCTGTGAAACATCTGGTATGACCCAGGGTCCCCGGAAAGGAGCCATGCTAAGAGTCTGAGGTTCCTCTGAATTAGCAGGGGGTTTGGGTTGTCCTCTGGATCCAGTAAAAGGTGTGAGACATTGGGTAGTAATCTCGGAAGCTCGATGGACATCTCCATGAGGGATGGGAACCAAGGTTTCACAGTCCAGAATGGAGTTATGAGGACCAACAATGTCTGGGATCGTCTGAGCTGTACTAATGTCCATGCTATGAGAGCGAAAGGAGGAAATGCATACAATCGACTCCTCGGCCAGTGTTGGAAGAAGGCATCCGCTGCTAGGGCGTCTGGGTCTGGTCTCCAGTTGAAGAACGTTGGTAACTGGGAGTTCAAATGAGATGCAAACAGGTCGATGGACATTGGGGCCCAGAGCGTTTGAAGTTGTAGGAATGTTTCACGATCCAGTCGCCAATCGCTGGTGTCTCACAGATGTCTGGAGTTCCAATCCGCTACTGTATTGGATAGACTGGGTATATATTCTGCTTGGACCGAAATATTGCGATCCAGGCAGTGTTGCCAAAACTCTTTGGCCAGTTCTGTCAGGATTCGTGATCTCGTGCCACCTAGGTAGTTGATGTAGCGGACTGACGATATGTTGTCCATTCATAGTACTATCGAGCAATTGGTCGTGATTCCGAGGAGGCTCTTCAGAGCAAAGGAATCTGCCATGAGTTCCAGTCCGTTGATGTGCAGTTCTTTTTCTGATAACGACCATGTGCCTCTGGTGGAGATAGGCCCGCAGCGCACTCCCCAACCGTGTGTACTTGCATCGGACTCTATGATGAAGTCCGGGGCAGCCTCGAAGATTGCTCTGCCATTCCATGCTTCCATGTGTTGAAGCCACCAGGTGAGTTCCTGTTTGGCTTTGTGGTCGAGAGGAACGGAGTCAGAGTATGAGTTCCCCAAGCGTAAATGTGTGGCCTTTAGCCGTTGAAGTGCCCTGTAGTGGAGGGGTCCTGGAAAAATTGCCTGTATGGAGGCTTAGAGGAGGCCGATTATCCTGGCCAGTTGCCGTAAGGTTAATATGGGACATGACAATGTCCTGCGTATTTCTTTCTTGATGCTCTTGACCTTCATGGTTGGTAGACTGAGCGTCCCTTTTGTTGCGTCTATATTTAATCCCAGAAATTCCATGGTTTGGGATGGGGTTAAAATTGATTTTTTTCCAATTGATTAAGAATCCCAAATTTTGTAGGAGGGACAGTGCCCAGGAGACGTGTTGTCGTAGCAGTTGGGTGTTGTGTGCCATGATCAGCATATCGTCCAGATATATGATCATCCGTACACCCCTGCTGCATAGGAGAGCTACCACAGGCTTTAGCAGTTTGGTGAAACACCACGGTGCCAATGATAGTCCAAAGGGGAGGCATTGGAACCTCCACGTCATCCCTTCCCATTGGAATTGGAGAAGGTTCTGGCAATCTTTTGCAATGGGGATTGTGAGGTAGGCCTCTTGTAGGTCTTGTTTGACTATCCAGTCCTCCAATCTGAGGAGGTCCCGAAGGCAATGGATTCCCTCCATTTTGAAGTGGTGGTATCGCACAAATGCGTTTAAGGGGCGTAAGTTGATGACTGGATGCACCCCCCCACCTTTCTTGGGCACTAGGAAGAGGTTGCTTTCGAAGCCGTGAGAGTAAGGCGGGACCCGATAGATCGCGCCCTTCTCTTGCAGCTCGAGGATTTCCTCGCTTACCAGGGTCTTGTCGTGTGCGGAGAAGGCTATCTGATGTGGTCTGGATATTTGGCCAGGATGTTGTATAAATTCGATTTGGTACCCTAGGACCGTATGTAGGACCCAAGCGTCTGTCGTCAGTGTGTGCCAGGTCTCTATAAAGTGAGACCGTCTGCCCCCCACTATAGACATACATGGGGAAAGGGGTGGTAGTACACTTACCATAAGGCCGTCAGCCATACGAGGTGCCCCTGGTTCCTCGTGCTTACCACGATCTGCCCCTGACTGGGAAGAAGGACGAAGGGGGCTTGGTCTCATTTTTTCTATATTACAAATACCTTAGCTTTCTTTGCTGCTGAGGAATAAAAGAAAGAGATAAGCCTAATAAGAGCCTCCGTGTCCTTTCATAAAATTCTGTATTCCTGGCTAATCATGGCAGCATCACTTATGGGTAATACCCAAGCTCAACTATAGGGATGGGAAAAAGATACTCCATACACCTGAAGATGCTTCAACAAAATGTATTAGTGAGACACGACAGAGGATAGTACACCTCTACCAAAGGCCGTAGAAGGCGAAGCCAGATCCAATTTATAATGCTTGAGGAAAGTCATTGGTGAAGACGAGGTAGCTGCCCTATGAAACCTCTGCCCAGTTAGCCCAGGAGCCCTTGTGGAGTGAGTCTTAATTCTACTCGGAGGAGTAAAGTTTTTTAATTGATAAGCCTTGATAATAATATTCGAAATCCAACGCCTCATAGTGGAAGTAGAGGCTGCTTCTCCTTTTCTGGCACCTATCGGAAGAACAAATAGGTGTTGGGACTTCCAAAAATGTTGAGACACTTCCAGGTACTTTATCAGGCATAGTCTGACATACAACTGATTTTTCTTCTGATGGAAAAGAAGGAGATGGATAAAATGAAGAAAGGATAACTTCCTGGGGAATGTGAAAATTAGAAACCATCTTACATAGGAATTCTTGCCTAGGTCTTAAGACCACCCTTTCGTGGAAAACTTGAATATGGTTTTCATCACAAAAGGCATGAATTTCAGACATGCATTTAGCCGTGGTTATCGCCACTAGAAACAGAGTCTTATTAGTTAGCAAGCCATTACCCAGCTCATCTAATGGAGCAAAAGGGGATTCAGATAAAACATCCAGCACCATAGGCAAATCCCAAGGAGGAGAATAATTCAGCAAACATTGGATCTGATGTCAACGAAAAGTTGCATAGGGCTGACAATGCTGATGATTGAACTTTTAAAGTACTTAGGCTCAGCCCGTTATCTAGACCTGCATTAAGGAAATTTTAAATGTGAATGTTGGAAGGATGATGGAAATCAATAGCATTATCTTTAGACCAGGAACGAAACATTTCCCATATCCTATGATAGCAAGCTGATTTTGAGCTCTTTCTAGATTTCAGGAGTGTATCAATCATCGACTCAGATATCCCTTGTGCTAAGAGTTTCTCCTTTTTAAAAGCCATGCCCCCAAGTTCAGCTGGTTGGGATTGGAAGAACTGCCAGTCCCTGAGTTAGTAGATCTGGTCTCCAAGAAAGTGGCCAAGGATGTTCCAGGCTCATTCTGTTGAGGAGAGGAAACCAAGGCCTCCTTGGTCAAATATGGATGATAGCAATCACTTTCTGTTCCTCTTCCCAAATCTTTCGCAAGAGTCTGTGAATCATCGGTAGGGGAGGGAATGCCTACCCCAGATCAAACTCCCATGGGAGGGACAAGGTGTCTTATCCTGCTGCTAGATGGTCCACATGGAGAGAAAAAAATCCGGGAACCTGAGCATTCCTATATGAAGTCATTAAGTTGATCTGAGGTCTGCCCCACTGTTGAGAAATCAACTGAAAAATTTCTTGATTGAGCTTACATTCTCCTTGTTGAACCATCGTTCTGCTGAGGTAGTCTGTCAACACATTTTCTGGCCCTGGAAGGTATACTGCTTTCAGGTCTTGTAAATTGCATTGGGCAAAATTCATTAGATGACTCAACTCTTTTAGAAGAGACCTGCTTCGGGTACTGCCCTGGTGATTTACATATGAGGCCACAACCCTGTTGTCTGTCTGGATTTTTACCCAAGCATTCTTTAGATGGTGACGGAAGCCCAGCAGAGCCTTGAAAACTGCTCTTAGTTCTCTCAGATTCGAATGAAGCCTTTTCTCCTTTGTAGACTATGTTCCCTTAATCCATATGTTGTTTAAGTGCGCATCCCAACCTAAAAGGCTGGCATCTGTGTTATAGTTATCCAACTTGGTTCTTCTAGTGGAAACCCTAGAGACAGGTTCTCCTCTCTGGTCCACCAAATCAGATTGTCTGAAATGCATGGAAGAAGATGAATTCTCTGATTCCAATTGCCTATTTTCGTCTTGAACTGGCGAAGAAACTGCATCTGAATAGGGCGTATCTTCCACTGGGCCCACTTCACTAGACCTATCGTTAATGTGAGAGATCCCAATAGGCTCATGAACTCCCTTGCAGAGATGTAATGCCTGAGATGGAGACTCTCGATTTTTGTCATAAATCTTCTTATCCTTTCTGTAGACAGAGCTGTGGTTCCTTTTACCGTATCTATGTTTTTTCCTAAGAAATTCATACTCTGGGGTGGAACTAACGAACTCTTCTCCATATTTATTAACCAACCATGTTCCTGGAGACAATTGATAGCAGTTTTGGTATGGAGACTCATATTTGACTGGATGAGCCTATGATCAGGAAGTTGTCCAGATAGGGGTATATCTCGATGTTCTTTTTCCTTATAATAGCCATGAGGGCAATGAGAATTTTTGAGAACGTCCCCGGAGCTAAGCTCAATCTGAAAGGAAGACCCTTGATTTGGTAATGCTTTCCTGAGATCCAAAATCTCAGGAACCTGCGATGACTGTAGTGAATAGGGATCTGTTAATAGGCGTCTTTTAGATTGATCAACATCATCCAGTCTTTATATTTGGAAGAATAGTAGCGATAGACTCCACCTTGAAGGTTCTTGTTTTTAACTTTGTATTCAACGTCTTTAGATCCAAGATTAGCCTCCATTTCCCCTGAGGCTTTGGTGACAGAAAGATTGTAGAATAATGGCCACTGGAACGTTCTCCACAAGGAACTTCTTTTCTAACCCGATTCACCAGGAGCTGTGAAATACAGTTCCTCATAGCTATTTCTTTTACTCCTTTGGCTATCCGAGAACAAGTGAAGACCCTCTTTGTAGGGAAATAGTTGAATTCGATCTTGTAACCTTCTTTTAGAATTGAAAGGACCCAGAAATTTGGAATGTTTTGGGCCCAAACCAGGTAGTAGAGGTGAAGTCTGCGATGTCTCTTTAAGCGCGAAAGCTAGTTCGCGCATGTGCAGACTAAATTTTGGGTTGAGTTGTATTTTTAACAATTTTTGTAATTTACCCACTTAATATAAGTATACATAGACCTCAATGGTTAATACTACATAGCATGGGTTTACGACCAACACTATTTAGATAATTAGACAAAAAGACATAGCAATTTTATAGATGTCTAGATTTATTCTCACTGAAATGTTTGTATATCTTTTTTTTTCCCCTTAATGGATTCTGCATTCGGCCAAGGAATCTAACTTAAAATTTTGGATGAGCATAAAGGATAATTGATGTGGCAAACCTAGCCACTCGGACTATAACTGGACACTATGCCTTTAAGGGTTGCCTATAGGTCTGGAGAGAGATGCGTTGTAACTGTATGTGCCTGCTTCATGTATTCCCTGCATTGCCTGTACCTATCTGTTCCGCCGAATGCAAATGGTGGTTTGTATGGGGATTCCCGTTCGTTTCGCGAACGGCACTTTGGAAGGCCGTTCGTGAAACGAATGCGATACCCCCTAATAGCCCACACACTTAGAGGCGTGTGGCGCTAGTTAACCGATTGCAACATTGTTGCAATCGGTTATTAGAGGCTCTCCTGGGTGGCCGTCGTTCGACTACCAACCATGCGGCGGTCGGCCATCTTGGATCCCTGGTTCTTCAGCGGGTCCGTGTCGTCGAACGCATAGCATTGCCAACAGTTATTCGATGGCACGAACACCGCTGAGCCTCCAGGACGTTCGGGAGTTTCAGGACCAGGTTCACTAAAAGCAATCGGTTCTTTTCGTGGGTTTTGAAAGAAATGTGTTTTCTGTGCGGCGTTCGGTTATTTTAGCTGGGATCTGAGCGGCAACCTCACGAATGATGCGCCCAGACCCCAGCTATCTACCGAACGTCCATTCGTGTAAACCCACCGTATATTGTACCAGTTGTAGATTTTTGTGTGAATTGCCGGTTCTGCTGCACGAGGGGATAATCCCCTTAATGGTGCATTCTGGGAGGATGATCCCTCTCGTGCAGCGGTGCCTGATGGGAGAAATATGTGGTACTGTAAGTCCCCCATGTAGTCCCCTCCTGTACAACCCCTGTGATGTCAGTTTGGAAACCCCTTGCATGGGGAATTGCATAAATACTGTGACCTGTGATTAAAACCTCAGTTGACTCCCAGCCTATGTGTCGTCTAGTTCTTGGGAAGGAAGGGTTACTGCAGTGCTGTTTGGATTATTATATGCTGATTCCCTGGATTATCCTTTGCTGTTCCTGTTACCCAGCGGAGATATCGTGGATCATACTGCCTCTCCGCTACAATTGACTATCAGGGTCGATACTATCTGAGATTGATACTCTGACTATATAGGTTTATATATGATTGCAAATAAGAAAAGAGGAGTGGCAATAATATTTTCTAAAAATATCAAGGTTGAGATCCTTCATCAGGACCTAGATCCTCAGGGAAGGTTTATGATCTTATCATGCAAGATTAACTAAATAAATTACACGCTGGTAAATATTTATTTACCAAACGTTGTTCCAGTTCCAACTCTGAATAAAATTCTTGAAAAAGCTGAACAGACCAGGTCTGGCATTTATATTGTTGCAGGAGATTTTAATTGTGTCCTAGACCACGCTACATATAAGAAGCTTATGAAAGGAGATAGAGTGAATGACAGAATCATAAAATATGCCAGATCTCTCTGAATAATACTCTAAATAAGTTTAATCTATTTGATGCTTGGCGAATAGTGATGTCCCGAACGGAATAGTGATGTCCCGAAACTTTGACCCTGTACCTCACAGTCTGCAGACACATTCCAGCCAATCAGCAGCAGACCCTCCCTCCCAGACCCTCCCACCTCCTGGACAGCATCCATTTTACATTCATTGTGAAGCTGCATTCTTAGTGAGCTGTCCAGGTGGGAGGGTCTGGGAGGGAGGGTCTGCTGCTGATTGGCTGGAATGTGTCTGCTGACTGTGAGGTACAGGGTCAAAGTTTACTCAATGATGAGTCCGCGGCGAACCGTTCGCAAACCGTTCTACGAACCGTTCGGGACATCACTATTGGCGAACCTTTAACCCTGAAGTAAGGGATTATACTCCTCTTTTTTTCTGAAGTTAATTTTACTTATTCTAGAATTGACATGGTGTGGGGAAATCTAAATCTTATAAATAATCTAGAAAACATAAATATAAGCGATAATACTTGGTCAGACCATAGCATCATCATCTTTAACCCCTTAACGCCGTTACAGCGTTCTATGCCGTCACGGATTTTAAGGGCTTTAAAGCCTGACAACACAGGGAGAAAGTGCAGAGAATTTAATTTGCAAGCACTATATTTGACCCTATAACTCTCCAAGACACCATAAAACCTGTACATAGGGGGTACTGTTTTACTCAGGAGACTTCGCTGAACTAAAATATTAGTGTTTCAAACTGGTAAATTGTATTACAACGATGATATTTTAAGTAAAAGTGAAGTTTTTTGCATTTTGTACAAACAAACGGCACTTTTATGGACTATATTATTGTTGTAATATGTTTTACTGTTTTAAAACACTAATATTTGTATTTAGTGAAGTCTCCCGAGAATAACAATACCCCCCATGTACAGGTTTTATGGTGTTTTGGAAAGTTAGAGAGTCACATATAAGGCTTGCATTTCATTTTTTTGACATTCAAATTTGCCAGATTGGTTATGTTGCCTTTGAGACCGTATGGTAGTCCAGGAATAAGAATTACCCCCATGATGGCATACCATTTGCAAAAGTAGACAACCCAAGGTATTGCAAATGGGGTACGTCCTGTCATTTTTAGTAGCCACTTAGTCACAAACACTGGCCAAATATTAGTTTTTTGCTTTTTTCACACAAAAACAAATATGAACGCTAACTTTGGCAAGTGTTTGTGAATAAGTGGCTACTAAAAAAGACTAAACATACCCCACGTTCAATACCTTAGGCTGTCTACTTTTTCAAATGGTATGCCATTATGCGGGTAATTCTTATTCCTGGGCTACCACACCGTCTCAAAGGTAACATTACTAATCTGGCAAATTTCAATTTGAAAATGGAACGTTCTATATTTGACCCTGTAACTTTCCAAAACACCATAAAACCTGTTAAGGCGGGGTACTGTTTAACTCGTGAGACATCACTGATTACAAATATGGGCATTTTTTTGCAGTAATACCTAACAGTATTATGACATTTACAGCTAAAATGTGAGGCGGAACTACAAATTCTTTTAAAAAATGTAAAATTTTCACAGTTTTTTAAATTTTATTCATAATAAATTATGTTTCATATATAAATATTTGATATGAAATGAAAGCCCTGTTTCTCCTGAACAAAATTATATATAATAAGTGTGGGTGCACTTAATATGAAAGAGGTGAATTACGGTTGAACAGACATATAGCGCAAATTCCAGTTTTTGTTTACGTTTTGTTTTGATCAGAACGTGTACTATTGACTCCGTCCTGAAGGGGTTAATAATAAAGAAACTCATCTCTTGAAAAACAGATCGATGTGAAAGTTAGATAATCGACTTTTATATAGTTCAAAGTACAAAGATAATCTAGTAGAGTTTATTTAGGAAACATAATCCTGCAAAGACCTCTTATAGCAATACATGGTGTGCTTTTATAGCTGTGTTAAGAGGCCACTTGATTAAGATGACACATGAATATAATATGAATAAAGATAGAGATCTTTCTGCTCTTTATATTTCTTTACACAAACTCTCAGCTCAAAATAAAATTTACCCCACTCATGAAAGATCTAATAACATGCTAGAGTTACAGAAAAAAATAAATCAGTGTTTAAATGAAAGTATAGCTAATAACATGAGTAAATTAAAACTTATTTTCTACTGTAGGGATAATAAGACAGATAGGCTATTGTGTAATAAGCTTAGAAAACAACAAGCTAGCTCCCGTATAACCAAAATCAATTATAATAATAAGGTCTATATGTCCCCTTCGGACATTGGTAATTGCTTTAATAACTACTATGGACTACTATATAATCTGACGATGGATACTTTTCAAATTTAACTGAGCAATATTTATCTAAATTAATACTCCAAAAACGTCTACAATAGAACTAGACAATCTTAATAGACCTATAAACAAAGAAGAGGTAGAAATAGTAATCTCTAAACTGGTGGTGTCTAAAACTCTTGCCCCGACAGGTTCTTCAATTTATTATTTTGTATTTTTAAACCACAGCTGAACAGATATCTGGCCGCATTATTTAATAACATTGTTCAAATAGGCTCTTTTCCACAAGAAATTACCAGAGCCAACATTCTTCCTATATTAAAACAAGGAAAGAACCCTCAAGAGGTTTCTAGTTAATAATTTATTTCCTTAATAAATACTCATGTTAAATTATTTTCATCTATCATAACTGAATGATTGAAAAAAGTAATTGACAGGTTAATTAATCCAGATCAAATTGGATTCATACCCAGGAGATGGTCATGTTTCAATACAAGGAGAATAATTGATATCCTTGATTGTTCTAAGAGAAAAGGCAACCCTCTTTTAACTATTGCTGTTGCCACAGAAAGAGCGTTTGATACACTAAGCTGGGCTTTTTTAAATCAAGCACTACAATTATTCAACATACAGGACTGGATCCTAGAGGCAATTGTGGCTCTATACAAAAACCCATCAGCTAGAACTATTGGGCCAAATATCTGCTCGGACTGGTTTACAATTAGCAATGGCACCAGGCAAGGCTGTCCACTATCCCATTTACCAAATACCCTCTCAATAGAACCCCTTGCCATAAGTATTAGGAATAGTCACAATATTCAAAGTTCCAGGGTTAACAATGATGAGCATAATATATATATATATATATATATATATATATATATATATATATATATATATGTATGCAAAATAACATTCTATTAACAACAGAAGACCCTAAAACATCTTTAGATGAGTATAGCCTTGTCTCTAACTATAAATTGAATATTATTGAATATTAATAAGATGATCCTAATGGGGATGGGAATAAATGGTGACGTTCAGAATAAGATACGGGAGATTTATGGATTAGTCTTGGCCGGGAAGAAATTTAATTATTTGTGAATAACAATCACTAAAAACATTAATAGAATTATGGAGACTAATTTTATGAATCTCCTTATATCTACAAATCAGTTATTAAAAGAATGTATAAAATAATAGAGGTCCAGGCACTGGTTCAAGACAGATACTTTAATATATATATGATCTAAGTATATATATATATATATACACACACACACACACATTTACACATACACGAAGTGTATTTAAATATTAATATATATAATTATTTATATATATATTACTATCGAATTACACGTAGACTGATACTAATTAAATATATATATATATATATATATATATATAATTATTGTTATATATATATATATATTTATAAAACAAGAGGGGGTTGGCTGCACTCACCTTAACATGCATAAATGGGGGTGCTGCTGGGGGCCAAATAATACAATACACAAGATCCAGCGCACTCACCTATCCACTAAACAGCAACTTCAATGTTGAAAGATATTTTGTTTTTTTAAAAACACCTAATCTAGGCAAAAATAATGGGGGTTTAGTTACATTATATGATCATACATTGCATAAGCCTGCCACAACGTCAATGTACCCCATCTTTGGCAGGTCCTACACTAACAGCCTAATGTCTGCTCTTATGAGATTAACCTACTTGGGGAAAGAAATTCCATCTGGGGCTCTCTGCAGTACAAGTCTAAATAGGGCCCTGGGATGAGGCACCTGTGACAGGGAGGGGTGCAAAACCAAGGAGTTGGCTAGACTCCCAAATATATATAAAACAAGAGGGGTTGGCTGCACTCACCTTAACATGCATAAATGGGGGTGCTGCTGGGGGCCAAATAATACAATACACAAGATCCAGCGCACTCACCTATCCACTAAACAGCAACTTCAATGTTGAAAGATTTTGGTTTTTTTAAAACACCTAATCTAGGCAAAAATAATGGGGTTTAGTTACATTATATGATCATACATTGCATAAGCCTGCCACAACGTCAATGTACCCCATCTTTGGCAGGTCCTACACTAACAGCCTAATGTCTGCTCTTATGAGATTAACCTACTTGGGGAAAATAATTCCATCTGGGGCTCTCTGCAGTACAAGGCTAAATAGGGCCCTGGGATGAGGCACCTGTGACAGGGAGGGTTGCAAAACCAAGGAGTTGGCTAGACTCCCAAATATATATAAAACAAGAGGGGGTTGGCTGCACTCACCTTAACATGCATAAATGGGGGTGCTGCTGGGGGCCAAATAATACAATACACAAGATCCAGCGCACTCACCTATCCACTAAACAGCAACTTCAATGTTGAAAGACATTAATTATGAAGACATTAACTTTGGCCAGTGTTTGTGACCAAAAGGCTACTAAAAAAGACTGGACATACCCCATTTGCAATACCTTGGGTTGTCTACTATTGCAAATGGTATGCCATTATGGGTGTAAATTTCATTCCCTATACAGTCTCAAAGGCAACGTAACCAATCTGGCGAATTTCAATTTCAAACGTAACGTGCTATATTTGACCCTGTAACTTCCCAAAACGCCATAAAACCTGTAGATAGGGGGTACTGTCTTACACGTGAGACTTTACTGAATACAAATATGTGTATTTTATTGTAGTAAAAGCAAACAGTATTATGACATTGACCGTTAAAATGTCATGTAGAACTAAAATTTTTTTAAAAAATCGTATTTTCTCCCATTTTTTTCATATTAAATTATGTTTCATAGCTAAATATTTGATATTAAATGAAAGCCCTGTTTCCCCTGAATAAAATGATATATAATAAGGGTGGGTGCATTTACTATGAAAGAGGTGAACTACGGTTGGACAGACATGTAGCGCAAATGCCAGGTTTTGTTTACATTTTGTTTCGTTCACAACGTGTACATTTGGCTCCGGGGTTAAATTGTGTTTTGTTTTTTTTAAACTAAAACGTTTGGGGTTTTTTTCATTTTATTTTTTTTAAAGCAGCCCTTGCCTAGGTTATACTACCGCTGTCCACCCCTCTGCAGCCCCTGACCCCACCATGCTGCCCAGGTCCCCCGCTATAGCCCCTGCCTCTATAATACTGCCCCCGTCCCCCCTCTACAGGGATGCATTGCATGTTTATGTGTGTGTGTGTGTGTGTGTAAGGATGCATTGTGTGTTTCTGTGTATGTGTAAGGATGCATTGTGTATGTGTGTAGTGTGAAGGAGAGGGTTTGTGGCCGCTCTGTGTGTCTTTCCCCTCCCACCCCCAGGTCCCTGTGTGTCCCTTAGTGGTATCTCCCCTCTCCCCCCCACCCCTCCCCTTAGTGGTATCTATCTCCACCCTCCCCTTAGTGGTATCCTCCCTCCCCTTAGTGGTATCTCCCCTCTCCCCCTCCCCTTAGTGGTATATCCCCTCTCCCTCCTCTCCCCTTAGTGGTATCTCCCCAATCCCCCCCTCCCTTGAGTATCTCCCCTCTCCCCTCCTCCCCCCTCCCTGTAGTGATATTTCCCTCTACCCCTTCCCTTAGTGGTATCTCCCTCCACTTAGTGGTATCTCACCCCTTGCCCCCTTAGGGTATCTCCCATCTCCCCCACCCCTTAGAGTATCTCCCCTCTCCCCTCCCTTAGTGGTATCTCCCATCTCTCCCCCACTTAGTGATATTTCCCTCCCCCCTCCCCGGGTTGTATCTCCCCTTCTCCCCTTCCCTTGTGTACCTCCTACCGCGGTACAGAAGCTTCTGTTTCCTGAACCGGGGCCGGAATGACTTTCCCCCGGGATGCACACCTTGGTGCAGTCCGAACCCCCCGCACACCCCTTGTGACGCCACTGTGTGTAGCGGTTTTGTATTCCATGACTACTATTGAAACTGTAATCTCAGCATGGCAAATTTTGCTAAGTTTTAGTTTGTATGCTTATGTTATGTTTAAATCATCATACCCAAAAATGTGCAAGCACTCAAAGCCATATATGTGTGGTGTTATTGTACTAGACCTGTATCTGCTGTTGTGGCTATACAGACATGATTGTTAACTCATGCACAACAGAAATAAATAATTAAAAAAAAAAACAGTGCTTCACTCTTTGCAGTATTTGTTTTATAACTTCTAAAAATGTATTAAAATCCTAGACACAATGGACATTTTAAAAATCAGGACTAATTAGTGAATCTATTTTGAGTTAGTTTTCTTTACTTGGTGTGTAGAAATGATTACATGTAAAATTGAGAAAATACATTTCTTTAATAGTTTTTTCCCCATGTTTTTATATTTTCTTCCCATTGAATATATCATTATCAATACACATAGGGAATCAGAAGAACACCCTATTTCTTCTTTAAAAAATAAGAGTGGGTGAGTCCCCTTGTGTGTATGGGTGCACTGAAACAGAAAGGGGGGGAATGGTGGCAGAATGAATGCATGGCAAAAAGGCCTTAGGCACAAACCTGTTGCATTTCAAAAGATCCTTGGTGCTTAAGAGGTTAAGGACTTATGGCTTTGTTTTGATTGAATTCTGTACAAAAATGTATAACAATCCTGATGGGATCAGTATTGGTTGCTTAAAGTGAAATTAAGGAATATGTGCTTTGACATCTCATTTACCAAGAGAAAGGTTTGATTTATTTGAGCAGAGATGGAAATTAAAATATCATTTAATGAATATTTCTTAATATTTGCAATAATTAACATGGTAAGAAAGCAGTGAGATATTAAATTAAAATTTAATATTTTTTTCATCAAATAGTGCCTCAAAGGACCTAAGGGGAAGGCTATTTTAGAGAAAATAAATGAATACTGTGCTCAATGTAAGAAGGAAATGTATTCATTTCGGATTAATAATTAAGCTACAAATCAAAATATATCTAAGCAGGGCTGGACTGGGAAAAAAATTCAGCCTGTGCATTCTTCAATCACAGCGGCTCCCTGAGATGGGGGCAGGGCCAGATAGGGTGTGTTTTGTCATCAATAATGACAAGCACGCCCCCTCTCAAAGTGAGCATGTTGATTCAAGGCGCAGAACCTCGTTGATGAAGCCCATGAAGAAAGCTTAAGGAATAGGGCCCTGACAGAGCTCGGAGGTGGGCTAGCGGGGTGGGAGCAGTAGGGGATTGGTGGAGCAGTGCTTGGGGGTTGGCTGATATAAATGGTCGGCCATTTTATGATCCCTCACTCTAATTTTCTTACCTAGCAGAGTTGGTCCCTCCCTTTGTAGCCTTTTTTCCCTGCTTGGTCACAGCAGCGGGGTGGGGTAAGGAACATTAAGGATAATGGGCCTTAGTTAAGAGAGGAGAAAGGGGTGTTAGTTAATTGGTTAGTTGATTGGTTAAAAGGGTACACTGTTTGTACATGTACATGAACTGTTTGTACATGTTTTGGTTTTGAGTCCGTTGGTGGCTCAGAACCTCGTGGTGTAGGGGTATCTGGCTATACCCCTACCAGGTGAAATTGATCAATTTTGGTATGTTACATATTATATTATATGATTGTTATATATTGGAAATGTATTATGTGGTGGGTCATTACCTCGATGTAAATATGGATAAGATTGGGGGATATGGCAGGTAATGACCCTTATATATATATATATATATATATATATAATTATTGTTATATTTATTACTATTAAAGTTGTTGACAATTTGACCCATAACCCTGAGTGTCAGTGTTTTATTGGGTGGGTTGGGTTCAAGTCATATATCTCTCCCCCTGCTGATATGGCGACTGTGCACCTGTCAAGAGCTCTAGCATGAGAAAAAGGCCCTGTATTTGTTCTGCGCAGCGCAAGCAAATTTAATAACATGCTTGCGCTGTGTTTGCTTTTAACTTGTCTCTGGTGTCTCCTTAAGTGGGATACCAGAGGACAAATGGACCAGGAAACCCCCTTAAAACAAGACTTACAAGGCATTAGCCTGGGCATTTGGGGGCAGTGTTTTTTGCTGCCCCCTGGAAAGTGCCGCCCAAGGCAAACGCATCACTGTTTATAGTAGACATGTGACTTCAGGATAATCTAAAATACAGCCTAAAAATGTCACTGGAAGACAAAAAATATATATGTCTTTTCAATATGTAGAAAGTTTGGTATGAAAAGAAACCAGAGAGAACCAGAATTATTTCCAGAGAAGATCTATGTTGGTGTAACTACTAGTTCATGAGTGGCAACATTTGCCGCTCCAGATGTTGTGGACTACATCATCCCTAAGGCTGTTACAGCAATAATGCTGGCAAAGTATCAGGGGAGATGTAGTCCACAACATCTGGGGTGCCGAAGGTTGCCTATCCCTTACAACTAGTTTATATCCAGCTAAAGTGTATCTGACCATTACCTTGGGCTTGTTAATGGAACAAGCCCAACCAGCAATACCTTGGCTTTGTTCGCTTATAAAGATGCTTGGTTCGTGTATAATGAAATTATGACTATTGTTATTACAGTACAAAATGTATATAGGCAAATACAAAAAGAAAGATATTTTCTAGTATATGTAGCAGTAAGAGGGCTAGCATTGTTTAACAGATATAATACAACTTTATTTCACATTCCCACCTTTACAAAATACTTGACCATCTACTCCAAGCTGGTACACTCAATGGGTAAAAGGGTTAAAAATCACTATTTATATACACCAGATACAAAATAACTTAATACCAATGTCATTTATCTCTAGTATCAAAAGCTGCCACCACCAGGGCAATTCAAAAATGTGGCGACTTAGGTTACCCTTTCAAATCAGATTTAAAAAAACTCACAAAACAGAATTTAACAAAATACCTATGAAATAAAAAAATAATATTAAATAGGTGGCTTCATAAAAAATGTTAAACAAATTAAATACACCAACAAACATATACAAAATAAAAAGGAGGAAATTAACTACTTAGTAACTTAGGAATTATATATTATGTTCCCAGGGACTCCAGCAAGGAAAATGGCAATTTACTCAAAAATGTGATCTTGGCCCCAAGTTTGTACATTAGTCGTTTGCATGCCATCAGATTTATACCTGCTGTAATCATGTCAGATTTCCGAGTTGGGCGGGGAGGAGGTACAGGCTGGGGGAAAGCAGTGAGTAAAGAGATCCCAGTTTGATGACACTAGCATCTTTGAAACCTGTAGAATTAGCTCACATTACCCACAGAGCAATTCTCCAGTGCTGCTTGCTGCTGTGGGTATTACATATTTAGTGCTGCTATCACACTTGCCTTCTTTTGAGTTTAGGTTTATTTGAGTGGATTCTAGGAGCATTACTTGGTTATGCTAGCTGAATGAACCTTAGTAGGATTCAAATTAATACCAGACTCTGTCAAAGTAGAAGCATAGCTGACTTTAAGATTTTTTTGAGTTTGGCTATTTTGGTCTTAAAATTAAAAAAATCAAAATTTTCAACAGTTCTCACCGTAATGAATAAACCCTGATAGAAATCTTGCCAAGTTCATTTTTATAGAGGTGAACCAGCTCAACCATGAGCGCATTGCTTATTTTAATGTATACTGAGCCCATACAATAACAGTAGAGTGACTTTATTTACGCACTGCATTAATATCACTTGCCTTTAGAGAGTACTGCCTAATATATACAATATAATGAAAAGAGTGCTAAAGACTGTAATGTGACATGCTAAATGACAGTACATTTTTTTTAAAAGTATACACATGTAAACTGTGCATTAAAGGTTGAACTTGTCTATAATCAGTCTGTTATTCTAAAACCAAAAGAACATTTATTCCCAAGACTAATTATGAAAAGTATTTCTGACCTGATTATATTTAACTAGTGCTATAACTGACAGTGTACAAAGCAATTACGAAATCCAGAGTGCATCAGTTCATTATTGCTAATAAACGTGTATAGAATGCATATGGTTGTTAATCTTTGCATAACTGAAACTTGCCTTTGTTTAATTAAAGATAAGGGCATCACACACAAGGGTAACAATGCTCAAAGCAATATAAATTGTTCTAATGAGAGATGTAAGATACATTTCAAAGAATTGGCGTAAGAAATCAAAGGACGGGTGTCAAATATATTTCAAATGATTAAAATTTATAAAATGAACTTAAAAATGTTTGTGTTACTATGTATCATTATTTGTACATGACATTTGCAAAAAATGATGAGCAAATAGTTTGAGTATTAACATACAGAAAAAAAGGAGACAGAACAATTAACTTGAGACCAGAGAACTGTCTACATTTATTTGCCTGTGCATCCTTTTCACATGTGATTCTTGCTTAATTTAACCCCTTAAGGACTGAGCCAAATGTACGCGTTGTGAACAAAACAAAACGTAAACAAAACCTGGCATTTGCGCTACATGTCTGTCCAACCGTAATTCAGCTCTTTCATATTAAATGCACCCACCCTTATTATACATCATTTTATTCAGGGGAAACAGGGCTTTCATTTAATATCAAATATTTAGCTATGAAACATAATTTAATATGAAAAAAATGGGAGAAAATAAGAAATGTTGTTATTTTTTTAGTTCTACATGACATTTTAACTGTCAATGTCATAATAATGTTTGCTTTTACTGCAATAAAATACACATATTTGTATTCAGCAAAGTCTCATGTGTAAAACAGTACCCCCTATGTACAGGTTTTATGGTGTTTTGGGAAGTTACAGGGTCAAATATAGCACGTTACATTTGAAATTGAAATTTGCCAGCTTGGTTATGTTGTCTTTGAGACTGTATAGTAGCTCAGGAATGAAATTGACACCCATAATGGCATACCATTTGCAATAGTAGACAACCCAAGGTATTGCAAATGGGGTATGTCCAGTCTTTTTTAGTAGCCATTTGGTCACAAACACTGATTTTTAATTTATCTGTGCAATTTTATGTTTCTTAGATAAGTGCTATATGTTAGGTCTGTTTTCTTTCTTATTTTCTACTTGATGAAGCCTATTGTGGCGAAACGCTTATAGGAACTTTTTTTATATAATCTAAGTGTTAATAAAGGAATATTTGGCTATTATACATTTGGTTGCCACATTCCTCTTTCCACTATAGAATTATATTACCTTCTTTTAGTACAATTTTATTATTTGCAAGTTTATTTTATTCAGACCTGACTACTACTGCCTTTTTGTCCATATTGGAGTACCAAGAATACCAAGGTGGGGATTATACCAACCATACGCCATCCACTGAGCAGTACGTCTGCTCTATATATCGCGACTATATTTTATTCTGTTCCAACATTTTATCAACTATACCGTGAGCACTATATATTTTATCTTTTTATCCCGAGCTTGACTACTCCATCAAAGTACTCTACTGTAGGCAAAGTACTCTACTGTAATTCTCACTATAATTCCTCTTTTAAAGCTGCCCTCTGGAATGCACGCTCTGTGTGCAGCACCTTTAAATCTACTTCCATCCATGACCTATTTATCTCACACTCCCTAAACCTACTTGCACTAACAGAAACATGGCTCTCTCCCTCTGATACTGCTATACCTGCCTCACTGTCCTTTGGTGGTCTTCACTTTACCCATAATCCAAGACAAGCGGAGATTAAAGGTGGCGGTGTAGGTTTTCTTCTCTCACCACACTGCTCCTTTAAAACCCTGTCCACCCCCCTTCCCTCTCTTTCCCATCATTTGAAATTCATTCAATTCGCCTTTTCAAACCCTTCTCTGCTAACATTGCCGTAATCTATCGTCCCCCTGGTTCCCCTCTCCTCTTCCTTGACCACTTTGCTGCCTGGCTACCCTACTTCCTCTTTTCCAACATCCCATCCCTAATTCTTGGAGACTTCAATATTCCCATTAACCCACCTTTAATCCCAGCAGCCTCTAAACTACTTTCAATCACTTCCTCCCTTGGACTTTTGCAGTGGGCTAATTCTCCCACTCATGTAGCTGGCAATACCCTCGACCTTATTTTCTCTTATTCATGTACAATATCTAATATCTGCAATGCTCCATTTCCTCTCTCTGATCACCACCTCTTATCGTTTGCTCTCAATTACCCCCTCACCCAACAATCTCAGCCTAACCCCCCTCAGCTCAGGAGGAACCTTAACTCTATCAACCTCCAGCAGCTGTCAGCTGACATTGATTCACAACTGCTATCCATCCCTTCCCTCTCCTGTCCCTCACTGGCCATCTCCACATATAACACTACCCTCACATCTGCCTTGAACGCTGCAGCCCCGCTCCAAACATGCACCTCGAGGAGGACATGACCCCAACCTTGGCATAATAAATCAACATGCTATCTGCAGAGTTGCTCCCGTTGTGCTGAACGCTCCTGGAGGAAGTCCCGCACCCAGGCAGACTTTCTCCATTATAGATTCCTGTTGCTTTCATACAGCGCAGCCCCCCCTCTCGCCAAACAGTCATACTTTTCCTCTCTCATTAGTTCATGCTCCCGCAATCCCAGATGTCTCTTTGACACCTTTAATTCCCTTCTCCGCCCTGCTGTGGCCACCCCCCAAACTAACCTTACAGCTGATAGCTTTGCATGCTACTTTACCGACAAGATTGAACAGCTAAGGAAACAATTCTCCCCTCCTTGCCGTTCTCTTTCTCAACCACATGTAAATCTTGCTTTCCCTACCCTCCAGACTTTCTACCCGGCTACTGAACAAGAGGTGGCTGCGCTTCTCCATTCCTCTCGCCCCACCACTTGCCCGCTCGATCCTGTCCCATCTCACCTCATCAGATCTCTCTTCCCTTGTCTTGTGCCTACCCTAACACACATCTTTAACTGCTCTCTCTCTTCTGGCACTGTTCCTGCTGACCTTAAACATGCCACTGTAATACCTATCCTGAAAAAACATCTCTTGACCCATCCTCCCCTTCTAACTATCGTCCCATATCCCTGCTCCCTTTCTCATCAAAGCTTTTGGAAAGACTTGTCTTTACCCGTGTGTCCCGCTTCCTTAATTCCAACTCTCTCCTTGACCCTCTTCAGTCTGGCTTCCGCCCTCTCCACTCTACTGAGACTGCTCTTATCAAAGTGACTAATGACCTAATCTCCGCTAAATCCAAAGGTCACTACTCCATATTAATTCTCCTTGACCTCTCTGCTGCCTTTGACACCGTTGATCATGCTCTCCTCCTTCAAACTCTTCAATCGCTCGGTCTCTGTGACTCTGTCCTCTCTTGGTTTTCCTCCTATCTCTCCCAACGCTCATTCAGTGTCTCCTTTTCCAAGGATACCTCCTCCCCTCGTCCTGTCTCGGTTGGAGTTCCCCAAGGGTCTGTCCTTGGTCCCCTTCTATTTTCTCTTTATACTGCCTCTCTTGGTAAACTTATTGCCTCTTTTGGATTCCACTACCACCTGTACGCTGATGACACTCAGATATACCTCTCCTCCCCGGACCTCTCCCCTGCCGTCCTGCAACGTGTCACTGCTTGCCTTTCTTCCATCTCTGACTGGATGTCCTCACGCTTTCTGAAACTTAACCTCTCTAAAACTGAACACCTTGTCTTTCCTCCTCCTAATACTGATCCTCCTCTCTCGCTCTCCCTTCAAGTCAGTGATATCCACATAAGTCCATCCCTGCAAGCGCGCTGTCTTGGCGTCATACTTGACTCTGGTCTCACCTTTGAGTCTCACATCCAGTTTGCTGCCAAGTCCTGTAGGTTCCAACTCAAAAACATAGCCCGCATTCGCCCCTTTCTTACGCAAGATGCTACCAAGGAGCTTGTCCATGCTCTAGTAATTTCCTGCATGGATTACTGTAACCCTCTCCTGATTGGTCTCCCCAAAAGCCGTATTGCCCCGCTACAGTCTGTAATGAATGCTGCAGCTAGACTGATTTTCCTCTCTAGTCGGTCCTCTCACACCTCACCCCTCTGCCAGTCCTTACATTGGCTCCCTGTATGCTATAGGAGTCAATTCAAAGTGCTAACCCATACATTTAAAGCATTGAACAATTCTAGCCCCACTAATATCTCTTCACTAATCCATAGATATGCCCCTCCTCGTACCCTCCGCTCTGCCCATGACCACCTCCTGACCGCTGCTCACACCCGTACGGCCAACTCGCGCTTGCAGGACCTCTCGCGGGCGGCTCCTCTCCTATGGAATAGCTTGCCTACTGTCATCAGACTCTCCCCTAGTCTTCAATCATTTAAGAAGGGCCTTAAAACCCATCTCTTCAGGAAAGCTTATGGCCTCCCAGAGTAATCTCTACCTTACATACCTGTCTCCTGCTCTCTCCTATGGGACAGTGCTTTGCTCTCTCCTCCAGCTCTGCTTCACTCCTACTTGATATTCCATGTCCTAATGTTTCTAATACCCTACCTCCTATAGTCTGTAAGCTCGTTTGAGCAGGGTCCTCTTCAACCTATTGTTCCTGTAAGTTTTCTTGTAATTGTCCTATTTATTGTTACATCCCCTCAAAATATTGTAAAGCGCTACAGAATGTGTTGGCGCTATATAAATGGCAATAATAATAATAATAATAACAAAAGAGGAGCACCATATATCCTTCAGTGGGGATTATTCCACTTTGTGCCATTCATACCAGAGCTGGATTTAAGCTCTGAATACTGTGAGTAGTTCTACTATTATATATACAATATTATTTACCGTTCATACTATACCATTGGAGTTTCCCCTCTCTTCTGTTTTCTCCACATATCCACTTCGAAGTTGCGGATATACATCTGGACTATTAGGTAGCGCTGCTCGTACTGTCTAGTAATTCTCAATATTTTTAATATCATTATTCTACTTGTCTTAGGCGCACCCTTATTTCTTCTTTTTTCTCCATATATATAACAATCATTATCTATATATATATTCTGTATCAGTCTACATGTAATTTGATATTAATAGATATATATATAATTATATATATATTAATAGTAAAATACACCTAGACAGTGTATGTGTGTGTATGTATATGTGTATATATATATATACTTAGATCATATATATTATTTTATTTATTATTGACACCAATAATGGCATACCATTTGCAATAGTAGACAACCCAAGGTATTGCAAATGGGGTATGTCCAGTCTTTTTTAGTAGCCATTTGGTCACAAACACTGATTTTTAATTTATCTGTGCAATTTTATGTTTCTTAGATAAGTGCTATATGTTAGGTCTGTTTTCTTTCTTATAAGTTTCTACTTGATGAAGCCTATTGTGGCAAAACACGTATAGGAACTTTTTTAATATAATCTAAGTGTTAATAAAGGAATATTTGGCTATTATACATTTGTTTGCCACATTCCTCTTTCCACTATAGAATTATATTACCTTCTTTTAGTACAATTTTATTATTTGCAAGTTTATTTTATTCAGACCTGACTACTACTGCCTTTTTGTCCATATTGGAGTACCAAGAATACCAAGGTGGGGATTATACCAACCATACACCATCCACTGAGCAGTACGTCTGCTCTATATATCGTGACTATATTTTATTCTGTTCCAACATTTTATCAACTATACAGTGAGCACTATATATTTTATCTTTTTATCCCGAGCTTGACTACTCCATCAAAGTACTCTACTGTAGGCAAAGTACTCTACTGTAATTCTCACTATAATTCCTCTTTTAAAGCTGCCCTCTGATTACACTGATTAACTTTATTTTATTTCATTTCCAGACAGCAGGGGGACTAACTGTCATTACAGGCAGTCCCCTGCTGGCAATGCCGCAGCCAGCTAATCCGGCCATGTGATTGTGAGATCCTCGCAAGGACCTCACTCTCACATGGCCGGGGGAGCCAGAGGAGGCAGGATCTGCCGCGGGGGACTCCCTGGGATCCTAGGTGAGTCTCCCCAACCGCGATTGCCAGCGTGGGATCGCCGGCAACCGGGTAAGTAAAAAACAACAGAGGGCGTACTATTACGCCCTGCGGCGTTTAGAGGCGCTTAGAATAGGGCGTAATAGTACGCCCTCCGGTTTTAAGGGGATAACTAAACAGATTACATAGTGCTCTTTTCAACATTAAAGGGGCACTCTAAGCACCTAAACAACTTTAGCTTAATGAAGCAGTTTTGGTGTATAGATCATGCCCCTACAGTGCCACTGCTCAATTCTCTGTCATTGTGTTTATGCAGTAAGAGCCACAACTTCCCCGACAAATACTAGCACAGCCTCCCCGGACTCTTCTAGAAATCGAGTCTACATCTTTAGCAATGTGTTTAATTTTGAATTTCTTAACTCATGCTCTATTATTTGTCTGCTAGAGCCAGCACTTGCCTCCTCAATCTGCATTAAAGTTCTATTACTAGAGAGGGAGATACGAACTTCTAAAGTAAAGACACTGCGTTGTAAGATCTAATTGAAAATGAAACCATTTTTTCATGGAAGCTGTGTGAGTCACAGCCAGCGGAGGTGTGACTAGGGCTGCACTTAAAGAAACAAAAAGGGATTTAACTCCTATATATCAGAGAATATTGCATTGAGACTGAGACTCATGATCTATGCTCCAAAACTGCTTCATTAAGCTAAATTTGTTTTGGCATTTAGATTGTACTTTCAAGTGGGCCTTCTTTTGGCACTATAATTAAATATAATTTTTAAATCTACTTATTCGTGGACATTTAGAACTTTATTAGTCAACACCCAAATGCAGTAAATTCAATGCCACATTGCAAGACTAGACAAAGAATATCTAATTTTAGAGATTTTTCCAATTCAGCAGATTTTGCCTACATTTTGCAATTCAGATTTAAATTCCCTCCATTTCGGTGTTTAGTTAATGAACCCCATAGTATTTCTTCATGCCAATGGTCAGTGTATAAAAAGCCTGGCTCTGCAGTGTGAGGAATGCTCACATGTTGCAGGGAAAAAAATTAATTAATCATGAAGAGTTCAAAAAGTCACTGCAGTGGAAGTCTACATACACATCTTGCAGCCCTAGGACCAATAGAGGTCAAATCTGAGACTCTGATTGAAGCCTATTGTTATGCAGCTTTAATTATACAATTTATAGAGGCTGGAGGTGTAAACATGCCCCTGAAGCTCAACCAATGTTGACCTCTGGTTGCCAGATTGTAAGCACCAGTCATAAGTAAGATATCTAAGCAGTGAACATGACTGGTATGGAATATAATTATTAAAAGATATCTTTGGCATACAGTAAATATAGTGCAAATATTAGTCATTTCATATCATTGGGGCATGCTATTTTAGGGTAACCACCATGAGGAGTGTGTTCAAAGTGTGGTTTCCTGTGAAAAAGAGGTAATATAACTTGTGCATGGACCTTTTGTTTAACAATAAAGAAATTTAAAAGTTAACTGTCTTCAAATTTAAAAACTGAAACTTAATTTTAGGTGAAACTCTGTTGTTATCGGACCAACCGCTACTCAACTTACTTTCCTGCTGCTGCAGTTACATGTAGAAGCCCACAAAGCAGGCCTGCGGCAAAGCTATCAGTTCCCGCAACTGCCCGCTTTGCTAGGAGGAAGTGCTTAAACTTCACTTCCTCCTGGCTACCAGACACCAGTGGAGGGGAATAAGACAAGAGGTAGCATGGGCTGCTGGAACCAGGGATATGCTGTTAGGAGGGAGGGGCGGTGGGCTGCTGTATATGGGTTCTAAATAGAGAAACTGTCGGGGGGCTCAAAACACTTGCGGGGAACACTGTCAGCAGCAGCCAGCTACATAAATCATGATTGTGTAATTGTTCATGTGTATGACAGTGTATATGTGTAACAGTGTGTGTGTATATATACATATATAGCAGTGTGTATGTGACAGTGTGTGTAACAGCGTGTGTGTGTATACATGTGTAACAGTGTGGTTGTGTTGGCAACCATATGCATGTGCACAGTTTGGTGAGGGTGGTGCAACCATGATGGTCAGGGACCCAGTTTCCCTTTAATAGTGCACTGGACTGGTGTCACAGTATTATTTCACACACTGCATACAAACACACTGCATACAAACACACAACTGCATTCAAACACCAACACTACAAACATATATACTCTTTTTCTTGTTGTAAGAAAGTAATAAATTACATTTATGACATTATAGGAAGATGTCTGTATATACATTTTATGCATTTGGCCCTCCATACCTATTTCAGTAGACAGTTTGGCCCTCTAGAGCAAATGAGTTTGACACCCCTGATCTACACCCTTATTCAGGAATTACTCTTTGAAAAAAATACTTTTTCTACGTACTTTTTCTATGTACACAAAAGGCCTATTTCTCTCAAATATTGTTCACAAATCTGTCTAAATCTGTGTTAGTGAGCACTTCTCCTTTGCCGAGATAAGTGTTGCGTTTATAATTTTGTTCAGTATATGAATGAAACACAAATAAAAGCAACACGCATTTAATGCATGTAAATAATTATTTCATAGAATCCATGTCTTCAGCGTTGTCAAATAGAATGATTTACCACCAAAAAAACAAAAAACGTTTTCATGGCATGGACTCAACTTTTCAATTACAATAGGGTTCAATAATAAAATTCTGAAAGATGTGACAAATGAGTATTCAGGAAAATATTGTACTTTAAGAAGATTTAATTGATGCAAATGTATGCAAAACTATTAGAAAATGAATTAAGATGTGATAAATTAGAATAAATTAAAATATTGCTCAACAATCCAATTAACCTTTCAGATCTGCGGAAGACACATTTTAAGACTGCTTGTGTTTTTCTTAGTACAACACTACATATATAAAAGCAATTATAAATAAAAAAAAAACATGGGGCTCTTCAATTTCACAGGGTAAATACTTGGTGTCTTTGTGATGTACAAAAAATGTCTAAATAGCTATGGGTGATAATGTTTCTTTCTTGGTCAGTAACAGGGCCCCCTAGATCCACCATGTTTTTGGGACACGTATCTTAATGCTGCTGGGTTGTATATGAAAAGTGTTGTCCCACAATATGTAGAAATCATATGATACATCTGAAAATCAAAGTGGCGAGTACTTTACATTTCCTGTCAGGTATAACTGGCATATTAGAAATGCAACTGAGGTTTAAGAGAACAGAATTTGGGTTGACTGGACAAGCACTTGACAGGTGCATTGTCGCCATATGGGCAGGAGGAGCTGCCTACTAACCTTTTACCAGACCCACCCCAGTAAGACACCGACACTCTTAGGTATGGGTCAAATGGGCAATATGTCCACAACTTTAATAGTAATAATAATTATAATAATAGGAGCATATAAATAAAACAACTTGCAAAGTCATTGCCCACCCCAAAAACTCACAGCCATCCAACATTATCGCTTTCCCACGTATCAAATCATAAGGCAATGACCCATGCCATAACATAGTATAACAATCACGTAAATATAACATAAACAAGATCCAACATTTTCCACACAATCCTGGTAGGGGTAAATCTTGATACATAAAATATACATACATATGGTGGAGCTATATGTAACAACACAAGAATGCAAAACAATAGTGCAGGATTGCAAGAACAAATAATATGTGGTATAGTGAAGTTAGGAATCTCACTCACAAGTCAGGAGCCATTAGGTACAGATGGTTAACGCAGATGGACACTTAAGGATGTCCAACTACTTAATTTTTCCGGTCCTCTCTGTATAGATCTCTCAGTCTAACACACAGGACACCCGAGATGATATCCAAAAAAAGTGCTTTATTGATCCAATTAAAATCAAATAAATAAAATGTATAGAATAAAACAAATTACCAGATGGTGAATTCCCTGGTAAACTGATTAGTCCAGTAATGTCCAAGTAATGTCCAAAACGTGTTTCACCCCGTCAAAGGGGCTTCCTCAGTTGGTGACAGTCTTGTTCCAAGTTTCTTCATCTTTAAATATGCCGCCTTCTGTTTGGTTTTGGTTTATACCCTCCGGCGTATGGAACACAAGGTGCGATTCAGCACGTCAGAAGGACGTCTCTCTTCTTCCGGTTCGTCGATCTTCCCAGTGTGGAACACAAACATGCGTTTCAGCATATCGGTAGTGGCGTTTTTATGTCTGGGCGAGGGCGGTCTTGACAAATGGGAGGAGAAAGGGATTCTCGTACGTCTTTTATTACGTGGAACGCAGCGTTTGAACCTGCATTCCACTTAAATGTATATGCGTATCCAAGGTAATATAACTAAAAAGGGAATTTATTTTATGTATAAACACAACTATGTGCATAATAACATTATTAAAGGAGTAATTCAATTGAAGTAAAATTCTAAGAAAAAAGGGAGAGCAATGTTAAAAATTACATTTCCATAAAAAATATTTTCATTAAAAGCATATTCTTATTAAAAAGTATATATATTTAAAGGTATGTTTCAAGAGTATCTCTAATAAAAGTGCAGATAAGAGATATATAAGAGATATTCATTAAGATAAACAGGTAACTTAGAAATTAATATAAGCTCCTCTAGGGGTGGGAGAGTTCATTAAATGGCATTAGTTAAAATCTTGATTTAGACCTTGAGGGATCACAGTATTAAAATTAAAAATTAATCTAATTTCTTCCATCCCAATTTTCTTTGTGTAGTCTCCCCCTCTTCAATCCTTCTTGACCAATTTTATTGTGCAAAAGAACAGTCCTTTTGGATTTTGATTATGGAACAACTTGATACAACAGAAAGTAACGCTAGGTATATATCTACTCCTCATCCAAGGAGTCCTGTGTAATATTACCTTACTAAGGTACACAAAAATAAGGAAAATCCCCCAGGAAGACCTATTATATCGGCATCAACTCAGTTTCAGCGGAGGTATCTGAATACTTAGATAATCTACTCCAATCGATAGTAGTCCAAAATCCAGCTTATCTAAAAGACACCATTCATATCTTACAACTTTTGGAGGAAATATCATGGAAAGAAGGAAATCTCTTGGTGACATGTGATGTTACATACCTCTATAGTATAATACCTCACGAAATATGTCTGAGAGCTGTTCAACATTTGTTAACCAAATCCAGTTTTAAAGATGACCAAATAGAATATATTTTAAAAGAGATCCACTTAATTTTAACCAATAATTTTTTTTTGGTTCCAGAACACATTTTAACTTCAGAACAGGGGAACGGCTATGGCCACCAAGTTCGCTCCCAGTTACGCAAATCTGTTCATGGCTTATTGGGAAGAACTGTTTGTGTATCGTATGTATTTGATGACAAATTTTTTTATTTGGACAGGTTCTACCTCAGACTTAGATACTTTTAAAACTCATCTCAATAATAATGAATGGGGTATTATTTTTATCTTTGCAGCATAGCACTTTAGATAAAAACTTCTTGGATCTAAATATTAATATCAAAGAATCTCGTATAACAACTAAAAACTTCTTCAAATAAGTCAATGCCAACTGATATATTAAAAAAGAAAGTTGCCATCATACTCCTTCGTTGACTGATACATCAAGAGGCCAGTTTCTAAGGATTAGACGGAACTGCTTAAATGACGATAACTATATGATACAGGCAAACAAGATCAAGACACAATTACTGGAGAAGGGATAAGATGAAGATTTTGAATTATGCCATTTTATAAACTAACTCTCCCACCCCTAGAGGACCTTATATTAATTTCTAAGTTACCTGTTTATCTTAATGAATATCTCTTATATATCTCTTATCTGCACTTTTATTAGAGATATCCTGGAAACATACCTTTAAATATATATATTTTCATAAGAATATGCTTTAAATGAAAATATTTTTAATGGAAATGTTGTTTTTAACATTACTCTCCTTTTTTTTCTTAGAGTTTGACTTCGATTTAATTATTCCTTTAATAATTTTATTATGTGCATAGTTGTGTTTATACATAAAAGAAATTCCCTTTTTAGTTATATTAATTTTGATACTTATATATATTTAAGTGGAACGCAGGTTCAAACGCTGCGTTCCACAAAATAAAAGATATAAGACAACTCCTTACTCCTCCCATTTGTCAAGACCGCCCTTGCCCAGACATAAAAACGCCACTACCGATATGCTGGAATGCATGTTTGTGTTCCACACACTGTGAAGATCGATGAACTGGAAGAAGAGAGACGTCTGCGTGACGTGCTGGAATGCACGTTGTGTTCCATTCCCAAAATGCGTTTTGGACATTACTTGGACATTACTGGCCTAATCAGTTTACCAGGGAATTTGTTTTATTCTATACATATTATTTATTTTATTTTATTTGGATCAATAAAGCACTTTTCTTTGATCACATTTCGGGTGTGAAACAGTTTTTGAGCTCACCAGCTATTTCTACTTATTGTGTACTTGTTTTATGATATTGTATACCTTGATACCCCTACACCCTGGGTTCTGACCTATCAACAAGCTCAGGGCCGGACTGGGGTCACGAAGCAGCCCTGGAAAAAATCTATGGCAGCCCCATAAGTCATTGTGCTATGTAGTGTGTGTTATATAACACACACTACATAGCATATATATACACACACACACATATCTATATATACACCGGTGTGTGTGTGTGTGTGTGTGTGTGTGTGTGTGTGTGTGTATATATATATATATATATATTTTTTTTTTTTTTGGACTATTTCTTTTTCAATTCAAAAAAATAGTCCTTTTATTGTAATTAAATTATACAGTAAAGCATACTCACATGCAGACACAGGCAATTTTACTGATGCACACAAATAGGCATATTGACAGACAATCTCAATGACACACACAGACAAGGTTACTGGTACGCACACAAATTTAGTACAGACAAACTCTGATACACACACAAGCTTACTACAGACAAGCTCACTGCACACTGCACACACATGCTCACCACAGACAGGAGCAGACACACCCATGCTCCCTACAGACAAGCTCACTAACACACACACAATCCCTATAGACAAGCTCACTGACACACATACAAGCTCACTCACTAGCAGGCACACACACAAACTCACTAGCAGGTGCACACACACAGAAGCTCCCTCACTAGTAGATGCACACAAACACAGAAGCTCACTCACTAGCAGATGCGTGCACACACACACACACACACACAGAAGCTCACTCACTCACTAGCAGATGCACACACAGAGGCAGACATCCACACACACAGAGGCAGACTTCCACACACACAGAGGCAGGCAGACATCCACACACAAAGAGACAGGCAGACAGCCACACACACACACACACACACCAAAAGCCACACACACACACACACACAGGCAGAATGTCAAACACACACAGGCAGATAGCCACACACTCACACAGGCAGATAGTCATACACACACAGGCATATAGCCACATACACACACAGGCATATAGCCACACACTCACACAGGCAGATAGTAATACACACACAGGCAGTTAGCCACACGCTCACACAGGCAGATAGTCATACACACAGGTAGATAGCCACACACTCACACAGGCAGACAGTCATACATACACACAGAGGCAGTCACACACAGACAGTGTCACACACACACATACACACACAGGCAGACAGTCATACATACACACAGAGGCAGACAGTGTCACACACACAGACAGACAGTCATACATACACACAGAGGCAAACAGTCACACACACAGACAGTGTCACACACACAGGCAGACAGTCATACATACACACAGAGGCAGACACACACACACAGACAGTGACACACACACAGGCAGTCATACATACACACATAGGCAGACAGTCACACACACGCAGATAGACAGACAGTCATACACACAGATAGTGTCACACACACACAGACAGTCACACACACAGATAGTGTCACACACAGGCAGTCACACACAGACACACTGACCTGCTTCTTACCTCCACATCCTTTGGAGGTCCTGGAGGCTGGTTGTTGAGGAAGCAGGGACTCCTTCCAGCTTCCCATGCAGCAGTTACCAGGGCCCCGCTGCACGCTAAGCTCCGCCCCCACCGCCCCCACTGCACGCTAAGCCCCGCCCTGTGCTAAGCCCCGCCCCTGCCACAATATTCTTTTTTTTTTTTTTTTATAATCCTGGTCGGCCATGTGTGAGCTGTGTCGGCCGCCTGGCTCCCCCTGCTCCCATGGGGCCCTGTGCGGCTGCACAGCTCACAGCACTTTAGATAAAAACTTCTTGGATCTAAATATTAATATCAAAGAATCTCGTATAACAACTAAAAACTTCTTCAAATAAGTCAATGCCAACTGATACATTAAAAAAGAAAGTTGCCATCATACTCCTTCGTTGACTGATACATCAAGAGGCCAGTTTCTAAGGCCGGCCGGGATCACAGGAGCCTGATCAATGATTAGGGCTGTCAGCCCAGCCCCAGGTGTTGCGGCCCACCGGAAAATTTCCCGGTATCCCGGTGGGCTAGTCTGTCCCTGAACAAGCCCGAAACTCACCGAAATATAACCAACAGATAACCAACCGTATTAACTCTAGCTCTTTTCTTATCTAAGGAGGCCTGTTACCCCCTTAACCTTCCTTATACCAGCCCACCGCTGTGACCAAATGGGAAAATCGCAACCCATACATTAATGGAAGGAGGGAGGGACCAACTCAGCCTGGTAAGTCAATCAGTAATGATCTTTTCTAAAATGGCTGACATTTATAACAGACCATCCTTTAAATCATAATCACCCAATCACCATCAGGCTCCCCCTAAGCCTGCCTTCAAGCCCTGTCAAAGCCCCCTCTGCTAAGCTGTGCTTTTCTTCCTGGGGCTACAGGTTTCTGGTATCTTTCCGCAGTTGTGAAAGGTTCTGCCAAGCTTTTTGGTGGCTTTCTGTGACTCCATAACCCTTGCTGATATAACATCTTTGTTTTGGGGGTTCTCTATTCATTCTTTAGCATAACAATTATTGCATAGCATAGAACAGTTGTTTATGAAATCTATGAAAAATGATTTATGAAAACCATGCAAATGTTATAGAAGCCCCCAAAAAATGAGGTTTTTAAAGGGAAAGTCTAGGCTAGAAAATCTGTGTATTTTTAATGCACTTAAACAAGTTATTTAAAATAACAAAATATAAATTTATTAGTTCTTCATAATTATTTTTCCAAGTCTCTAAAGTCCAGCCTCTTCTACGTGGTCTGCAGCTAAGCTCTTTTTCCAGCACTAACTTCCTGTCCATGTTGGTTAGTGTCCAATCAAATGGTTCGCATAGAGAAGAATTGTGGACAGGACAAAGATATCACATTTGGAAGTTATGAATGTATACAATAAATAAATAACAACATTATATTATTAAATATGGACTCTGTTACACATTATAAGACTATGAAAAATGCCCATATTGTTCTAAAATAGATCCCAAAATGCTTCTCTGGTAGTGCAGACAAGTCTGCAAGCTTAGAAGAATGTTTCTTCTTGTGACTTTTTGATTATTTCTTTGTTTATCTAATCTCACGCAAGAGGCTGCTTTTCAACAGCAGGCATTTAAAATAGCAGGACAAGATCATCTAAAGAGAGGTGCCAAAATGAACACTTTTTTTCAGAAATATTTTAGGAGACTGTGTGAGTCACAGCCAGGCTAGGTGTGACTAAGGCTTTAGGACTAACATTTTTTTCACTCCTAAATGGCAGAGAATTGAGTAGTGAGACTGCAGGGCATTATATATTCACCAAAACTACTTAATTCAGCAAAAGTGTTTTTCATGCCTACTTGTATGCTATCATATCATGTGGGTCTGGGATGGTTTGAAGTTCTCAACAAAAACTTATATGCATAATACTTTTCCTCATTTATTTACAGGCATTCCCATGAAAAAAAACCTAGAATATTACATCTGCCAGTTGAAAGGTTCACCATATTAAGCTTACAGGAACATAATACCCATTAATATAAAATTAATTTACAATATTTTGCCCTGATCATGAATTGACAGTCCATGGGTGAACATGTAAGTAACGAAGGGTGCAGAACTACAAATGCCTTATACCCTTTAACATCTGAGGCTTCCTTACACGTATCATTAGACAGCTCCAACTCCAGGCATAAGTCAAGGAAAGTCTTTGTGGCCCTATTCTTGTACCCAGCCTATTAGAACAATGAAGAATTGTGTAATTTAAACTTCAAGGAGTGCTAGCATATTTCATTCTACCTTTCCTTCATGTTTTTCATCTTCTATATAAAAGGTGTTTACCCAGTTGCAGAAATTCCAACTTATAAAATGCAAATAATTATCAAGAAATATTTAGAACCTTGGTCAAGCCAAATGCTTTGATGTGGTCTAAAAATGTTACAATTCTTAGAGCAAATTTTATTATGTTGGCAGGGAGAATTGGAATGATGTGATAGTTAAGAAGAGTCTGAAAAGGTGCAGATAATGCTTAACTCCCTGTATACAATCAGAAAATAGTTTCACTTAATAGACAGAACAGGCTGTTAGTGGCATTTCTTGACTGAGTTTTAACAGTATTGGTATTTTCTGTAAGGCAATGTTATTTTTAGAATTTGGTTTGAGACAGCTTCGTATATATTTTTGGATATTACGGACATCTTGCTAAAATGTCTTGTGTACATATTTCTGCAAATCAAAGGCAAACATACTGTATTCCCAGTATGTAAGAATAAAAGTATAAAAATCAAGCATTGCTCTCATCTATCAGAACCTAACATTTCATCTCCAGATAAGAAGACATTTTGGAGAGGGATCATACCTTAGGTGGCTTTTATATTCATGTCAAACAATACTTGAAGAGAGAAAAGGTGTGACACCAGTGTAAAATCACTTATGATTTGTTACAAAGTATCATATAAAACTCACTTGATAAAAGTATTTCAGTAAGAGTCCATTTTGTATTTTGAAAGAAAGACACAGGTAAGCAGACTGTTTTCTTCATTGGACATGTCTGCTGTTTCCAATGCTCAATGCCACTTCTGACGTAGCTCTTCCTAAGTCTGATTTTGAACCCTTTTGGATTGCATCAATTATCTGGATGGGATTGTACAGTTAATTGATGCAATTATAAATTGAGTATCGTGACTAATTTAATGGGCAACTTGATAAGCTATAATTTGATCATCCATTTTCTTTGCAATGAGCTAAGTGAATGGAGGTTCTGACTCTCCACACTTTATACTATGAACCTGTTTGCATATTGCTGTGGTAATAATGGGATAATTGAGGAACTTACAATTGTTTTATTGAGGTCTGGGGTGTCACGACATGTGTAAGAGAACACACACACACACACACACACAGACTCTAAAATACAACAAAGGTATAGATGCCGTATTACCAGTCTTTAGAGTGACCTGAATTAATGTACAGAATACTTAGAGTATTAGCCAAGGTCAAGAGGAGAAAACAGATAGACAGTAGACAAGCTTAAATTCCTGAACACGAAGAGTAGCATAAACGAATAACAAGTCAAGGTCAGTAACAAGATAACTTTAGAAATATATATGCATTATTGGGCTAAGCAGGGCAATATGAACTAAAAATACTGGGAATTAAATAGCCCATGCTTACCAGTAATTGGCTGGCATCACTTTTAGAGCCCCAAAAGACCCAAAATCCTCTCTTGTCTTTCCCTTCCCTGCTCCAACCTCCCCTTTTTCCTTTCTCCATCTGTTCCGATATCAGTCTCTAGTTCTGCTTATTTTCGATTCACTTATATGCTGAGTGATCTAAATTCCTTATTTTTTTACTGTATTTGCAAGCTTTGTTATTTGGGATAACTACTTTCATATTTATCCTTTACACGCTTGAATTCTTTTCTTTTTTTTTCTGTATTAAGTCCTGCTATGTGGGCTAATTTCATCCTATTATATCTATACTCAAACAAATTTGAGGTATTTGCTTACATGTTTATATACGGTGTTGCTTTATATTAAAGTATGCTTTTCTGCCTATATACTTTGTGTACACACTTTATGTGATGCAATTCCATACCATTCTTTTGTCCCTTCTTTTGTAATGCTATTAAACGTAAATAAAATAGTTTCAACCAAATATATATATATATATTTCTTAAACATTCAATGTTTTAGCATTTCACATTTTTCAACAATGAGTTGTCCTAAAAAATGTATACATCCTGACCTTAATCTACTTTAATAAATTCTTGGGATTAAAATAATTTTATTATTTGCCGACCCAGCTCACACAATGTGAATTTGGTTAAATACATGGATAATTTGAGTCACAGCTCATTCAAGAGATAACTGGATCTCATTTACCTTTCTTCAGGAATACAGTAAGAAAAATATTAGCTATATAATAGAGTTCACATAAATGGCAAATACTTGTGGCCACATCTGAATTTATTTTCATAGTGTCACCATCACACCAAATAAAGTAAAAATCTTGACCGAGTTTAATAAAGAAACCAATAAAAAATATGAAATTTACGGCAGTAAATGTTTATCTCTTTGACATTTGGTTGAACTTCATTTGGTGAAAAATCCCAGTGTAAGTGATTTAAAGATTCAGTAGGTTAGAATGCTTTTCATTAACAGGAACTGTCATTTATCATGATTTTATAAAACATTGAACATCAACATCATCTTGTTGATGTTGTATTGTGTTATGCTCTTTTTTTTTTTTTAAACATATGCTTTGTTTTCTTTTAAATTTGGATTATTCCTTGGATTTAGCATGATGATAACATTGGAAGAAAATGAAAAAATAAAAAAAAGTATATGTTCAAAGCACAAAAACTCCTGGTCACAAAACAAAATATCTAAGAATATTCTAAGAAAGGCTTTTGTTTTAGGCGACGTTGCTAACCGTTTGATTTTAGAAGTTTTCTAAGAAACTATAGAGAATTTCATTTGCTCTTGTTCCGTTTTAAACCTTCAAAATTCAGAAGTGACGGATAACACTATTTTCTTTTATTTTGTTTGTTAACAGTGTAAGTGCTACGTATAGATTGCAAAAATCCCTCATGTATAGTGGGTGACATCCTAATTAGAATTACCATATTACCTTATCCACCATGTTTTCAGGTTACATACATTTTTCATACTTATGAAAACACATGAAAAAGTTTGCCCTGCAGTATGTATAATGCATATTCTGTAGGATTCTTCATTGCGTAATTACTTAATCTTAAATATCATCTGAATTCTACATACTACAGGGTACCTTTTTTTGTTTGTTTGTAAATTATTGTTTTATTGCAATCCAGGAGCACATGTAGCAAGCAATGCAATAGCATACGCAGGTCCGTATTAATAAACAGATTACAGGTCTTCAACTACGCAGGGCTATTACATTTTATTTATATGACTTTCCTGTTTTTCTGACTCTGATCGTCAGAATGCAACAATAAAGTTTTTCCTTCAAAAATTGCTTACTAACTTGCCTGGATTTTTAAGCACAGTATGCATAACTATTGTAGTGAATATGGACACATGCAATCAATAGCCATTTTCAATTCAAGACAAATTTAGAAATTTATTTTGATTGTATGTTACTGCCTTCTTGTGGATCAACAGTAGCATCAAAGATGCATACAACATGCCTCCCAACTGTTCCGATTTTGGCAGTACAGTCCCAATTTTCAGATCCTGTCTTGTCGTCCCTCCTTTGTTCCCCGGTGTACCCATCATTAGAACCATTTGAGTTATCTTCAGGATAATAAGACCCTGCATGGAGCACTGAAACAAAATGATGGGCAGGTTGATTGGCGTGTATTCACACCAGGCTGACCTGCCAGTAATGTGGTTGGACAGGCCACCTTTCTGGATGGCTCAACTTCCATTCTGTGCAGGTCTGCCCTTTTTAGGCATTGCTAGAGCTGGTCTGTCATGTCACTGGCCTGCCCCCTTTACTCCCCTCCTACAAGTGTCCTGATTCTGGGACTTGCCGATGTTGGGAGGTATGATACAAGGTTGAAGGAGATAATTCATTTTTGTATAAATGATGTACTTTGTTAAAATATAATTGGAAATTAAATTCTTCTTTCCCAAAATTTCCCAAAATGTTCCAGACCATTTATTACTTTTTTATGTAAATATGAATTTTAACTTTATATATATATATATATATTTTAATGCTAAATTAAGTCCCAGCAGTCCATCCCCTCACTGCTGTTTGAGCTAACAAGGAAGCATTAGCCTGAACAGCAATGGGTGGTTGTGATTGGTTTTCAGTCTATCACAGCTCCCATTGATGGTATGAATTGGTACGGCCGGCAGGACTTGTGTAATCTCTCCCTTAACCATACCGCCAGTAAGGGCCAGGCTGTGGGTGGCAAGGAAACCTCTATCTAGTGCTTGACTGCTGTCAAGATGACTGTACCACCCACCCGATGCCCCCCTTTCCCCAATGACACACAGAGACCGTAATTAAGTTGGGTAAGGGCATCGGCCACAGCTTTATTTATTCTTTCCATGCCAGCAACATAATCATACTGTCAGCTGTTGGGGTGATTGACCAACAGACAGGTCTATCCCCACAAACCATGAGTCCTGAGCAGCCTGCCTCCGCCATCAGCTCCCAATAGGCTGCAACTCCCCAAGCCTCCTCGGCAACTTCACCACTTCTGCCTGCGCTGGCCAGGACTCCCGCGTGCTGTGACAAAACAAGAAAAAGACAACCAACAACCGGCACCAGAAACCAACCCACATTCCTGTATAACCAAATGTCCTAGGGGCGGGAGGGCGGGAAAGTCAGGACCCCTGCACTTCCAAGAGCTGACTGGTAAGTCCCCTCCCTTAACTGTCCTTATAACTGTCTTCCATCTTAGCAACTATGTATCCATCTATACCCCTCCCTTCCACTACTCCTTCAAGACTCCTTAGCCTAGCCGCAGTCATGTCCCCCCTTCCTTGTCAGTCCAGGGAGGTGTCTAAACTGCACAAAAATGTTTTAACACTGAATGGAGGGACAGTGCCAGACAGGGCCGGTGCAAGGATTTTTGCCCTAGGCACAAAAAAATGCGCCGCCCCCATATAGTGACATCACAATGTCCTACCCATATAATCCGCCCATATAATGACATCACATATGCCCAATCCCTGAGGGACTTCTTCTCATTTGCCAAGACTCCAGTAAGACCACCAAATGAGCATCCTATTTTATTAGGGTGCAATATGTTGTTGTTTTATTATGTAATGTAATGTGACTATTTTAAAAATGTTGAATGGGTGTGCGGTGTGGGTTGTGTAGGGTGGCGGAAAGTGTTGTAGCTATGTGTGAGGTGTGTTGTGGCTTTCTGTGCGTGATGTATAACGCTGTGTAATGTGTGTATAGCTGTCAGTGTCTGCGTGTGGGTAGCTGTGAGCGGTATGTGTAGCAGTGTGAGAAGCTGCGAGTGATACATTTGGGCCGCTGTGAGTGTTATGTGTAGCAATGTGTAATGTGTGTATAGCTGTCAGTGTGTGCGTGTGGGTGGCTGGGAGCTGTATGTGTAGCAGTGTGAGAAGCTGTGAGTGATACATTTGGGTCGCTGTGAGTGTTATGTGTCGCAATGTGTAATGTGTGTATAGCTGTCAGTGTCTGCGTGTGGGTAGCTGTGAGCGATATATGTAGCAGTGTGAGAAGCTATGAGTGATACGTTTCGGCTGCTGTGAGTGTTATATGTGGCAATGGGTGATGTGTGTGAAATTTATGTAGGAAGTAGTGGAATTTCCATTTAGTACAAGATGAGAAGGGAGATTCAAGTTAGCTCACCCTCAGCTCAATATAGCTGGGGGAGTCTAGGTGTGTAGTGAGAGTTTAAAGGCAGCAGTCAGGGTAAGGTAGTGAAGGATAGGGGCGGTAGTGAATGTTAGGCGAGGTATTGGATGTTAGGCACAGTGGAAGTGTAGTGAGCGTTTAGAGGATTAAATAAGGGGTTAGAAGCAGTAGTGGAGAGCTAGGAGCTGAAGTGAGGGGTTAGGGGCTCAAGTGGGGCGTCAGGGGCAGTAATGGGGTCAGGGGCAGGGGGGGTTAGGACCTGCAGTGGGGGTTTAGGGTCAGTAATGGGGGGTTAGGACCTACGATAGGTTGCTAGGGGCAATAGTAAGGGGTTAGGACCTGTATTGGGGGGGTTGGGATCTGTAGTGGGGGGTTAGGGGGTTTAGGGGCAACAGTAGGGAGTTAACGGAAGTAGTAGAGGGTTAGGGGCAGTAGTGGGTGGCTAGGGTCAATAGAAGGCAATTAGGGGCAATAGTGGGTGGATAGAGGCAATAGAAGGGAGTTAGGGGCAGTAGTGGAGGGATAGGGGCAATAGTAGAGGATTATGGGGCAGTAGTGGGTGGTTGCAGCAATGGTAGGGAATTAGGGGCAATAGTAGTTAGGGGCAGTAGTGGGGGGTTAGGGGCAATAGTAGAGAGTTAGGGGCAATAGTAGGTGGTTAGGAGTAATAGTGGGTGGTAAGGGGAAAGAGTATAGGGTTAGGAGCAGTAGTGGGGGTTGGGACTTCAGGGGGTTGAAAAGGGGCTAAGGGGAATGTTAACAAATGTTTCTTCCCCCTCCCTGAGACTTACCTGGGACCAAGGAGGGGGAATCTGGTTCCATTTCTGCACTCCCGGGATGCTGCAATGCAAATTGAAGGCGCTCCTGTCGCCCACGCCTCTATCCTTCGTGCTGCGCGCCACCCTTCTACCGCAGCACTTCTTCAAGCGCCGAGCATGTGCGGGGCTACCCTTCTAAACGTGCGCCCTAGGCCAGCGCCTACTTTGCCTATAGGTGGCATCGGCCCTGATGCAAAAGGACTCCTGGCACTATATCCAATTCAAAAAGATGAAATGGTTATATGGTTATAGTATCTATTTTGTCCCTTTAAGAGAAGCTGTTATAATTACTTATTGATCTATGATATATATATATAATGTGGGATACTTCAGTTTCTCCTTATATTTTACTGCCTTGAATCATATTTATTATTATTATGAATTGGCAGATGAAGTATTTTACCTGTTAGGGCGATGCAAAAAAACTATTCATATTGACATTCAAGGGAAGGTTGCACAATTTATTAAAAGACAGATTACTTGCATATTTTTATTTAAATTTATTTTAAGACTATTTTAGCCAGCATGTCACATCCATATGAATCACTGGTAAGTACTCTACCCTGCTCTTCTGTCTTAACTGACTTTATATTTTTATCTTCGATAAAGTCTTACGGGATTAAACTATTTACAATTCATATATTACTTCTAGAGGTCAATGCATGTACTTGACTGAGGACATCACTTAGGTCTCTGTGCTCTTAGATTAATACATTACTTTATGAAACTTAATTACTAATCTTTAATTCATGAACCAATCTTTTAAACTAGTCTGAATTCCTGGTATGTTTATGAGTCTTTGCTTTAGAAATACAGTTCTACGTTAAAACAAAATATTGTCTGTATTATACCAACATTTCATATAGATGAACAATCAATATTAAAGCTAATCGTAACACTGAAAACATAACGAAGCAATATGCAGAACAGCTTTATGTAACGATAGCGGGAGATTTTATATTTGCATTTATTCAGAAATCATTAATGTTCATCAAACCTGCATTTACATCCACAAAGAGTATATAATGTCTGTCAGTCATATTCGGCCGAATGGGGCAGTTTAAACACAATAACCCCTATAGCTTCATGATTATTATTATTTGTATTATTTTATTATTTATAGAGCGCCAGCAAATTCCGTAGCCCTGTACAATGGGTGGACTAACAGACACGTAATTGTAACCAGACAAATGGACTCACAGGAACAAAGGGGTTGAGGGCCCTGCTCAATGAGCTTACATGCTAGAGGGAGTGGGGTATAGTGACACAAAGGGTATAAGTAGGGGTAATTAAATAGTTATCTAGAAAAGTATTCACTGAGAACTTAGTAGGTTATTTTTGACAGTTGCAGGAGAGGAGTCATGGGGTGAGGGGGATGAAAACTCGCTAACAGTTTAAATGATATGCTTTCCTGAAGAAGTGTGTTTTTAAAGATTTTTTGAAGAAGTGGAGACTGGGTGAAAGTCTAACGAAGAAGTGAACGGAGTTCCGCAGGAACGGTGCAGCCCTGGAGAAGTCTTGGAGGCGAGCATCAGATGTGGGAGTACGGACCAAGGATAGGCGTAGGTCTTTGGCAGAGCGCAGGAGCCTTGACAGCCATATTTGTGTATTATGGAGGATAGGTAGGTTGGAGCAGCATTATGTGGAGATTTGTAAGCAAGCACCAGAATCTTAAATTGAGCCCTATAACTAACTGGAAGCCAATGTAGGGACTGACAGAGGGGGGAGGCGTGGGAGGTGGGGGTGAACAGGAAGATGAGTCTCGCCGCTGCATTCATTATAGGTAGCAGCGGTGCAATCTGGGAACACGTAAGACCACTGAGAAGGGGATTGCAGTAGTCAAGACGAGAAAGAACAATGGCATTGACCAGAACCTTAGCTGCTTCTGGTGATAAATAAGAGCAGTTGTGAGCTATGTTTTTGAGATGGAGAGAGATAAGAAGGTGATAGGTAGATTTGTGTGTCATCTGCATATAAATGATAATGGAAGCCAAAGGAACTGATGAGTTTACCAAGGGAGGCAGTATAGACAGAGAACAGTAGGGGACCAAGGACATTGGGGAACGTCAACAGAGAGGGGTTAGGGAGAAGAGGCAGAGCCAGAGTAAGAAAGTGCTGGAGGAGGTAGGAGGAGGACCAGGAGAGAGCAGTATCTCGTAGACCGAGATTATGGAGAATGAGAAGAAGCTGTTGATAAACCATTTAACATGATGTCAGTTCATTGGAAGGTTTGACACTTCCATGGGTCCCTCGGGTTCATCCACTCCAGCCTCATTATTTGATAGCACTAATGTTTGAATCCCTATTTCCAGACAAGTGATGTCATTTTCCCCCATGTTTGAGAGCAACATTAGATACCCTCTGACAATTAATTTCATTTAAAATATGGATGAAAATGGTTTATCTGTTGCAGAAAAGTAATTTCTCTTTTAGATATACCACAAATGACCTGGACTAGAGACACATAGGGATCCAAAGTTAGTGTCAAACTATTAGAAAATTTTGACTACTTACCATGGGATGGCACCAGGGAACGCCTGGCACCATAACCACCATAACCACTAGAGAGGCCTATAGTAATTATTTTCTCTTAGACTGCCCCTTTCAAGAGAACTCTGGAGTACTAAAATCTATGTTACCTGTGGCAGGTGTCATCCAAAACATTAAAAAACAGGGTTATTTTTTCTTAAGATTTTTTGATATTGTAGCTTGCCCCACTTGAGAGATAGCAGCTTTTAAAAGTATTTTAGTCTATTAAAGGGCCACTATACTCACTAAAACAACTACAACTTATTGTAGCACTGACATTCAGCGACACTCTGCATGGAGACTCTGAACTTTCTCCATAGAGATGGCTTGATTCAATGCATCTCTCTAAAGAGATGCTGATTGGAGAGCATGGTATTTGGCTCCGGCCCCCACCCCCACCCTGCCTCCATGACTGAGATCATCATAGTTGACAATCTCAGACAATCCAAAGCTTTCCCATAAAGCATTGGATTGGATGAAATTGCACGTTTTGATTATCTTAACCATGGAGACACATGAGGGTGGAGCCACGGCCAGCAGACCCACACAGAGCTGGAATAAGGGTAAGTTTTCTACCTTTTTAAGGAGGGCAAGGGGGGACATGAATATACGTTTGTATAGTTCACTACTATTCAGCATTTAGTGAATTAAGTTGTGTCTTGGACAATTTATGTGCATAAAGGGAAATGTGGACTTGTGGAGCAAACTGCAGTCCCAAGTTACCTATCTTGGGTTTAATACTATCAAGGAGAAGACAGGGGAAGGGATGGGGGTTGATGTTGGCACTGCAACAATGTATTCATGTTTGTTTGAAGTTTACTAGATAATTGATATGTGCTATTGAGTCCCTCATAAACACATACATTTACACTTACTATATTGGAGTATTTTTATGATCTGTTTGCAAAGGATTATTTTTCCACTTTCTTTGAGTTGCTTTTCTCTACATAATAATAAGTGCGGATCTTTAATCTAGGTATATCACAGTAGGCAGACAGGATAATAAACTTGACAGCCTTGGCATTTTAATATTTAAAGGACAATGTGAAATTCCTGCTGCAAGCTATTAATTAAAACCAAATTTCATTGTAGATATGATGGTGCATGAGATACATTACTTGTGTGTTTCTCTATGACAAGTCTCTCCAGACATCCTTTCTCTAACTGTTTAACATATTTCAATTTCATAATATTTTTATTTGCTTTCAGACAGATTTACCAATAGCCAGATCCCATTTTCCTTCTTATATTATATGTTGCATTTAAAAAAACATGTCACATCTAATGTATTTAGAAATGATAATCAGGATATTATGTCTCAGTTTATCCTGGAGGAATATAATCTGTGTTTGAACCAGGTGCTACGTTCAAATGTAATATTCGATTATTATTTCTCTAGCTTCATATGTGTTGCAAAGCTTTGAATACATTTTCTTATAAATATATTTTCTTAAAAATATTATTTTTCAATCATCTGTAAAATTCCGTATGAGGCAAACAAAATGCTGTTCACTATAAATTCAGTTTATATAATTTGTGCCAACTGTCAGATCTAAAGGTTTTCAGTAAAACGGTGCAAAAAGCATTTAGAGATGTTTGGGTAATTTTTCACATGTAAATCTGCTAATAATGTTTCTAATGTATCAGATTTAAATGAATCCATACAAGACAGAATTCATTGTTCATTAACTCCATCATTATTATGATATTTAACCATAAAAATAAAATCAGAATAAAGAGGACAATCAGGTCTGGGTGACTGACTACTAAGGCAGATTGGCCATGGACTGAGGGCACGAGGCAATCAGGGGCCCGGTTGAACAGCCATGATCTGGCCGGGGAGATCAGAGATCAACAGATACAGTAGCTCTTCTGTGTGATCGGACCAGACAGGCTAGCCTTCGCAACCCCGTCTGCTCAATAAAGTGTGAGTAATACTCTTTATATTATTTTTCTTGATCCAGATCAAATAGAGAGTATAATAGTTTTCTCTTTATTCTTCCTATTGGGTCTCATGGTCCTTACTTTGGTGCAGAGCCCGCCTGTGATACCTTCACATATATTCGGATCTAAAGAACCCGTTGTGCTACTTTCTCCACAAGAAAGACTGTTGATATAGGACATTTTTACTGTGTGCGATCACCTTGCAAATGGTACACCATCTTTACTTCTAGGACTTTTCAAAATATTTTTTTAATGATATTTTGGCTTGTGTATTCATTTTTAATACTATAACAAGCTCTTATCATAGTGTATAATATTATTATCTTTGATGCAACCTTTTACTTTGTTTCTTGTTACTAAGTAATGCATACCGGGAACACCCCACAGGACTTGCTGTTTTAGAGATGACAGTCATCAAGCTATCACTATATGGCTCTTGTCAAAGTCACTCATATCTTTCCGCTTGCCCATTTTTCCTGCTTCCAACACATACAGGTAAAATTCAAGAACTGACTGTTCACTTGCTGCCTAATATATCCCACTCCATGACAGGTGCCATTGTAATGATATAATCAATGTTATTCACTTCACCTGTCAGTGGTTTTAATGTTGGGGTTGATCAGTGTATAACACATTTTATGGGGATCCAACTCAGGAAGACTTACCATTTGCAAAAGAAGACAAAAGGGTGTCCATTTTATTAGTCGTTTCTGATGAGAATATTTTTTTATTACTTACATATATGTGCACTCAGTGTGCAAAAATGTGAAAAAAGCTTTTGAACATTACAAGTACCACAGTAATAAATATGAGGGGCACTCAAACCCAATATAAAATTATACTTATCTCTATTTAAATCCTAGGAGAGATCCTCTTGTATAAGGATATATATATATGTATACATATGTGGCAAAATGAAAAATATGCACAAATAATAGTGCAACCTGCAGCACTTTATATGAAGAAAAAAAAACACAAAATAGAAGTGATGCATTGGCAAAATAAAGAAACTATAAATAGACTGTTCCAATGGTGGGACTGCTAATACAAGAAAGAAAGCCTTCATATGGCTCTATTATGTAATGTATGGACTCAACCATATCTTTAGTAAGGCAGAGGGAAAGGCTCTAGCTGTACACCATCAGGACCTTTGCAACCATAAGGAGGCAAAGGCAGCCGTCCTAGGATGCATCAACCTGGTGGTGCAAAGACCAAGTGACCGGCAGGAAGGGAGCACACATCACAGCTCACTGAGAGCAACAAACATCTTCCTGTCAGGCCGGGTAGATGATACAGAAGATCCTCTACTGTGGTCCGCACAACCATGCTACCAGAAGGCAGGCGAGCAAGCTCAGGAGGGGAGATGCTGAGGAGACCACAAAGGGACCATGTAGGGGGAATGGAAAAAAAAGAATTAGGGAGGATAGGTAGGTTGGAGCAGCATTATATACAAGGGGGAGAAAGAGACATGGTGCTGGGGGAAGAGCCACGTAAACTGGCTGGGGAAGGGGCGAAAGAGGATTTGGGGAGAAAGAGAGATAGAGAAGGGCTCAGGGAGAAAAAGTCACAGAGGGGCTGGGGAAGGGGAGAAAGATACACAAAAGAGGCTTGTGGGAATAATCACACAAAAGAGACTGGGAGAAAGAAACACAAAAAGAGCTTGGGGAAGAGGCACAAAAGGGGCTGTATGGGGGGAAAAGATACACAATGGACTAGGGGGATAAAGAGAAACACAGGGGGTCTGGGGAAGGGGATAAGACACACAAAGGGGCTGGGGAGAGAAAGAGACATGCAGAGGGGCTGGGGAAGGGGAAGGAGACACAAAATGGGGCTGGGGAAGAGACATACAGAGGACTGGGGAAGGGGAAAAGAGACACACACAGAGGCTGGGAGCATGAGACACATAGAGGGGCAGGGGAAAGGGCGAAAGAGACACACAGGGCGACTCAGGAAAGGTAAAAGAGACACAGATGGGCTGGGGGAGAAAGTGTCACAAAGTGGCTGGAAAGGTTAGAATACAGACACACTCAGAGGGGCTGGGGGAGAAAGAAACACACTGAGTGGCTGGAGGGGAGAGAAACACAGAGTGGCTGGGAGGGGAAGAAAGAGACACACAGAGGGGCAGAGGAAGGGGAAAAGAGACACTCAAAGGAGCAGGGGAAGAGACACATAGAGGAGCTGGGAAGGGGAGAAAGAGACACACAAAGGGGCTGAGGAAAGGGAGAAAGAGACACACAAGGGGCTGGTGGAAGACAGAGACACACAAAGGAGGGGTTGTAAGAGACACACAAGGGGGTGTAAGACACACAAAGGGAGAAATGGGGGATAAGACACACCTACGAAAGGTACAAAAAGAGGAATAACAAATACTAAAGAGTGAATGAGAAAAACAAAAGGTGGTAAAAAATTCAGAGGAGTTAAGTGACACACAGGTAAAGATGCATTTCTTTTGTGTGGGAGAACAGCAAAGTGCATCTTCCCCTGTGTAGCCAAAAATCCTTGCATCGCCCTGTAAAGTATATCCCCAGGCTCCTCCTGCAAGACAAGGCAGATGTCTCTCCTGATCAATGCAGGTCTGATACTGAATAGCTGAGCCAATGAGAGCGGTCCTGCATGGTCTGATTAGCTTAATTAAATACTTTACTTTATATTATTATTTTCCAATATCTTGTTGTTTTAGTGCACCGTGCACAATTGTAATAGTTAGCATCCTGAAATACGATCAGGTATTAATTATATGAGGATACTCTGATCAAGCAGAAACAGTTGTAATTTAATTGCAGTACATTCCACAGATCAATACATACATTCAAGTATACAGTGCAAAACAATTAGCCTTTGTTCTGATTGGCGTTTGTACAAACACACCAGTATATGGGATGAAAGTGGGCATAAAACGTTTTACTCATTTAAATTGATTGAGAAAATCATCAAGTTGATTAAAAATCAATAGTTCACACTTACCTGTGTGAATAACAATGAAAAAAAACCAATTAAGGTAGCTTTTAAAAGACTGTTGTTTTTAGTTTCAATGACATAATGACATAACATTTAAGTTGTTGATGGGAATCTGTCATGACAAATGAGACAGGTTTATTTAAGTGGCTTCCAAATTTAACTTTTTTTTTTTTTTTGAAGGTTTATTGAAGAAAATGTAAGTTACAAAATGGAATGTAACAGATAGGAAAGTTACGAGATATTCACTAAATAACATGCAGAGTTAGAAAGCAGGCCTTGTGCATATTATGGGGGTAGCATGTGAAAACACACATTACGTACATTAAGACTTGCTGATACTTAATATGTAAGTATGTTAATCTGATTGGGCCATCACAGACAGCATGAATTTGCCATGTAACTTATAACCTGTTCAGCTGCTAATGTCAACATTACCTTGTATGGGAACACTAGTTGGTTTATATCCCCAATGAACTATTGGAAAGCTCTGCGGAATATGTTGGTACTATAAATGATAATGGTAATAACGTTAATAATAATAACACAGAATCACACGGATCGTTTATAAGAGAAACACGATACCTCACAAGAAATAATATATTACACCAAAGATAAAAAAAAATACAAATGGAGCTGACCCTCCTCAAATATCCATGTGGAAAATCCAGTGGGTGTCCAGAGCATAAGAAGAAGAATAATAAGACTCTTGGATAGTAAGCTTGACGTTAAGCATACGGAGTGGTTTACACTCTCCTTACTGAACCCCTAAGCAAGTCTAAAGCGACCCTATAGTCACCAGAACAACTACAGCTTATTGAGTTTGTTCTGGTGAGTAGAATCATTACCTTCAGGCTTTTTGTTGTAAACATTGTCTTTTCAGAGAAAATGCAGTGTTTAAATCACAGCCTAGTGATAACTTCACTGGCCACTCCTCAGATGGCTGTTAGAGATCCTTCCTGAGTCATGGCTGCCTAAAATGCATCCAAACATTCAGTGTCTCCTCCCTCTGCATGCAGACACTGAACTTTCCTCATAGAGATTCAGTGATTCAATTCATCTCTATGAGGGGATGCTGATTGGCCAGGGCTGGCTCTGCCCCTGATCTGCCTCTTTGTCAGTCTCAGCCAATCCTATGGGGAAGCATTGTGATTGGATCAGACTACCACTCCTGATGATGTCAGCAGGCAGTGGGCAGGTCTAAAGGAAAATGTAACAATGCAACAGCTCCAGACTTGAAAACAAGTAAGATTTCTATATTTAGGGAGGCATGAGGGGACCAGGGGTTCTAGATGGGGGTGCTAACCCTATACGGCCAGGAATACATGTTTGTGTTCCTGACCCTATAGTGCACCTTTAAAGCATGTCTCACCCAGTCAGTTGTACAGGTACTTGTATGGACTGAGCAAGTATTGCCTTTTTTTGCTGCCTTCATGTAACTCTAAGTGAGTCGACTGGTGAGGTAAAAGTTAGAGGATCAGCAAAGGAGTGTCACACTTATATCTAAAGAACAAGAACCCCAAGGAAGACTCCTGATATCTTGTCAGCGTCAGGCATTCTTTGGCCACATGCGTAGATTGATGGACCTAATTTAATAACATATTTTTATTTTTTTTGTTGGGAGGGAAGGTTGGGCCACTGAAACGTTAAGCTGAAAGTTACTAGAATTTGTATTAGGTTTCTTCTGATTTTGTCTATAAAGAAGCCGTGTAAATTAATAAATTATTAATTATAGTCACTCATGAAGAGCTTCATCAGGGTTTCAAACCTTTTGGGCGAATTCTTTTTCAAAATGTAACTTGTAGGCAAAGTTGATTTAATATCTCAATCAATATATTAGGTGTTTGCTGTGTCATTGTTTATCTGTCCTTGTGGGAATGTTAATATTGTAACATGTGATTACTTAATCTATATTGATTAGTAAATCTCTTAAATACATTTGTGTAAAGACATGTTCAAATAATTGTTTTAGATTTTTTGATATTATAATTATAGCTTTACTCTAGTGATGACCCACTTTTGACATGCATCATCCAGTCTGTCCTACTGCTGATTGTCCACACACATATCCTCCTGGGAACCGAAAAATAATGTCTTCCAATTTCTTTCCATTTTTGATGAAATGGAAGTGGAAGTTCCCAGCATCCCAGCTTTTCACATGACGTACTGGAAAGCCCAGGATGTCCTCTTTACAATACAGCAGAGATTGATAGAGTAGCTTCAAAAAATAAAAGGAGATGCATGGGAATGAAATATCCAGTACAGAGGACACAAGTTAAATTGTTATTTTGTTCTGCCATTACAGGAACACTCCAAGTACCATAACAACTATAGCACGCAGTAATTGTTATAGGGCCAAGAGTGCCCTGGCACCTCTTCCATTGTAAGTAGCCAAATTGTTTGCTAATGGATTGGGAACTTACCAGTGGTTAGCTGGGCACTGGTCTCCTCCTGTATGAGAACTGAAAGCTCTCTGCAAGGTGTACAGTGCAATGTTTCTGGTGCTATATAAATAATAAAATAATAGTAATGTGTAAGCTAGACTTAGCACACTAGTTCTGAAAGTTCAGCTGATTATCTCGGTCAGTGAGCTGGCCCTGCACTGGAGGGTTTGGCTTATGAGAGATAATGGAAGCTCTATCCGGGAGCTACTGGTGATCAGTGCAGGACCTGGGTAAGAAGTCAAATCGGCAGCATATTGTTTGACAACTTACATTAGGGAGGGGGATTACAGGGTACTGCAGTGGTACATGGAATGCTCTTTTTGTGGCAGAACAACGTTAAGCACTTATTATTTTATTATTTATATAGCGCCATCAGATTCCATAGCGCTGTACAATGGGTGGTTTAACAGACATGTAACTGTAACCAGACAATTGGACGTGGAGAGCTTACACTTATGTCATTATCAGACCATACTCACATCTCAGTAAAACAAAATAAAATAAACAAAGGGTGGAGAGCAAGTATAAGTATTACAAATTGGAATCAAAAATCCTACAACACATATGTCTCTTACAAAACTGCAGACAATGGAATCTGTGACATTTACGACTTCTGTCCTTGAGAAAACAAATCCAATTTGGAAGCTGCAGCCACCACAGAAGAAATGTGGTTTTGGAAATACTCCAGAATTTCACTAAACAAGCTGTAGGGAAGAGTGCAAAGGTAGTTGAATTAATGAAAGCAGATGGAAGTTCAATTGATAGCAAAATTATACTGGTAGTAAGCAATATATTAGCCTGTACAACAGAAATGTTTGTTGACTTGAAGTGAAAGATATACATTCTTTGTTGATAAGATCTAAGTACTTAGACGGAGACATTTTTAACCGATTCTCTAGTAAAATAAATCTTTGCAGAAAAGTCCTTCAAACTATCACAATTTATTAACTGAGTCTAAAACCACTTCTCTAATATCAGCCTATTATAAAAAAAAAAAAAAAAAAGATATTATGGATGTGTATTTAATAGGAAGAAATCAATGGATTTTCAGAATTATGAGTCAGAAAAAAAAAAATAACCTTCCAGCTTAATTTAGGTTTTCTCAATTATTTATCAAATTCAAGTCAGTAAATACGGAATGAAAGCGAAATAAATATAAACTCACAGAATGTACATATAGCAAAATGAATGTGGAGGTGTAGCATGCATGTGACCTAAAAGCCCTGAGATTCTCGCTAGAAAATGCAATACATTATATAGTAGTAATTTCTGGCAGTCTTCCTTTTTTTATTGAAAACCTTAAAACAATACCGGGGTGCTTCCCAGCGCATTAAATATATCCAAAAAGTAAACAGGAGCACTCAATGGTTTTGAAAGTGAAAAAAACGTGTATTCACGGTCGCATATTCAGATCAACGTTTCGGCCGACAAACCGGCCTTTATCAAGATGCTGAACAACTTACAGTGTGCATTATATATAAGAAATACTTAATCATAAATTAAGCTTACCATAAACCCAGTGAAACATCATGCCGCATTTGTCATGTATTACACTCTTTTTTTCCACATTCTTTCACATACTTACTCTACTCTCTTTTTTTCCACACATTCTTTTTTCTACTTTTATTTTTTCACTTCTACGCATTTCACTTTATTTTCATTTTCTGACTTTTTTCACTCTTCCCACTTGTAGGATGATTCTATTCATCACATGTTATTTACTTATATTTCTAGTCTCTTACATATTACATATTCACACTCATGCATGAAAACATGTATTCTTTTTGCCTAAATCTTTACATTTTTATTTTCTGTGTTATCCTCGGGGCATATGGTTTTAACCTCTCCGCACTTTTCCACTTTGCACGTCAGTGTTGACAGGCTTTGTCACCATAGTAACAGGACGCTATCCGGCTTAACACATTGGTAGGTGATCACATCATCAATCACATAGGGGAGGTCCATTCGTCGTATCGGCAGACGGCACACAGCAGGGGTTTGATGTTTCACTGGGTTTATGGTAAGCTTAATTTATGATTAAGTATGTATTAAATAAATATATATATATATATATATATATACACACTGAACAAAATTTTAGAGAGGCCTTTTATTGTGGCCAGCCTAAGGTACACCTTTGCAATAATCATGCTGTCTAATCAGCATCTTGATCTGCCACACCTGTGAGGTGGATGGATTATCTCGGCAAAGGAGAAGTACTCACTAACAAAGATTTAGACAGATTTGTGAACAATATTTGAAAGAAATAGGCCTTTTGTGTACATAGAAAAAGTCTTAGATCTTTGAGTTCAGCTCATGAAAAATGGGGCAAAAACAAAAGTGTTGCGATTATAATTTTGTTCAGTGTATATATATATATATATATATATATATATATAAATATATATATACATATATAAATATATAATAAAAATTTGAATTCCTGCACTACAACTTTCAGGTAATATAGCCTGGTGCCAAGTCACAATTATATTATTTCACGTGTCCTGATGAAAGCTCCGAACGGGAGCTGAAACGTTGGCACCCTGGATTGACAGAGAATAAAAGAGCGATTTTTGAAGACCTAGAGTGACAGTATTTTTTTCATTTTATATATATATATATATATATATATACATACATATATATATATATATAAATATATATATATGTTATATATTAATATATGTCATGTTCTTTAATAAATTGTGATTAAAGTTCTATCCTTAGGGGACGGGCCTGGCATTCAAGATGGCCGGACGTGTTTCCACATAGCTTTGGCCTTTGGCCCCCTAAACTCAAAAATGACTCTAAACTGCATTTTGGTGGTGCAGAAAATCACTTGCTGAGGCTGAAGACTGAGTCTATCCGGTCTGACAAGCTTCTCACCCCTATTGTAATCTGTGGCCTAGTGCTACCAGGAGCTGGGGAAAGCAGCTGATCTCCCATGCTGTGGAACGCTACTCACTGAAACCTCTGTGCAGCCCCATTACCCCCCCTCTTGGATCGGTGGGAGATATCCCGGTCCCCACTAGAGGACGCAATCACACCAGGAGGCAAAGAAGCTCTCACTCACCTTGTCAAAAGAACCCTCATGGCACACCTAAGATGACCACCGCTCCTGCTGAACTGCAGTCACACTGGGATGCCAAATTCAACTAGTCATGGAGACTCAGGAGACTGAATTTTAGGCACCAAAGGGTGAGCGCACCAGGGCAGCCATCACCAGCACAAGCACTACTGCCATTTTATGACCTAGTGTAGAGTGGTAAATGAAATTTCATAAACAAGTCTCTTGAAATGGCTACACGTAATCAACATAATTCCTCCCTGAATTTTTCTTTCTCATATTAGATTAATTTCGATTAGATTAGATTTTGTGATTTTTCTACTTACTCTCTTTGAATGGATGTTTTGACTGAATCTTTCCCCCCATTTGTAACCAGCGTTTTCTGCTCAAAAACACACCCATAATAAAGTGATGTTATCACCCATGATAAAGTGGGGTTTTTCTTATTTTTATTTCTTAAGGTAAGAAAGTTACTTTCCTTTATATTGTTCAAGATTAGACACTGATGCCCTCACTATTCAAGATGTGAACATTAGTGGACATAACAAAGATTAAGAGAGAATGTAATGGAAGATACAAAAGGTCTGCTGTGAAGGTCACACTTTCTTTAAAGAAAGGTCAAATCAGGCTTCTGCTTATCTTTGTAACAATGCTAATTAATAATGTATGCTTACACTCGCAATTTTAGAAGTTCAAGAAAACCTAGGTCATTTTCAGAAACAATGAAATCTATTTTGTCACTGGGCTCAAAATCATGTAAAAACATAACATAACAGAATCACTACACAAATTCAATCTGCCTCGACTCAATATGACCAAACTTGTAAATGATAAATTATTTTCTCTACCCTTATCTCACACTATGCATACAAATCCTTCATAGCTACCTCTAAAGCAATAATTGGTGCAAAACTCACTACTGTAGTAGAGAAAGGCAAAGGGACGCTCACGTTGAAATATACAGAAATAAATATGCACATGTAAAAAAATGTTAGGGGTTCCACAGAATACTCCTTAGGGGAACCACTACTGCCCCCTTCATGACAAATAATAATTCAGGGACTATAGGGTATAAACAAATAAGGTTTACACAGCACACTAAGCTTTGGTGAAAGCTATAGATTTTGCCTAAAATATTGGTTTTCAATAGTTTTTTTCCCATCAATTAAGAATGCTCCCACCAGATCTAACTAAAGTTAAGTAAGAGACATAAGGGCTAAGTATAACTTTATGCAGTAAGAAAGGCTTTCTGGATTATTTATTAATTCATTTTACATGGGCCCACCATTATTTCAGTTTAGATTTTTTGTTCATTATTAAATATTTTTATATAATACACACAATTTATGGGGTACATTTTCAAACTACACAAGAACCTCTTGTCTCTTTTTTTAGAAAAAAACCCATCTCTGATGTGTCGAGGCGTGGACTCCACAGGACCTCTGAACATGTGCTGTTGTATCTGGCACCAAGACACTAGCAGCAGATCCTTTAAGTCCTACAAGTTACGAGGTGGGGCTTCCATGGATTGGACTGGTTGTTCCAGCACACCCCACAGATGCTCAATCAGAATGAGATCTAAGGAATTTGTAGGTCAAGACAACTCTTTTGACATGTTCCTCAAACCATTCCTGAACAATTTTGGCACTGAGTGCTGAAAGACGCCACTGCCATCAGGAAACACTATGAAGGGATGTACGTGGTCTGCAACAATCTCTGTGAAGGTAGTACGTATCAACATCTATATGAATGCCAGGTCCCAAGGTTTCCCAGCAAAACATTGCCACAACATAAAACTGACTCCACCGGCCTGCCTTCTTCCCGTAGTGCATCCTGCTTCCATCTTTTCCCCAGGTAAACAGCACACACGCACGCGGCTTTCTACCTGATCTCATAGAAAACGTGATTCATCATACTAGACAACCTTCTTCCGTTTCTCTATGGTCCAGTTCTGATGCTCACGTCCCCATTGAAAGTGCTTTTAGTGGTGGACAGGCGTCATCATGGGCACTCTGACCAATGACTTGGAAAAAGATCACTAATATTATGAGGATGTTGGTTATTAATTATTATATGTAATAAATAATAATTAATAATCCTGAGATCCCCAAATTCCCAAATATCTAAATTAACCAGTTATGGTATTAATTGGTATCTTAAACGTTACATGTCGCTCCCAAGTTACTAATGAAATAGAGGGAATCCAAAATGGAGTCCACTCACCAAATAGACTATTCTAAAATTGAGTTAGTCACATGTGGCATGCATCCTGAAAAGGTACCTCAACAAATTTTTAAATATCCATAAAAGGTATAACAAAGATATATGACACAACAATCAACATCCAAATTGACACACACACTTTAGTAGTTGTGTAAAAGATATATAAATGTTTAATAAATATGCATAAAAAATTAAATATACACATATATATATAACAGATGACAAAACTTACATACTTTAACAATGCTATATTACAGCAGCAATTTTATTACGATAACATATCATGCTAAAACAGAACTACAATAAACTAGAAATATAATCTAAACTGCAATAACATTACACTGCTATAAACATCAACCACTGAATAGGAAATAAATACTGATTTTGACCCACCAAAGTGTTATTCAAAAATAGATGCTTTTAGTTTAATCAAAGCACTAAATAGTAATAATTTGATTAAACTAAAATGAACAAAAATACTAATAAATAGTGATACAATATGTATGCTTATCAGTGCCAAACACTCATCCAGGAGAATCACTGGACAAATTCTGTATCTGCTGGGCTGCTGCTGCAAGATATTCTCTAATGGTCAGGAAAAAATATTCTCTCTCCTCCAGCATGTGGCTTCACCTTATAAAGAGACTGAACATTTGACTCTCCTTACTTGATCTCTGTGTGCCGTGTCATGGGGAGAAGTCAGACATCCATCTTGGAACTTCATGACCGAATGACACAGACAATGGAAAGTCTCCAAAAATGGTGCTTACTACTCCCCTTCGTGGTATAATTGTAAAATGGCACGGATCATAATAAACTGTATTAAGTGATATCTAATGAATAGGACCATATTAAACCCGTATCCTTTACTAATGGTTTGTGGCTATGCGGCCTCATTTGCCTCTACCTTCGGTCTGTTCAGCCATGCTTCTTGCTGTGACCGGCAAGACGGGAGCGCTGTGCTGTATGCTCCTCACCTACCGGTCACTATGCGACCATGCACTAGCCGTGAAGTGATGGCAGCCCACGTTTGCAGGCGCCCCCTGGAATGACAGGCCCGGTCACAGCTACGGCCACTGCCAGAAGGTACATGGATGGTTATCTCTGTCAGCCAGAAGCAACACCTCCATAAACTGTGCCATTCACTGGCTTGTTTGAGGTGTAGAGAGGTGCAAGTCAACTTGTTCCATTGGAGTTATTCACATGTATGTATGTTGGGGGGCAAATAGAAATGTTACAGCCATGAAGTTTGAACTGTAGATGTTGCTAATTTGTGAGTAAAGATGGAAGGAGCTGCAATTTACTGTCTCTCTGATGATGGAACCCTGGCAGAAAAATGTGTTTCTTTACAGGGTGAAGACCAGTACAGGAGCAAAAGGGAACAAATGGTGAACTTTATGTAGTACATTTGATTTTTATGGCTTTTTGGCATATAAACACTGTTTATTGAGATATAGGCTATAACCAGTTGGTAATGAAAAGTAAGTCACATACAATACAGAATTAGCTATACTTGATAGTGTATGCAGAATTACAAGTTATTTTTATATTGCAGACTTTGAAAAAGATGTCTGTTTTCTCAACAAAAACAGGACATTTTCTGCACTTTACACAAGCCTATCAGTGTTGTGTTGGATGGTATTAGTAGACAGCTGCCCCAGATGTTGTTGCCATTATCTTTGTCTAGACTTTGCAAATTTCCCTGTCTCTTTGTAGTTTTCATATGCTCTAAATTAATTTCAGTTCATTCAATATTTGAACATTTGTTTTTCTTTTTTTAATTTCTAAACAATTACTTTTTTTTTTTATAATTAATTTGAATCTGTCATGTTCCTCTGCTTGTGCATGATTTGATTGGAGCTTTAAATTACATCTCAGAATAACTTCTGGCAGATAATATTGCAAGGCATAATTATACTTTTTATTTATTTTCAACATAAGCAGGAAAAAAATGAGAGACTTTAACACCTTAAGGACTAGTAGTTAATTCATTTTATTGTCATGCCATCTCTCTAACTTGTTGCCGGGACTAAGAGTTAAAGTGATCTGTCATTTCAGAGATCATTTTAAGCTTCAAAGAAAATCTCAACAGTTTTCATTTTTTAATTTACATCGTATGCCTCAGTACAATGGCACAGCCATGGTTTGCAGAGTATATTAATGTAACCCCTACACTGCCAGACATGCACTCAATATAACACAGCAGTGATAGGGCCATCAGCTTTAAATAACTTTTAGTAACATGAAATAGATCCATATTCCAGGCATTCAGAACATTACTAAAACATTTATGAATTGTAATATGTTATCATATTAATAATAATTACATAGTAATAATTTGTGATTTTTATAGCACTTTACAAATATATAAAACAGACATAAAAGTTAAGAGTTTCTGATAGTAAGATGAGCTGACTAAAAGCCTGATAAAAGATGTGGGTCTTTAGCTTTTTCTTTCTAAAGTCGGTAAGGATGGTGCCTCTATGATTGAGCAAGGTAAAGAGTTCCGGAATGTAGGGGCAGCATGGCTGAAAGCCCGGGAACCTGAGTTTGTCTTTATTCTTGGCACTGACAGGAGGGATTCGTTGGCTGACCAAAGTTAGTGTAATGGAATATACGGTGCCAGGAGTTCTTTCAGGTATTGTGGGCCTTCATTGTTTAAGGCTTTGAAGGTAAGCAGGCCAATTTTAAAATATGTTCTCCATTTAATTAGAAGCCAATGCAGGGAGTGGAGAACAGGTGTTATGGGACATGACCAAGTTTGATTGGTCAGTAGTCCGACCGCTACATTTTGTACTGTCTGTAGGTGAAGCAGTTTTTTTTTCTGGGAGGCGCAAGTAGAGTACATTTCAGTGATCTAGATGAGAGACCATAAATTCATGGATTAATGTTGGCATATCATCCGGTGTGATTAAGTGTTGTATTTTGGCTGTGTTTCTTAGATGAAAGAAGTCGGGTTTTATTACGGAGAAAATCTGCTGTTTAAATAATAAACCAGAATCAATTAGCACTCAGAGATTTTGTATCTTTGTTGAACTAATGAGTTCAAAACCTTCAAGTTTCAGGCCAGTTGGATTATCTTGAGATATTTCTGCTGCCTGTGGTCCTCTCACTAAGAGTAACTCTGTTGTGTCCGGGTTCTGCTAAGCCACTGTTGATGAGGCATGTCAGATCTTTAGTATCTGGAGCAAAGGAGAAGTAGAGTTGTGTGTCATCAGTGTAGCAAATATATTTTAGGCCACGAAGCCCGATGATGTCAACCAGTGGTAGCAAGTAAATTGTGAACAGTATTGAAGACAAGATGGATCCTTGTGGAACTCCATATGCCAATTATTTTGGTGCTGATTAGTTTGCTCCTGATGTTACTTTCTGTTATCTACCAGTGAGGAAAGATTTAACCAAGTTAAAAACTGTGCCTCCTAGACCACAAATGTGATGCAAACGCTCTATTCAAAACCCATAGTAAATGGTTCTAAATGCAGCTGAGAGATTCAGGAGGATTGAGATGGAGTAATCACCTTTGTCTCTCGCCATAGGAGATAATTTAGCACTCGGATTAGCACGGTTTCTTACCTGTTGTGGCATCTGAAACCTGACTGGAAAGGATCGAATGTTATAGCTTCCAGTGGAGTTGGCATTACTCCAGTGGAGTTGGCATTACTTTATCAATGATTTGTCCCAGAAATATAAGGGAATATAGGTGATCATTCCCTCAGCAGTGAATGGGTTAAATAGCAGTTCTAGATGGTCACATTGCCCTGAGGTGTGATATTTTGCACTTCATGCTTCTTAATAGATAACATAGATAAGAAAGCATGCATGCAGGTCAGATTACAGGAGTACAAACCAATGTTCTTTAGTGAAATATATTTCATCAATAAATTTTCTGAATGTTTATAAATGAGACCCGAGCAAGCTTTGCATAACACTTTGAAAATAACTGGCTTAAAGGGACACCACAGTCACCAGAACAATACAGCGTAATGTAGTTGTTCTGGTGTGTATAGTACGTCCCTGTAGGCATTATAATGTAAACACAGCCTTTTCAGTGAAAAGGCAGTGTTTACATAACAGCCTAGGATCACCTCTAGTGGCAGTCACTCAGGCGGCCACTAGAGGTGCCTCCTGGGTCAGTGCTGAAGTTCAGCATCTATATGCTCTGCATCGAGGCGATGAATGTTTCTCCATTTTTCACCGGGGTGGTAAAGGAACAATAATATAATGTTCCTTTAAGCTTGTAAATTAGCTGCAAATAGTGATAGTTATAAGTAATAAAAGCATGCCATCACACACCCGGATCATATTAACCCTCAGGAAGTTAAATGTCTTAGTAAAAGTGGAAAATTAATGGTGGGTATTCCTAAAAAATATAAGGTTTGGACACCAAAAAGTCAGTTTACCCTCAATTTAGTGCAGAATTTAGACCTCACAACATTATTAAATAACAAACCACAAACTGGCAACATAGAAGCATGATAACCTAAATAAACAATCCTGTTTCTGCCAAACATGTTTTTATAAATAAGTCAGTGTAATGCTTGCTAGTGATGGTCCCTCTTACTTGAGGAATGAAAACAAAAAATTATCAGCATTGCAAATACCAGCGAATGCAAATTCTCAGGCTTTGTCAACCTGTCAAAAAAAAATCCTATGCAAATCCTAAAATAATACTTGATGAAAAGACCTTTTATTCTCTCAAAACAACTAACAATGTATATTATTTAAATAATCCATGTTTGTGTTTTGAAATCCACAATAATCTACATTTTTGTATTGCTTCGTGCACACATAAAATGTGGATGCAGGTATATTTATAACTCGTTTTCTGCTTACATTATTCTGGTGCTTCGGGTCCTGTTCTAAAAAAAAAAAACGTCTTCATTTTTATGGTATAACTGTATGTTCCGTGAAGTTTCCCTATCACATAAATCTCGGTATAAATATTAATGAGGTTTAAAGTTTAATGAAAACTAATGAAGATTAGAAGCTTGGGAAGACATGGGTCATGAAAGGACATCTGGCATTCATTATATACATTGTATTTTCATGCTAGAATCTAATGCAAATCAAATTAATTAATTGTTTACAATTTAACTATAGCACATGACTATTTCCTCCTTGCTGCTAGGTGGCGCTAGAATATTTCCAATTTAGTTTATGGCAAATTAGAAAAAAAACATTGCTTACTGTTTTATTTATTTATTTATAAAATATTATACCAGGAAGCATACATTGAGATTTCTCTTGTTTTCAAGTATGTCCTGGGTCCACAAAACATTGCAATGTTACAACAGATTACAGTATAATATTAACAATACAAAATTATATTCATACACAACACATATATAAATTAAACACAGAACAGGCAGGAAATATAATCAACCATGATATTAATGGCAATAATAATAATAATAATTACAGATGCATTTTGTTTTGATAATTGTAGAGAGGTATCTCTCAATGGATTTTAGACTGGGGGTAGATTTGAAAGTGTCCGAGAGGTTATTCCATAATTGTAGTATTCTGTGAGAAAATCAGGATCGAACTGCTTTCTTTTTGTATTGAGGTAGACTAAATAAAGTACTGGTACTGGATTGGAGCTTTCTGTTGAGAAAGGATGGGAGCTTCCCAGAAAAGCTCTTACCCACAAGGCTGGAAAAGCTCTTAACCACGAGGCTGGTTGCTTCTGGATTCCAGCGATAGCCAGTTTAGCTCTTTTAACATGTCACAATGGTGGGTCATGTAATTACGTTGCACAGATTAAGGAACAGCGCACACGTAAAAATACATTTTGTAAATTTTATAAGGCTACTTAAAATCACTTACCTCAGCAATCAAATATGGGGATTCAGTTCCACCACATGGGCATATTTTGTTAAGCCCACCACTACATCACAGTACCCTAATATCAGTGGGTCCTACACTAATTTCAACGTGGGAGACAAATTAAATAGTGCGAGTGCTAAATAAACAAAAGTGTATTTTAAGGAACAACATGCACATAAAAATACATTTTTTAATTGTAAAGGTTACTTAAAATCACCTATCTCTGTAAACAAATATAGGAATTCAGTTCTGTTCCTTAATCTGTATTATATATACATTTTGGTCATAACAGCAGCACCATTCCTGAAAAATGCAAGTTCCGGGTGTGCTCTAATTCCTTTTTGTCTTTAATATGTAATTACATTGCAGCACAAAGCAGCAGAACGAGTTATACAATACAGTAAGTTTATGAAGGTGGGTTTGTGGCGCAGGTGCATAAACTACATCCCCATAACCAATGACTGGTATTGGCATTTGCTTTACAACCTGTTACAATCTGTTTCTTTACTGTGGGGCTTAAACAGGATTAACACCTAATTTTGGATATAGTTTTGATGAGTGTTTTTCAATGTGGAGGCCAAACGATAGATTGGGGTCTAGCAACATACCTAGATATTTGAAAGAAAGGACTGTGGTCAGTTGATAAATAATTATTGAAAGTAAATAGGCTTTGACGATGATTTTATATTTTATACTTAATCTGATTAACTTTAGTTATCTGTTTTCCCTGAAGGACAGGTTAACCTAGAAAATTGACCAATTTTAACAAATATATTACAGAGATTATGGAATAACCACTGGTCAGTCATTATTTCTACAGTTTGATTTGACTCTTGCTCACTTTATTCCCTTTTTATTTTTCTAAAAATCACATTTAATAGTTTCTGCTGACAGGGACACCAAGCAAAGCCTTACTAAATATAGACATAAATGTTGCCTCAATTGTACATGATTAAATTCTCCAATGACAGAAAAAATATCCAGTGGTCCCTGAAATAATAAATGAAGAATTTACTAACCCGAAAAGCTACCTGTGCATTTTCCCAAATCTCCATGCACGTATAAATAAGTGGAGGTTTGTAGTCCTACTCCATTGACCCTTTAAGTGTAAGCTCACTTTGCACGTCATGGTAGTGTAGGGCTCACCTAAAAGGTTTGCCTTGATGTGGCGGGTGAGCATACATTTAATGGTGATTTTAGAGGTACTAAAAAAACTCCAGTTATTTAAATGTGCACAGAGATCTGGAATAGTGTACAGATACTTCTTTTTTGCTTCTTTGCTATGTATTTCAACTGATGAGTACTATAGCTATTGTTGATGCCCAAGAGTAGTTGGAGTTTGAACGCAGGGCTTAATTTTGTGTGTTTCATGTAAGAATTTTACTTGACACCTGCTACATTTTGATGAACAAAAAAGAAAAGAGATACGTTCTTTGCAGAGTAATACAAGTTGTAAAACAAATAGCAGAGTTATGAAAAGAAGCTCTTTGGCCATCACTATCTACTCGAGAAAAAAAGTTTATAAACTATGACAACAAAGAAACAAGCAAAAAGAAAATATTCTGATCATACAGCTCGATGAATGCAGGCGTCAAAAACAAAAACTGTAAAGATTTTTTTCGGAAAATCAGAGAACTTTTAAGCTCCTTCCGAATCTTGGTGGCAATATTCAGCATTGTCATTGACCATGAAGCCAGTTATTCACAATGTATTGTATGTGACCTCAATTGCATGTTACCCAGTGGACAACATATTATTGGCTTATATATATATCATGAATGTAGTTGTTTTCTCCATGATGTGCCTTTTTTTTCTTCGGTTTCATTTTTGCCAAAATAATTTTAACCTTCTCTTTTCTAGACATTTAAGTGAATAGAAGGAAACTATTTCTAAACAATTTGCACTGCAATACATCACGCTCTTTAGAGTTGTTTTTAAAAGAAAATAAGAAATATTAGAACTTTTTGCTATGCTTGATTTGTATTTATTATACATTTATATATTTGCATGGGTATGTGTGGTTATCTATAATCACTATGTGTCTACAAGCCAAGGGATTTCTCACTATACCATTGCTGCCCAATTAGTGCTTGACTTTCTGGTAATTCTCCTGTTTGGTTGGTGGTGGGAAGATTCTCCCTTGGTCTCTATCAGTAACCAAGATGGGATCAAGCTGGACCCACAGGGTTTTCAGTGTGGTTGGCTTTTTATACTCTGCCAGCAAACCAACATGGGGATTTAGTTCCACCATGTGGCCATATTGTATTGAGCCCACCACTACTTCAGTATATCTCCCATAATACTCTTGCAGCTATAATGCTGGCAAATCATCAAGGGAGAGGTAATCCACAACATCTAAGGATATGCAGGTCTGTGCTGGTGGTTGTTCACTTGGTACTTTATGCTTTAGGAGTACATAGGAGGCATCTGAGTGCTATAAGTGGTGCTGTTGCTTTATGTAAAAAAATAAATAAAAGAAAAATAAACTTGAAATGGTTCTCCAAGTGCTTAATGTTAAAAATTATAGTATAGTTATCTTGAATGAATATTGATTTTCTCAAATTCAATAAATTATCAGAAAGTCAGGGATACATAGTACTAACATAGAATTCATTTTAGTATATGGTATGGGACTGTGGAATTACAGAATTTGCATTAGTCTCCTGTATATTTGCATGTTACCCAAATGTTAGTCGAATGATTTAAAAATACATAAACTATGTAAAATTCAACACATAACATTCTTTCACATACAACATACAACCGGTGATAATCTACCTTTTGACCAATCAGTCCTGCCCTTACTGGATGTATACAGAATTTACAATTTTGAAAAGTATATAATGAGAACTGGTTTAAGTTGTCAAAACGTGTTGAAATGTATCCCTGCTAAGGGTAGATAGTTCAAGGGCTACCTATAAAAAACAAAAACAAATAAACAAAAATAATACCAGCAAAGCATTTTGATTAAAATAATGCTATGTATTTTACAGACATCTGAAAATGATCTACTCACCTGGCAAACCATCCTGCCTGGGCTAAACTAAAGTTGCAGTTTCCTAGTCAAAGGAATTTTAATTTTCTTCTCAATAGGCTTTGCCTTGTTGAAGCATTACTTAAATCAGATACAAAGTAAGATAGAGCATGATGTGAGAGCAACCTATAGCTGCATCAGTGGTTCTAAAGGGGCTAATAGTTCCTTGACTTCCTGATCTTTTATCAGTAGAGCATCAGTAGAGCATTAGTGATAAGTAATTTTGACCATCGTTTATCTTTCCATCATGGAAAATGTATTCTGAAAACATCTAACTGACACGTCCCAGATGTTTTTAAAAAAAAAAAAAAATCTTAATGATCACTTGCTAAAGTTTAATTTAGTCAAAGTGATTGCTTGTGAAATATTTTGATCAGAGTTGATTAGATATATATTCTGAAAGCACATTGTCTGATTTAGTTTTGGCAGCATTTTTAAAAAATTATTTTTTTTAAAGATCACTCCGAGCACCATATCATCTGTAGTTAGCTGGAGTAGTAATGGTGTCAGGAGTACACTGAAAACTTTTTCTAATGTTTGTCTGTTCCTGTATAGAGCTTCTGTCAGCTCTCCTAAGCTAAGCCCTCTGAGAGGAAAGGACCAGTGCCCGACAGACCACAAGTAAGTAGTCACAACATTAGATAATAGTTTGACTTCTTACATTGGGGGGAGGTGGTGCCAGGGCATTCCAGACACTATAACCCCTGCAGTATGTTCTAATGGTATGGGTGCTTCGCATATTTCTATAAAATGTAAAAATGTGTTATTTCTAAAATGGTTTTTAACAAATAGACAAAAAACAGTCATAAATTATCCAAATATAGAAACAATAGTCAACCCAAACTCAACCAAAATACTTAACTTTGGTGTTGTTTAGGTTGTCATATTGTGGCAGCTTCCTCTCAAGCTTATATTCCCAATTAATCTTAAACAACTATATGTAGAAACAAAATATTCCTGGCTAATCATGGCAGCATCACTTATGGGTAGCTCCTCCCTTAGCAGTCACAGGACAGGAATTAATTAGATTAATTAATCAGACTGATAGGCATAAAGAGTCCCTCCTCCCCCTACACCTCAGTCTTTTTTCCTGTCCTTAGCAAGTTCTACAGGACTTTTTATGTTTGTTTTATGGCCACCTTCCTGTGTTTGTCGTGGGTTCGTTCCAAATGAAGTTCAGCCTCTCTTCATTTGAAAGATCCAGTAAACAGCCTGCATGAACAGGACTAACTGGGTCAGGTTCAGTGTAAGTACTGAACTGCAGCATGGGAAGTAAGTGTTTGAAGAGACACTGTTTCTGTTTATCTGGGGGTTGGTTAGCCTTAAAAATTCCCCTTGGTCTCGACCTGCCCCTGCTAATTGGGGTCTAAAATCCCCCACCCCCATTCCTTCTGGCAGTATTTGGATCCATACTTATAGGAAGGCACTTTATTGTGTACCTCTGGACTTCTATGCGTGGCTGGGGCTGTGCTGGCTGTTCCCTCTCCCTGGGGACTCCATGTGTGTTCGGTTTTGATGGGCTGGAACGCATTATGCGTTCCAGCCAACTGTCTGATGCTCGCGGTCGGTTCCAACGAAACCGGAAGTGATTTGCATGCCAGTCGTGAGCGTTTGGAACGCATAGCGAACCGGGCGATCAGCTGTTCGCTGCCCGGACCTATTTAAAGCATCTAATACAGCTGCCTTGGCGCTGTATCTGCTAGCCTTATGTTGGTTTCCCCTGGGAAAGTATTGGTGTCCAGTTTGTGCCCAGCTACTCCTATCTGCTACCTGGCTGCATAGTGGATGTTCTGCTCTTTAAGGTAGGATTGCTGTTTTACTACTTATTGGAAGTATTGCTTTTTGTCAGCTTGCCTTTGGGGAATTAGGTCTTGAATTTCCCTTTGGTTCTTCTTTATAGTATGGATTCTCCCTCTGCCTCTGCAAGATCCCTCTCTAGAAAACATAGGTGAGCCATTTATAATTTTATTGGGGGGGGGAGTTGTTAAAAGAGTGCCATACTGAGCCTGTACTATAGGTCAAATATGGCTTTATTCCAGCCCCAGCGTTCATTTGGATTCTCCAGCAAGAAAATCTCGGGAAAAGTCAAATAAATGCATTAATTGTTCATCGCCTGCTCCGAATGGAAGGAACCTTTGCAGGGAATGCTTGTTGGAAGTCGCTGACGCCCCCAGTAGGGGTTCCCCACAGGACAACCTTAAGCTCTGGATTTCCCAGGCTATTGCTGAGGGCTTTAAGGCTACCACAGGATCTAGTGGTCCGAGTAAGAGACGCAGAGCGGAACCTCAGTCTTCCAGCTCTGATTAGGACCCTGATGTGTGGGAGGTCTCGGGTGAAGGTGAGGAGGAAGCTGAATATGCCTCCAGGTCTCTTGACTCCAGGTCTGTTGATAGACTTATTACCCTTCTTAGAGACACCCTTAGTCTCACTGAGGAAAGATCTGAATTAAAAGAGGCTGACAGGTTTTTTGAGGACCTAAAGCCTAACAGACCTACTTTCCCGGTGCATGCATCAATCAGGGATATGATCCTTCAGGAATGGAATAAACCAGAAAAGAAGTCCACCTTGAAAAATAAGTTCACAAGGGTTTATCCATACTCTACAGTGGACTGCTCCCTGTGGAACTCAGTTCCTAAAATTTACGTTTCGGTAATCCATATGGCTAAGAAAACTACGCTGCCTATTGACTCCATGGCATATCTCAGGGAGCCTATGGAGAAGCGTATGGATGGAGATCTGATTAAAGCCTACTTGGCCCTAAGGTCCGGCCTTCATCCGGCAGTGGCACTGACTACTCTCTCCAGAGCCTTGAAAGTGTGGCTCGCTAATCTGAAGGAAGATATTGATCGGGGTGTCCGTAGGGAACATCTGTTGGAGAATCTCAAGGACTTTAGTCTGGCCACGGAATTCTGTTCAGAAGCCTCCCTGGACATCACTCGCAAGATTTCCAAGAGTATGGCCCTGTCTGTGGCTTCATTCGTGGGGTGCTGACTATGCTTCTAAGGCTTCCCTGTGTCCCCTTCCGTTCCAAGGGGATCTCCTTTTTGGGAAAGTTCTGGAAGATGCTATTCAAAAAGCTGCTGATGGGAAAAAGGCATTTTTACCTCAAGTTGGCAGGAAGAGTTTTCCCCCCTCCTGGAAGACCAAGCGCTTCAAGGATAGGTCCTTTCGGGACAGCAGGAGCTATAAACCTGGAAGGGAATTTTCCAGGAATTTTTCATGGAAATCCTTTTCGCACTCATCTTCCAATAAGCCTTCCAGAGGAAGGGGTGCTTGGATCTCGGGGAAGAACTTCTAAAGGTCTCCAGGCCCGTTCGGGGACGGTGGGAGGAAGACTGAAGTTCTTCTACCCCGTATGGGCCAGCGATATTTTGGACCTATGGGTCACTTCCATCATAAAGGAAGGTTACAGAATAGAATTCTCATCTTACCCGAAAATCGCATTCTTCAAAAAATCAAAGGAGTCGGTAGGCATCAAACGAAGGGCCATGAGGTCCTGCATTTCTGCACTCCGGGAGCAAAAAGTGGTGGAAGAAGTTCCAAAACGGGAAAGGTTCCGGGGGATTTACTCCACAGTGTTCTTGGCCCCAAAACCACAGGGAAAATGGCATCTCATCTTGAACTTGAAAGGCGTAAACTCCTTGCTCGACGTAAGGACGTTCAAAATGGAATCCTTGAGGACCATCTTGAAGTGTGTCAAAAAAGGAGACTGGATGACCTCAATAGACTTGAGGGACGCCTACTATCATATCCCGATACATCAAGATCATATACAGTTTCTCAAGTTTTGGGCGCTAGGAAGGCACTTTCAGTTCCGGGGACTACCGTTTGGCCTCAGCCTGGCGCCATGAACGTTCTCAAAAGTTCTGGTCACTTTAATAGCCTTTATAAGGGAAAAAGGTATAGAGATCTTCCATTATTTGGACGACATCCTTATTTTGGGTCCATCTCAAAGGATTGAAGCTCAGCATACGTCAGTGGCAATGTCCATTCTTCAAGACCATGGTTGGCTTCTGAACGTAGAGAAGAGCTCCCTCATCCCTGCGCAAACTATCATTTTCCTGGGTGCAATGGTGAACACCGTGTCTGCACATGTGTTCCTGTCTCCAGAAAGGGTCACAAATATCAGAGACAAAGTGAGGAAGCTACAAGATCTCGAATCTGCACCTGCAAGAGAAGTCATGAGTCTCCTGGGCTCCTTAACATCAACAATAGGGTTGGTGAAGTGGGCCCAGTGGAAGTTCCGTCCGGCACAGAATTGCTTCCTGCTCCAGTTCGACTGGGTGACAACAGATTGGGAGCAGAGGATCTATCTTCCCCTGCCCGTAAGAAAGGGGTTGAACTGGTGGAAAAGCGAGAGGAATCTGACAGTGGGCTTCCCGTTGGAAGAACCCCCTTGGAAGGTTATTACGACAGATGCCAGTTCTTTTGGATGGGGTGCCCACTTCAGTTCTGTATGGACTCAAGGGAAGTGGACCCGAGAAGAGAGTCGCCTACACTCAAATTTAAGGGAACTGAGAGCGGTTTCCAAGGCCATATTGAGATTCCTGCCACGGATAAAAAAATATTGGGTTCTAATCAAGACAGACAACCGATCGGTGGCCTCATATGTGAACAACCAAGGTGGCACGAGGAGCAGGTTGCTCCTGGAAGAGCTGGCTCCCTTAATGGCAATAGCCATGTCTGAAGGCGATCTATCTTCCAGGTTCGGAGAACGTGACGGCAGACTTCCTCAGCAGGATGGAAATTCTTCTGGGAGAATGGCAACTTCACCCGGCGATCTTTGCAGAAATTGCCCATCGGTGGGGCATGCCCCAGATCGACCTGATGGCATCCTCTCAGAATCATCAGGTGGAGAATTACTTCTCCCTCCACCCGGACTGTCAGGCACTGGGCCAGGATGCTCTCTCTCTTCCTTGGTTGTTCGATCTGGGGTATGCTTTCCCTCCCCTACCCATGATACCCAGGTTCCTGCGGAAGGTTTGGTCGGAAGGCAAGAAAGTTATTGCCATAATTCCAATTTGGCCTCGGAGGACGTGGTTTCCCTTATTGACTATGGTGAGCCAGGAACAACCTTGGCCTCTTCCAGTGATGGAGGATCTGCTCACGCAGGGCCCAGTATTCCATCCTCATCTGGAATGCCTCAAATTGGGGGTATGGGTCTTGAGAAAAAAAGGCTTCAACTACTAGGTCTCTCAGAGGCAGTGGTCAATACCCTTCTGCTCTCTAAGAAAGCTTCTACCTCCTCATGCTACCATAGGATCTGGGATGTGTTCCGGGCATGGGCATCATCCAACAATGTGAACTTTCTGCATCCTCGCAATACTGAGATCTTGGAGTTTTTGCAAGAGGGCCTCAGCACTCTGAAAGTTCAGTCTTCGGCACTTTCAGCTTTGTGCAACATCTCATGGGCTTTGGATCTTTTGATCTCCAGGTTCTTCAAAGCGGCCTTCAGGTGGAGGCCTCCTTCCAGATCTACTACCCCTCCTTGGGACCTTCCTCTGGTGCTCAGTTATCTCACTGAGGATCTGTTTGTTCCCCTTGAAAGTTTGGATGCTACTCTCCTGACATATAAAACTTTGTTTTTGGTGGCAATTACTTCCGCAAGATGGATTTCAGAGATTAAGGCATTTTCTACATCATCTTCTTGTTTACGATTCTACCAAGATAGGGTGTGTCTGAAACCAAAACCGGAGTTTCTTCCTAAGGTGGTTTCTCAGTTTCATCTCTCTCAAGAAGTGGTTCTTCCATCATTTTACCCCAACCCCTCTTCTCAGGAGGAGGTTAGATGGCAACGTTTAGATGTCATGAACTGCCTGTCTGCATACCTTAAGCATTCTGAGTCTTTCCGTAAAATGGACCAACTCTTCGTTTTGCCGTTGGGAGCAAGGAGAGGTGAGGCGGCTTCTTTATCTACGTTGAAACGTTGGATTTCTCTGGTAATTAAGAAGGCGTATATCTCTAACAGTATATCACCCTCACGGGAGATAAGAACTCATTCTACTAGAGCATTATCTACTTCATGGGCTAACTGGGCAGAGGTTCCATATGATGATATTTGCAGAGCAGCCACCTGGTCTTCTCCGATGACATTCATGAAGCACTACAAACTAGATGTGGATTCTCCTTCCACCTCCTTTGGGAAGAGTATCCTGTCTACGGTTTCTTTATCCCGTTGATATTAAACTTTTCTTTGCTGCATGTGATTCAGTTTTGTGTAATTTTTTGGATTATTATTCCCACCCTATATTTCTGTTAAGCTTGGGTATTACCCATAAGTGATGCTGCCATGATTAGCCAGGAATAGAGAAAATTTATGACAAACTTACCGTAATTTTCTTTTCCTGGCTATTTCTCATGGCAGCATCAGGGTTCCCGCCCGTTCTTTTATTTCAGCTTTATAATTGGACTGAGGTGTAGGGGGAGGAGGGACTCTTTATACCTATCAGTCTGATTAATTAATCTAATTAATTCCTTTCTATGACTGCTAAGGGATGAGCTACCCATAAGTGATGCTGCCATGAGAAATAGCCAGGAAAAGAAAATTACGGTAAGTTTGTCATAAATTTTCTCTATTTAGGACTACAGCTGTATATCAAAAATTAAATGGAAAAAAAAACCACACATAGAATAATACTGTTTCTTGAAATCACACTGGCTTAAAAATGTTGCACAAATATGTGGAATTATTCGCACCCACAGGTGCCTCCACTCAATGTAGATGGCGTCTATTGATCTCAACTGCACCTTTCAGTTTCTTCTGTATGGCCAAAATACACCCCACTTGAACACAGGAAATGAGGATGTGGTAATTTATCAATATTTTTATAAAAATATATACATATATCTTGGTCCAGTTCTACAAATTTTGTCTAACAAGTAGACTTGTTCATAACATTGAAAACACAGTCGAGCACAAAATAACAAATGAGTTTGTGCTTGACTGTTTTTTTATTGTTATGGTCCCTGAGGAATTATCCCATACAGGAGAAAAATAACCCTTTTTCAATCTATACCACACTCTGATAGGATGAGATATAGCAACGTTATATCTATACAGCTAAAAGAATTTGAGTGGCATGGTGGCAGGAGCAATGGAGGTGTCACTAAATGCGACCACTTCACCCTTTGGTGTCAGCTGTAGTAGCACAGTGTTGCAAGCTTATCAATTATTTTAGTTTGCAAATGTGTCTCATACTTTGTGATTGAAGATGGCAAATAATTTTTTGTAAAGCAAGGATAGGATCTTTCCATGCTTTGAATAAATGTAAATTGTCACCAATCCACGTTACGTCTTAGATCATTCTCTTCAATGGTGGTTAAAATTGCCCTTTTAACAGTTAAACTAAAACTCTGGGGTACTTTAATCAAGACATTATATACAGAACCAGAATAACAATACATATAAATATTGGTCCATAGGTTCACCGAAGGACAAACAACAAACCAGAGTTTACCTTTTTCAGTAGTGGTGTAACTACCAGTGGTGCAGATAGTAAGACCGCACCAGGCCCACTAACCAGGCCACTTATTGCCACTGGTCAGGTACCGCAGTGCACCATAAAAGGCCCTTAATAGATATGCAATTTTGCAATGACACAGGGAGGAAGTGAGTGCGTGCCACTTCATCCCAGCTTTCAAAAAGCCATGCAAGTAGGCAGAGAGAGGACGGGAAAAAACTGACAGAAAGCCTGGACCAGCATCAGACTGACCTTAGCCTCACATGGGCATGAGCCTAACAATACTGGCTCATTAGATTGCACATTTACACTATTTAGACAGCATCACACCTTTCCTTTGATAAGAATGTAGATCTCCATTTATAAAGAAAGGAAAGGAACAAGTACATAAATTCTAAAAAAAAACAAAATGAAAGTGTAGGTACACTAAAAACTGAAACGGGGGTGTTAGTTAATGAAGACCAGGAAAAGGCAGGAATTTTAAATAACTATTTCTCCTCCGTATATATTAAGGAAGAACCCATGGCAATAGATGTGCAAATGATTGCTACTAAAAACTTGCAGAATAATTGTAATTGGTTAACTCAAGACAAGGTGCTGCAGCAACTAAAGAAAGTTAATATAAACAAAGCTCCAGGGCTTGACGGTATCCATCCACGTGTACTTAAGGAACTAAGTGCAGAAATAAGTGAACCTCTGTTTTTAATCTTTCAAGATTCTTTTCTTTCAGGAAGTGTTCCGGAGGATTGGAGGAAGGCAGATGTGGTTCCTATATTCAAAAAGGGTTCAAAATCCTTTCCTGGAAATTATAGACCTGTGAGCTTAACTTCTGTGGCTGGTAAAATATTTGAAAGGTTATTAAGGGATAATATTCAAGAATTCCTTGAGAAGAACATGGTTATCAGCAAAAATCAGCATGGTTTTATGAAGCACAGGTCATGTCAAACTAACTTGATTGCGTTCTACGAAGAAGTAAGTAGAAGTATAGATCAGGGTGTTGCCGTGGATGTGATCTATTTGGATTTTGCCAAGGCATTTGATAAAGTTCCACACAATAGATTAGTGTTCAAACTCAAGGAAATCGGTCTAGATGAAAATGCTTGTTCTTGGGTAGAACATTGGCTTAAAAACAGAGTACAAAGAGTTGTCATTAATGGTAAATTTTCAAGCTGGACAGAGGTGGCAAGTGGTGTCCCTCAGGGGTCTGTTCTGGGACCCCTTCTATTTAACATGTTTATAAATGATCTTGAAGACCACATTGAAAGTCATGTTTCAGTGTTTGCAGATGACACCAAACTTTGTAAAACAATACAATGTGAGCAAGATATTACTTTGCTGCAGATGGATTTAGATAGACTGGGGGACTGGGCACTCAAATGGCAGATAAAATTTAATGTTGAAAAATGCAAAGTTATGCACTTCGGCGTAAAGAATACACAAGCAACGTATGCCCTTAATGGAAGCGAATTAGGGATAACAACACATGAAAAGGACTTGGGAATCGTTATAGACAACAAACTATGCAACAGTGTGCAATGTCAATCAGCAGTGGCCAAGGCCAGTAAGGTATTGTCATGCATGAAAAAGGGCATTCATTCTCGGGAGAAGAATCTCATTTTGCCTCTTTATAAATCAATGGTAAGACCCCATATTGAATATGCTGTGCAATTTTGGGCACCTGTTCTAAAGAAGGATATTATGGCACTAGAAAAAGTGCAAAGGCGGGCTACAAAACTAATAAAAGGAATGGAACATATCGGCTATGAAGAAAGGTTAACAAATTTAAACCTATTTAGTTTAGAAAAACGTCGCCTGAGAGGGGATATGATAACATTATACAAATATATTCGGGGCCAATACAAACCATTGTGTGGAAATCTATTCACAAACCGGACTTTACATAGGACACGAGGCCATGCGTTTAGACTGGAAGAAAGAAGATTTCGTCTAAGGCAAAGGAAAGGTTTTTTTACTGTAAGAACAATCAGGATGTGGAATTCTCTGCCTGAAGAAGTGGTTTTATCAGAGTCCATACAGATGTTCAAACGGCTACTAGATGCATACTTGCAAGAACAGAATATTCAAGGATATAATCTTTCAATGTAGGGTAATAACTGCTTGATCCAAGGATAAATCTGACTGCCATTCTGGGGTCAAGAAGGAATTTTTTTCCTAGCTTGTTGCAAAATTGTGCTTCAAACTGGGTTTTTTTGCCTTCTTTTGGATCAACAGCAAAAAACAAATGTGAGGTAGGCTGAACTTGATGGACGCAAGTCTCTTTTCAGCTATGTAACTATGTAACTATGTAACAACACAATAGTGTAGCATTGTTAAAAAAGTGATATAGTGACACAAAGTCTCCTAACCTCTGAGCCAGGATTTTAAGGCTCTATTAAAGGTTAGCTGCATACTGAAGTAATTGCTAATTGAATAAGCCCCACACATGCTACACTGTTTTGTTCCTTTTTTCTTTATATATGGAGAACTACATTCTTAACAAAGGGAAGGTGAGATGCCTCCTAAAGAGCATAAAGGAGCAATCTACTGAGCCGACATTGTCAGGCTCATGTTAAGCTCTACTTCTCCCCACCTGAGGATATATTCAATCTACTTTCTCCAAACCCCACCATAATAAATGCTTAATTAATGTTTTTAAAGTTTTATTTGCCTCAACCCAGCGCCGGGAAAGCTGAACTCACGGGAGCCGTGCAGAGGTCCAAACAAAGGCTTCTCATAGAGAAAAAAATATTGGATTGGATTGGAAGGAGGGAGGGCTTCCCTCTGTGCCGGCGCGAGAGGATACACAAGATTCTCCCTTGCTTCTCTCCTGACAACAGACATAAAATATGCACAGAATTTACATTAAGCAGCTTGAAACAAAGTAATGTGTGCCAGGGGTGCAACTTGCCCTCACACACAATTGTCAGTATCTCTCGATGTGCATTGTTTCAATCTGAAACACTGCACATCCAGATTCCTACTACCATAACCACTTCAAAAAGCAGAAGTGGTCATGGTCGTTGGAGTAACCCCTTAACTAATGTTAGTTAAAAAAAAAAACATACCTACTAGTGTATAGTTATTTTTATTTAGAAATATATAAAAAAAAAACATGTAGGATAACTAACTATAATCTAAACTACAACATTGCAAGAGTACTCCTTTGAGAGCACTAGCCCAATTCTACAAGATATAGCTTATGTCATCATTGATACTTTTACTAAAAGTATTTATTATTTTGGCCTTGAGCAATTTTCTATCACTATATTGAAGTTGGCAAAACTAAATCATTTATGTAGTGAAATAAATAGAGCAACTGAAAAAAATAAATTTATTGATATAAAAGATAAATACAGTATATGACAACTTTTTTATTCCAGAGTATTAGTTACAGACTAAGCAGCAACAGTGAAATGACGTGTAATCCTCCCTTCACCTACAAACAGACAGCCTAGAAATAATTAACTTATACAGCCACATAAAGTGAACACAGCTGCTGATATACAATCCGGAATCAGGTGAATTAAATACCATGGCAACGGCAAAACTAGCCTAGCCTTGAGTAAGCGATAAAATAACATAATAAGAGATAAGGAATCAAGTTTGTGTTTTAAGCATAACAAAGCCATGTAGCGTGAAAATAAACATTTTTCCAAGATCACAATGAGGTCTTTTTTTTTTTTTTTTCACAGAATTGCATTAAAGAGACATGCATCATTTTGAGAAAACTGAATCATTCCAAAAGCTTTAGCTTTGATGAGACAGTTGCCACCCTCTACAGGCTACAAAATGCAGGTCATTATTATTTTTCTTTTTCATATTTCTCTGCTTCTTCTTTCCTTTGCTTCCCACACGTATTCCAGGAGAGACGCTGATCTAGCCAATCAGTTTCCTATCCTTAGGAATGCCTTGGCCATGCCTGGCGGATTTACACATATGTGTTTGGTAGATCTATTGATAAGAGAAGGCACCTGATGAGTGTGATCATGCAGAGCAGGCTCCAATGTTGGGATTCTCTCTCTTGCTTCTGCACAATGAACCCCTATTTCTGGGGAAGAAGGGAGGGGGTGGCTGAAAAAACTCCCCTACCTGAGAGGTGTGACCAGGAATGCAATCTAACCAAGTTTATAGAAAGTTTATAAACATTTATTACATATTTTTCTAAGTTTTTCTTGCCTTGTTTTGTTTTACATATTTGTTTGCTTGCTCGTAGTTACAAATTTTCATATGATGCATGTCCCTTTAAACTTTACTTGTAATGAACAATAATGAAGATTAGATAAGAACAGAAACATATCAAGTTATAATGTGTGCCAATCAGATCCAGAGAGTCAGATGATCATACTTAGGCAGGGAACTTGGATATACTGTTGTCTTTTCTATTCAACTATATACACTTTTGTAACAACTCCACCTACTGGTGGTGTCTTTCAAGCACACTCATTATACATGGTAACTGATGCTATAGCTCCAAAACCATGCAACATCATCATCAATGAATGAACAGCTTATTTTGTAATTGCCAATATTCTCTTGGCACTTAAAAAAAAAAAAAAAAAAGATTTAAGCATTGTTCGGAAACAGTTGTCTTTTCCACTGTGTTTTGGAAAACTGTTTACAATTCTTTAACATATTTCAAACCAAAATTATTATTTCAGAGATCTTCAGTCCTTCAGTAAATAGAAAACTTCCATCAAATTCCCTCTCTATTTGAGTATGGCCAAAATACACCCCACTTGAACACAGGAAATGAGAATGTGGTAATTTATCAATATCTTTATAAAAATATATACATATATCTTGGTCCAGTTCTACAATCTCACAAGTTCTTTAATCTCAACATTCTGGCTCAATGTACCCTTTTATAGTAATTCCCTCATGCCTATAGATAATCCAGGCTCAGACAGTCAAATGCACTCTTAATTAGTAAAGTCAGAAATCACTATAGGAGAACAGTCTGAGGAGAGGAGTCAGACAACACATTTTTACACAAACACTCCAATAGATTTACATGCCAAATTATTACGGATTTATACAACTGTTGTAAATTTCAAAAGCAAAATATCACTGTTACCACATAGTGAAATTGTTATGCACCCAAGGTGAAGGTTTTTTTTTTTTCCAAGTGCCTTTCCCTTTTGGGTATAATAATTTTGTATAAGATAGTAAGCTTTCCCAAATTACTTTACGTTTACCAATTTTTCCTACTCTTATTATGCAAGAAAGACAAAACAGCCTTAAATAAAAAAGTACAGTAGTTCATGTGGAACAACCACCCAGCAATAATTAGTTTGACTAAATTATACCAAATTAAATATTCAGGAGGTCTAAACCTACCAAATGCACAAGAATACTGTTTAGCTTCCCATGCACAGCATGCTCTCTATTGCTCGCAATTCCCCACAAATGAACTAGAGGCGGCACTGGCCCAACCTATAATATGTACAGGGGTTACTACACTAGTGACGACAATAAAAGCATGAAAGTTGTCAAGGCTAAAGCTAGGCACTCATCTAACATAATCTCTATATCTCCCCTTACTTAAAAATCCCATGTTCTAAAAGGGGGAAGCTGACCAACCATTCTCACAATGTGTGACTAATGGGTATAACATTTTATATCACGTTGTGAATAAGTCAAGTAAATCTGTGTATTCCTACCTGAAGCTGAGAGATCACCTTCTGGACCCTTCCACGCCCTTGGAATACTTATCTACAACTTATATTTTCCAAACGCTAAAGGATTTCAGGGTACAATTTCCATGACCACATTCTCAATACCATGCCCACCCAGAATTCTACCAAATCCACGCTCTACTATCTCATACAATGTACTGTTGATTGCAAAACGAACAAAACTGGTATTTCCCAAGGCCTTATTCTATTCCCAATGCTTACAATAGAAGACATATTGAAAGCACATACATTTCTAATCAAATTACTGACAATTTCTTCCTCAACGGGACATACTTGTGTATTAGGGAGGATTGGTAGGTTGGAACAGCATTATGTAGGGACTTATAAGCAAGCACCAGAATAAATTGAGCCCTATATCTAACTGGAAGCCAAAATAGGGACTGACAGAGGGGGGAGGCGTGAGAGGTGTGGGTGGACAGGGAAATGAGTTTCGCCGCCGCATTCATTATAGATTGCAGCGGTGCAATCTGGGAACATGTAAGACCACTGAGAATGTGATTGCAGTAGTCAAAGCGAGAGAGAACAACAGCATGGACCAGCACCTTAGCCGCATCTGGTGTTAAATAGGGGCGAATGCGAGCTATATATTTGAGATGGAAGCGGCAGGATTTGGCGATCGACTGGACATGAGGGGTGAAGCAGACGTCGGAGTCAAAGAGAACAACTAGGCAGCGAGCTTGCAAGGTAAAGGTGATGGTGGCGCCGTTGACTTGGAGGAAGACAGACACAGAAGTAGCAACACTTGAGGGAGGAAAGACCAGAAGTTATTTTGTGGACAGGTTGAGTTTAAGGAAGTGAGCAGCCATCCAGTTGGAAATCGCGGAGAGGGAGTCAGAGACACAAGTCAAGATGGGGAGAGAGATCAGGAGAGGACAGGTAGATTTGTGTGTAATCTTCATATAAATGATAATGGAAGCAAAAGGAACTGATGCGTTTACCAATGAAGGCAGTATAGATGGAGAAATGTAGGGGACCAAGGACAGACCCTTGGGGAATGCCAACAGAGAGGGGTTGAGGAGAAGAGGCAGAGTCAGAGAAAGAAAAACTGAAAAAGCGCTGGAAGAGGTAGGAGGAGCACCAGGAGAGAGCAGTATCTCGTAGACAGAGTTTATGGATAATGAAAAGAAGCTGTTGAGGACCAACAGTGTCAAAGGCAGCAGAAAGATCAAGGAGAATTAGGATAGAGTAATGGCCGCGAGATTTAGCAGTGATTAAGTCATTGGATACTTTGGTCACAGCTGTTTCAACAGACTGAAGTCAAGCAGAGAGTTGGATTCGAGGAAGTCTGTCAATCTTGCATACACAACTCTCTCAAGGATCTTGGAGGCAAACGGCAGAAGCAATATAGGGCGGTAGTTGGATGGGGAGTTGGGGTCAATGTTGAGCTTTTTCAGAATTGGCGTTATGGTTGCACACACAGTTGCAGGCAGACAATGACACACACAGTCACAGTCATAGACTCAGTCACACACAGGTACAGGCAGTCAAACAGTTACAGACTAACAGTCACAGACATGCACACAGAGAAAGTTACAGTTTTGTACTATAGGCACTGGCTGCGGGAGGGAGTGGAGGACGTGCAGATCCTGGTGTCTAGTTGTTGGGGATGCAGGGACTCCTTTCTGCTTCATCTTGCTTCTTCTGCAGCAGCAACTGAGCAATGGGTGCTGGTCGCATTTAGCTCCAACCCCGCTGTCCATTTAGCTCCGCCTCACCAGATATTTAGCCCTGCCCCACCTCCTATATTTGCAGCCACTGACTGCACTGCCATCTGCGGACCCCTGAGGCCTGGCATCCCTGCAGTGAGGTCACACAGCTCACACAAATTGTCCTTGTATGGACCACATTAGAATATACAGCTTGGACCTCTTTTGAGGTGGTGGCAGGCTGCATGGCTCTACCAATTTTAAGTAACTGTTGTCCTATTCTCGAATTTGCCACCAACTATGATCCCTTTCCAGGCTTTTTGAGTTGAGAGACATGTAATGTATGTAATGTTTAGTGAAATTAAATAATGCTTTGGTGGGATACACTATCCTCCACTCTGTGGTAGGGGAGGAAGGTCTCTTTGTCTGCTCTATCATTCCCAAACTATCTCATTATCCCACCCTTTCCCTCTCCTAGGTTAGCCACCACCCCCCCCTTTTTTTTACATTGTTTGGTATAAACCTGAAACGTGAATGTTTTCCAAATTAAATTGTATTTTATTATTGCTGCAAAAGTATCATTTGATTGTGAATCAATCACATTATTTGAAAGCAGACTCTATTAAGTAGACTCTTTCAAGTAGGAGTTAGAAAACCAGGAGTTGCTTGGAGTGGTTTGTATACTGTGGAGAGTGGTTTGCATTTTATTTTTGTTTAATCTGTAAAATTGGTAAAGTTTAAAAAAAAAGTTTTGTTTTTTAAATCTTTTTTTTATGTGTTCTGGTTTTTCCCCTTCTTTTGTGCTGCTGCTTGATTGATTGGGGGAGTGTTCATTAATTGCACCTGTGTGGGATTTGTATCCCCATAAAGGCACACCCCTAACTCACTGAGCTTGCACACATTACTTGAAAGCAGACTCTATTAAGTAGACTCTTTCAAGTAGGAGTTAGAAAACCAGGAGTTGCAACAAACAAGGGGTTTAAACTATCAAGGTAATTGTTTTATTGTTCTGTATCTGGGGAAATGAGTGTTAGCAAGATTGCTGGTTTGACTCAATGAACATCTTGTTGCATGTATGGATGCCTGGATGTACCTGTCCAGGGTCCATACCTCTGTGATGGTTGTGTGCGAGTGGCTTCTCTGGAAGCTCAGATTGGAGATCTCGAGAAGCAAATCGCAACTTTGAGGGAGATTGACAATCTTGAGAGGAGTCTGCTGCTCACTGAGCAGAGTTTAGTGGGGACAGGTAGTGGAGAGAGAGGAGATAAGACAGATGGGGAACAGGCAGGTAGCTGGGTGACAGTGGGGCGAGGAAGCAGGGGGGAGGGAAGAGGAAAGGCCTAGCTAGTCCTGATTTGGTGCAACCTAGCAGACTGCCCGTTTGAGGGAAGAGGTTGGGAGCATCAGCTCAGGAGTAGCTGTATTAGAGGAAGCTGTTACTTCTAACAGCTGAGCTAACAGCCCCGCTAGTATGGATGGGGATCAAAATGTAAGGAAGGCAAGACAGGTTGACTCTAGCAATCTACTGCTCTGATCGGCTCAACCGGACAGTTTGCTGTCGCTCGGGTCCGGCATGTTGCTGACAGAGTGGATGGATTATTGGGAGGGGCTGGGGATGACCCAGTTGTCATGGTCCATGTTGGTACCAATGACAAAGTAAGAGGAAGATGGAAGGTCCTAAAGAATGATTTCAGGGAATTAGGTAGCAAACTTAAGGAAAGGACCTCCAAGGTGGTATTCTCTGAGATTTTACCTGTGCCACGCGCTACAGTGGAAAGGCAGCGGGAGATTACAGAGGTCAATGCGTGGCTTAAGTCTTGGTGCAGGAAGGAGGGTTTTGGGTTTTTAGAGCACTGGGCCGACTTTGCGATTGGGTACAACCTTTATAGTGGTGATGGATTGCACCTAAACGGGAGAGGGTCTGCAGTGCTGGGGGATAGGATGGCTAGAAGGTTGGAGGAGATTTTAAACTAGTAGTAGGGGGGAGGGTCATAGCAATCTACAAAATGGAGATAGGACAGAAAGGAGATGGGCTTTAGCACAGTATAAGGGGGGTGGAGACGGGGGGAGGGGCAAGCTCAGAACAGAGAAGCTATGTAATGTTGATAATTCACAAAATATACAAGTGACGCATGATATTAAATGTATGCTTACTAATGCAAGGAGCCTAAATAACAAAATGGGGGAACTAGAGGCATTAGCATACACTAAACAATATGATATAATAGGCATAACTGAAACATGGTGGGATGAGACACATGACTGGGTAGTTAACTTAAATGGGTACATGTTATTTAGGAAGGATAGGAAAAACAAGAAGGGTGGTGAGGTATGTTTGTATGTCAACCATGATTTAAAGCCAAATATTAAGCAAATGGAATGCGATGAGGAAAATGTGACAGCTTTATGGGTAAATATCTGCTTGGAGGAAAAGAAGGGAAACCAACTATTGGTTGGGATATGTTATAAACCACCTAATGTTAATATTGACGAGGAACAACAGCTGTTTGAGCAAATTGAGAAAGCTGCAAATCTGGGTAACACTTTAATTATTGGAGATTTTAATTACCCGGACATAAATTAGGAACAGATGGACCAGTAGCTCAGCAAAGGGAATTAGGTTTTTAAACTTGTTAAATGACACCTTTATGTCACAACTTGTACAAGCACCAACTAGAATGGGCGCTTGTCTGGACCTGGTTTTAACAAACAACATTGATCTTTTGACCAACATTCAAGGTAGGTGAGCACTTGGGAAATAGTGATCACAATATAGTGTCCTTTGAAATAAACTCAAAAAAACAAAAGCACATGGGGTATACTAAAACATATAATTTTAAAAAGGCCAATTTCAATAAGTTAAGGGAAGCTTTACAATATATTGACTGGCATAAACTCTTTAGTGAAAAGAACACTGAGGATAAATGAATCATCTTCCAACAAATATTAGAAAGGTACATTTCTCAGTATGTACCATTGGGAAATAAATATAAAAGAAACAAATTAAAACCAATGTGGCTTAGTAGAGAAGTAAAACAAGAGATTAAAAATAAGAAAAAGGCATTTAAAGCATTTAAATCAGACAAATCGGATGAATCTTATAAAAGATATTAGGAAGCAAATAATGCAATTAGACTTGCTAAACTTCAAAATGAAAAAATGATAGCTAAAGAGAGCAAAACCAACCCCAAAGCATTTTTTAAGTACATAAATTCTAAAAAAAACAAAAATGAAAGTGTAGGTACACTAAAAACTGAAACGGGGGTGTTAGTTAATGAAGACCAGGAAAAAGCAGGAATTTTAAATAACTATTTCTCCTCCGTATATATTAAGGAAGAACCCATGGCAATAGATGTGCAAATGATTGCTACTAAAAATTTGCAGAATAATTGTAATTGGTTAACTCAAGACAAGGTGCTGCAGCAACTAAAGAAAGTTAATATAAACAAAGCTCCAGGGCCTGACGGTATCCATCCACATGTACTTAAGGAACTAAGTGTAGAAATAAGTGAACCTCTGCTTTTAATATTTCAAGATTCTTTGCTTTCAGGAAGTGTTCTGAGGGTTGGAGGAAGGCAGATGTGGTTCCTATATTAAAAAAGGGTTCAAAATCCTTTCCTGGAAATTATAGACCTGTGAGCTTAACTTCTGTGACTGGTAAAATATTTGAAAGGTTATTAAGGGATAATATTCAAGAATTCCTTGAGAAGAACATGGTTATCAGCAAAAATCAGCACGGTTTTAAGAAGCACAGGCCATGTCAAACTAACTTGATTGCGTTCTACAAAGAAGCAAGTAGAAGTATAGATCAGGGTGTTGCAGTGGATGCAATCTATTTGGATTTTGCCAAGGCATTTGATACAGTTCCACACAATAGATTAGTGTTCAAACTCAAGGAAATCGGTCTAGATGAAAATGCTTGTTCTTGGATAGAACATTGGCTTAAAAACAAAGTACAAAGAGTTGTCATTAATGGTAAATTTTCAAGCAGGACAGAGGTGGCAAGTGGTGTTCCTCAGGGGTCTGTTCTGGGACCCCTTCTATTTAACATGTTTATAAATGATCTTGAAGACAGCATTGGAAGTCATGTTTCAGTGTTTGCAGATGACACAAAACTTCGTAAAATAATACAATGTGAGCAAGATATTACTTTGCTGCAGAGGGATTTAGATAGACTGGAGGACAGGGCACTCAAATGGCAGATGAAATTTAATGTTGAAAAATGCAAAGTTATGCACTTCGGCGTAAAGAATACACAAGCAACGTATACCCTTAATGGAAGCGAATTAGGGATAACAACACACGAAAAGGACTTGGGAATTGTTATAGACAACAAACTATGCAACAATGTGCAATGTCAATCAGTAGTGGCCAAGGCCAGAAAGGTATTGTCATGCATGAAAAGGGGCATTCATTCTCGGGACGAGAATATCATTTTGCCTCTTTATAAATCACTGGTAAGACCACATATTGAATATGCTGTGCAATTTTGGGCACCTGTTCTAAAGAAGGATATTATGGCACTAGAAAAAATGCAGAGGCAGGCTACAAAATTAATAAAAGGAATGGAAAATATCAGCTATGAAGAAAGGTTACCAAATTTAAACCTATTTAGTTTAGAAAAACGTCGCCTGAGAGGGGATATGATAACATTATACAAATATATTCGGGGCCAGTACAAACCATTGTGTCGAAATCTTTTCACAAACCAGACTTTACATAGGACACGAGGCCATGCGTTTAGACTGGAAGAAAGAAGATTTTGTCTAAGGCAAAGGAAAGGTTTTTTTACTGTAAGAACAATCAGAATGTGGAATTCAAACAGTTCAAACAGCTACTAGATGCATACTTGCAAAAACAGAATATTCAAGGATATAATCTTTCAATGTAGGGTAATAACTCTTTGATCCAATGATAAATCTGAATGCCATTCTGGGGTTAAGAATGAATTTTTTTCCTAGCTTGTTGCAAAATTGTGCTTCAAACTGTTTTTTTTGCCTTCTTTTGGATCAACAGCAAAAACAAATGTGAGGAAGGCTGAACTTGATGGACGCAAGTCTCTATTCAGCTATGTAACTATGAAACTATGTAATATGAATTGTAATCTCCATGCCATACATTAATAAAATATTTTTATTAAATAAAACAAAAACTTAGAGTGGAGTTATTTGCTCACAAATAGATTTTAACCAGTGCTTTCCTCTATTTTTCATAAATTAATTGCTATAAAAATACCAGACTTAAACTGGTCACGTGTGAAAGTGCTAAATATATATTTATATTAATTTCTGTAGAAATTCTCAATTTTGTAAATTGATTGATTGTATATATATAGAAATAGAATAAATGAAAACTAAGGAAATTAAAATTAAATATTACTAAAAATATGTTGTCATACACACTGTCAAACGAAAATGCTAAACAAAGAAATCTTTCATGTACTTTGATACAATTTTATAATGAAAAAAAATCACAGGACATAATGTCTGTATCATAAGCAATAAACATTTAATAGCCACTTGTGACCAATATTTGTAATATTGCACTGGATTAATTAAATTATATATGTAAGTTTCATTCCCAGGTAGTAAGCATTTTTCACAGCTAGAAGTTAAAAGTGTTGCTCACGAGAAACAATTCTGAAATGGTAATTACAGCTAAATACTTCCCTCTATTATATTTTCATAAAAAGAAAATAGTCAATATGCAAGGTCCCCTCTTTTCACTGTGTAACTAACAACAGTGTAATTCTTTGGCAGAATCGAGGCTATATTTTCCCAGAGGATATAGTGGCTTTTTATGTTACATTACAAAATCATTTGAGGTTAATGATTGATGTTCTTAATGACTGAAAGGATCGACTAGACTGAAATTGGTAAGGTGGGAATTATTGGCAATGCCTATTTGCTGAACTCCACACACTCTGCTAACATCTCATTCAAGTGAGTATGTGCCAGTGTAAAGTGTAAAGGAGGAAAGCAGGCAGTTGTTGATAGAATGCTGCTGAAATAAATTAACACAACACATGGAAGTATTAATGCACACATATAAAACGTTTGTCAAAAGTATGTACTAAAATGAATTATTTCATATATTATGTTTAGCCTACAACTATCTCAAAGTACCCCACCTCTATCGAGTCTTCTTTTTGTGATACTCGCCTGCTGCTCAACAGTCCCAGTTCCTCCATCACTACTGCTATGTGGGCTGCAACATCTTTCCCATCACTGCTCCTCATTTGGATGCCTGGTACAGCCATCCTGACTGTTACGAATGCTGGTATGGTAGATACTTGTTCGCCTGTTTCCTCCCGAGCTGCTGAGCCTGAGCGATAATAGCTTGCGGTTCGGGTGTAGATTCGAATGGTTCCAGATGACTGCAGCATCCAAGTAGTGTTCTCCCCAGCAAGTACACAGTTACCCAAACATCAGCCTGGACTAGGTACAACAGGAATGAAGTTTAATGGTGCCACACTGGCTTTTATGCAAGTCCCCATGCAAGGGGCACTCCCACGTGAACCTTGTTGGGGACTCCCAACACAAAGTTTACAACCAATAACAATACAGTTACAAAGTGTGATACTCCCAATACAAACATATAATCCCTCCTCTCTGCCTGTGAGATAATTGAGTCAGATACTGTAATAACTCAATTATCTCCAGGCAGAAAAAAAACACATTTTTCATTAAACTTAAAAAGTACCCCAAAACACATAAAGTCCCCATACATGTTATATCCCCTGATAGCCCTGATCTGGGTGATCACCATATCCCAAAACCACCCAGGTCATTTCAGGGGTTTTGGAATTTTATGGCAGTCTAATTTTGACCGACCGCACACGAGGCTCCTGCCCAGAAATAGTTCCATGAGTTTAGGTTGTACGGTCGGTCTAGTTCGGAAAGTCTCAAAAACGAGCAAATGCAACAATGTTACCCCCTGGCTCATAGCAGCAATTGTTCCCCTAGTTCGTGGGAACAAAACTACCGAACAGTGCTCTCCTGGCTGTTTGGGAAAACGAAGCAGGTGTTTGTATAGTTTGACCGGTGTTCGGGAAGTCGAGTGGACGATTTTAGTTCCAGACACTCGACGACCAAGTCCTGCTGCCTCCTTTCGTGCGAACAAGATGGCCTCTGTTTTCTCCTACACATGGCATTGGCCTATACAAACGGTGGCCACACAGGGAGAGCCCTTAATTGACTGTTTCTCCTTGAAGTTAATGAGCCAGGGGGGTGGTGGGTGTTCAGTAGTTATAGTTTATAAAAGTCCCGAATAACATGGTGGTTTCATCACACTGACGACACTGATGTGCCTGCTCTATTCTGTATCACAAGAATATGCCATTGACGTAAGCTAATAGTACAATACCCGGACCGTGCAATCATGGTCGATCCTAGGGTCATGGACGCCTGAGTGCAGAAATTTATTTTGGCGCCCCCAGGTCCTCCTTCACTTTGCAAATATCCAGTCCAGACATGCATGTTTCTATGGCGACAATTATAACCACCTCTTTTGTAGTCAGACACACACTCACTGACAGTCGCACACTCTCACAGGGAGACACACACTCTCACTTAGCGACACACACTTCCTGATTTAACACACACTCACTGACAAACTGACACAGACTCTCAATGACAGACACAAACTCTCACTGATTTGAACTCACATACTGACAGACACATTTACTGACCGTCACTGGCACAAACTCACTGACATGCACACTCACTGACAAACATACTAACAGATACACATTCGCTGACAGACACATTGACATAAACTCTCAATGTGTGAGACACACAATCTCACCGATTTGAAACACAGTCACTGACAGATATACACACACTAATTTGAAATACTCACTGACAAACACATTCACTGACAGACACATTGACACATTCCTAATAAAAGACACACAATCTCACTGATTTGAAACACTCACTGTCAGGCAAACACTGAATAAAATACCCAATGACAGATGCTCAGTGACAGACACACTAACTTGTTGTGGTGCCACACTCTATCTGGCGCTTGAGCGTGGTGCAACCCGTGCATCCAACCTGGATCGACCCTGCGCATAATAATGCATTTTATATTACCAGGGCTTGACAGGGATGTCGGGGTAATTAAAAAAAACATGCTCAAAGCGCATGTGCGCTTACAAGGTTTAAAGACAAGCAAGAGAACAGCTTGTAGACATGTTAACTTGCTAGCAGAAATCGACATGACATCAGCAAAGTCTATGCCGATATGCTGAATGGCAGGAGAGGGGGAGTGATCTTTATAGCAGAATTTCATGAACTCAATATGTTTGCTTGTGATTTCGCTAGCAAAGTGTAGTTAATTTGAGGAGAGGAATTAAATTAAGCAAAGTACAAAATACCATGGCAGGTACCCTTTAGCAACAAATAAGAGAACTATTAAAAATTTTTGACAGGAACTATAGGTTGATGAGGGCCCTGCTCAAACAATATTTCAATCTAGGAGGAGTATAGGAAAAAAACACTATAGGAAGAGGAGCATGAGGGATAGGAAACAAATGACAAGATAGAAAGTAGCAGAATTGGAAGGTGAGTTTGAGGTGAAGAATGGACCCACTAATTATGTTGAGAGAGTAGTTACTATTACCTTGGGCATCCATAGGCTATTCTGAAGAGGGGGGTTTTAATGGACATCTTAAAGGATCGAAGACTAGGAGAGAGATTCTGATGGGGTAGGTAGGCTATTCAACAAGAATGAAGCTGTTTGCAAGAAGTCCCGTATGCACAAGTTAGAGATATGAGTAGCAGGCAGGAGAAGATCACCGGTGAGCAGTGACCAAGAAGGGGTGTACCTATACCTATAAATTAGTAAAGTAATGTAGCAGGGGGTCAAGTTGTTGAAAGCTTTGAAGTTAAGATTTAATATTTTGAATTGAATCCTATTTGGCACAGGAAGCCAATGTAATGACGGACAGAGGGGAGACACGTGTGAGGAACAAATTATTATCTTCTCCAACCTGTTTTACCAGGTATAAAAAGCCAACTTGGAATTATTGGTGGATGTATGATTATTTCCCTGTTTGTTCATGATGAATGAACACAATTAAATGCTTAGATAATTTGACTGGTTTCACTAGAAGGTAGGCTTCTTCAGGAATACTAGAAGTCCCTTTGTTGTGAGGAATTTTCTACTTGGGACTCTAACACATGTACTCTCAGGTTTACAGCTGCTCCACTGGACACTGAGATTGAATTGCAGATACGGGCTTGCAGAATAATTGCGACACACAGACATATTTTAAAATCATTCTGGTTTCTTCAGCATTTGCATGATGAGATTACAGCAGCTATGGTTCTAACCATTAATAATACAAAATAAGCATAATATGTTTTAAAACCTTACACCATTTTCTACATTTATCTTTTGCATATATATTCTTTTGTGCTTTCATTACTATTGTTTTCAGGATTTCCAGCAGAGCTGGACATGATAGATTTCCTAGATGAACCAAATGTCTTGACCTCAAGAGATTCCATTGAAGCAGTCACTCAGAAATCCCACTGTGGTCACCTCTATTGGTACAGAAATCTTACTGCCAAGATGACCTCAAATCTGCCAAATAGTATAAGAAAAGACTGGTGAGAATTGTCCATGCTTCCATCAATCCTCATGATTATGTTACTACATTTCCTATTTTATTTTTGTGATTTTCCTGGTCAGAAAGTATTAATGTACTGTCATATTTTACAATGCAGAAAGCATACATCTGGTTAAAAACAGAGATAATATCAAAAATTTCACCGTAATCCTCAACATGTATTATTTATGCTGATTGTTGGTACCGGTGGTTTTAATTGAGATTATTTGTACATAGCTCAGCGGGAATATGACGATTGAAGAAGGAGTTTATCAACGAAGCCACAATGTGAAAAACACATCTACTTTGGAACTATCACCTCAATGGAACTTGTAGGTCTGCACTGGAATCCAAAGTATGGTTAAGTACTATAGTAGCTCCTAAACCTGAATGTGTTTTGCGTAAAGGGAGTGCTCCCTCTTTTCGATGTTTATAACAGATATATCCACTGTTTGAATATTCGTCAGGCAGGTGTACAATTTCTGTACAAATAGACCAAAACACAGTAGTCACTGATTTAAATGTTAAAAAACTGGCTTACTTATTTTAGCCACGGTTATACCTGTTATATAACTTATTTCTTTTTTGGAAAAGAAATAGGGGGATGGAACACTTGCTGACATGCTAATATTGTCATGAGCACACTGTGATTTCTACATCAAGAATGCACCAAACTCCAATTAGAGAAGAACTTGCAAATTCACTGTGGTCTACTGAGTGGTAGCAATTCATTCAGCAGATTTATGGTGCTAAGAACGAAATGTCCGAGTTTTACACTTGGTTTGTCATGAATGATTTCTGAGTTTTGATGGATTGATATCTAGATCATCAACTACAATTAAAAAATAAACATTTAATAAGGGTGCAACAGTTTGAAAAAAAATATAATATAATAAGCAGACATCTAAATTGGCAAATTATCCAAACACAAGTGTCTTTCCTTTTGACAAGTCAGAGAATGAATGTTGTTGTATAGGCCCTTCACCAAGTAGAATTTCGGTTTTATTAGTGACACCGTTTACTTTTTTAATATACATTAAAATTAAAAGGACACTGTTTACACTGTAACTGTATCTACTGCTTGTTTTAAGTGATTATAGTGTCTGGAGTCCATTGGCACTGCCCTTTCATTCAGAACTGTTTTTAACTATTTGGATTGTCTATTGATAAGGTATGCAAGTATCCCATGTTATCATTGGGACATCCTATGTTGTCATTTTCTGTCTCTTCTGTTTTAAGCAATTTGAAATATGACAATCAGTGAAATTTAAATAATGAAAATATTTTTGCCCTCTATTGGTGGATTAGCACTCCTTATTTGTGAAACTAGGTGATTTAAATAAGTCATTGTATGCAGTATACTTCATTTTCTGTCTGCCCCCCTTAATATTTAGGAACCCTTTTCAATGACAACTTCAACATGCAGCCTCCAAGTTATGATGTCAAGAAGTCTCACTGTATCACTTCTGGGAGCAATAATGCCAATACCCAAGGACATCCTTTGACTTTCCTGATGGAATGTAGGGCTATTTCTCTAGTTACTCGCAATGCATGTGTTTTGTATTACGAGCATTTCATAATCAAAAAAAGGACAGAATTCTCAAAATATCAGTGCCATTTATGTTTCATTAAATATGGCTCACAAGCAAATTTCTGCAAACTAGCTAGTTCTTAGCTCTTTTTTGCATTTCAGAAATGTTCTATTCTACATCCAATTCAGGCAAACAATATTTTGCATTCTGTTGGGTGTAGGAAGCAGGAGATAGGACGGCATAGGCCAGATGCTCATCAGGGGGTCACAAATCTAAAACTCTTTTAAGAACAAAGCCATGGATTTAAGGTAGTAACCTCAAAGACCTTCTAAGTGTCATAAGCCATTCTTCTTGCTTATTTATTTCAAGGGACACTCCACCGCTCAACTAGAAAATAAATATATTGAAATAAAAAGAGATATATTGAAACAGAACTTTTGTCTGCAGTCTTTTTAAGCCCACCCATTCTAATCCAGCCCAGACTTCTGTGGCAACCAATAAGTTACGTGACCGCAGGTCAGATTGACAGCAAGGGGAGTGTGACAAAGTTAATTTAAAAAAAGTGCCAATTCCTGTTGAAATGTACACTTTTTGTAAAATTGTTAAAGATAGAGGACACACTCTTCATGCATAAAACACTTCAGCAGGCTAAAGTGTTTTAAGTGTTTAATTTTTAATTGTGGGTTCAGCTAATATTTTCATTAGTAAAATAATAGAGGTCCAGGCAGTTGCTGTGGTTCTTAATAAAGTACCTGTCTTGAACCAAGGAGGGCCTGGATATCTGGTGTTTGATTCCGGTTCAGCAAGCACCCTGGCTCAGATTTATGGGAGTGAGTGCAGTTCCACACATACTACTAAATATTTTCATTAGTGTCCTTTAATCTGTTTTGCATGTTTCACCACTCTCTCCTAGTGACCTTTTTAACAACGATATTAAGGAATATTTGTGAACACTCTATTTAACAATCAAGATAACAGTGTTCTGTAAACAGGCATTTTATCGTACACAGTAACATGCAGACATTTGTCAGTATTAGTAATAATAAACCATTATTTTCACATTTCACACTCTCTGCATGCTGTGTGTTATATTATGACCTGTGAACATCTTTATAGCCTCAGGAAATCATAAAGCTGGATTGTAAAATCTTCCTGCTGACTGCAGCAGGGTACCTTCAAATATAATTAGATCTAACAGCTCTGTCCAGACACATTAGACTTTCAAGTTAAAAATCAAACTACTTAATCTCAGTGACACACAGATAAGATCAGGACTCTAGCCAAGTAGGAACACATGGCAGCTCGGTTTCCTTACTGTATGCACAGAGGGCTCTGAGTTCTCACGATTCTTATGCAGGGCAGTGTCGGCCCAATCTAAAATCAGGAGATTTCCAAGTGGGCCACATTACCCTGGTCTTGTCCGGAGAGTGGGTTAATGAGGCCTAGACCTTCAACTTCCAAGATCTAAGATCTTAAAATGGTTTTGTAGACGTGCACTCTCATGCAGTAATTTCTGCAGCTCTAATGAAGGTTCATTTAAGCATCGATCAGGTGTAAAATATCTTAGTATATACGTGTGATGGTGAGGTTCCTAGCGCTTGTTAGATCCAGGTATAGCAGCCGGTACTTCCCAAACCAGAGTCTCTTCTATCTGGCAGGAACTAGGTATAGGTCAGGAAAGGGTACAGGGAAGCTGCACCTACTGGGTGTCCTCAAACTCATATGGTGGTGAGTATAGTGTAGTATATTCTATAGGTGGTGAGGTAAAATAAGAAAAATGCCACTTGCATATATATCTGAAGCTGAACATAAGCTCAAAAAAATTGTAAGTGGCATTTTTCTAATTTTACCTCACCCCCAATAGAATATACTACACTATATTCTGTTTTCTGTCCTCATATTTTCTATACTGACTCACCACCATACGAGTTTGAGGACAGCCAGAAGGCACTGCTTCCCTGTAGCCTTTCCTGACCTATATCTTGAGATATAACCGAACCTTACTAAAATTGTTCTTAAATGGTTTTGTGACTATTTTTATGGATGTTTTTTGTTTCTTGTTTTTATTTATTTTATTTTTAGGGTTTGGGTGTACTGACAAGATGGATAGTTACGCAATGCCCTGTTACTGTTTTTGGAGACAACAAAGAAGGGGAGGGACATCCTTGTGGGTGTCTGTAGTATTTGAGTCAGCTTTTCGTGGGATCTAACCTGTATTAGTAATTCCTTCTTTGAATCCTTAACACATCTAATGTAAGGAAACAGTAGTCTTACACAATGATGTTTTTCATTATATATGATTTGTTTCTCAAGACTCTTTCCCTTAGAACCAAGTGTTGAAATTGGCTCTGTCACTGGTTTGACTTATAGATGTAACTACAAATCTGATTGTAACAATCTACAGAATTATGATTTTTTTATTTGTATTTTATAAAGTGTCCCAGGAAGACTAATTTTGTTTCCAAACACTTTCCAGTGAGCATTCTCAGCACAATATGAAAGTTAGACATGGCGATAGATTTGGCTCGGTTGAGCCATTTTTCAGTACACTCGAATTTTGTCCATATGTCAGTTGGCTCAGCAGACTTTCAGTACTGAAAACTCAATTTGGTAACCAAATCAGATAAGCCAAGTACACATAATATATTATGTATACATTTTGCAGTACACTGATATCAGCATTTTGCTGCCATTTGGTTCACAGATTAAGTGGGAAAAAGTTAGCAATAGATGGAAAATTAGGTGGAGCAGGAAAAAATAAAATATTTTTTATATATTATATATTTATTAAATTTATATATATAGATTTTTTTTAATTATTTCTACTTTTTCTTCTCTATTGCTCTCTTCTCACTTGATTCAACTTGTCCCCTAACTATCAATCATCTTTTTTTCCCACCAATCATCTCTTTTTTTGTGGAAGCATGGGCACATTTCAGAATCACGAAACCCTAAAACGAACATGCTCTGCCAATGCTTGTTTCATTTGGTTTGAGATTCAGGTACATTTCAACTTTGGGAATTCGACTGATCGACCGATTGAGCCAGGTTTGACAGTTTGAATCGAAATTAATCTAATAAAAGCACAATAACATTATGGGCTGAATTCTGTTATAATAGATATGTTTTTGAATAGCAATTTCCCATAGATTTCAATAAAAGAGCTGCTGTTTAATTTCTGGAGTTAATATTAGCTCTTGTAAAAGAATCCTGCTCTTTTAGGATGGAACAAGAATGCTTTAATTATTTTATTTGGAATGCCAGTGAAACTATGCCTTGAAGAAAAATAAAACAACACAAGTGCACATTGTAAAGCAAGTTGCTAAGTGCTTTATCTTTACAGAGTATCTTTATTTTTTCATTTGATAAAAAAATACTTTTTTATTAGAATTATGCACTTTTATAAATGAATTTTGTAACACCTTCCTAACTGTCAATCAGAAAACCAGTCCTTTCACTTCCTGGGAGTTTAGTTCCATGCAGCTAAACTCGAGAGGCAGGTAATTGTCCAAAGCAGATTAATTGAAAAGACTTCTCACTGAAATATTCACAAAAGCCTTCTTGGGACGTATATCCATTGGAAGTCTGTGCTTGGGAAGAAGGGGATGGCTCGCAGTAGCAGCAAATTCTAAATATGCAGCTATTGCAAGCAAATATTTAATATACCCCCAAAAGAAAATATGCAAAACAAATCACCTAAATATCTGCTTTGGGGCTATTTTTTTTGAAATTTTTTTAAAACATTTTAAGAAGTGTTTCTTTAAGAAACTTCATAAAACACCTATTTTGGTACTTTATGTTATATTCCAATTTTAAATATAACACTAGGTCCAATGTAAAATGTTCGCATTAACCTAAAGCATGGCATAAATGTATCATTTTTTAATGTGAAATTTCACCTATATTAATACTTTATCTTGCAGTTCAAAATGAGATAGAACAGAGCAAATTATGCTTAAATGTAAGTTTTAAAGATTATACCTTTTTTATCTTTCGTTTGTCTATTGAAATTAGGACTGTGACATTCGTGGTCATCTTAAATATTTATTACCCATGAGCTGAGAAACGTGTTTGTGTGAGACTGAGTTTCACATTTTGCATCTAAAAGTAGGTATTTTTATACAGTTTCAAAATAATGTTAGTTTTAGTGAGGAAGATACGCACCAGTTCCATTCTTTTCTACAGGTCTGTATAAATTTAGGAGTTTAAATTTATGCTAAGATATTCACTTCAATGACTGCCATGAAAAAGAATACTCCACCTGAGAGATTTAGTCTTTATCCACAAGAGTAGCATTATGGCAGTGCAAAAAATATGTGCACAAAGGAATGGAATACAAATGCCAAAGCATGTCAAAATTATTAAAACAGAATGGACAGCAACAAGAGTCCAGGGTGCAGGACAATCATAGATTATTGCAGATCACAAACACACTAGAAATGTATTAATGCCCTACACCCAGACATTAAAATGTTCCCTAATTAATTAGCTTTCCTCTTCTCCACTGTTACTTGATATTGTCAGGGGGTGAGGAGAGAGGCAGGTTGGCTCCATTGTCCCATCCCTGCTGCTTGGATTTGGGGGAGTAGAAGAGTCATGCACCAAACAGTACAGTTTACTCAGCAGGAGATGACAGGATATGGCATCAGAGCATGACACTGTTTCCTGTTTAAGTAGAAATTTGTGTGAAACCATGGGGCTGCACTCACCTGAACATGCATAAATGGGGTGCTGCTGGGGGCCAATTTATACAATACACAAGATCCAGCGCACTCACCTATCCACTAAACAGCAACTTCAATGTTGACAGATATTAGTTTTTTTTAAAAACACCTAATCTAGGTAAACATAGTGGGGGTTTAGTTACATTATATGATCATACATTGCATAAGCCTGCCACAATGTCAATGTACCCCATCTTTGGCAGATCCTACTCTAAAAGCCTAATGTCTGCTCTTATGAGATTAAACTACTTACTTGGGGAAAAAAATCCATCTGGGGCTCTCTGTAGTACAAGGCTAAATAGGGCCCTGAGATGAGGCACCTGTGACAGGGAGGGGTGCAAAACCAAGGAGTTGGCTGGACTCCCAAATATATATAAGAAACCATCAAGCCTTTAAATCTTAGAGCCAGGATTTTTGAGCTCTAAATAAGGTTAGCTTAACATATTGATCATTGTTAAGTTTAATAGCATTATGCATACTACACTATTGGAGTTCTCTTTCATTTTATATTTTTAAGCTTGGAATCCTTTCCCAATGGGAGGTGTTATGCTACCTTAAAAGCGCTTTTTACAGAGCCAGTAACTTCAGGCTCTAGCTCATGTGAGTGGATCCAATCACTAATAATTATACCATCTGTACTATATATATGTTTTTTTCTTCCTTTTATGTATATGGTGTGTATACTGCCTATATCCATAATTTAAAGGTAAGGAAATTGTATGTGCATTTTTTTTTAGCGCTCCTCTTTTTTACTTGTATCATAGTGCTATTGGTTTTAAATTGTCGTGTGAGTGAGGGCATACTCATACTCCCACATGGGAGTGTTAGAGCTGCTATTTATTTTCTATGTATTTTTAGGCGCTTTATTATCAATACATTTTACTCTAAAGAGTTTTTTGTTTGTTCTAATTTTGTGTATACTTTTTCTTGTTTAATATATGTTCAGGGCAAATTCTTTTAGTAATATGAATATAAATCAAATCAACAGTTATACTCATTTTTATTTTATTTTATAATTTTTTTATCAAAAGAAATTTTTGGCAAAGAAATGTTGTCTTATGCGTGACAATAAATTTCACAACAGGTATCAAGGAACTAGCTCTTGGGTGTTAAATCCAGATTAAAAACAGGACAACCAGACAACAGGGAATAAGAAGATTTATAAAATTGACATATTTTCTGCAAAATGTTTGCATTAACCTAAAGCATGACACGTAGCATTTCAATAGCATTACTCCATCATCTCTATAATTTCTTTTGTTTTGTATTCATTATAGGGGATAATAGGCTTATACGATTTAGCAATACAGCAATGGGCAAACCTTGATATTAATATTGAACCATTATAATCTTTAATAATAAAATACCATGACTGAAAGGTAGGAATGTAGAGAAGTTAACATTTTCTTTTGTCTTTATATTTATGTTTTTGACTTGCTATATTAATCTATAACATCATTTGTAAAATAAATTAAAACGATAACAGTTTTAAAATCAGAATAGCATATGAGAAACATATTAAAAAAGTCTGCGGATAGCCATAAAAGGTACTATCAGAATAAGCAAGTTGGATAAATGTAGACATATTTCCATTTTACATGATTGTGAAGAAGGAGGACAATTGACAGATGCAGGTGAACCTGACTTAGGTACTTTACATCATCCATTTAAAGAACTACAGTTTAAACGTATGAATCAAGAACATTTGTCTGTCTTTCAAAATTTTATTATGAAACTATCATTCCGGTGGCAGAAAAATGTCAAAAACTTGAAAGTGGAGTGGGGAAATACTTAACTTGCATTTAGGAGATTGTAAAGATTCTAGATTAGACTCATTATATATATATGTATTTATCACTTTTTTAGTTCACAACTTTTCACATTGGTGGTATCCACAAAACTTTGGATGAATAATTTCGCCCCACATTTAGGCACTCCAGCACAAAAGAGCTTTTCATTAAAAAAAAAAATATTTCTTTGTGTGTATATAGCAAAATTTGGGGTATATTGATGTAAAAAAAACATTTTGTGATTACAAACACGCCTTTATGTCTTTAGCAATATATGGTCATTAGACTATGTATGTTTGTTCATTTTTCTAAGCAGTTAAAAATATAAATAATCTATCCATACATTTCTAAACTTTGTGAGCGTGTTTTTATTGGTTCATAGAAAAATCTATTAGGCAATGAAGAAAGTACTAAATAAAAAGCTGAATTGACGGTTCTTCTCCATACAAAAGAAGAAAGACATATCAACCTAAAGATCGTGACAAATTACCTTTATCTCAATGCAGCTAGGACATACAAGGGGGAAGCAAATGGACTACCACTGACATGTTCCGTGCCTAACGACACTTCATCCAAGTCATCATCAAGTGAAGATCCAGCAAATCAGCTTTTTTTCGTGTTCCTGCAGAGACAGAGCCTGCACGCCTCTCCGTAGATCAAGGTACATTTAGCTGTGCATTTTAAATCTTTTTTCTTTTCTTTTTTTTTTGCAAGGATTTTTGTTGTCTCCAGTGCTTCTTATTTTTTTTCTCAGTAATGAAGAAATCACGCCATAGTGGTAATCTCCATAAAGATAGAAAGATAAATTTAATTGGCACTTTACAGAATGATATCAAAAATTGAAAATAAAAATCACTAGAGGAGCCACACAAAAGAAAACAAGCCCTCTTAACACGATTTGGACTTTTCAATCTTTAACGATAAGAATCAAAATTTCTCTCTTGATCTGTGAACCAAATGGACAGAAAATGCATGTAGCAAAATATTTACATAACTATATTAACTATATAAGTGACCATTTTCTTTGTTTGTCTGAATCATTTTCCTTAATATTTTTCATAGACAATTCTACAAACCATCATATAAATTCAAGCACCATCATTATTACATCCCACTTGAGTGGATATAGTGCCATGAGTGTCCCAGAGCCCTCTCAGAGCAATCTCTCAATCTATTTTATCAGAGTTTGACACTCAGCTAGGTCCTCCGGGTTGTTTGATGCATCCAGTCTTTTTCAGGGCAGGAGAGGCCTGACCACAGTTTGGGCAATACAGCTCCTCATTCAAGTCACTCGGTTCTCAGCCAAAAAATGAATGCCTACATACACATCTGGATTTTAATGACAAGATCAGATGCATCAATTGGTGTGCCACAGGAGTCAGGTAAGTGTCAAACTGAGCTAAAATCAGCTACAGTGGTTATGGTGCTTGGAGTGTTCCAATGACAGTCTGTACCATCATAACAATAAAGTTTTTGTTTTTACTAAACCCTGAACGGTACTATATTAAATACTGAATTTTAAAATTCAATTCAGGCTGAAACTGTGATAATATAAAGACATTTTCTAAATCAGGACTTTATATGTTTTCTAAAAATGCAAGTCCAAAGCTTATATAGAGCATCCAATGTAAAGTAAAAAGGACATTGTGATAAAAGAAAAACTACATGTAATAGATTGCAAAGAAGCAAAGTGTTATATTTGCTCTTTAAGGGGTTCGAGTGAATCATTTTCCCACTGATTAAACCATAAACAAAATTATTTAGTGTTTGGTATTTCTTTCTACAATTTATTATAACAGTCTTTAAAATGTATTGCTATTAAAAACATGTATTCTACTTAAAATTCATTGAAACATAAAAGCCCATTACTTTTAATATTCGACAAGAAATCTATTATGTATATCCATCTCGTGAAATGATGTCACATGAATATTTGTCTTTACTATGCCATTTCATGCCGTGCCAAGTTGAACATACCAGCTGCTTTAAAAAGGGACTTTGCCAGTTTATTGCTCATAATGTCTTACCCGGATGGTTTATGGAACTGTTAAAATATATCTGATTGGGCCAGGTCAAATTGTGTCCAGGCATCAATTCAATCTTTTGCAATCCTTTTGCCAATCAGTTTATTTTCATATTTGAACCCCAAGGTAAATAACTAGCACATAAACAAAGCATAAAATAAAATGTGTGTAGTTTACTGTTTAGGCATACCAAAAAAATACAACTGTACATTTACATAGTTTTCATTTTTTCCACACTTATCCTTTATTATTTAATAGATTTTGGTGATACATCTTTTTTTTTTTTTTTTTTTTTACAGTACAGGTATCCCTTATCTTGCAATACTTCTGATTGGTTTATAAATATTAGTATATAAGAACAAAAAAATGTTTTAGTCACACACAGTAGGTAAATTTCACATTTAGCTGTATGCAAAAAAAAAATTATATTATTGTAGCTTTAGAAAATCTATTTTGTTACATATATTCTATGTGGAATACATATCTAAGGGTGGTACACGAGCATTCTTCAAAAATGTTGAACTAAGTGGTATTTCCATAGTCAAAACCGCACCAATATTGAGCTATAAAAGCACTATTTAGTCGACTTCTTACGAGATGTGACCGCAGCTCAGCTTACGGACCTGTGCTGTCATTGGCTGAGCTGCGTATGTATGGGCGTTAGGTGGCAAGTGTGTTAGAATGGCGAGGAATCCTAAGGAGGCAGGTTTATAATGTGGAATTCTGCAAAACTTTTCTATGTTTTCTGCAAATACTGAAGATTTGAGGATTCAAAAAATACAGCAGGTCAAAGCCACGAGATACATTGAATTTTTTATTTGTGCCCATAGTGTTCCTTTAATGTCTGCGGAAAGACTCAATTTTTTTTAAAAAAAATTCACAAATATGAAGCAGAAATGTGAAGCAGTCATAAAGTCATTATTTTTCATACTACTGTATTGGTCTTTGAACAAATCCCACAACTGTCTTAAAAAATTTTTTTTTTAAATCTTTGATATTCCCAGCCCTCACATCAAGCTTCGTAAAATAAATTTGTCAATATATTAATGCACCACTGAATGTTTTATAGCAACTGATCCAATTACCTAGTTTTATAATGAATTCTTAAGGAAATTACCTCTTACATCTCTTTTATCCATTTTTTTAGCTGTACTTTTTTTTATCAGTTCATTAAACCAAATATTACATATTTGCTTCCCAAGAATTAATCCATGGAAAATGACAGCAAAATACATACATATTATTACTCAAGCACTAATAACCAGGTTCCTACTTTTAAATCGCACGTGAACACTTTGCATGTGAAATTAGGGATGAGCTAAAGATGGCTCACGGAATGAAGTGCACCCAGGCCTTACAGTTACAGCTTATTTGTATACTTATACTTTTCATTCTTTTAAATAAAGAAGAAATCCTTTTTTTTACTCCACATCCTGAGTCGTATTTCGCCTTCTTTGGAGCAGTGTTTTCGCCCCCCATCTACATAAGGGGAGGCACCCTTGGGCGCTAACCATTCATTGATCTTGTGAGTTATATTTTACACAGCACACTTATACGTTATTATACAGTGTTGCACTATTGTTTGATTTTATTTTTTGTAGGTCTACAGCTGTATTCTCATTTTGTATATATCTATTCTGTATTGGAGGGATTATTGCTGGGATGTCGCTGGAGGAAGCTGTCACCACTGTCTATTGAGATGTGTTGTATATTCACTTTTTGTTTTATGGGCAAACAGTGATTGTTCTTTTGTACTATATACTTACCGTTGCCCAGGGGCGTACCTAGGGCAGGTGGCACCCGGGGCACACACACACACACACACACTCTTATACTTACTTACAGTGTGGTCTGGAGGAGTGGATTCATTGAAGTCCTTCCCTGGCTGGAGCCTGGTAGGTGGAGGTGCAGGGATTTCTTCTTGCTGCACCTCCATGTGCAGCATTAACAGCAGCCCCTGCTCGCGGTTAGGCCCCACCCCTAAATATCAGTAGCTCTGCCACCTTCCTCCAGTGCAGCCAGTTCATCTTGCTGGTCTCTGTGTGAGCTGTGTGACACCCCAGCTGCCATGGGGCACAGCTCACACAGCCCCCTCCAGCCCCAAGACCAGGGTCAAGGCACCCCCCTCCTCCCCCTCCTCCCCCCACTTAGTCCGCCACTGCAGTTGCCCACCCTACTGGCGTATACATGTTTGTAGTGTGATCTCACCTGGTCTCTCCTCATCCTCTGTTTAGCTTTATTTACCTTTGTATAAATCCAACTTGTTCACATTCACCTAGTCACAGACTCTGTCAAATAATTCCATAAAGTCACATTCAGCCACTCATCTAGCAATGTCCACCCTGAATTACATATGCTTATCTACAAGGCCGGTGCAAGAATTCTTGCCGCCCTAGGCAACAATCCATTTAGCCGCCCCCTCATGAATGCAACTTAATTCCCTCAGTGGTTTATTCACTAAACTCTCAATTGCAGTGAAGAGATATTTAGTGAAAGAGACACATGAGCAGACATTAAAGGGAAACTCTTGTTCCATACAACAAACTTGATTTCCTGGCACTATAGTATCCCTCCATGTCAAGCTTCCCTACCTCAGGGTGCAGAACGGGTTAAAAACGTATACAATGCTTTTCTATAGGGTTTTGCGTGACGGTGGACATCCCCATGCATAGCCACTAGAGGGGGCGTTAACCCTGAAAAGTTATTATTGCAGTTTCTTAAAAACTGCAATAGTTACTTTTACTGGGTTAAGGGACCTGGGGCAGTGCATCCAGACCACTTCAATGAGCTGAAGTGGTCTGGGTGCCTATAGTGTCCCTTCAAGTGAAAGCAGATGCACGGTGAAAAATTTAGAGAGCGGAAACAGCTTGGGAGAAATTTAGGGAAAGGATAGAGAGACTGTTGTGATATTTAGGAAACAGAGACCAGGAGGCATTTAGGAGAGAGACATAGTGAGTAGAGATGTCCCGAACAGTTCGCTGGCGAATAGTTCCCGTCGAACATCGCATGTTCGCGTTCGCCACGGCGGGCGAACATATGCGATGTTCGGTCCGCCCCCTATTCCATACCATTGAGTAAACTTTGACATTTCAAAGTTAGGGAGGCTGGGTGAATTTCAATGAAAATAATTTAAAAAATTATCATTATGTGAGATTGTGTGTGTGTGTATTTGTCTGTAAGGGTGTGTCTGTCAGTATGTGTGTGTCTGTTTAAGTGACCACCACCCTCTGATTGAATGGGAAAAATTATTATACTCACCTTTTTTCCCACGCTGTGCATGTCTCACCGCGGCTGACCTTGCCTCCATGACTGACATAATCAATCTTCATGAACTCAACCAAGTCAATGCTTTCCCATAGGAAAACATTGGATGGAGAATATTGAGGCTTTGTCCAAAGAGCAGAAGGAGCTACAGCCGACTCCTGATTCCACACATTGACCAATAGAGTGAGCGTGTGTGTCACTGTATTTTGATTAATCACAGGTGCTTGGAACAAAAAAGTAAGACATTACAGAAGGAGCACAAAGGTAAAGGAGAAGAATGAATCAGGAATGAATCAGCCTCAACAAACTTGATTTCCTGGCACTATAGTATCCCTCCATGTCAAGCTTCCCTACCTCAGGGTGCAGAACGGGTTAAAAACGTATACAATGCTTTTCTATAGGGTTTTGCGTGACGGTGGACATCCCCATGCATAGCCACTAGAGGGGGCGTTAACCCTGAAAAGTTATTATTGCAGTTTCTTAAAAACTGCAATAGTTACTTTTACTGGGTTAAGGGACCTGGGGCAGTGCATCCAGACCACTTCAATGAGCTGAAGTGGTCTGGGTGCCTATAGTGTCCCTTCAAGTGAAAGCAGATGCACGGTGAAAAATTTAGAGAGCGGAAACAGCTTGGGAGAAATTTAGGGAAAGGATAGAGAGACTGTTGTGATATTTAGGAAACAGAGACCGGGAGGCATTTAGGAGAGAGACATAGTGAGTAGAGATGTCCCGAACAGTTCGCTGGCGAATAGTTCCCGTCGAACATCGCATGTTCGCGTTCGCCACGGCGGGCGAACATATGCGATGTTCGGTCCGCCCCCCAATTCCATATCATTGAGTAAACTTTGACAACCCCCCCACCTGCTGCTCGGGGGTGGGGGTTGTCAAAGTTTACTCAATGATATGGTGGGGGGACCTACTGTCCTCCCCCCGGCCCCCACCCCTGAGCGGTGGGTGGGGGCCCTAAAAAAAACAATAGGGGGGAACCCACAAAAGTCACATCACCGAACAGCTGGGATCTGATCGCCCACTTTGTCAAAATATCACTCAGATCCGTTTGGTGGTTTGGGAATGCCATTCGAGTGAAGTTTTGACCGGTCGGCCACAAGGTGAAGCCCCAAAACAGTTCCAGAGAAATTTAGGCTCGACCGGTCTTCTTTCGGGGGTTCTCACATGAATGCTGACTGAGGCTCCCCCTGGCTGCTAACATATGAATATTCCCCCTGTTTGGTAGTTCTGGTCTCCCGAACGCTGTTCACCTACTGGTTCGGGAAGTTGGATGGGCAGCGGTATCAGTTTACCTGGTGTTCACAGGGTAGAGTAGACAAAATTAGTTCCAGGTCATCAACCATGTACTGTTGTCCACGTTCGAGAGACAAAATGGGCGCGTTCGGTAATATGAACGGCGGCCACACTGGGGAAACACTTTCTTTAACAAGCAATTTGCGGTTAACAGCCAGAGATGGTCAGTTGTTAAAAGATGCAAACCCATGGACCACACAGATGGGGTTCGGTAAACGAATGGGGGTACGGACAGCCGAACAAAGGGAATGAAAAAGGGTATTACAAATGTTCATTCTGCTACTAGGGTCCACCTCTTTAAATGAATAATAGTTCCCACCCACTTGCTGTGGGTGAGGGCATGGGTGTCACTACGTCCCCACTGCTTTTTTATTTATTTAGAGCCCCATCGTTCTTTAAAGTCTGAATAAAATGCTCTGTGTTTAGCAGATATGCCATCATTTATGACATGACGAGTGTGGAGCATTGGTTGGTTTAAAACTTTCCTTGTACTAAAATGGGGATCATAGTATCCCCGATAGGCATTAATTTAATTTATTTTTAATGGCTAACAGTGTAGTCATTAAAAAAGGCATATATATATATATATATATATATATATATATATATATATGCGCTTCTGAAGCACATTTTAGACAATATTTCTCATGCCGCTCACCTGTTTATCAGTCAAATTTTAAAAAAGTGTCAGACCAAGCCAAGTGATATTTATTGACCAATAGAATAGAACTAAGGCCAAAGTAGGATATGGTTTCTTTTGAGTTAACACCTTGATATAGCAGGGCCTCACAATTCTGAAAATTCAATTCAAATTTGAACATGCTGTCTCCATAATAAACATATATAAGAACAGGTAATGGTAATTGGTAGTTATTTATCATATGGTAAATTTAGGTCATATAAATTTACTTTGCATTAAAAGTAACTCAAATAAAAATACATATTATTTTATTTTTCTCCATTATCAGTCAAGACATGCTGGTTACTGAACTTTGCATGTTAGCATTCGCTGACTTTTTCCAATGCTGCCCTGAAAATATGTCTTGTGAGCAATCAGTGAGTTTGAACTTTTACTACATAAACTTAAAGTCATGGAAATATTGTATTTTATACCTAGTAATAAAACACGGTAAAAGAACCTCATATAATGCCTGTGGATTGCTTTCTTTTTCAAGTCAATAAAACAATATGTTCCACTTGTGGAAAAATGCAATTAGCAGTTTCATAAAGATTATATCTTTTTAATTCTTACAGATGTAAATGAGAGCAATACAAAGCAGTACAAATGCAGGTATTTCTGCAAGTTATGCCACACAGTTTATTTATATATTTGATATAACAGTTTTTATGTAGTGTGCATATCCAGCAACTTTAAAAAAGAAAGGAGATGTTAGATACGATGAATATGTTTTTGTTAACACAATGGCTCACAGGAAACATGGATATTGTGTCAAACAGTTGCTGGTCACAATGATATTGTATCAGTGCTGGACTTGGAAAAGAATTGGGCCCAAGCATTTTTTTATTCACAGTGGCCCAGTGAGAAGTGGGCGGAACCAGAGAGAGGATGTTTTGCCATCACCAATGGCAAGCACACCCCCTGTCAAAGTAAGCCTGGGACATGCATACGTTTCTAGCTTGTCGATAGATCCTGGGAACAATTCGAACAATGGTTTAGGACACGTTTACAATGAACTTAAACTGCAGTGTGTAATAAATAACCGAACACGCAGAGTGAAAACCACCAGTAGAAATAGAGACAGAAAGAAAGTCCCTAAGCCGGTCCTTAGAATGGCCGGATAAAAGAGATAACTACAAGAAACGTGAGAAACAAGCCAACGTCAAGGGAAGCCTGAAATACACAATAACGAGGAACAAAGCCAAGTCAGGGAAACCAGAAGTCAGAATAGTCAAGAGCAAGCTGGTAAAAACCAAACAACTATGAAAAGGATACAGAAATGCACTAAAAGGTCACTAGTGACACTAGGAACCACAACATGGCACTGTTTTGAGGGCAGACTGGACTTTTATATGATTGGGGGCGTGATTATCATAACCACGCCTCCAAAAGGTACGTTTACGTTGGGTTTACTTACATATAGTATAGAGCTCTCTTGAGTTCATGACGCCGGCACGCATGCACCGCATCATTAAAAGGGACAGGAGCATAGCGGCCGGCGGCCCTGAGGCTGAGTGGAGCCTCTCCCAGCATGGGAGCGATGATCAGACCGACCCCTGGTGTCAGGAGATCGGCAGACTGATAAGGTAAGTGGGAGGGAGCTTTCACAGTGGAGCAAAACTGGATATAATCTATACCCTGGGCAGTGGATAATGAGTGGCTATCAAACTGTTTTAGAAGAAATAATAATTCAGAGCTTGATTTTATTTTTTATTTACTGTATCTTTTCATATTATATTTATATTATGCATTAGTCCTTCTAAAAGACAGCAAAACACTTGTAAGATGCACCAAAAGTTGACTTGTATGACTTGAACCTCAAGGAGAGGGGTTGCAAACCAACTAAATTGCTATTCTACTTTTATGAAGTTGGAAAGTACAGTGGTAATCTTCCCAGGCATGGGAAAATGCTCTAATAATAATAATGATAATAATGATAATTATAGTAATAAAACATGGCAGGAGTTAACATATTGTTTTGTGGCATTGTACTGATTTGGAAGACCAGATTACTTATGTATTGCATTATGAATTCAGTCTGGTTCTGTTTTACTCCAGGCGAAAACAATGAAACTAAAGATAAGATTTGGAATAATAACACAGCGCATATCAAAATTATAATCTGACTTACAGGGTAATTCAAGGTTTTAGTACGGGAAGGAAGGGAGAATGAATGAATATAAGGATCTAACAAGTTATGCTTGAACTCACTGACCTGCCACATGGTCTTAAGAAATGGAAAATGGTCATAAATCAGGTGAAGGGTTTGTAAAAAGGCAATAGAATGAAATTGTTGTTCTTGAGGTTGGTACAATATTTAACAGGTACAGCACAGGTTATTTCATTCAAGATTCCAAAACGACAATTGTCACCTCAGAACTATTATGAATATAATCATCCTTTCAGCAAGTATTGAAAGGAAATAGATTTTTTTAATGAGGTATATGTGAAAAATTAGAAACCCATCCCTACCTTGGGATATGACAAGATCCTTCAGCCATATACTGTACATGCATATTGGGTCAGACAGATTTTTTTAAAACTAGCAGTTTTCCTTGCTTCACTCCCTGCTCAGAAGCAGGAAAGATTCGAGAGTCTATCAGTTTTCAAACACTGTCTGACCCAAGGCGCATTCTTTATGGCTGAGGATCCTGCCATATACTAACTGTAGGGATTTTTTATTATCTTTTGTTTACATATACTTAATTTTATTCACAAAACAAAAGCTTTCTACCATTCTTACATATGCTACTATGCTGAATACGCAACATTAAAAGAGCGCACTAGTTCTCCGTTATCTATAAATTGTATCCTCATTTAAATAGATGCTTATTATTTGAAGTGGGAGATTCATCCTTGAGTTGACCTCCTATTACATACAACGCAGACCCAGACTGGTCATCGGGCAAACTGGGCAAATGTCCGGTGAGTTAAGATGGCCATGGCCCACGACCAACAGGGGAAATCAGAGGTTCTCCCCTATTAGCCAGCACTCCCCACGCACTGGTCCTACTGTCTGCCAGCGAGGGTTGTTTGGTAGATCCCCCTCACTGACACTTCAATCTACAGAGGAGGACACAGGGGCTCTAGACAGCAGCTCTGCTTGTTTGTGACAATTACTCTTGCGAGGTTGTAAAGTTGCTGTGATTACCATGGCAATGTTCGGACAGGCTTGATCTCATGAGAGTAAACTCTAACCCGAGAAGCTGCAGGGTAGAGTTCACTCACCATGGGGCTTGCAAGCAATGCAGGCCAAAGGTAAGAAGAGAGGGGGGATATAAAGTTTAATATTTTTTTAATAAAAAAAATTATAAATGTGCTTTCCCACACACTGCGCCCCTTGCACATACTGCACCCCTCACTTATTAATTTCACTCCACACACTGCGACTCTCACACACACACTGCACCTCTTACAAACACACTGCACCGCTCACACACACTGCTCCACTAGCACACACATTGAACTCCTCACACAGTCATTGTACCCCTCACACATACACTGCCCACTTCACATACATTAAACCCACCACAAACACACTGCACCCCTCATATACATAATGAACTCCTCACATACACACTGCACCTCTCACACACACATTGAACCCCTCATACACACTTCTACCCTCACACAAACATTGCACCCCTCACACACATTGCACCCCTCACACACATTGTACCCCTGACACACACTGCACCCCTCACACACATTGTACCCCTCACACACGTTTTCACTTGGGCAGTATGATGCCTGCTTAAGGAGATAGTGTGGCATCTTGCTTCTCTATGGGTTAATCCTTCTGAGTAGAGGTGGAAGCTCTCAGATATATGGAAGAAGAATAGAATAAAATAATATGGTGTAGCATGGTAACAAAAGGATATTATGTAGGTAACTAAGTATATATGCACTCACATTTATTGGAGACCTGTAGTGTCTCGTTATGTGTCACGTGGAGTGGTATGATTCCCATCCTGGGATATGTGCCAAGATAAAACTAAATAGTGGAAAATGGTGAACACTGTATGCGAGAGTATACAATCGAATGAAAGCTTAGTTACATTAAAATGAATGTTAGTGTATTACAGCTTTTGTTTTTTACCCTTTTACTATATATATATTTTTTTTTTTATAAATAATTACTTTTTTAAATTAGATCTTCCTATGCTGCTATCTACTGCCTCGTCAGCATTTCCTTGGTGGGGGACTATACCACCTATGCCTTTAGGATTGAGCAAACCATATTTGCTAATTTTAATGAAAGTTTTCATTCTATGTTAAATTCTCACATCACGTGTGTATATATGTATATATAGGGCACAGGAGAGGATAGGATATTATTAATTATATATTCTTAAATAATAAGGGCAAAACTACTCTCTATTCGTAAGCTCTATAAATGAAGATCATTGTCTTTTTAGCACAATGAATAGTAGGTTCTGAGTTGTCTTGAACAATGTTGTGTTCCATTTATTATGACATGAGATTATGTCTCACAACAGTATATAACTTAGTCTGTAAAGGGAAATGTCCTGTTCAATTTGTCTTACTGCTGTATTGAACCTTCTGCTTGTAAGAGCTGAAAATGTATTTCTTAGGTTTCCTTTAACATTCAGTTGTGAACTATATCAGGATGTGTATCGGAATAGTAGGATTTGTAATTGTCCTGGGGACAAAAGTGTGGGAACTCACCCAAAATCCACCCACACCCCCAAAAAAATAATACACTCATATGCATATATAAACGCGTGCACACACACAATGACAGGTGCACACAGACACACACATACACACACACTCAGACTCACGCATACACTCAGACACTCACAGACTCACACACATACTCCTCACACGGTGGTGTATTTTAATTTTATGCTGCCCTAGGCATGACTAAACCTGAGCACCCCCTAATCTAAATTTACCACCCCTTCCTAACAAGGGCGCACCTCTTCCTGATTAAGAACCCACCCCTTCCTCTTTAGACTCCACCTTTTCAAGGAATACTATAGTGCCAGGAAAACAAAGCTGTTTTCCTGGCACTATAATTCCCTACAGAGCAACACATACAAACACACTGACAGACACTCACTGACAGACACACACTAATAGTCACACTCACACTAAATGACAAACAGACTTTCACTGATTTGACAGACACTCACAAACATACATATGCATACACTAACAGAAGAACATACACTCATACATATGCTAACAGACGTAAATACACTCATACACACACACATACACTAACAGACATACATACAATCATACACTAACAGACATACCTACACTCATACACACACACACACTAACAGACACACATACACTAACAGACACACACACACACTAACAGACATACATACACACACACACACACATACACAAACAGACATATATACAAATTATTAATATTATTAGAAATACAAATTTTCCACCCACTCACCCAGTCTCCCTACCTTTTGGGAAAGCTGGCATGGCTGCAGTGAGGCAGGCGGCTGTTATAATCAGACATGGCGAGGGAGCTATGTTCTCCCAGCTCAGCTCCCTCATGGCTGTCTACTGATGCCGGGAGCCGGAATATGACGTCATATTCCAGCTCCCGGCATCAGCAAATGGCATGCGAGGGAGCAGAGCTGGGAGAAAACAGCTCCCTCGCCGTATCTGCCAGGAGGTCTATCAGTCGGCCCCCCATGACAGGGGGAACATGGCATTTGGGGTGGCATTTTTTGATGCCCCCTGGTTAGTATCTGCAGGGGGAACGGCCTTCTTACTGTGAAAAAAGTGCAGGAATGCTGTTCCCACACGTTCCTGCAGGACCTGAGCCCTGCATTTCATACATAGTTACATTGTTACATAGCTGAAAAGAGACTTGCATCAATTTCAACCTTCCTCACATGTGTTTTTGCTGTTGATCCAAAAGAAGGCAAAAAAAACAGTATGAAGCGCTTCCAATTTTGCAACAAACTAGGAAAAAAATAAAAATTTTAAACCTTTCTTCGTAACTAAAATGCTCCATTCCTTTTATCAATTTTGTAGGTCGTCTTTGCACTTTTTCGAGTGCCATGATATCCTTCTTTAGAACAGGTGCCCAAAATTGCACAGCATATTCAAGGTGTGGTCTTACCAGCGATTTATAAAGCGGCAAAATTATATTTTCATTCCGAGAATTTATGCCCCTATTTATGCATGACAAAACTTTACTGGCCTTAGCAACTGCAGATTGACATTGCATATTGCTGCCTAATTTGTTGTATATAACAATTCCCAAATCCTTCTCGTGTGTGGTTACCCTTAATTCACTACCATTTAGGGTGTAAATTGCTTGTGCATTCTTGACCCCAAAGTGCCTAACTTTGCATTTCTCTACATTAAATTTCATCTGCTATTTTAGTGCCCAGTCCCCCAATCTATCTAAATCCCTCTGCAGCAAAGCAATATCATGCTCACATTGTATTACTTTACAAAGTTTTGTGTCATCTGCAAACACTAAAACATGGCTTTCAATGCCTATTTCAAGATCATTTATAAATGTTAAATAGAAGCGGTCCCAAAACAGAACCCTGAGGGACACCACTTACCACTTTTGTCCAGCTTGAAAATGTATCATTAATGACAACTAGTTGTACTCTATCCTTAAGCCAATGTTATACCCAAGAACAAGAATATTAATCTAGACCAATTTATTTTATTGTGAGGAACTGCATCAAATGCCTTGGCAAAATCCAAGTAGACCACATCCACTGCAACACCCTGATCTATACTTCTACTTACTTCTTCGTAGAATGCAATTAGGTTAGTGGGACATGACCTATGTTTCATAAACCCATGCTGATTATTGCCAATAGCAAAGTTCTTCCCAATGAATTCCTGAATATTATTCCTTAATAGCCCTTTAAATATTTTCCCAGTCACAGAAGTTAAGCTCACAGGTCTATAATTTCCAGGCAAGAATTTTGAACCCTTTTTAAATATAGGAAAGACATCTGCCTTCCTCCAATCCTCCGGTACAATACCTGAAACAAAAGAATCTTTAAAGATTAAATATAGAGGTTCACTTATTTCCCCACTTAGCTCCTTAAGTACTCGTGGGTGAATACTGTCAGGCCCTGGAGCTTTATTCACATTACTTTTCTTTGAACTGCTGTAGCACCTTGTCTCGAGCCATCTAATCACAAGTTATTTGCAAGTGTTTTGCAGCAATCATTTGCATATCTCTTGCCATAGGATCCTCATTAATATATACTGAAGAAAATGGTTATTTAAAATTTCAGCGTTTTCCTGGTCTTCATTATCTAACAGACCCATCTCTGTTTCCAGTGTACCTACACTTTCATTTTTTATTTTTTATTTTAGAATTGATGTACTTGAAAAAAAAATTGGGGTTGGTTTTGGGATTCTTTGGCTATCAATTTCTCATTTTCTAGTTTAGCCACTTTAATTGCCTTTTTGCAAGCATTATTGGCTTCCTTATATCTTATATAGGAGGCCTCTGATTTGTCCGATTTAAATGCTTTAAATGCCCTTTTCTTTTTTTGAATCTCTTGTTTTACTTCTCTACTAAGCCACGTTGGTTTCAATTTGTTTCTTTTATATTTATTACCCAATGGTTCATACTGAGAAATGTAGCATTCTAATATATTTCTGAAGAGTTTTCATTTATCCTCAGTGTTTTTTTTACTAAGGAGTTTATGCCAGTCGATATGTTATAGAGCTGCCCTAATCTTATTGAAATTGGCTTTTTAAAAATTATACGTTTTAGTATACCCCACATGCTTTTGCTTTTTTAAGTTTATTTAAAAATTTACCATATTGTGATCACTATTTCCCAAATGCTACCCTACTTGAATGTTGCTCAAAAGATCAACATTGTTTGTTATAACGAGATCCAGACAAGCATCCTTTCTAGTAGGTGCTTGTACCAGTTGTGACATGAAGGTGTCATTTAACAAGTTCAAAAACCTGATTCCCCTTGCTGAAGTACTAGTTCCTCTATCCCTATTTATGTTCGGGTAATTAAAATCTCCAATAATTAACGTGTTACCCAGATTTGCAGCTTTCCCAATTTGCTCTAACAGCTGTTCTTCCTCATTAATATTTACATTAGGTGGTTTATAACATATCCCAACCAACATGACTATAATTTTCTCGTTTCTGAATGGTGTACAGCCAACACACACTTTAGCATTCTAAATGAGATCCGGCACATGATAAGCAATTAAAGTCACCAAAACAACTTTAGCTTATTGAATCAGTTTTGGTGTATAGATCATTTCCCTGCAGTGTCACTGCTCAACTCTCTGCCATTTAGGAGTTAAATCACTTTATTTATGCACCCTAGTCACACCTCCCTGCATGTGACTTGCACAGCCTTTCTAAACACTTCCTGTTAAGAGTCAGCTAATGTTTACACTTCCTTCATTGCAAATTCTATTTAATTAAAAATGTATTATCCCCTGCACTTTTGATAGCTTGCTAGACCTCACAGAAGCCTCCTGTGTATGATTCAAATTCACTTTAGATAGATGGCAATAATAACTTTTAAAGTAAGTTACATCTAATTGAAAGTTAAAAACCATTTTTTTTTTCATGCAAGGTGTGTGAGTCCCTGCCAGGGAGGTGTGACTAGGACTGCATGGACTGCAATAACTCCTAAATTGCAGAGATTTGAGGAGTAAGACTGCAGGATCATGATCTATACACTAAAACTGCTTCCTTAAGCTAAAGTTGTTTTGGTAACTATAGTGTCCTTTTAATTACATTATTGGAAATACACAAATATATGTGTATATATACATCTCCGGAGCATAAATTATTCTTCAAAAAAACAGTGTCACTAATTCGATATACCTATCTGTCCTACTAAACATACGAACAAGACAGTGACAGCTTTAATAACCTGCCTATAAAATACATGCTTTGAAATTTTAAGATGAAATGCAGAACCTCTGGAGGCTATAATAAGGAATAGGATCTGGAACACCTCCTAAGGGACTGATTTAGTTGATTAGGAATTGTATGGATGTGGTTTTATTTCATTCTCGAATTATATTTTGCTGCTGACTCCTTCATGAGCAACAGATACTTAAAAAATATATATGTTCGACAGAGAGATATAAATCCAGGAAAATGCTTTGTAATGTTACTTGAAAAGAATACTATATCAATAAAAGTAATAAATAGAGTTAAAGTGAGTGGATACAAGATATGGATTATAGAACCTACAAAATGTGCATGTGTTAAAGCCCTGTTACTAGAACATTGACACAGTCAATATTGGCATTTTATAAAGATTCTATCACATACAGTTGCAAGAAAAAGTATGTGAACCCTTTGGAATGATATGGATTTCTGCACAAATTGGTCATAAATATGATCTGATCATCATCTAAGTCACAACAATAGACAATCACAGTCTGCTTAAACTAATAACACACAAAGAATAAATGTTGCCATGTTTTTATTGAACACACCATGTAAACATTCACAGTGCAGGTGGAAAAATTATGTGAACCCCTAGACTAATGACATCTCCAAGAGCTAATTGGAGTGAGATGTCAGCCAACTGGAGTCCAATCAATGAGATAAGATTGGAGGTGTTGGTTACAGCTGCCCTGCCCTATAAAAAACACACACCAGTTCTGGGTTTGCTTTTCACAAGAAGCATTGCCTGATGTGAATGATGCCTCGCACAAAAGAGCTCTCAGAAGACCTACGATTAAGAATTGTTGACTTGCATAAAGCTGGAAAGGGTTATAAAAGTATCTCCAAAAGCCTTGCTGTTCATCAGTCCACGGTAAGACTATAAATGGAGAAAGTTCAGCACTGCTGCTACTCTCCCTAGGAGTGGCCGTCCTGTAAAGATGACTGCAAGAGCACAGCGCAGACTGCTCAATGAGGTGAAGAAGAATCCTAGAGTGTCAGCTAAAGACTTACAAAAGTCACTGGCAAATGCTAACATTCCTGTTAACGAATCTACAATACGTAAAACACTAAACAAGAATGGATTTCATAGGAGGATACCACAGAGGAAGCCACTGCTGTCCATACAAAACATTGCTGCAAGTTTACAGTTTGCACAAGAGCACCTGGATGTTCCACAGCAGTACTGGCAAAATATTCTGTGGACAGATGAAACCAAAGTTGAGTTGTTTGGAAGAAGCACACAACACTATGTGTGGCGAAAAAAAGGCACAGCACACCTCATCCCAACTGTGAAGTATGGTGGTGGGGGCATCATTGTTTGGGGCTGCTTAGCTGCGTCAGGGCCTGGACGGATTGCTATCATCGAAGGAAAAATGAATTCCCAAGTTTATCAAGACATTTTGCAGGAGAACTTAAGGCCATCTGTCTACCAGCTGAAGCTCAACAGAAGATGGGTGTTGCAATAGGACAATGATTCAAAGCATAGAAGTTAATCAACAACAGAATGGCTTAAACAGAAGAAAATACGCCTTCTGAAGTGGCCCAGTCAGAGTCCTGACCTCATCCCGATTGAAATGCTGTGGCATGACCTCAAGAAAGCGATTCACACTGTAGCGGATGGCATTGTGCTGTCCTCAAAATTATATATAATTCCTATGTATTCGGTTGAATTGTACCATGCGTATGTGAAATGTATGCAGCATTTGTCTGATTGTTCGGTAAAATCACTCCAATTATTATGCGACTGAAAATACCGAACAATCAGACCACCCCAGAAGTAAGTGTGCCTCCAATTACCATTCGCAACAATGTTGCAAACGGGTACTTGGCAATTCGTATAGTATGTGCTTTATCCTCTACGAGACGAACACGTGGCGGCAGCCATTTTAAACTCCCGAACAGCAGTGTTTTGCCGTTGAGTGTCTGGAACCCAAATCGGACACTGGGCTAGGCAAACACCGCTGAGACCTCCACACTGCCCTTAAATTCGTATAGAAACTACCGAATAAAGAAAACACCTGAATAAGGGGATTTATTTGAATCCTCCATAGCCCAAGTAATTTGTGCAGTTTATTCCCTTTTTCTGTGACCGACCGCAGGGCCAAAACGCATGGAACCAATTTCGGCTGTTCCTTCCAGCGCGGTCAGTCTATTTACTACTTCCACAAATCTCCCAACTCCTAGTCCGATCTGGGTGATTTTTGGATATGTCACTCACCCAGATCAGGGCTACCAGGGGATGTAATATTTAAGGGGGTACCCCTATGTTTAGGGGAACATCCAGACACCCAGGGAATTTGTGTCCTGCATAATGGGATTATGAGTCAGGCTAAGGGGAGGAGATGTGTGGGCGGCAACTCATGTATGATTGGATACTGTACTAATTATTGTAAATCCCTCCCTTACATGGGAGAATGCTTTAAAAGAAGGTGAAGTGATTAAAAGTTCAGTTCTGCTCCTGATGCTGTGTGTCGTCCAGTCATGGGATCTGTATTGGGATATTCGTGGATTACCTTGCTTGCTGTGATTATTACTCTATGGTATTTTATGACTTGTTCCTGAGCCTCACTGGGATCTTTAGTGGAGTTAACCTGTGAAAGACCAGCTCTCCGCTACACACACCAAACATCCCAAGAATATTGCTGAACTGAAACAGTTCTGTAAAGAAAAATGGTCAAGAATTACTCCTGACCATTGTGCACGTCTGATCTGCAACTACAGGAAATGTTTGGTTGAAGTTATTGCTGCCAAAGGTGGTTCAACCAGTTATTAGATCCAAGGGTTCACATACTTTTTCCACCTGCACTGTGAATGTTTACATGGTGTGTTCAATAAAAACATGGCAACATTTCATTCTTTGTGTGTTATTAGTTTAAGCAGACTGTGATTGTCTATTGTTGTGACTTAGATGATGATCAGATCACATTTTATGACCAATTTGTGCAGAAATCCATATCGTTCCAAAGGGTTCACATACTTTTTCTTGCAACTGTAGATAGAATCTTTATAAAATGCCAATATTGACTGTGCTGGGATTTCAATGAAATTCCAACACAGTCAAAAGATAGTATAGAAAATAGGGACTAAATAGGGACTTTGACAAGTCTGAAGTTGACCTATAAAGAATGGGACTCCACTCAATGATAAAAAAAACAGGGTCAGCATATCTCATAAATACAAGTATAAATAGAAAATCTCAGACACTCACTGTGATAAGTCAAGCAGATTTATTGGGCACTCAGGTCTTTATCAAGTTTACCAAACTTAATTGCTTCCGCAATTACGTTTTGTAAGCTCCCAAAGCCATCAACGGGATCCTAAGTAGACGTCAATGCTGTACTCTTGTGCAACAGTTTCAGGTAAGTATATTTACCTCACTCTTGCACCTCCAGGCCACTTGTGCTTGATATTAATTTACTAAATTGAACTGAAAGTTTTAAGCCAAATACTTAGCTAGGAAAAAACGTCCGATTTATTCATATTTCATCCTAGTTCCTATCTGGTTGCACCTATTTAGGGATATTTGCTGCTCGCTTTTTCCAATGTTATTTAACCCCTTAAGGACCAAACTTCTGGAATAAAAGGGAATCATGACATGTCACACATGTCATGGGTCCTTAAGGTTTTAACCCCTTAAGGACAGAGGCAATTGTACAAGTTCTGACCAAAACAAAACCATTCATATTAAGTGCAGCTATACTTATATATATCATTGTGTTCAGGAGAAAACATAATTCAATATAAAATATAAAAAAAGTGTGAGAAAGTAGGAAATATTTTCCATATCCTGCATGGCCTATTAACTGTGTCGTAATACTGTTAGCTTTTACTGCAATAAAACACATATTTGTATGCTGTGTTGTCCCACGTGTACAATGATGCCACCCATGTACATGTTTCATGGTGTTTTTGGAAAGTTGCATGGTCAAAAAAACAAGCTTGTCTATTTCAGTTTTTACACATTGAAATTTGCCAGATTGATTTGCTGGGCCTGTGTTGCCATCGTGACATACCATTTGCAAAAGTAGACAACCCAGGGTATTCAAAATGGGTTATGTTCAGTCTTTTTAGTAGCCACTTAGTCACAAACCCTGACCAAAGTTAGTATTCATATTTGTTTTTTGCATTTTTTACAAAAACAAAAAAACACTACCCTTTAACTGATGATATCATCCTGATACATGTTCAGTAGCCCCCATGTTCAGGTTTTCTGGTGTTTTAAAAAATTACAGAGTCAAATATAGGGCTTGCACATTTCAGTTTTTGCACATTGAAATTTGCCTTAACGAAGTTAAAGCCCTCCTTTTGCGGAACGGCACAGCACCCCCTAATGGCTTTAAGAGGTTAATATAAGACAAATTCCAATTTTAATTTGTACGGCTGGGTGGCAAAAGTAAGCAAAATGTTTGCAACTTACTGTGATTCTCTATAATGTGAGGGAAAAGTTGTCATATGTAATTTGATAAATGAAGGCTGGTAGGGACAAAGTTAGTCCAAAGCAGGCTTATATCATAAATCTCTAAAAGATTAAAGAAATTTAAATTTAGCGACAGAATTAGTTCTACAGCATTTATGAAAAGTCTAAACTATTGAATCAATAGATGACTGAAGGAAAAAGGTTATCTGGTAATAAGAGTGGAAAATATATAATCAACAAGCGTTTGGTGAACCTAAGGCCAGAATTGCATCTCAGTCACCAGTAGGCACAGAAGTTTCACACCCTCCAACCACCCCCAGTCTTTGTTTAAATATGTATTTTTTAAAATGCTCTATGCACACATGATTATTTTTACATTCTGGTAGCATTTTTAGGAAACGTCATTCACAGAAATTAATGAAATGGTTATTGATACAAAACAACAGATCTGTCATAAAATAAATATTATAGTATCCTGAATTCTAGAAGAAAAAAAACAAATTGCCCTCAATCAAACAATCAAACCCAGCGTATTGATGTGTTAAAATGTAAAAATGATTTCATCGGAATTTGGTGACAGAGTCCCTTTAAATATAATTCATCTACTGGGAGCTAAAAGCTGTATACTATGTTTGTGGTTTTGTGCTCTGCAGGACAAAACTAGAGTAGGTCACTGTCAAGTTTGACAGTTGGCATGACAGCAGGAATTATGAGAAAACCAGAAAAAATAAATCATCATTTAAAGAAGAGCACAGGTCTGTGAACATTTTCAAATTAGTACCTGATTTTATCATTAATGAGCTTGACAGGAACGCCTCAAGCTGTGTTTTCTTCGTATGGATATCCTAACGGGGAATTGGGAAATAATTAGTTTAATATGGAGAACACAGAGTCAGGTGCCAATATCTGAATCATTTTGACAAAAAAAAAAAAAAAGAGAGTTCCTCTTTAGGTTTATTTTTAGGACTACATATAATAGAAATAGAGAGAGACAGAGAGGGAGAAGGTAGATAGATAGATAGCTAAACAGACAGACAGACAGACAGACAGATAGATAGGTAGATAGATAGATAGATAGACAGACAGACAGACAGATAGCTAGACAGACAGACAGACAGATAGATAGATAGATAGATAGATAGATAGACAGACAGACAGACAGACATATAGATAGATAGATGATAGATAGATAGATAGATAGATAGATAGATAGATAGATAGATAGACATATAGATAGATAGATGATAGATAGACAGATAGCTAGACAGACAGACAGATAGCTAGACAGACAGACAGACAGACAGATAGATAGGAAGATAGATAGACAGAAAGACAGACATATAGATGATAGATAGACAGACAGACAGACAGATAGATAGACAGATAGATGATAGATAGACAGACAGATAGATAGATAGACAGACAGACAGATAGATGATAGACAGACAGACAGGCAAGCAAACACATTTTCTGGAGTGGATGGTTTATTGTTACTGAAATAAGTGCTCATCATGTTCAATTAATATATTGTTTTTATGGACCACAAGACAAGCAATTCGATTTAATTTACTTAAAGGGACTCTATAGTCACCAAAACAACTACAGCTTAATGTAGTTGTTCTGGTGTCTATATCCTGTCCCTGCAGGCATTTTAATGTAAACACTGCCTTTTCAGAGAAAAGCATTTACATTGCTCCCTAAGGACACCTATAGTGGCAATCACTCAGACTCAGTCAATCAGACTGGAGGTGCTGGAGGTGCTCCCTGGGTCAGTGCTGCACAATGTGCATGAAGGCACTGAACATTCCCCATAGAGATGCATTGATTTAATGCATCTCTATGAGGAGATGCTGATTGGCCGAGGAGGCATTTGGCTCTGCCCCCCAGTCCCACCTCCTTGGCTGAGATCATCCGAATCAAAAATCTTAGCCAATCCAATCCTTTCCTATGGGAAAGATCATCAATTCTGATTATGTCAGCCCAGGAGGCGGACCAGGGCAGGGCCAGTGCCAGCAGACTCGCTCGGTACTGGAATAAAGTAAGTTGTTATTACTTTTTTTAAGGGGAGTAAGGGGGGCCAGAGGGCTAAACAGTGTTTTCAACATTATAGGGTCAGGAATACATGTTTGTACCCCATACTCTGTAGTGTTCCTTTAAATTGATATAAATCTGAAAGATAAAGTCTTCTTTTTTTATGGGAAGAGCATGACAGCAGAAGGAAATACTTATGGACTCCTGTAGAGCATCAAACTATCAGGGGAAGGCATAGACTCCCTCTGTAATAAAATGTATGTTCCATATGGCTGGCTAGAGCAGTGGTAATATTTTAATATTATGTTTACTTATCACTATATTTAGCAATTATATGTTTATGAGGTGTGAAAAAAACCAAATAGAAATATACAATTTTTTAAACTCTAACTGGGTTTCTCCATTTTAGCTCCCTGTCAATCATAAACCATGTTATTTGTACCTGTCAATCAGCATTGAGAAAGCATACAGAGAAGAAGACGAAAAAAAATATTGTTTCTATTTTTCATCTTTGTTTGCAATGTTTGCTCTTTGTTTGCCTTGCCTGAACTGGTTTGTGATGTTATTTGCTAACTATTTAATAGAAATGTAAAAAAAATAAAATAAAGCATCTGATGAAATGAAAGGTTAACACAAGTTATATTTTATTTTCAATGCATTATTCAGTGGTGTGAATTCCAGAGAAGTTACATTTCCCCTTTAAGTCACTTTGCAAAGATGGGTCTTGGACATCATCAAAGCCGGCTTTTTGATGTAAAACCGTTGGGAGTACACAGACTATTGAGGCCAAATATATTCGACAAGTATGAAAGAAGCTGAGTGTGAGATCCTAATACATTCAGTATTAATTCATTAGCGAGGTTTGGTGAACCAATTAGTCCTTGGATTGCCCAATTGTAGGAGACGTGATTTTTGTTTTGTCTATTAGTAAAATTCGGATTAGTTTATAGTCAACCAGAGTGCACATTGGGTTATATGTTTGGTATATTTGCAGAAAAATAGGTGCCAAGATTTAGGAATAAAACGATAAAACAATAAAAACACTGATATTTTGTTTCTTTTATCTCTTTGCTTCATTCATGTTGATAAAATGTAATTTCCTTGTTCCCGTAACTGGCCAAACCCTGGTTCATTTGATTCATGTCACCTGCTGAGTTTATATCCTTCTCTAGGTTCCAGTGATGAATTCACCAAAATCCTAATTTTCATGCACACAAGCAAGCTGTGTATCGTAAGAAGGTTCTGCTCTGCTATTTTGCAGGATTTAAACGCTTGAAAATGTGTGTGTACAATACTTTCTCATTATTTTTAATAAAGGTCAATATAGCTGCCTACTGTGTGTTGAATAACGATATTTATCCCATAAAATCTTGCTAATTATGCAGAGGTCTGAGTTGTAATTCAAATTGGGTCACCACAAATGTATAATTATACACACTGGCTGTGCTCCAAAGAAATGCTTAAAAAGATGTTAGAAGGATAAATAATTCTTTTTAAAAGAAAAATTAAATCATAAGAAAAGGAGCACAGTACACTGCAGTGTGTTATGATTGCCTCACCCAACCCTTTAGATCAAATTTCTTAAAGGGTCTGTACGTGTGTGAATACTTGCTTTTTGTCGGTGAAGAGGATTTTGGTTTGGTTTACACCCGTTCTCATTTCACAGTCGGGGCCTGCACTGAAACGTCTACCTCCTGCCTTAATTGTTTTTTTTTTTAATTAGTTTTTTTAAACCCTTAAGGACCAAACGTCTGGAATAAAAGGGAATCATGACATGCCACACATGTCATGTGTCCTTAAGGGGTTAAATGGCTTTTTCTGAGGTTTTTTTTAATATTTAGAAGCAAAAAACAAGAAATTAATTCAAATACTGTGTTGTCTGTGAGCACTTTTGTGTTTGTGTGTACTGATTCCTTGACTGTACAACCAAAGCTCATGATAGGATAGGAGCATGGAATGTCTACAATACATCGCTTTCATTAGTCCATGAGAATTTTGAAAATGCTTAGTTTTCTTGTTGATTTAACTGAACATTGCAATGTGTGTGTACAATTAATTATATCCATCTTTCAGTTACTAGTTTGGCCTAAAAGTTACAAGCAAACCTTAAATGTGCTTTAGACCCATTCTTTATTAAATGAATTTTCCAGACATCTAAAACACTTTAGCTTGTTGAAGTGGTTTATGTACAAAGAGTGTGCCCACATGTTTTACACAAAAAGTGTTGATTTCAATATAAATAAGCACTTTTATAATATAGCTTTGTTAGGCCCTCTTAGCCTTTAATCAGACAACCCGTCTTGTTACTTCCTTAATCTTTAGTTCAGTGGAGCTAAACTCAAGTGGCAGTAATTGCTCAGATTGCTCAAGTCTGTGATTGCACAGCAACCGAAAGTCTGTTTTTCTTTTTTTTATTTAATCAGTCTTTCCCTTTCAAGCAAATCACATACTAAGGAATAATTACATAGCTTCATATGTGTCCTACACTCACTTTTACATGCACTATGGTGCATATGTTTAAATTAAAAAAATTTCTTTAACAATTTAGTATGTATACCCCCCAATGAAAACATACATACATACATGCAAGGGCGTACATAGGGCATGTGGCACCCGGGGCGGGTCCTGGGTTTGGCACCCCCCTGCCCCCACCCCTTCTCCAAAAAAAAAAAGCCTACTAAATTTTTAAAATGTGTTATATTTTTTACATTTTAAAAAAAATGTATTGAACAAATTTGTAAACTATTTAAAACCCCTGCACCCCCTCACACACAGTTACAGGCAAACAGTCACACACAGTTACAAGCAGTCACACGCACACAGGCTTCCTCAGAGGAAACCTGTGCAGGCGGGCGAAACGCGTCACACGGACGTCATTGGAGGGGCGGACCCAGAAGCGATCACGTGACCGGACTGCGATCAGGAAGTGTTTTACAGTGTATAATATCTGTTCGTGCTTTTATGTGGGTGACTCTGTGAGCCTATACCCACCACATCCCAAGTAAGGGTTTTAAAATTTTTCAGTATAATAAAACTGATCTGTGATATTATTCAATTGGAGGTCCTGCCCTTCTTTTTATACACAGCTTGACAGAATCATCAGTGGACACATCCTCTGGAATACCTTTCAGTGTGGGGATATCCCCTCTCCAAAGGAGCCTTGCAAACCCAGAGCCAGGGGTGATAGGGCTCTGGGATATGTGAGTTTTTTTCCCTTAGATTTTCCTTCATTCTGTATTATTATATATTCAGATGGTCTGCACTATTATTTGTTTATTTTTTATATATTTACAGATTAATTTAGCGTGCTTTTTTTGGTAATTATATATAAAAACAGCTTGCAAAAACTGAAGATATCTTATCTAAAGCTTGTACAAGTCCTCCCTTTTTTCCCCAGCCCAGACTTTCAGTAACTGTCCAATCACAGCCTGCGCAATGCAAAAACAGGTTTTTGATAGGCAGGTGCTCTGGGCAATTGTATGCATCTTGAGCTCAATTCCTTAGTTAAACAACCAGAAAGTAAACATAGAAACATAGAATGTGACGGCAGATTAGAACCATTCGGCCCATCTAGTCTGCCCAATTTTCTAAATACTTTCATTAGTCCCTGGCCTTATCTTATAGTTAGGATAGCCTTATGCCTATCCCACGCATGCTTAAACTCCTTTACAGTGTTAACCTTTACCACTTCAGCTGGAAAGCTATTCCATGCATCCACCACTCTTTCAGTAAAGTAATACTTCCTGAAATTATTTTTAAACCTTTGCCCCTCTAATTTAAGACTATGTCCTCTTGTTGTGGTAGTTTTTCTTCTTTTAAATATAGTCTCCTCCTTTACTGTGTTGATTCCCTTTATGTATTTAAATGTTTCTATCATATCCCCCCTGTCTCGTCTTTCCAACAGGATCAGTTTTCTGATTGACAGCCAGGGGGGTGTAAAAGGTTAATTTATAAATGCACGATTTCCTATTGAAATCTGAAATTTTTTGAAAATTGAGAAAAGAGGACACACTCTTCACAACTAAAGCACTTTAGCAAGGAGTGTTTCTTTTAAAATGACCATCTATTTTAAACTATTGCTTTTTTTGCCAATTTGGAGGTAACGAAAAAAAAAAACAACGGGTGGGATTAAATGATAAAAAAAACAAGCTAAAATCATGATGTTGCAGAGTGCTCCTCAATCCATTATTTCTTCTCAGATGGCATAAAAGATTACAATCTCTAAGTGTGCTTTTTATCAAACTTTCTGGTGGAGACCTGCTCTCTTCAGCTCAGACAATCATAATGCACATTTATCTTAGCTCATCAGGCATCATGCTTCTTCTGCTGCATTTGTGTCTTCCAATAAACATCCCATAAACAAGATGTAGTTGTGACGAAGTGCCCTTCGCCACTTGTGCCTGGAGAGGACTATTTGCAAGCCTCCTGCCATGTGACTACAGCTCCTGGGATGTATTGCCCTTTAAGAACGTATTTTGGCATAATGGATTTTTATTGTGCTGCTGCTGGCCCTTTAACTCCTAGGAAAAGAATCTGTACTTTTAAACTGGCACTTCGGATGCAGCCGAAGTGCCGAAGTGGCCGCCATTCGAAAACCGAACAAGTGGCGGCGGCCATTTTGATTCATTCGAACGTGGTCAGCGGTGTGTGCCATCAAATTCATGGAACTGAAATCGGCTACAAAATGGCATGAACACTGATGAAGATTTACCTCCCCTGGAACTAATGCATTCGACAATTCGAATGGCATTCGACAAGTCTGTTTGAACTGACTTTCACATGGGAAATAGACCAGCCGCACAGTCTAATTCTCTGGAACTCTTTTTGGGCATGAAAACGTGTGTGCGGTCAGTCAAAAAGGACTTACAGCTAACTTTTTAACTACTAGAGGGAATTGTATGATTTTTGGATATGTTTGTATTTGAAGTATGCTGATTCTGAAAATGATTTAAAAAAATTCTGAAAGTTATGAATATTATGTAAAACTGTATTTTTCCTGCCTGTGATTACATTAACCCATTGTGTTTAGTAATTATATCATAGGCAGAGGGGAGGATTTTGTGGGAATGAATGGGAGTGTTTAACTGTGTTGTACGTGTTTGATTGGCTGTCCTACAAAACCTTGTGGGCGGTACTGTATGTGTAAAACTTGTATAAAAGTTTGCTGCCATTAAAAATAACTACTTGACCCTTTCTTGAAGACTTGGCTCATGCTTGGGGGATGGGATAACTACACTCTGGGGATTGCTATATTCGCACTATACTCCCCAGGGTAAGCTCTTGTAAGAGCTGTTCTTGTTCCTGCTACTCTATCTGGGAGAAGAGAGGCCTGCCCACTGGAAGCTGGATCCTGACCTGGGATCCAGGGTGGGTGAAAGACAGTGAGACCCAAGCACAGCTGCATGGCTGGAAGTGGGGTCTGCAGTGCTGATGGTGTCGGTTGGAGTGCTTGGAGTCCTCGGCAAGCGCTAGGAGCATCAATTGGCAAAGGTACTCAGTCGGAGTGCCAGCGGTCCATCACAGTAGTAATAAGACATGTACTTCCTTTCTACTGAGTAACCAAGTTCCTTAGCAATAGCTCCCAGCAAAGGGACCATGCAAAGTCAAATGCAAATAGATCTCTTCTTGCACAATGCACTGCACACCACGTGTGTATCTATCTACATCCCTGTATGGCCATCCCCTAATTTTAATCTAATATTTACAGCTTATAGAAAGCACAGTGTTATTCACTAAGGTCAGAAATTGCCAAGGCAAATCGTGAAAAAAGTTGTTCTATAGAAATCAAAGTATGGAGGTAGTCCACTAGATTTACTATCCAGATAAGTTTAAAACTCGGTAACACACACACACCCACAAATGACAGTTTAAAATACCAGTATGGTGAAAAAATAAAAGGAATGCATGTATGTTTTTTTTTTTCCTTCACTTGTAGATATTTTGTCTTTTTATGAAGTTTGAAACTCACTGGAAACAACCCAATAGATCCTATAAGTACAAAGAATAGTAAAACAAGATGTAATAGTTTAGGCGTTAAGTGGTTGCTGCTGGTACACACTAGTGGGGTCAATCACACAAATCCCACTAAAATACAATACAAAAAAACACAAAAAAGTGTGCAGCGCATAGAGATAATAAAAAGACACTTATACGTGTATATCACATTACTTAACACACGCATTACAGTATACAATATATCAATGGGAGATAGGTGGAGCAATAAAAACATATATACCCCAAAATAGAGATATCCCTATAGATATACCTAAAAAGTAAAACAAAAAGGAGAGACTCTCATAGGGCAATATTGTAGTAATCTCTTTATTGAGTCTTATAATTCCTATATAGTCCAACTCACATTTTTTGAGCCCGTTATGACAAACTGGCTCAGGTAGCACAGCTTTAAGTAATATGGTAGCTTTAAATGCTGCAGTATATGAGCGTGTATTTGTAGCTTGATCTTCAAAAGTAAGAAGCGTAGGAAAGGCAACACCAGTTAGCAAAAAATAGTAAACATTTATTTAAGGGTAACATAAAATCTTGCATATAAGTTACTGGAGTGCCACACAGTAGTAAAAACACAATGCGTTTCAACGATGCAAATTCGTTATACACCTGAGGAAGACGAATTTGCATCGTTGAAACGTGTTGTGTTTTTACTACTGTGTGGTACTCCAGTAACTTTATATGTAAGATTTTATATTACCCTTAAATAAATGTTTACTATTTTTTGTGATATTACAAACATTTAAAAAAAAATGTTTTATAAATAGAAATAAATTCATTTAACACAACATTGTATTATGCTAAAAACAAAAATTGTAACAGAATTATTCTCCGTATATTTACAAAGCATTAAAATACCAGGCTTTCTTCTAGAATTCACATTTTAACCCCTTAAGGACACATGACATGTGTGACATGTCATGATTCCCTTTTATTCCAGAAGTTTGGTCCTTAAGGGGTTAAAGATTGTGAACTTCGGATGAAAAAATTGCTGCTCCACCACTGTAGACCATCAGAAATGGAATGCTGACTGTTTTCTAAAATTCTGCTTACCTCTCTTGACACTGTTTCAAAAACAGAATATGCTACTTGACAAAATAGCATTCTATTGAGAAGTGATTTCACTTTGAGATGGTGTATTTCTGAAAAAACTGAATTCTAATTCAAAAGAGAAATATTTTTATACAGCAAGAACATCTTTAGGTTACTTTTCAAAGCTTTTTATTTCCCGTTCCATTTTGACCCACTTTAGTATCATATTATTTGACCTTGTATTGAGTATTTTGTTTGTGATATCCCTGACTGTTTGTGAATATTTTGCCATTTTTGATCTAAGCAAACAAAGAAAAGTCCACAGATTCCCAGTTGCATGGGGATTTGAATCGCTTGATTTCCATTTTATGCATTGGTTGCATCCATCTATTTATAAACACATTTGTTTAAATTTCATTATTTCGTATGTTTTGTTAGTTTGTTTTTTCTCTAGTGGCACCATAAGTGGGCCTTCTAATATGGCCTTATTGTATATTACATTATCATTCTCCCTCAAGGGAAAGTTGCTAGATCACATCAGAAAAGCTGTAAACTAAATTACATTTTTATAATCATTGTTTTATTAGATCCATGTAGCATTTATCCTACTCTAACAGTAGCATTTCCCTATATAATATACATATATATTTTGAGTACTTTCATCTGCACTTGGTTTGTTTTGACCATGATTCTTCTCAAATAATGTACTATTTTTTAAATATAATTTCTGGGACTTGGTTTTCACTAATAATTGCTATTTGCACATTTTATGTTTCATTTTAATAATTACACTGATGTCAAAGACATCGTTATGAAAGCTGACATATAAAAATATTTTTTAAAATAATATAAAATAGATTAAAATTAATATAGTGAAAACCAGCTTTTATTGCAAACAACATATGTTGTAATTGTGTACAACATAACATATAAAAAATAAGCCTGTTTAGTTTCCCAGTGTTCTTTCTACTTAAAATATAGTTATTACAATTAGTCGATAAATACAGGAGTTTTCCAAGATTTATTAAAAGCGGGCTTACTAAGGTCCCCATTTTTATGTCATTTGGGCTCAGAGCCTATTCGTTGTAAGGCAAGATGCTAATTTGCATTATCTGCCTTTGTATAGTTTAACACATCGGCAACCTTTCATTATACATTCCTTAAAATGGGAAGGGTTTCATTTTAAATTTTCAAAATGTGTGCAGTTATTTGTTATCTAGAATATGTTGTGCCTGCTTTAGTTTTGGTATAGATTACATTTATACATTTATACTATGATTTAGATGTTAACAAAATAAAGTGATGCTTTGTTTAATTAAATAATCTCCCCATTGATATTTTTATCAAGTAGAATAAAGAAAAGCATTGTTTACAATAATCGTTCATAACATCCCATATAATAATTGCAATTATGTTAATAACATAGGTGTAGATTTTTATTCTTTCAATTCATTTTTATTTTTGAAGTGCAATGCCAATCTTACAGACCAGTAAAGACATGTCATCCCATTGCACAGTGCTGCAGAATTTGTAGACGCTTTATAAATAATAATAATAAAAATAATCATCATAGAACAAAAAAAAGTTTAAGAAAATATGCAATAACGTAAATTATATAATGCGTAGACTAATATTAATTAATTGCTTAGAGCAGAAAGCATAAAGAAAACAACAAAAAATATGAGGAAATCTGGTAAGGTGACCAGGGCCGGACGTACCACCTTGCTGCCCCAAGGCAATCTTCTCAATGTACCCCCATACATGTATAGTTTGGGGTAAGCGACTGGATATGTTAACGGCAGGTTTTTTCGAGATACTGCATGTGGGGTTGCATGTGTGAGGAGGCTGCTTGTTGTGTTGTATTTGTGTGGTGGGTTACTTGTGGGGTTGATTGTTTTTGGGGATGATGCTTGTGGGGTTGTTTGTGTGTGTGCGGTGGGGATTCTGCTTGTGGGGTTGTATATGTGGGGGAAGCTGCTTGTAGGGTTGCGTGGGGAGATGCTGTGGAGGAGATGCTGCTTGTGATACTGCGGGTTGTGTGAATGGGACTGTTTGCACTGAAGTATGTGCTGGCATGTAATCAGTGGCAGTTTGTGGATAGGGGCTGTAGTGTATATGTTAAGGGGGATAGTTGTTATAGTATGTGTATTTGGGAGGATAGGGCCTTTTTGTGTGTTTGTTGTTGAAGATAGCAGCTGTATTGGGGCTACAGTATGTCTTTGGGGGAAAATGGGGCTGCAGATTGTGTGTGGGGGAACTAAGGCTGTTGTGTGTGCATGATAATTGGGGTTGTAGAGAATGTGGGGGGTCAGGTCTGTAGTGTTTGAGTGCAGGAAAAAGGGACTCTAATGCGCATTTTGGGGTGATGTAGACTGTTGTTTGTGTTGAGGAGATAGTGGCAGTTATGTGTGTATTAAGAGGGAGGAGGAACTGTGGTTGGGAAAAAAAAGGTATAGGTGCTTTAGTGGGAAGATAGGGGATATCGTTGGGGATAGGGGCAGTGGTGGGGTGACAAAGGCATTTGTCAGTGGAACACAGGTTGTTTTGGAGGGATAATGTATGGGGAAGACAGGTTGCTGTAGTGTGGGGGACAGGGGCTGTGATACATGGATAGTGGCAGTGGTGGAGATACAGGGGCAGTTGTGGGGGAGGAACAGGTGCTTTGGTGGGGGGACAGGTGCTGTTGTGCAGAACTAGTGACTGTGGTGGGGGTAGGGACTGTAGTGGAGGAATAGTGGCTTTGGATAAGGACAGTGGCTCTGTTGAGGATGGGTATGGCTGTGGTGAGGGATAGAGCTGAGAGGGAGTGGTAGAGGCTATGAGGGGATGAGAGGGTTTGGTGGGGATATATTGGCTGTTGTGGCAGGAAAGAGACTTTAGTGGGGGGATGGGATTGTCGTGGGGGATAGGGACTATGATGGGGGAATAGGGACTGTAGTGGGGGGTGATTGGTGCTTACTCTTACCAAAAAGTGTGGATCCTGAACCCTGGTGGTCCGCTGGAGATGATGGGTGCAGACAGTTCCTCACGGCCAACTCCGTGGGATTGTTTCAAAGTGTTGCCATGGTAAACCTGTGTTACAATATTGAGCACCAGCACCTGCCAGCTTGCCAGGCCCCATGAGAGGAAAACTGGCTGGTGAGGAAGATCTTTGATCTCCCCACAACCCGTGCCACCCCTTGCTTGCCTGCCACACTAAGGCCATGGCCTTGGTAGACTTATGGCAAATCCGACCCTGAATGTAACTAAAGTTATGTGGTCCAGTGCAATGGGGATCAAGCGGCAGATTGCCTGAAAAATGGTGTCCCTCCAAAGCCAGAACACTGTCAAGCACAAAATTCTGAAGCCAAATGCCTACAGGCCCAGGTGTAGGTGGCTGTATAGGCAGACAGGAATGTTCGGAGTGATTTAAAGACTGCAGTGGCAACTGCTTCACAGAAAGAACTCAAATTGCCAGATAAGTATTGAGCCATGACCCTCAGAGTCCAGTAGAGTACTCTGTTCTCACTTCTCAAATGGGCAACAATTTCCATGGCCTCCAGAGTTGTGTAGGAGTATGCATCATCGCTCTATTGAACATAGACTCCTTCCTGTGTGCTTAGAAGGAATCCCTGTACCAGATTCTCAGGAGATGTAGATATCTGCTGCTCTGATGGGAGGGGCAGCAGTTGGTGGTGGAACTAGGCTTAGAAATCTGCAAAACAATGGTCATGTCTGGTCAAAAGATGAGATAGCTGGCCTCTGGTGTGAGCACTTGGTGCCGGTCATTTTAGAGGAGATGCCACTACTGTGGCTTGTTAGATGTGATGTACTACTGGGCACAACAACACTAGCAGTAGGTGCTGGGTAGGTGCAGGGGGGGATCATCTGCCTCCCTCTCACACAAGTTAAGTAGGCTGCAGATCTTTCACAATAAGGATTCACTACCTGGGATGGTGCTGCTTCAAAATTGTATACACTAGGCCCCCCAGAGTGCAGTTTATATTTTCTCATTAGAAGATCAATATACATGGGAAATAAGTCAATAAAAGTGTAAAATTATGAGCGTTTTTTTTTTTTTCTAGTTGAGATGAATGTTAGTATTTTATGGAATATTGCTGGTCATATTGATATACATAATATATTGACGATTTCAATGTATATATACAGTATTTCTATGCATGTATGAATTGTGCTATTTTAAATGTAAGTAATGGTGTGCTGTGCAATAAAACATATTAAAATTATCCTAACCACTTACTAGTATCATTACCCCCGTCATTGGCATGATTGAGGTGTATAAACTTTAACCATGTCTTTTGTTTTGGATTTTTATTACATCCAAAACTTTCTTTGAACCTAGTCATTCCATTTTATATATTGTAGTATATTGTAGTTACCAACCTCCAAGTTAAGCTTATATCCTCTTTATCTTCAGTATCATCCAAATTTTTCTTACATATTCATCTCTATATAAACTAGTCTCAATATATCTATGATACTGGATTTTTTTCAAAGCTGTAGACATTACTAAAACCTTAAAGGACTTCTCCAAGCAGCTAATCACTACAGGTCTCTGGGCCGTGGGGTCCCCCAACTCCCCACTGTAAGTAGTCAAATTCACTACTAATGCTGGAGAGCCATAATTTCCTCCTGAGGAAACTTATGGCTTACCTCTCCTGAGCTAAAACATGTTTATTATGTTTATTGTCTTAGAGCCATCAGCTGACCATTACAAAAAAATGGATTTTACAATGGGCAGCGCCAGGGCACTCATGGCACCATAACCACTCGGGTGCTTAGAGTATTCCTTTAAATCTTCTAAAAATGGCACTGTCACTTAATTATCAGCCCTATCTAAAGGTATACTGGGACAAAGTAAGGACTACCTTGTCTCAGCATTTTTAATACACCTCAAACTTCTAGACACTGGGCGGAGTTACTGCCATTTCGAAGTTTAAATCTCTTAGCTGTCTCCAGCAATGGCTGCATGACATTGGCTCTGTCTATGTAGGTTCTCGTGGAATCCCCCATAGACTTCAATTCTGTACTCTTGTGGCCACATCCTCTACATCAGGTCTTATCCAGCAGGAGAATCTGGATTATTTTGTAGAGCAAATTGGGGCCAATCAGCGCCATGCTCTTTTACTGAAGGAATAAGCTGAGCAATATCAACCAGTACTGTATTTGTCATGCTTTATTCTATAGAGACATGCTGGATAAAATCAGATGCTGGAGCACCTAGCAGGACCCTAGTACAGTGTCAAACAATCTAAAATGACACTAACAGTGGGATTTTGCAAGGGCACTCCTAGAACCATGACCACTAGCTGATTATAGAGGTTATGGAGCTTGGAATGTTCCATTAAATTTATTATTTAAAACTGGAATGACCCACTAAACAGATTACTGCAGGACTGCATGTAGGAGCATAAAATAAACAGGATATTTCATGGTGGCATGAGGTGTTTAGGAACCTCGTGGTATTTTAGGGACCACCTGGGCCCCCCCAGTGTAAGGATCCAAACTATTTTAGAGAGGTTTGACTCCTTAACTGGGTTTTGCCAGATGCCACTTCTCACCTTCAGCACAGCTTAGTGAGAGAAAGAAGTTCTGTTCACTGTGCTAAGTCTAGCAGTTCAGGGCTTAGCTAATTTTCTGAGAATAATCAGCTAGTGTACTCAGTCAATGTGCTAGTCCTGCACTGCAACAGAAGCTCATCAACATCTTAAAATGATGAGGTTAGGTGGCACCTGGCAGAGTACCGGTAACAAGTAAAACCATTCTTGGCTCCTTGGCACTCCTGGCACCATAAACACTATAAACTTGGAGTGTTTCTTTAATATGTCAAGGCCGTAATATTAAGATATGAAAAGGAGCCATCTGTTGCTTTTTGCAATACTACTCTAAAAGACTATGCCCTTGAGGTCCACTTGACTTTCTTTCATTCCCAGTCGAGGTACAAGGCTTAAGAATCTATGACTAATAATATGTCATATGTCAGGTGTCAATCCATATTCATTGTGATTTAGGAATGTTAGGTGATTTCTGCCCTTTATGGATTAAAACCAGACTCTGATCAACTGTGTAATTTTCCATGGGAGTTTTGCCATGGATCCCCCTCCGGCATGCCACAGTCCAGGTGTTAGTCCCCTGGAAACAACTTTTCCATCCCTATTGTGGCCAGAAAGAGTCCCTGTGTGTTTTAAAATTCGCCTCCCCATTGAAGTCAATGGCGTTTCGGGCGGTTCGCCGGTTCGCGAACATTTGCGGAAGTTCGCGTTCGCCGTTCGCGAACCGAAAATTTCGGGTTCGCGACATCACTAGTCAGGAATATAAAGTGAAATGTTCGTCAACAAAAGCTGGTCTGTCAGATATCTGCAAAGCCTTTTACGCACTTCACCTTTGTTCCTGGGCTTTGTTAGGATGAGTGCAGTCTGGACAAGTTCTTATTATATAATGTCCATTATATTGTCCTTTAGAGAACTACTATGTCACTTTATAAACGTTATTCTGTAAAAGTAACATAAAAAGTAAACAGTTTAAATAAATGTGTTTACAAGCAAGTAAAGCATCTCACATGGAAATAAAACAAAAAAAAATGCAATTATATCTGTACCACTCATAAATCTACTGTACGGGTAAATGGGATACTACCCATACATAAACCCCTACGTTAATTCAATAGCTCCATTAGACAACAAACTCTACAAGCTGAAGAAGTATAAATTCAAAGGATAAAGATTAAACGTGAAAAACAATTTGAAATGCACAGACATCAGTAGGCTGAGATAACCAATGTGTAAGGCAAATACAAGCAAGCTATAAAAAGAGACCCCACACTGTTTATTTAAAACCATAACCACAAAAATGCCCCAAAAATAATAACAAAGAACAAAAAAAGAGTGTGGGCGATCAACTCTAAAATAAAGTAAGACATACTATTAAAAGAAGCCATATTAAAATACAAAAACCAATGCTTTTTAACAAATCTAGTCTTACATATAATAAAACAAAACAAAACACAAAACTACTTAAATATCCTAAACTCACACTAAATATTCCAACTCCATCTTGACATTCCATCTAAAAGATGTTCGTGTCTTTAGAATAAAATTTCAAAACATTTCTTGCCTAGTCATTTTGGTTACTTAGTTCTATTAATAGACTTTTTTTTTACTAATTTTTATGAATGGGGAGCTGGTGAGTTGTGTTTACCAGTAGACACTCTCAGCCTATCAGCAGTACCCAGTCATAGGCTCCCGGATTAAAGCCTTTGATCATCAGAGAAAGTTGCTGAGCAGAGCAAATCGGCACCATCTTGGAAAGTTTGGAATTCAAACCATTAGGTAAGGCGCCACCAGTATACAATTGGAACCATAACAACTTCATTGCAATCCTTTATGACTGTATTCTTGGATGCACAGCATGTAGAGCAAGCTGTTATAGAGGGGTACCCTGGACTGTGGTTTTGAGGTACTGTGCTTGCTCTGTGAGCCCTAGAAATGATTCTCACTATTTCAGATTGTAAAGTTTTTAATGAATTTTTTTCTTCAAAGAAACCATCAGTTTTACACTATGTACCTTCATGTCTGTTCTTTTTAGGTAACTTAATTGGGTGTTCTTGGACGGGAAAAGTTATAAAAAGTTACATTGTATGCTTTTCTTCTTTTAAGCTGTAAAGATCCAAGGGCATTTAAGTATATTTATGTTTCTATTAAAGAGTGTGTCCATACTAGTTTTTATATTATAAGCCTTATACCATTCCTGATTAACTATTGAGAAACTGCCTTAACCCCTTAAGGACACATGACGGAAATATTCTGCCATGATTCCATTTTATTCCAGAAGTTGTGTCCTTAAGGGGTTAAACAGCAGTAATAACCCCTGGAGACCTGACAGTTTATTGAGTATTTTATTTTCAGTTTTCCAGTATGTTTAAATTTGAAAGTCACTTTGAATTCCCCATAATTCTCCTATTACTAAATTGCCCTGACAGTGTTGGTACCCAAATCTTGCCCCACTAGTATATTGGGCTGTAAAAACATGGACATGTTAGTTCATCTAACCATCCCAGGACCCATTAATGAAACAAGAAAAAAAAGTTTTAGAAGAGGTTCATGTAAAGTCTACCGTCAGTAAAAGTCATACTAGTCTTATCAAGGTGCAGTATTTAGAGAGGTCATTCGTGACACGACGTTTAAATGTTTCATTGTATTAATTAACTCAGAGAATTGAATAACAAATGAAATGTTATAGCTTTTGTTTATAGCTTACCATTTAAATATATAGTTAATCAATGGAAACAGTGCTGATTTTCCATTTGAAATGTAACGAATATTTTCTAGATTTAAACTCTAGGTTTAAATTAAAGATTTATTTTTTGCTGCATTTAATTGTATTTTTTAGACAATGATTGCATTTGATGCACTGTGGTTAAACGTCTATTGCTACTGTTGGTTAAAGATAATGCTGCGTTTTAAAAAATTTAAATTAACTTTTTGATCTTTTTTGTGTGCTTTTAGACTGAGCTATATAGAAATCGAATGGTCTTCTTACAACTATGAAATAGGTGGTTACAGCCATAACTTACGTGTCTGCAAAGGTTTCTTTGATATTTATAGTGGAACATTTACATCTAGAACTCAGAAGGATTGAGGCATATTGTATAGATTTAGCATTCTGAACAGATTCTGAGGTTAATCATTTGAGATGAGCATCTTAAAGATCAAGACAGTACCTGCTTTTATTGTTTAGGTTCTAAATGCCATTAACGTAATGCCATGCCGTGTTATATTTCATTTTATATTTCGGATTATCTCTCACAGTCAGAGAACAGAATATGACACAGTTGGCAATGATACAGTTTAGTTTCCTATTAGTCACTTTGTGTTCTTGTTTCCTCTTTTCTCTTAGTATATGTACTTAAGATATTTGCTTCGTTTTATGTGGTTTTATTTATTTGTATTATAATCTATTGAAGGTGGGGTTTTTTTGGGGGGGGGGGTTTTATTCATTTTTTTTCACACGGCACGTGAAAGGTGCAATACATGTGTCAAGTTATTTGCAATAGACAAGTTTTGTTCATGAGGACAGGACATTGACAATTAGTGTTTGACAAGAAGTGTGAGATTTTATAATATATAAAGCTTAGGTAAAACATATTACTCCGTAAAGCATTTAACTGGCATCCCCTTGAGGGCTTGGAGTTACAGGTGAAAGTTTAGCTCTTTAAGGGAATCACTCCCCCACCAGAGACTTGTAAGTATTCAAAGTAATTCCCCTAGTGAGCTGGTAGAGGGGAGGGAAGAGTAGGGAGAAAATGGACATACCTGAGTGATATTCAATAGTAGGCTACATGTGTATACCATGTGAGAGGATTAGAAGCCGAACGCTATTCCCCGGTCAAAATCAACTTATAGAGGTTGGCTAATTGATGGAAATAAAAAGAATAGTGAAATTAAACTTAAAATAAGAAGTTTCTGAATATATTAACTCAAAATAACAGTAAATATTGTATGATGGTGGATGATGAGATCCTCTAACACAGGGGTAGGCAACCTACGGCACGAGTGCCATGCACGGCACTCAAGGTGTATTTGTATGGCACTCAAGGCTGCTAGAGCCAAACAGGCTCTGTCCTACCAGGAGTCCCAGTGAAACTTCAGATATTTGCTTATATGAAAAGGTAGCGAAGGACAATCCTCAATTTATGCATTGCCGCACGTAGAGGAAGTAATCTCAGATCACTTCCTCCCAGTACTTGTGCATGGGAATCCACACTGTAGTAGAGCAGCTCGCAGCTGCTGTTGCAGCTCCTGTCCTTGACCTGTACCTGGCCAACATAGTCCCCACTGGAACCCAGGGAAATCACCCACACTCACTGGCGTACATATAACGGTCGCAGGAGAGCCCATGCGGGAGGAAGTAAAGGGAGTCAGAGTGGGAACTCTGACTCCCATCAACCTGAGCCACCACTGGACCCCAGGGAAAGTCACCATCCTGCACCTAAAATGGTGACTTAAATATTATGTGTGTGTTTGTTTGTATGTATGCATGTATGTATGTCGTGTGTGTCTGTCTGTATGTGTCTGTTTATCTGTCTTATGTATGTATGTATATATGTGTCGTGTGTGTGTGTGTGTCTGTATGTATGTGTGCCTGTCGGTTTGTATGTATGTTTGTGTCTTATCTGTATGTATGTGTGCCTGTGTGTATGTATGTGCCCCATGGATCAGTTTTGAACCGGGACCCCATGGGTTGTGTGTACACCACTGCCCACACTGCTAGATATACACAGAAATGCAGAAAAACCCTCCCCTCATACTTTAATACAAACAGCCCACACACAAACATACACACAATTCGCACAAACATAACACGGCTAGCAATCCACATGCATGCACACAACCCCACATGCAATCTCTTACATACAATACCCCAAACAGTCCCACACACACACACTACCAAACACACAATGTGACAAATCCATCCACACACACACACATACGCAAAATTCCACGAGCAGCCCCCATACACAGCCCACATTCATAGGTATCATACACAATACCACAATCTACTGATGAACATATTCAATATAATAGGTCATATATGCACAAAGACAACGATACAAAGCAACTGCAGTATAAATAACACAAGCAGAATACGGCAACAAACACACCTCAATTTAAAAAAAATAGGACCGGCACGTTACGGGTCATAACAATCCTATTTCGGCACAGTGCTTCTGAAAGGTTGCCTACCACTGCTCTAAGAGGACAAGCTACTTCTCCTAGTATTGTAGGTGTTTTTATTGCCTTTTATGGTATTTCATATGTCCATTTTGCAAAACAAGGGTTATTCTTTTTCTTTTTAGCAGTATCAGCTCTTTTTTGCCTTCTGTATTTGCATTGTGCCTTTTATTTTGTGCTTTTTCAGTGATATTTAGGATATTCCTCCTTTTTCACATTATCTGTTGTTATTTTTCTTTTTTACTAATACTACATCCTGGTTTTACCCTTATACATATCTGTTTTGGAGTATTTTTTCTGGTTTAGATGCATGTGAACTGGACATTTTGAACTTTATTTAGTGAATACTCCCCTTTGCTACAACTCTTTTTGTTTGTTTTGAGGTTTATTTTTACCCACTAAACAAATCACATTGTATTCTTAGTGTTCTTTTAAATTATGATGTATCATCACAAGGTTAGTGATATAAACTAGATGTCACTCACAAATAACAATAATTTATTCATCAATAATTAACCACAATATATAAGGCTACCTCTACTGTCTGTTGAAGAGAAATGTGATTAAATCGCCATAATAAAATGCGTGATAGTAGAGATCATAGTGGACACACTTGTTTGGTGCTCTTTTTAAAACACACTAAAGTGTGTGTCAACCTCCCGTGAGGGTTTGAAAGGTGAGTATTACTTATCATCTAGATTGATGATGTTAGACAATCCAATACTTCTTCATAGGGATGCATTTGAAAGTTAATACATATGCGTGACAAATTACTGCACTGCACCAATCAAATGCTCTCAGGTTACTGCTGTGCCTAGCCATTTACACATACATCATGTTTGTTTCACTCAATTAGAGTTTAAAGGGTCAATATTGTCACCAGAACAACTACAGCTTATTGAATTTGTTCTGGTGAGTAGAATCATTACCTTCAGGCTTTTTTCTGTAAACACTGTATTTTCAGAGAAAATGCAGTGTTTACAATACAGCCTAGTGATGAGGAGATGCTGACTGGCCAGGGCTCTGTTTGAATTGTGCTGAATCTGCCCCTGATCTGCCTCTTTGTCAGTCTCAGCCAATCATATGGGGAAGCATTGTGATTGGATCAGGCTACCACTTCTGATTACGTCAGAGGTCAGAGGAAGTTCACAGGCAGATGAAGCAGCTACAGACTTGAAAACAAGTAAGATTTTCACTATCTTTAGGGAGACAAAGGGGGCCAAGGGGGCTAGATAGTGGTTTTAACACTATAAGGTCAGGAATACATGTTTGTGTTCCTGACCCTATAGCGCTCCTTTAACTGAAAAAAAAATAATTTGTGTTCATTAAAAATAACAAAAACATTGATCCAAGTGTGAAACTGATTAAGTTACTGCGGTGCGCAGCCCTTGTCAAAGACACATTGCCACTTACACAAGCTTTGAGTTGGATATAGCTATATCCTGTTTTATAAAGCCAAACACTGCCAGTGACAATGATTGATTTACTGGTTTTGATATGTACTTCTTTGTTAACTGTTTGAGTGTGTTGTTTATTAAAAAAACATATTTTAAATACTTCCTCTTTCCTAGTTACTGCAGTGCCAGTGCCACTTTCACTAAATTTGATTTACTGATTCAAACTTGACAGGTCTTTTTTTTTGTTAATGGTTTGTTGAAAGTAAATCATATTTGAGGGGGATGAGCAGTGCAGTGTGTTCTATCTAGTGCTTTATCAAGTCAAAGACAATAATGATGTTGCAGTACTAGTAAACAAACAGCAACTAATTTTTCAATACGAACATCTATTTGGGCTTTATAAGTTGTGTTACTTTACATAATACACAAAACACATCACTACCCCAATATATGTAAACATTTTTATTAAAAACAAACCCACAAGGGACAAAGCTTGCTAACTGACTTGACTGGATGCCATTTCCATCAGCTCCTCAGCACACATTTTAATCTTTATGATATCTGCTGTCCTGAACCTAATACTGCTTCCTAAACCACCAAGCCAGATTATGCAAGGCAAGCAGCATTAATAGATGCCTTTCCTTCTGAAAACCACCCCAACGGAAGCACCTACTGCACGCCGACACTTTCAGGCCTTGAGGTGTTCCTGGGTGGCGCAGCATTGGATTGTGTCGAGATCACCTCAATTCCCACACCGACTACCTCACCAGCTTGTGTGCCAGTTATGGGTCGGCACTCTCAAAAACTACATGCCGCAGCTGATGGCAGAGATATCAGGACTATATTACAAAGACCTGCACAACCCAGGCCTGTTACCGCAGAATTTCTGAGTGTCAGAGACCATGACCATGTTGCAGCCAGAGACATTACAACACTCTCCAGCTGCACAGTCAATGCCTCCTGAATCTCTGGATGACTCAGCCCCAACCAACAAATATGATTTGAAGGCCTTACTGTCTGATATACACATATTGCTGGCAGTTAATTCTGTTCTTTTTAAAATGGAGGTGCAAGCTATCATGGTGCAGGTAAGGGCCACGTGCAGACTCACCTGACAACTCAATGCAGCAGATACAGAATCATCAACAGACTCTGTCACTTAAACTAATGGCCATAAAAGACTGTCAGCAACACGCATGTAAAAATTTGCGGCATCCCTGACACGAGTTCTGCGGAGGAGATACCGTATTATATCGGAAGGCTACTGGCGACTATTCTGCCCCATACTATAGCAAAGAAAATAACCATTGAAGGAGCTTACCATTTTCCCAGATTTACTCAAATCAAGCCCGCTAGGGTCCTAGACAGGATCCTCAGACACATCACCCTACAAGACAAGATTCAAATTATGTCAGCACTAAAGGGCAAAACACCCCTGACATTTGAGAACTTGCTACTGTAACGGAGCTCCTTGTACTCCGACTGAGTACCCTCCGTTGACGGATGCTCCTAGCGCTTCCTGAGGACTCCAAGCACTGCAGCAGACACCACAACCACCGCAGACTCCGCAACCGCCGTATCTTGACTGGAGTCTCGCCGTCTTCCTTCCACCCTGGATCAGCTTCTGTCCTCCAGGACTGTGTGGGAAAGAACTCTTCCTTCCACCCTGTACGAACCTCCAGCATCCAGGACTGTGTGGCGAAGACCCCTCCTCCAAGGAAAGCGTGTCAGGAACAAGCTCTTAAAAGAGCTAAGTGACTCAAGCTCAGGGGAGCATGCAGAGCATAGCAATCCCCAGTGTGATTATAACAGCTCCCTCCAATAACGAGACAAGGCTACGTTTAGAGGGATCAAGAAGAACTGTCAAAACCTTTATTCCCTTGGGACCAGCCAATACAGTCACCACAATAACATTGTTGTGAAACCTCAATAAAATCACAAACAGTCAAACCATATCAAGAAACACACAGTGACTTATCACAACACAATGGCACATTTTTAAAGGGGTGGGGGAGACAATATTTAACAGTAAATATCTCACCTGCCTGCAGAATTAGCAATATGCAAATCTACCCGAATATGCAAATGAACCAGTCTTGCAATTCAGGTAGTGCATATTGCTGTTGCTACCAACAGAGGGCACTAGACCAGCTCCATAGCCAAACCCACCTAGTTGGTAGCAAACCTCAGCAATACAAGAGAGCAGGCAATACATTACACAGTACACACACACACACTATAAACAATTACATTACACACACCCTGCACCTATAATGGGTACAGGGTGACTAAAACATAGGATAAATAAAGCAGCCCACATAAATAGTCTGTCTGAAGGTAGACTAGGGGCTTTAAAGCCAGATAGATGAAAGAGTCATAGTCACAGGGGAGGAGGCTGGCAAGTAGGCCTCTCCAGGACCAAGTGGCGAAGGGCACTTCGTCACAGCTACTTTTACCAGGATCTCACCAGGGCCACCCTTCTTATGGTCCTGTTACTGTCCAACTGCACCCACCATGAATTGCCTATCAATATGGAGCACATGGCTCTTTGGTGGTAACTCACGCTGGGACCTTACATATTATACCCTTAGTGTGGATGGCCTTGGCATTTCTAGGAAACCTGGGACTGTCTATCCTAAATGCAATCTCACTTACAGGATCTGTTTTGTATACTAGTAGCTGTGCCCTGTCCTCTTTTTAGGTATACTTGCCCTAATTAGGTGTAGGTATTTATGAACGGTGTAACGGCTACCCAGATGGTGAGGGGGTATCAGCCGTTGGAGACGTCCTTTCCCTGGCAAGATGCTGTATAATAATGTAGTTGTTCTTATTCCCATCCACGAGATCCAAGGGTAGAAGCAGGCATAGCTGGAAAATGGAGCAGAGTAATGGTATAGTAAATCCCCTTTCAAGAATGAGATGAGGCTACGTTTTGAAAGGTCAAGCAGAAATAAAGCTTTAATGACAGACACTCTCTTTTATGTGATTCTGCCCATGCAAGGGAGACACCCACATAATTAACAGTACAGCCAATAAACACAATATACATCCCATACATCTCCTCCCCTTAGATAACCACAAAACATTAAAATGAACATGTTTTTCCCCAAAGTTTGGATGTACCCCAAATACTTGGGGTACAGGCATAAGTCCGGTGTCCCCAGATAGCTTGGTTCTGGGGGACCAATATATCCAAAATTCAGCTCATTCGGTCCCCGTTCGTGCGCTGAAAAAGCACGAAATTCCTGCCATCCGCATATAACTTGGTGTTCGCTGGAATCCCCATACATAATATATCCTTTCTACCGAACGGCCGACCGTTTGGTAGTTTCAGCACGAAATTACGTTGTTATGGAGGTCTCAGCAGTGTTCGCCTACTCGAGTGTCCGTTTTTAGTTCCAGACACTCGATGGCAAATCACAGCTGTTCGTGTGTAAGATGGCCGCGAACACGTGCAAAGTCCCAAAATGGCGGCCACCTAGATTTTACACAAAGGATTTGTGCAGTTATCATGCGAACGGTATATGCCGGTCTGGGAGGTAAAATACCACTTAACTACTCAGCAGGGTGGTCCGGTGTTCGGCAGTTTGCATTAGTTTTTAGTGCTATAACAATCCACATACACAGGCAAGTATGCTCTTTTGTATTCCCAGGCTTATGTCTTGTTAAATATGTCCAGGCAGAGATTATAGTTCTGTTACAAACGGCAGATGTCCAGATCCTACTATATGGCACATTACTTACCTCTCCCCCACACTGCCTCCTTGGTTTGGAGCCTCCATCCTATATGCATATTTACCCACTCTAACCACCCACTCTAACCTCCTATACAATGCTAGAGACTTTTGCAGGCCTACTAAGCTCCCTATCCACAATATATTTGCACTTTATGCATCTTATTTCCATATCTGGTACCAGCATGTTTCTTATGATCCTCTTGTTTTTGTTTTTCCAAATATGTATGATTTAGCATAGTGAGCATATGTCTGTTTTATCAACTAGGGACAATTTCTAGCTAGAAGTTGATATGTCAATGTTCTGTTTCCTGCCATTGTCCTTGACTCCATGATGATTTGGTTTTGAATTAAACATGGTGCACTATTACTGCTATGTACCACATGCCTTTTTATGTTCCTGCACCTCGTGCACTTGTCTCATGCTAACTATATGTTGACCTTAAAAATAAATTAAAACAAACCCATCATCAGTGTTACGTCTTAAACCCACTAAAAAATTAAGGGAGAGTAGGGATCATGTACTGCAATCCAAAATCAGCAGTAGTGGCTCAGTCTCTCAGAGATTTAACACTCTTCCTTGGCCTCGGCCACAGGAAAGTGGGACCAGCATTCCCCTTATGTCTGATTAATCATCAAGAGGTAGCTCTAGCACTGCAGCTCTTTTAAATACAGCTAGTACAAGCATTATACTTTCTTGTAGCCAACCTGACAAGCAGCTAAGGGGAATCTCAACAGAGCATACTTCATGGGCGCTATCAGAGGCAATCTTTACTGAAGAGACAGAGTGGAGTATCAATGTCTAGTGTTGGTGGTGGTGGCTGTGATAAATCTGGTGATGATGATATTACTGTTCCCCCCTGAACTCGACTATGAGTCAGAGGAATTACAGACGATATTATAGACAATAGGCAGCAACCCATAATTTCCTCCATTGGGTATTGTGCACTCTCCTCCTGCATCTTCTCCATCTTGTCATCCATCTCTATCTGTTTTTGAATCATCTCATTTAATTAAAAAAGCAGCACCTGCTACCACTGGCACAAGTAGCTCACTAACTGTCATTGCTACCATTACCACCATCATCACCACTACCACCATCTTCAACATTTCATTAACATTAAGCTTAGCATTAATCAACCAAGAGATAGGGGTTCAGGATAATGATGCAACAGCTTCCACTGCCCCCTTTTCAAATTCACCCGAATCTTCATCAGCCACTAGACGAATGGCTCAGGCTAATATATTGTGGCAAAGCAAAGTTTGAGATCACTCTGAGTGCCTCAAAGAAGACTGACTTGCAAAGTGAAAATTGGCTGTTTTTGTTTTGCTTTTCTTACCTATTTGTAGAAAACAGAAATTCAAAAGTGTGGTGGTGCTGGTTGTTTTATTGTTTACGAATGTCTTTCATTATAGTAGCTTGGTTTTGCCTGGTTGAGTCTTGCAGTGTCACTAAACCTGCTACCTGCACAGTCGCAGTTAGGAGAAGCTGATAGGACACTTCCCCCCCACGCTGAAGGACAGTCACTGATGCTACAGACTGGATGTAGGGGAAAGCTGAATTCTTCTCAGGGGGTTAGTGGGTCATCTATTGTCCAGTGCCCACTGACCTTTTCTTTTCTTTTCCTTTTTTTTTTTTTAATCCTGTTTCAAAATTAAATTACTGCTGCTGCTATGGCACTGCTTGTTGTTGTTTTTTATTATTATTTATTATTTTTTTTATTATTGATTAACTTTTTTTAACTGAAGGACATTCACTGACACTACAGACTGGATTTGCAAGAAAGCTTTGTTCTTCTCAGAGTTGAAGCGGTTGAGTGGGTTGTCAGTTGCCTACTGACTTTTTCCTTTCATTATTTTTTTTTATTATTCTTTATTTATAGTTTTGTAACCATACAGATCAGATATGAATATAACATTAATAATATTATAATAATAATAATACTAATAATAATAATATATAATAATAATATTATATGAATATAAAAGTCACGATATTAAGGTGGAGATGCCTGTGACAACGTACTCTGTCTGAGTTGTCCGATAGCCATATATATATGTTGTCACGTTTCTTGTTTTTCCTTTCATTTTTTAATTCCTTTTTTTTAAAACGCTAAAAGCTCCATTATTCCTTGATACAAGATTGCAAAGGGGAATACAGTCATGATGAAAAATAAAAGTTCTCTCACTTTAAATAATAATGAAAAAGTGACATTTCAGAATTGGCAAAGTAAAAATGTCTGATATTGTCTAGGCTAAGCAATACTGTGGCCATTTTTGCATTGCAACACAGTAATAGGCACCATTTCCTGCTTTTTAGTTTCCCCAAATGTATTTTTTCACTGATGATGTTGAAACTGATGGTGGATGAGAGTATGTGAACATGGGTCTGCTAACTTGTAGATGAGCAGAAGGGAATAAAGTGACTTTCTAAGAAGAAAAAAAAATGGTGGCAGGAAAATAAATAAATAAAATGAATCCATTAAATCCATTAGTTAAAGTAACAAAATGTAACCATGACTAGAGAAACTCAGAGATACGTGAAGATACATTTATACAATCAGTTATTATTTTAACAATGGACTCATTTTACAAACACACCCAACACAGAACATAAAAAACGTATCAAATGCCAAGGAAACCTTGACCAATGTGTTGTCCTATCAATGGATTAATATAAAATCCTGAAAAGAGAGCAAGGAACACAACGTTCCAAGTCCCTGTATAGCCGCCGCACCCACCACCTCAAAACCTCCCCAAAAGGGGGGCAGTGGCTGCAGGGGTCACGCAGAGACCAACGTACCAGTATGAGACTCCAGCTGTCTCAGAGGGGCTTAACCCCAAATATAAACACAAGAACAAAGAAATATGCAGACCGTCTCAATTATATGAATGAAACTTACTGCATTGACTGGAAAAAATATATCTATGTATAGCGCGATGTTCCAAATATAGAACCTGGCTATTAGAAATAATATGGTCAGAGACCCTAATTAAACAAAGTATATACAAGTGAACCTACAATCCTATGCCAGCCCAGGGTAGTATAGATCAAGAGGTAGTAAAAAAGATAACCTCACTCCCCCTTATAATTAAGCTTTATTGTGATCTGCTATAGGGATAGGAGTAATAAAAAATACAACATGTGGAGAGATACTTAATATAATTGCCACCACGCTTGTGGGTGCTATTCCAAAAGGGTACTCCCTTAAATACCAATAAAGCACATATTCAAAAAAAGAAAGAAAGGAATGCACACCAACTAACACAATAATATATATCTAAATATATTTATTATAATACAAGTCCAAATCTTACATATAAAATGTAACAGTGACCAAAAAAGGCAAAAAAGTTTAAACAGTATATTTACCAAATTCGACAAGCCTATAAGGGCAGAAACACGAGTCACAAACAATCCCCCAACGTTTCGGCTCCTCCTGGTAGCCTTTATCAAGGGTAGCTATATCACAACATCATCCAAGAGACTATTATATACACATAAACAAACTACTTACAGCTGATGGCCATCAGTGATGTCACAGAGAGCCGAGACCGGAAGTGACATCATCACTTCGGATCATAGCCCTATATATAAAGCACAATAATAATAAATACATTATATATACACTATATTGTTCCCAGATCAATTCTATCATTGGTATAAAGATCTCCTATTATTGTGTACTCCATCATTGTCCTCGTAGACATAAATATAAACGTGCATGCGCAATGCAAATAAGTGTAGACGGTCGCCATACCATCTCCTGGCATCCATCCATTGGCACACTCCATACTCCCCAACGAGGAAACACATCCCCCAGCAGGCAACCCAGCAAGCTCACTAAACATAGCAACATCATGTGTGCACTAACTTAACCAAAAAAGGAAAAAGCGCACTCATCTTGCCACAACCAATTGATTTCTTCCCAGCTCCCCTCTAACGGAAGCCTCCGTGGTTCACACTTAACAGAGAGTCACTTCAAATAGAGGGCTAACCCGCCCGCGCATGCGTTTCCCCAAAGATAGAGAACAATATGATAGCACGCCCATCAAATCTTAAAGGGAAATCGCACAAATGCAAAAATCTATGATAATTTATCATGATGTGCATATTAATAGTCTCATAGTATAGCATAAATTCGTAAAAAATTATACATAAATATTGACAGTGAAAATCCCCTCCACCATAATAGCAAAACACCAAAAAAATTGTGTACTATACTAAACTAATGCTTATTCATCCATATCATATATACAGAACATACATTCAGCAACTTGCTGAACGATCAGGTCATCCCCAAGAAAAGGGGAAACTCAATACTAGAGAATCCATCCATCATATGTAGTAGATAGTTATATATGTTCCTTCACTCAAGCTTTATACATGTAATCCTTATGTCAATATCAGTTCACCTTGTTAATTATACAGCATTTTAATAATGGAAAGCTTCTTCTTAAATGTTAACAAGTATTCATTCACAAACATATACAAATCAAAAACAATCAAAAATATGAAGGTATCCAATAGATCAAATCTTCGTCGTCCAATCGTAGATCCAAAAAATAAGTAAGTCCAGATCCAGATTATATCCATTCACCTTGTCGGACATACCAATGAGATCAATATCCACAAAAGAGATTGCACTCCATCTTTGATCTAGTACACACTACCAACCGAGTACCCATTGTATTAAGTATCCAAATGGAATTCCATACGCAATCTAGACAAAATAAACATCAATTAAAAACAATATCAATGATACAAACACTACTCAGGCAGGGTGGATAAGTCAACTTCTCCACATGAGGTTACAATAAAGGAGAGAGATCCCGTTCTTCGTTCAGACCCTTAGGGAATAGAACCTGCAATTCATAAATCCAAAATAATTCACGCTGCTTCAACAACATTTCCCTAGATCCACCTCTACTCAGAGGTTTCACTACCTCTAAAATCGAGTATCTTAATTGTGACACCATATGTCGCATCTCCACAAAATGTCTAGCCACTGGATATTGAATCTTTCCAGTCCGAATACTACTCTTATGTTCCCCTATCCTAATGGTGAATTTCCTCGTGGTTTCCCCAACATAGGCTAAGCCACAAGGTTCCTAGTTCCTACTTGTATGGGAGACCAACTAGGAACCTCAGGTGCCATAAGTTTAAAGACCTCTTGACAAAAAGAATGCTAGCCTTATTATTATTATTTTTATTTTACGGACTAAGTCATATCTGGTCATTCAGAGGTTCATATTGTCAAGTGACTCAGTGTACAGGATATAGCGGCAGGATGTACCATGCTAATTTTGCATCCTAGCATGGGTCCTATGAACACTAAATATATTTATTATCATATATCCTTGCCTGGGACGGGGGAGTGGGAGTTAACAACATCCCAGGACCCCTTATCATTCAATTTTTCTCTTATTATTGGGATGTCCTCTCATATTCTTTACTACATCTTTAATAGATTCAGTATTAGAATAATATGTAATCAGCACTGCCTTATATTTTCAGCTGATTCTGTACATCCTATATAGTACACATTGGTACTTTGTAATGATACATTATCAATATGCAGCTTATCAATTTGAGCCTTAATTTGGACAATTTCGGTTTCTCCATACACAGAGAATACCTAGCTCCGCCCATCTGTCACAGGGGATCAACCCATGTGAGGATGATGGACAGGAGAGGCTCGGATGGGCGGTACTGCAGCACTATGATGAATGAGCCACGCCCCGTTAGGAGAATGCCGGATACGTCACGTGACGCATGACATCACAGGTCACGTGACCGGCTGAGGGATTTCCCCTTCATACAGATGAATGAGCATTAGCAATCACAGAGGAATAGCCAGGATATTAGAGGCAGCTGGGGAGGTATACACCCCACACTCCATTGGCTACAAGGTAATCATGCTTCCTGGCAATTGGGGTATTTAAGAGGCTTCTCTTCAGTTATCTGTTGGCCCCTGACGAAGGTGCATCTCTCTGCACCGAAACGTACGTTGGGCGTTTTTTCTGCACTGGGCACTGGTGTTTGGAGCACCATGATCACCATTTAATTTAACTTTATTTTATATCGTTTTCTTCTTTTCTTTCCTATGCCTATCTAGCTAGCTTTACAGGGAGAGAGGCTTTATTAATGCTAATTATCAGTCTGTTTTTGACTGATTTTTTTACTTCTATTTTCAGTCCTTATCTCTCTCTGTTTTTCTTAATATGTTTCTAGTGTGACCAGGATACTTCCTAGGATGCATGGATTATAGAGACTTAGCTACTGTATACTCCTATCCCTATAGCAGATCACAATAAAGCTTAATTATAAGGGGGAGTGAGGTTATCTTTTTACTACCTCTTGATCTATACTACCCTGGGCTGGCATAGGATTGTAGGTTCACTTGTATATACTTTGTTTAATTAGGGTCTCTGACCATATTATTTCTAATAGCCAGGTTCTATATTTGGAACATCGCGCTATACATAGATATATTTTTTCCAGTCAATGCAGTAAGTTTCATTCATATAATTGAGACGGTCTAATATAAAATCCTCCTTACTTTAAGGTGATTGCTTGAACTCAACTGCCCATTGCAGAACATAAAATCAATGTTCCACAGACTCAACAATCCATTGAGAAAAAAAAGTTGGTCAATGTAGTAGTATCTCCTCAATTAAACTGACTGAATCTATAATGAATACTTAATTTTTTGAGAAAAAAAAGTTCAAAAACTTTCCATATTTAAAGGAACACTCCAAGTATGCGCTGGTGCCCCTCAATGTAAGGAGTCAAGTCATGTTGTACTTCATACCTGGGGTCTGCCGGGCACCTTTCTCTTATCTCTTATACCTCAGCACAGAATGCACCTGTCATGGTTGAATATATGTATTACCTGTTATGTATTCAATTTATGTATTGTTAGTATATTGTATTTTTGTAATACTGTACCCTGTTGTAACAATACAATGTTTTGTAGACCCAGGACATACCTGACAATGAGAGAAATCTCAATGTATCCATCCTGGGAAAATATTTTATAAATAAATAAATAATCTCCTCTGCTGGAAGTATAGCCTGAAGTTCTGAAGCAGGATTGTCTGTTAGCTCTCCTGAGCTAAACCCTGCAATGTAGGACTGGCTCATTAGCTAAGAGCATCAGCTGATTGCTCTCAAGTCATTATTATTATTATAGCTAGAATTTACATTGCTCCAGCATATTCTGCAGCTCTTTACAACTGTAGAATGGAGATATTTGACAACAACTAGTTGACATAAAAAACTTAGCATACATAAAAGATTACAATCTATGATAATACCTGCACCACCAGGCCCACTCAACAATAGAGCTTCTGGCAGAGTGTAGGTGTTGAGCTCCACCTGGTGGTCCACAGATAGGAAGGTGAACCATTACTAAATGGTTTGATATCAAATTGGGGGAGGACACTAAGGCACTCCTGGTGCCAAAACAACTACAACCTTGGAGTAGGTGGTAAACCGGTTTGTTACTAAAGTGAGAATTGTCAGGAATTCAACATTAACTCAAAGTGAATTTTTAATTTAAGGACAAAAAAAGCTGAACTGGACGTTAACTATTCCAATTTGGCTAGTTTGGTCTAAAATGTTAAATTTACTTTGAATCGACTTTGAAATTGCTGTCAATTCTCACTGAAGGTGGTGGCTGTAAATGTTTTGCTGGGAATACTCTGCCCATGAGTAACACATCCCAGACACATGTAGCACTGTCCTTTTGTTTGTTAAAATAGATGTGCACTAATTTGCTTAAAGGGTTACTGCAACATCCATCACAACTTCTGCTTTTAGAATTGGTCATAGATAAAAAAAAAAAACCTGAATGTCCAGTGCTTCTACTTGGAACACATCACATGCAGAGTTATTGGCACTTTTCTGCTGGAACTAGTTACACCCCAGGCACAGGTGACTTAGACAGCCCAGAAATCTGTTCTTGGTCGCCTGATGTTAATATTGTGTAAAAAATTTACCTCCCCAAACAGGCTCAGAACATGTACATAACCTCAGAGCAGTGAAAATAGTCCAATCTATGGGACACATTTGATTGGACCACGGAGGGGAAAGTAATGATGCAGCATGACATCGGGATGGGGTGTCGAAAACGTGTGAGGAGAGCTTCATCTGACACTGGATTAGATGTTTTATATATTTAATAATGCTACAGAGTCGGGTTTGTTTTGCTTGTTTTTTTTTTTAAATTATAGCTTTTATTCTTCATCCTACAGTTCTTTAAATAATAATATATTTTATTAAACCAAGACATCTTTTGTTTTAGAATATTACATTTTACTGAAGCAACTTTCAACAAATGATTTTCTTAGATAAAAGCAATTGAGACTTTTACATAATTAATAACATGCAAAATGTAGGTACTCTTTTAAATGCATTCACCTATATTGATACAATTTTTAGAGAAACCTTTGATAGTTACGTCTTGTTAATAATTGATCTAAAAGATTCAGGCCCTCTGGGAAATTGACAGACATGTCCAGTAACCCATAAACCTCCAATGCACACTCATACGTAGATACTACCATACAAATGGAATACAGACACCCAAAATCTGTATCTATAAAGAACAGCTTAAAAACATAAAAAAATAACCTGAATAATGAATTTTCTAAGGGACATACTCCCCTCCCCCTCCCCCCCCCCAAAAAAAAAGTGAATTTGGATCTTTTATCTATAATCGAAGATTTTTGTAACAGTAAAGGCAAAAAAGCGGATATTGGTTGTAAGAAAATTAAATCGTATTTTTTTTTTTAATTCTTTATTTTATTGTGCTTTGGTTAACAGTACATACTTGTCTAGCCACAATAGCATCTACAGGCTTAGTAGTAACAGTTACGACTGATTTTCATTATGGCATAACAGGTAGTAGCACATTTTTTGGTTTAGTGAGGAAAAACAGTTTAGAAAAAACAAGTTAGTTAACATAAAAGTGCTTGGTCATGCAGTAGGTAGCTTCTAAAGTAGTGATAACATATATATCAACTTGCACGCATGCTGCGTTTTAAGTGTTGGTGAAGGCATGTTAAAGGCATCATACTTTGAACACAAGAGAAACTAAATAACAGTAAGAGCATATTTATAAATATGCCCTATTTTATAGTCTAGGCCTATATATTGTGCGTTTAGAGTGGGCTAATTTTGTAGGCATCAAACGGCATGTAATGTGTAAAGGATACTCAATAATAGCAAGATGTTAGTTATGTGTGGCTTTAATAGCCTGCGTGTGAAAGTTGGGCCTGTGCGTATGAATGGAGAGTCTGCAGCAGGCCTGGCGTTCCTCCGTGCCAAGAGTATGTGTGGTGACAGAATTTTGGTACCCATGGCTTACATGAGATGTCACGGAGGGTTTAATATGCTCATGAGTTGAGGGTGAATATGGTGGTAAAGGTGCCTGAGCTATGTCGTCCACCAGAAATTTATATTATAGTAATCCTTTTAGATTATGTATGTTGAGGTTACATAGCTACTGTATAAATGTAAAATAGAGCCAACTGACTGGTGTCTTTAACCATGGCTGGCTGTTCAGGTATGTGAGCTTAAGCCCACAGAAATAACAAAAAACAAAATAAATAAATAAATAAATATATAATAATAAATAAATAAATAAATAAAATGAGCCAATATAGTTCAACTATGTTAGTCCGATTGTCCGGCTTGGCGTCTCCCTATGGTGCACAGGTTCCGTTTTCTGCATAGTTGTGTGGGAACTTGAAGTTATAGGTATACCTGGACTCTCGGGCTGTTGGGGGGTTTGTATAGTGTTGTACAGTTCTTTATGCAAGTCCTGTAAGATGTGTCCTGTTTCAAATGGTGACCTTGGCATATGGGTCCGTGGTTGTTCTCCAGGGTACAAACTCCGGGGCATCGGCTGAGTATCTTCCTTCTGGGCACGTTTGGCCTGCTGGTCGCGTCGTCTGAGCCAGTGAGTCTGTGGGGAGGCCAAGTAGACTCAGCGTCCCAGTGGCCTCTTGCATGTCGTGAAGAATATGTTTGTTACCTCCTGCTTCAATGGTGAGGAAGCGACCTGGTCCCCAGCGGTACCGGATTTTATGGAGGCTCAGGAGAGCTGTGAATGGGCTCATGTGTCTCCTCCACGCCAGCGTCCCTCCTGACACATCCGCGTAAAATGAGAGGGTCATTCCCTCGAAGGGATATGTGGGCTGTTCTCTATCGGTTTCTAGGACTGCTTTCTTGTCCCTGAGTGACTGAAATTGGAGAATTAGGTCCCCTGTTGCCATTGGTGGGGCCTTTGCTGGTCGTGGTATGCGGAATATGCCTTCCAGGGTGGTTGCTTTCGCTGCTTCTGGGGTTAGTAGCTCTGTAAGTTATCTCCTGATGAAATGTGGGAGTTCGGTCTCTGGGAGGGTGTCGGCCACCCCCCTTAGCTTTATATTATTTGGATGATTTTTATCTTCGTGAGTGGCAAGTTGTTGTTCGTGTTGCCGAGCTTTTTGGTCGGCCATAAGTGCTCCGATCGCCTCCATGGTCACAGGGGTATGAGGCTTTGTGAATGGCTGCGCCCGTGTTGGTGGCTGGGTCGGCATGGACCCCATGGGGTCTCCCCTGTCTTCGTCCGACGATCCGTCAGTGAAATCTGTAAAATTTAACTTGGATTGGAATGGTGTTAATGTAGAGTCCTCTTAATTTCTTCTTATCTTTAGTTGATTGATATATATACATCTTTTGTATATATAGTCTTGGGCCAAATGCTCGCCACAATAATATATGTCTATATTATTGAAAAGTAGTAATACGCAATCTGACTTATGTTTTTTTCAGGTTTATTCTTATTTACAGATACATAATAAAACATAATAAATGATGTTATAGGATAATGGACATTCAACAGCAGATGGTAATTGCTGTACTTCTGATGGGAGAGTTACATCGTTGTACAGAGTCAAGAGGCAAGCCAAGACAGAGAGCGACCTCGTGTCCCTCTGTTACTATAAAGATGTGCTCATACTAACGTCAGCATTTAACTCTAGCCATATATGGACAAGACCCCCACATCCACATTCCAGATCTCTCGGACAAAGAAAGCCTTGTGACTTATACCATCTGTTACTTATGTCAATCCACACATCCACATATAATCAATAGAAACATAGAATATGCAATATTCTACAAAATCCGAGCAGCCGCCGTGCAGGGACGCCTTCTTGGCTCCTGCAGCATCATGCGCCTGCCTCCATAATTCCCCGATATCCATGCCCTGGCGGGGCTTGTCGGGTCTCGCTTTTTTATTTTTTTTGCCAATCGTGCCTGAGGGGTCTCTGGGTCATCCCGGGAGAAGTTTGGCGTGGGTTTAAGTGCTGGTAATAATGTTTATTTTGCTTGTAGGTCTGGAGCTCCACGGCCATGCGACCGTTCGCTTCAGACGCTAGGCTTCAGAAAATTAAATTGTATTTTAAATACAGTACATTGCAATCAACACACCAGCACAACTTTTATGAATCCATCACCTGCAAAATACCAAGAAGATAACTCCCATCACTGCGAAGCACTCACGTACCACTGCTATGCTTGCAATTTCCTTTAATGGTAAATGGTACTCCAAAGGTTAATACTTCTGATGCTGAGTATGGTAACTTGCAGATTTACCCGGTTATTGGACTAAGCAGAATTAAGCTATAACATAACCTTTTACCCTGCATATGTATCTTTTTTTCCGTTATTACAGTTTATTGAAACTGCAAACATGTTATTTTGCTGCTTTCCAAAACATGTTATGTCCTTAAGGCATTATAAAGCAATTGAAAATGAGATCACTTAACTTTTATCACTCTTTAGTTAACGACAGGAACTGATTGTTAAATTATATACTTGTTCCATAAACAGACTTTAATGAATACTTTCCCAGACAATAATTATTGAATACTTTTTTTTTCCATATAAAATATGAACTCTAGGAGAAATGCTATACGGCAATGTATAACTATTGACTAAACTCCATTCTAAGTGTAACAGTAACTCATACAACATACTAGTTTATGAACATATTGGAGCCTCCTTAGGTTAATCACTGTGAGTGTGCTGACACTGTATATTTTGGAATGCTATGGTACACAGATAGGGGCATTTTAGCTGTGAAGGAATGGAGGTCTGTACTTGTTCTGACACAGACCTCATCATTTCTAACTAATAGTCTTATTCTCTAAAGTGAGAATTCAGAGTAAATTTAAAGATAATTTCAATGTTAAGGTCAAATAGCTGAACTGGAAAAATTACCTGTCAGTTATTTCTTTCAGTTTGGCTCCTCTGGCCTTAAATTTAAAATTAATTTTGAATTCCCACTTTAGTAAATGTCCCTGATATTGTGTGCAGGATCCCACTAATGCACCCCATACCTTATTACAGCTTCCTAGAGCTCTAAACATCTATGGAACCCTAAATGAAGTCTCTCACAGTGTATGAACATCTGATCCTCACAGAATGACTACCAAATACATGATCCCAAATACATTACCCCCTCCAAATAATATGCACATTGGAAGAGGCCTTATCATATATGGAACTGTTTTCTTGTATGTGAATAGATATGTGGGGTCTTCCTTAAGAAGGTCTTGCAGCGGTAACCTCATTGTCTGTTGGATCCAATTATCACTATCGATAAAGGGACACTATAGGCACCCAGAACACTTCATGTAATTGAAATGGTTTGGGTGCAATGTTCCTGTTCCCTTAACCCTGCGATATAAAACATTGCATTTTTAGAGAAACTCTCTAGAAGTCCTCTGTTAGTGGCTTACCAGTGGCTAGTGGCTCTTGTCTGTCTTCCTGCAGTTCGATTACATGAAACAACACTGAATGTCATCATGCTTTGCATCAGGACATCTAGCATGTTGCAAAACCCCATGGCAAAGCATTGAATCAATTCTTTCTTATGAAAAAGGACTAATGCGTGTGCAACGCGTTTGATTTCCCCCCAGTATTTGGCGTCAGGGAGGAGGAGCCTGACCCAGCTCTGTAGGACATCGGCGGAGGAATCAGGTAAGTGAAAAAAAAAAAAGTTTTTTAACCCTTTACATCACCGGGGGACAATACAGCTTTGTGTTCATGACACTATAGTGTTCCTTTAACCGTTCTCTCTTTACCTTTTGTGTTCTATACCTCCCATAAAACATAGTCAATCAAATATTGATATTCTGAACTATATAAGACACCTCATGTCCAGTCAGTGATATCTGTTACTCTTTGGAATTTTACATTTTATGTCATAATAGGTGAGCTGTAGAAAGTTTAGTGAATAAAATATGTCCATTCTAATAATATAGAACTACATATCAAATTGAAAAAAAAACTGACAAAGTTCAGATAATTATTACTGAATAAGTAAGACTGTCAAAATGAGCATCTTGTATGTTTCATTGATTAATTTTGAAAATGAATAGCATGATTGATGAACATGTCATGATTGATGATCATTTGCTGAACTGAAATGGTCTGAGTTCTCTACAGAAGAAAAGACTGCACCTTCAAGAACTCTCATTTAAAACGTCATTTCTGGTACCAATATATTTTAAGTGCATTTTATTGGTTTTGGTCAGTCATTCTGTATTTTTCTCCACACTCAAATCTCATTAATTGTGATTTTAAAAAAACAGGGACCCCCCCCAGTTTTTACAGCTTTCTGCAGAGTAACACCTCCCCCTTAGTCATGCCCACTCTTCACAATGCAGCTTTCTTAATAGACATACTCTTGAAATCCTGTACAGATATTAAGACACCAGTGATTGTCTCTCAGAGTCAATTTTAGTATTAGGCAGCATTTAAGAAATGTAATTTAATTTTAAGAAAAAAACAAAACAAAATAGGAAAAGATGTGTGGAGAGGCCTTCTCTTCACACCCAGCCTCCTCCCCAGCACACACACCAGACTTGACCACCACACAGCCACATTCAGCTTCTCCTGACAAACAATGCTCAGCTTCCTCAAAACACAACACTCAGACACAAACACTCTCTCTCATACACCCAGACTCAACACAAGACTGAGCCATCAGACACAGAGACACTCAGCCACCACACCACACAAACTCACCCAACCTCATTTACATTAAAGAGCTCTAGGTGGGGGTCCTAACCTGGCATCCACCATAGAACCCTGGGCAATCTTACTCCAGCTTGGCTGGCTGTAGGGACAGAGTAAAGTCAGCAGCTCAACTCATGCCGATAATTTATAACACTGATTACCTTCCAAACAGAACATTCTGTAAAAAAGGAATGGGGGCTAAGGAGGTGCAATTATATTGCAAAAACCAGGGAAACATTGCTCTTTTTTTAAGCAAACTAGACCGTTTTTGAATAGGGACAGGACCCATCATGAATATCGTGCCAAAACCTGTCAAATTCATTTAAGTTGTGTTAGTGACCAGAGTGTTACTTTATGTTTTGTATATATTTCTTATTCAACAGCAGGCTAAAATAGTGTTTACTGGCCCACTAAAATATCTCAATTATAGAGCTTCCAAAGAAGCATGTCTCGTAAAACAACTAATCATATATTGGTCAATGTAAGCCTTCTTGTACTTCTAAAATGCATTAGAACACACAAAAGTTGATTGACAAGGGTAAAGGAAAGATGCCTAAAGAACTGACTGCATTTTAGTTTATATGCCATCCTCAGGCCATATGTGGAACTGCACGTTAAATGATCAATAATGCTGAAATATTGGAATATTGCATAACATATGCATGAACAATGTAAAGAAAACAGTTGTGTCCCTTGGAAGTTGAATGGTCTTTATTTAGGTGAGAATATTTCAATTAAATAAAAACTTGCAGATTTGGATGTATAACATACACATGGCTTATCGGGGTAATTTGATTTTAACAAATAAGCCATCCTTTCTGAGTCTTTAAAGTGTATCATATTCATTAGTCAATATAAAAGTGTGTCTAATATCCATTTAAATTTATTAACTGTAAAATATGTATACAACAATAATGTGATTCATCTAATTATGCATTCAGTAACATACTAACATTATATATAGATTTAAAAGAGGAAATAGAGAAGGATTAGTTGTGGTACAATGAAGACTATGCATAGATGTCTACCCATACTCTTATCTAAAGTACCCATTCTCAGTAGGCTACAACCTTTGGAGGGTATTTAAATGGCACTTTTAATACATTGGAAGTTATTATCAAGGCAAAGTGATATTCCTATGCCAACAGGCTTATTCACAAATGTGAGAATTCAAGTTGAATTCAAAATGAGTTTCAAATTTAAAATCAAAATAGCCAAAGTGGAAAAATTCAATTTGAATTGTCACTTTAGTAAATTACTCTGAAAGTGTTAAATACAGAACATTCACCATTGGAACCAATAACATTGTTCTCAGCATCTAGCACTTTACACCCAGCTCTACCAATGGTTGCATAAAAATGTGAGTCGGGCTACTTATCCCATAAATCCCTATTGGACAGAAATGTATGGGCTAAGAACAGACCCCAATTAGAGACTATTGATTGGTGGAGTCTCTTCTTGGTGAAGGAGGGAACTGAGTGAAACTAATGGCAGTTTCTGTGAAATGTGCAACCACAGTCTTTGAAGGTATTGTTATATGAATTTATTATTATTTTTGTCTTTTAAAACATGTGGTCATTTTTTTTTTACTCTGGCTGAACTATCTTAGTGGACTATGACAAATGAAAACATTATCATTGAAAATTAAAGCATTGCAATGAAGAGGCAAATTTTGACAGCACATATAAACAGAGGAACATGCAACTCAGAAGTACATAAAGCTTAAATTCTTGATTGTACTTTACTGGATTGTAAGGTTTACTGCTAGAGCTTTGTGAATGGTGTCACATATGTGAATAGTTATTTTCTTGTGACACAAACAGTATAATTTCTGCTAGGCTTCTGTGGGGGTGGATCTGCTATCCAAACCCTGAAACTGCGATGGATCTAAACTATTTCCTTTTTGCGCTGAGAAATATGCACTTAATAAAACTTGTGAAATAAGATTTCCATTGGATTGTGGACAGATTACCATATGTGAAAATGAACTTACTCCCGTATCTACTCTATCTCTTTCAAGCCCGTCTAATACCTATACTTTCATCAGACTTCAAAGCTCTTTACAAAGTCGATATGTTTAAAAGGTTTCAGGAAAAAAACAAACATTGAGTCACAAAATCAGTCATGATGTTTCCTGTTCCTTCTAGATGTCTAGGGTTTCTATAATTGTGATGTTATTATCTTTCCATACCCAAATTGATGCTAATAGTAGACTAGAATGCACTGATAGCCCATGAGAGATGGGAGTAATGAAAACAAGACATACTATCATATTTACTATAGACAATGAGAATGCTCTACCAACTTAATAGGACTCCATGTACAGCCTATAAATATCGATTTCATATTGGCACAAAAAACTTGGAAAATTAATTAAAGGGACACTGTAGGCACAATCTCGGCTTCATCTGATTGAAGTGGTTATAGTCTTTTAATAAGAGACCCCAGCAGGCCATTCTATCTCTGCTATTTAGACTAATGAGGAAGAATTAACCTGTGCAGCAATAGTTGGCTGTGTTTGGCTGAGAATGTCACCTGACCACAATCAGTCTATCATAGTCCCATTGCAGGTATAATTACAAGGAAAATCTGCTTTAGGCATACATCAAGTAGATGCATTACTATGGGAAGCCAGTGACTCTCATTCAGTGTTAAACTGGTCAAAATGATTGGACAGTGACAGGGGACTCCAGGCACTATAACGAGTTCAATGAAGTGAAATAGTTATATTGTTTACGGTGTCCCTTTAACTGTTGAATTTTCCCTGCTAGTGTCCTCTTGCTGTTGGCAACTTTTTCTACTAGGTATGGTCCATGAGAGTTTGATCACCTCAAAGTTGCTATTACTAGGAAAAAATAGATGCTTGTTAAAATACAAAACTGCAAATCCTTTGTCTTTCAAACACATTTTTCTGATATTTATCACTGCAACGTGATGCATTTTATTCTAGGATTGGTGCAGTGGCAACCAACTTTTCATCTATAGTTAAACTACTTTATCTTAATGGGCAACTTTTTTCATTGCTATGAAATCTTTGCCAAATCGTCCACACTAGTTCAGTCGTCAATGAGATATTGATGAAAACATTCCCACCAATGACTGGAAAGATATTTGGCAAGCTTCTCAATAAAATGTCTGTCTGTATGCCTTTAAAAGGGGCTAAACTGCACTTCTTAAATCCCACATCCCTCATACAGTACATAGAGCTTAGCCATTTTGTCTACAAATGTCTACTAGAACAGAAATTGTCAGCCAACTAAAAGAGTGGGCATTCCAGTTCTTCTGTGGTTTTGGTCAGATACCTACTTTTAAAGCTATATTATTGGGTAATCCTTCAATGTCACTGACAAAGTCATATTATGGATTTCTACATTCATTACAAGTGCTAATTGTGATTTGTTGTATCTTTGGTTGTGGAAAAAAAGCCCTCCTTGCAGTATTGACCAAACTCCCAATCATCCAGAACAGAGTCATATTCACTGTTATACAAAACTGCTTATCATGCATTGCTGTTTGACACATAATAAAGTTCATTCACAATTCTCAGGTCAAATACTACAATTTAATTTTCCATATTGCTGTACACATAATGTGACTGTGACACATGTCATATTTCTTTTTATTACAGCTGCTGCTCTATAATTGCAGAGTGCAGTGGAAATTGCAGGCTGTATATACTGTGTGGAGGTCATTAGGTCAAGATAACATCTTGCCCAGTTCACCTAGCCAAGGTGAGGTAAATGGAGATTTGGCTGGTGGGATGGACTGGGGAGACTCTGTGAGTGCAGAGGGGCGGCATGGGGCGGTCTTAAAGGTGCAGGGGGAGTGTGCTTGCTCCACAGACACCCAATATATACACCAGCAGGCTGCAGGTCTTAGCTTCTAACTTCAAGTGGATCAGCACTGAGGACAGCTCCAGACATATTCCTGGCTCAGATACAACATGGCACAGACTCACCTGCAAGGAGTTGAAATCTCTGCTACACAGTTTCTTGAAATCTGGCGTCACTATGACACTGATGGTGAATATATACCTTCATTCTAAATAGACTACTTACATTTCATTTAAAAAAAAGAAAAAACTACCTTCTATCTAGCAAGTAACCCTTTCACTGCCAGTCTGAAGTGATGCCCTGGCACTGAAAGCCATTTATTAATCACATTTTTAATTATCAATAGTGTTTTTTTTTTTTTTTTCTTAATTATTATTTATATATATTTAGGTTTTTTGTTTGTTTGCTTTTTTTTTTTGCTCAACTCTGTAACAAGCATTTGCAGAGCGATCCTTTTCTTTGTGTGGCTGAGCGTTAAATGTGTTAAATCTCTACCTCCAACCCAAACTCAGAGGGCAGGATTGCAGCCATTAACCCATTAGTAGGACGCTGAGCTGGCCAGTTCTACTTTTGTCGCTGTGTGTGTGTTTTGCAGGACTGGAATCTCTCCTGTTATAAAGTATCAATGTTGGTTTCTGATTGCAGGGAATGGATTCATTGAAGGCAAAGAGCTGCAGAACTTTATTGAGGAGCTTCAGCAAGCCAGGAAGAAAGCAGGACTGGTATGTGATTCTCTCTTCTAGTAAAAGAAAAATGCAAATTCTGCACTGCTTTCCATGAACCAGCTGTCAGTGCAGGATCTATACACTATCCTTAACCCCAACCTTGCCAGATGAACTTGGAATGCATTATTATGTATATTATCCTGGCATCCAAGGTGTCTGTTTCAGTATCTCCCTCTTTATCACTTGTTGTGTTCTGATCATCTCTGCTTCCAATGGATGTACTAAAACCTGTAATCTGCTTCTTATTAAGTAATTCAGTGAGTGTCTGGGGGTGCCACTGATACAATGCTGCATATTGGCAGGCTGATTGCAGCCAGCAAAGCAGACTTAACTCTGCATCGATTAAAGAATTACCAGCAGCATTTACTTTAAGTATACAATGTCACCAGATTACATCTGACATAGCAGTACCCAGAATGTATTCCTCAGCCCAGAGGTTGAAATAAAGCTACACAGAATATCTGATGACATATATTTTCCGTGAATATTTGTTTCATTGTATTAACCTTATTTTATTTAACCAATTTGTCACCACTCTTTGTGAACAAAAGGTTGAAACACGTTTGAGACTCAAAGGGTTAAATAGTTTACTTGAATATTCAACTGAAATAATCCCAATTCATGAATTTTATGTCAGATTGTAGTTGTACTTGAACAAAATGATTAAATATCGATTAGTAAAGTTATATAGATTGCATTTATGCAGTACTGCTTCTGAAATGCCATTTTAGATTTTCCAGTTTGTAAACTCAATATTGTTAGAAATAAGCTATTCCATTGCTGTTAAGATCTCACATTATATACCAAAGTATTTGTATTGTGGCTTTTAAAGTTCTGATTAGACTTTATTACTTTCAATGCAATTATAAGATGTTACACTGTACATCTATGGATAGACAGACAGAAAGAGAGATGAAGACAGAGAGAGAGAGAGAGAGAGAGAGTGTGTGTGTAACAGAGAGAGATAGATGGAGATAAAGTAAGAGTATGTGCAAGAGAGAGAGAGATGGAAAGTGTGTGTGTGTGAGAGAGAATGTGTATGTGAAAGGGAGAGACTATATGAGAGAGAGACAGAGAGAGTGTATAAGAGGAGAGAGAGACAGAGAGAGACTGATAAATAGAATGTATGAGAGGAGAGAGAGACAGAGAGAGACTGAGAGAGAGTGTATGGAAGAGGAGAGAGAGAGACAGAGAGAGAATAAGAGAGAGAGTGTATGGGAGAGAGACAGAGACTGAGAGAGAGTGTATGAGAAAGAGGAGAGAGAGTGTATAAGAGAGAGAGTGAATGGGAGAGAGACAGAGAGACTGAGAGAGAGGAGACAGGGTGTAAAAGAGAGAGAGTATATGGGAGAGAGACAGAGAGACTGAGAGAGAGTGTATGAGAGAGAGACAGAGAGACTGAGAGAGTGTGTATGAGAGAGGGGAGAGAGACAGAGAGAGACTGCGAGAGTGTGTATGAGAGAGGAGAGAGATACAGAGAGAGCATGAGAGAGAGTGTATGGAGGGGAGACAGAGAGACTGAGAGAGAGTGTATGAGAGAGAGGAGAAAGGGTGTATAAGAGAGAGAGTGTATGGAAGGGAGACAGAGAGACTGAGAGAGAGTGTATGAGAGAGAGGAGAGAGGGTGTATAAGAGAGAGAGTGTATGGGAGAGAGACAGAGAGACTGAGAGAGAGTGTATGAGAGAGAGACAGAGAGACTGAGGGAGTGTGTATGAGAGAGGGGAGAGAGACAGAGAGACTGAGAGAGAGTGTATGAGAGAGAGACAGAGAGACAGTGAGAGGATGAGAGAGAGTATGTGGGAGAGAGACAGAGATACTGAGAGAGAGTGTATGAGAGAGAGGACAGAGAGTGTATAAGAGAGAGAGGATAGGTGTCTATAATTAGTGAAGCAAAATAATAAGATCAATAATAAAGTGAATAAAACTACATGTACAATCACACACTATAAGATGCGTATTATAACGCTCCACATGCATGGCTACTTTATAATGCACTGGTAGCCTCAGATTGTTTTATAAAGTTTATGTGCAAAATATTGCAAAGCAATGCAGTAGGGGAATGGTTTTTTGGTTTGTGTAACCTTGCATTGTGACCTCTCCACTGATGCACTGATGCAGTAGGTGCCGCAGTAGCTACAAGCTGGTTCTGATTATATACTCTATATGAAATATACTGTGCAGTTAAAAGAGAAATAATATAATGTGTGCATCTGTTTGATTGTGATTATTGTTTTTAAATTGACTCTTGTTAACATTATTGTGTGATTTTTAATTTTAAAAAAATGGGTGACTTTGGTCTTATATAAAAAGTGCAACACTTACATGTGTATTGGCAAAACTAACAGTTTTCATTTGCATTTTAAAAAGGGGGTCATTTTGGGTGACGCAAAGGTTAAAATATAGTCTGTATAACTGGCAATTATAAAACGAGTTTTGTATATAAAAAAAAATAAAAAAAATAAAAGTACATAGTTCAGGTCAGCAAACTAACTACTGAAGTACTGCAGCATGTATCTATCATAACACTATGCTGATTGTCGACTGAAGGAGATGCTTCAAAGTGATTGGATACCATCAGTTAATATACATTTCAGAAGTGCCAGTGAAGCTTAGATGTTCATATTTGTCTGAGAAATATGATTCAAAGGTGCACACGTATATGATGAGAGCATTTGGCTGCATGGGTGGCCTTGATGATTAATTCAAAGTTTGAGAAATGAGGTTCCTTCATCCATATTTTTCTTTAATCTTTGTCTACCAGGTGGCCTATTCCAGTTACATATACTCTTTATGAAGAGGTTATTATAAGGGGCTTTGCAACAGTAAGAAATGCAATGTTAAAAGGGAATAGTCAGAGCTGGAAGGAGAAGGACACAATAGAACCTTCTGAAATATTGCAACTAGGTTTCGGAACAAAGCATTCTATCTTGATAATACCCAGATCAGGAAATAACCATTCAATTCGAAACCAGTGACATGTAATAATGTAATTAGATTTCCATTATGCTAAGGTCAAATGAAATGCTGCGTATAAAAATACAATTTATATTCAAATGCCAAAACAATTTAGGTTATAATAAAAAATAGAATAACTTTATTTTGCTGAGTACACTGCATATCTTGAATTTGCTGAAAAAGCACCATTAATGATGGGGGTATTTCACTAAACAGCCAAAGAGAAATTACACCATGCCAATTTGGGTCAAACATTATTCAGTTTACGTACCAATTTACCATAATTCCCTGGTTAATTCCACTATTAATTTAAAGGAACACTATAGTCTTTACATTACAAGGATGATCTTGCTCACTTTTTTTGCAACACTGCGCAGGTCTTGCAGCGGCTCGACCCGCCTTGCCCCACCTTCATGGCTTATGATCTCCACCAATTCAATGCTTTCTCATAGAGAAGCATTGGGAGGCAACTGTGCATTTGCGTCAAAACACTGCGCTGTGCCAATCAACATCTCCTAATAGAAATGCATCAAATCAATGCATATTTATGGGGAGCATTCCGCACCTCCATGCAGATCGTGGAGTCATTGAATACCTGGACTAGAAAGCACCTCTAGTGGCTGCCTGAGTGACTGAGTGCCTAAAAGGCTGCAGGGACATTCTGTAGACACCAGAACTACACTAAGCTGTAGTTGTTCTAGAGACTATAGTGTCCCTTTAAACATGTTTGAGCATGGTTGTCATTACCTCTTTTCTTTGCCAACATTATTTTGTTTGTCAATTACTTTTGTTTTATATCTCCACTGTTTTATCCTGTAAATACGTAAAACATGTTAGCACTATATACATGGTTTATGAACCACAATTCCCCATTTAGTAAATTAATGTGAGATTAATTCCTTACTCAGTGTGTGGCACAAGAACTCGTTTGCATGCTACTGCTACTGCATTTTTTTAAAAATTGTTTGTGTGCAATAAATAATATTAAAATAGTTTTTCTGATATAATCATCTATTATTATTTCAGGATTTATCAGACAAAATGAAGGCCTTTGTGGATCAATATGGGCAGAAGAGTGATGCCAAGATTGGGATAGTAGAGGTAGGTTTTGAATTACACAGACGAGTTGTGGGAATAATATATATACGGTAATGGTTCAACTATCAAAATGTCTTTTTAACATGTTTTATAGCTGTAGCTATCTAACAATTGGAGAAGAGTAATTCAAATATCCCCAAAAGCCATTTTCAGTTTCACATCTGCTATGTTAAAATTTGCTAAAAACTGTTAAACCACTGATTTATTTTTGTGAAAAATTATATATATATATATATTTCTTTTTGCTGGAGTGTTATAATTAATTTATGAATCCATGCTTTGGAAGATCAGTTTTGTATCCCGGCTATAGATCAATATTTTAAAAAAAATGAGTAAAGAAATAGCACCAATGACCCTGATTTTACCAAATCTTGTATATCTGGTTCTTGGGAACTAACCAGTTTGAGAAATCTTGCAAATCTATTTTTGCATCAGCAGCCAATGTTTACAATTTAACATTAACACCTTAAGGGTGGAGGCAGTTGTTCTAGGGCAAGTTCTGACCAAAACCTAGAGTTTGAGCTATATGTCTGTTCAACCATAATTTACCTTTTTTACGTTACGTGCAGCCCGGTTATTATGTATCATTTTGTTCAGGAGAAACAAAAACACCAAAAAAAATTCACATCAAATATTAATATATAAAACTTAATTTAATATGAATACAATTTTAAAAAGTGTGAGAAATTTAGATATTTGTTCTATCTATCTATCATCCCATCCTAACAGTGTTAAAGGCCTCCTTTACGTACTTTCTTCTTTTTTTACCCAATACACCCCTACATTCTTTTTTTGTCGTAGTGTAGTAAGAACCATTACGGACTATCAAAGTGTGAACCAGACTCAAAGTGATTAAGACCTCTTCTCATGTTACTCATTACTTTTTACCTAACCCAAGGTATAGGAAACCTTAGTTACTCCAGGTTTTATGGACTACATGATGCTCTTACAGCTATGATGCTTGTAAAGAATCAGGAGGGATGTAATCCAGAACATCTGGAGTGTTGAAGGTTGCCTGCCCCAGGGTTAACTCCTAGGAGCTATCGAGAAACTTACATAAATTTTTTTAGTTTAGGCTTAGCTTTTCAAATGATTTAATATTTCATTGGTATTATATTAGTATTATTTACAGTCTATCACAAAAGTGAGTACATTCCTCACATTTTTGTAAATATTTTATTATATCTTTTGATGTGACAACACTGAAGAAATTACACTCTGCTACAATGTAAAGTAGTAAGCGTACAGCCTGTATAACAGTGTCAATTTGCTGTCCCCTCAGAATAACTCAACACACAGCCTATAGTGTCTAAACTATTGGCAACAAAACTGAGTACACCCTTAAAGGACCACTATAGTGCCAGGAAAACATACTCGTTTTCCTGGCACTATAGTGCCCTGAGGGTGCCTCCACCCTCAGGGACTCCCTCCCGCCGGGCTGGATGGCGAGGAAAGGGGTTAAACTTACCTTTATTCCAGCGCCGGGCGGGGAGCTCTCCTCCTCCTCTCTGCCTCCGATCCTCCTCCTGGGCTGAATGCACATGCACAGCAAGAGCTGCACGCGCTTTTAGCCGGTCTCATAGGAAAGCATTCATAATGCTTTCCTATGGACGCTTGCGTCTTCTCACTGTGATTTTCACAGTGAGAAGCACGCAAGCGCCTCTAGCGGCTGTCAATGAGACAGCCACTAGAGGATTTGGAGGCTGGATTAACCCATTTATAAACATAGCAGTTTCTCTGAAACTGAGGTTGTCTATGGGAAATAGATGTATGAGTGTTGACAACATTGCTGCAGAGGTTGAAAGGGTGGGAGGTCAGCCTGTCAGTGCTCAGTCTATACGCCACACTGCATCACATTGGTCTGCATGGCTGTCGTCCCAGAAAAAAGCCTCTTCTAAAGATGATGCATAGGAAAGCCTGCAAACAGTTTGCTGAAGACAAGCAGACTAAGGACATGGATTACTGGAACCATGTCCTGTGGTCCGATTAGACCAAGATAAACTTATTTGGTTCAGATGGTGTCAAATATGTGTGGCGGCAACCAGGTGAGGAGTACAAAGACAAGTGTGTCTTGCCTACAGTCAAGCATGGTGGTGGAAGTGTCATGTCTGGGCCTGCGTGAGTGCTGCCGGCACTGGGGAGCTACAGTTCATTGAGGGAACCATGAATACTAACATGTACTGTGACTTACTGTAACAGAGCATGACCCCCTCCCTTCAGAGACTGGGCCGCAGGACAGTATGCCAACATGATTACGACCCCAAACACACCTCCAAGAAGACCACTGCTTTGCTAAAGAAGCTGAAGGTAAAGGTCATGGACTGGTCAAGCATGTTTCCAGACCTTAACCTTATTGAGCATCTGTGGGGCATCTTCAAACGGAAGGTGGGGGAGCGCAAGGTCTCTAACATCCACCAGCACCGTGATGTCATCATGGAGGAGTGGAAGAGGACTCCAGTGGCAACCTGTAATGCTCTAGTGAACTCATGCTTATGAGGTTTAGGGCAGTGCTGGAAAATAATGGTGGCCACACAAAATATTGACACTCTGGGCCCAATTTGGACATTTCCACTTACGGGTGTACTCACTTTTGTTGCCAATGGTTTAGACATTAATGGCTGTGTGTTGAGTTATTTTGAGGGGACAGCAAATTTACAGTGTTATACACGCTGTACACTTACTACTTTACATTGTAATAGAGTGTCATTTCTTCAGTGTTGTCTTATGAAAAGACATAATAAAATATAAAAAAAAATGTGAGGGGTGTACTCACTTTTGTGAGATACTATATATATATACACACACACACACACAAGGCCTGTCCGGAAAAGCACGGCCATTGTTAATATAATGAGAACGGTTTGCTTGACATCGGTGTAACCTAGCAGCCAAGGAGAGTGTAGTGGATGAACAATGATGACTTCAATGTACTAGTCAGTGGGGTCACTAGAAGCGGTTGAGTGATCTTGTGTACTGTGTAGCCGTCACACTCAAAATGACTAGGCAAGTAGGGCAACAAATCTGCATCAAATTTTGCATTAATCTTGAACATTCCTCCGTGGAAATTAATCAGATGATTCAGAAGGCTTTCGAGGATGATTCATTGAGTGAGCACAAATAGAAGTGTGGCACAAACGCTTGAGAGATGGTCAAGAATTTGTTGAAAGATATGGTGCCCTGCAACTTCTGGCTTTTCTCAAAACTAAAATCACCTTTGAAAGGGAAGAGATTTCAGGTACAGATATGTTTACTTGAAAGTGCAATGGCTTGCATTAAAACGAGCACGCATTTACATCTGAAGATAATTTTATGGTATACAGTAAATTACTGGCTGTGATGATGATTAGATTACATATGCGGTTGAGTCTGTTATTTTCTCTGTCTGGTATTGAAGCTTCTAATGAAGGTGATATATAAACACACTGTATCTGTTTTCATTCTGAAATGTAACATTTAATCCCTAGACATATGTGATTTCGATAGAAGTAAAGTGATACTTAAGGTTGCTTGTGGCGAATGAGGTATCTAGTTTAAAATATTTATCTTAAGTAAATAATACCTTATATGCATAGTGGTTTTTATTTTAAATGTCTAATATTTTGAGTGTCCTGAAACAATGGATATTTTAGTTCAATGCCAGCTAGACAATTCTTGGTTACTTGGTTAGACATTTAATTATGTATTATTATACAGTGTACCAAACCTCATTAGAGATCTAACTGTTGTTGATTTCATTTCTTATGATGGCTGACTGAACATAAATTCAAAAATTATCCTTTCATAGACTCATAGGGCTATTTACTAAAGCATGGATTTTAAATTCTGGTCCACTGCAATTCCCAGAAATCTTTGAATGCAAAAGATGGACAGAGCACCATGAGATTTGTAGTTCCAAAACATCTGGGTGCCAGAGTTTGAGATGCCTGCACTAAAGTAAATTTCACATTTAAGGTCAAAATAGCCTGGAAGCACAATTGACTTGGAGAATTGTTCCAGTTCATCTATTACATTTGAAATTAAGTTTGAATTCCGTTTGAGTTCCTTTCAATTTTCACTTTATTAAATGACCCTTTAAAACTCCCATTACTCTAAACCACCCACTATAATGGAGCCGTAGAAACATGCCGAGTCCCCTTATATTACCTTGTTTGAAGAATCTCTGCTATGAAGTAGAATCTGAATTATTAATTAACCTATTTCAAAATAATTTTAATTACCTCATTAGATGTTTAATTTGCCCTACTTTCTAAGCAATAAAAATCTGAATGTATAGATTTAAATATTTGTCAGAATTTGGGCCAATCAGATGATTTGTACCCAAATCCCAAACCAACTAAAACGTACAATGGCCATGCATGTTCGTTTTGCTTTGTGATTCTGTCCGCTGTGCCAAAAAAAGAGATAACTGAAAAAAAAGATGATCAGTAAATGTTGGTTTTATTCACAGATCACATGAGAAGTGAATAACAGAGGGAAAAAAGGACGTGTAGTAAAAAAATGATATTTATATATTATGTGTATATAAATATAGATTTTATTACTGTGCTTCCTCTTTTTTAACGTATTAGTTATATTTTCCCACTTGATCTGTGAATCAGATGGAGGGAAATGCTTCCATCGGTGTGCTACCAAATATATGCATAATATTATGTTATGTATTTCTGTCGCACCCATTGGCTATTTTCATACACTTTTGTTTTGTATCATTCGGTTCCCAAATTCATTTTTCAATTTAGAAATTCTGCCAAACGAAAATTTCGGCATCCCAAAAAATCTTCTTTTTTTTAGGGAAAAATGGTTGCGCCAAGCTGACTTTTCACAAGATTGCTATCTTTGATTTCACTATAACCTAGAATGTTTTTTTGAATTCATCTAGAAGTCATTGAAAAATGTTTTGTAATCTCAACTGGCTAGATTCAGTAAAATGGATTAGGATGTGCAGTGTCTGAATTCAGTAAAGTGCCTGAATTTGGTTAAATGGATTTGATAGTACAAAGCCTGAATTTGGTGAAATTGATTAGTGGGTGCTGTGCCTGACTTTGGTGAAATGGATTAGATAGTACAGTGCCTGGATTTGGTGAAATGAATTATATAGTGCAGCGCACTAATTTGGTGAAATAGATTAGAGGGTACAGTGACTAGATTCAGTAAAATGGGTAATGTGGATAAGAGGGCATAGTAACTAGATTCAGTAAAATGGGTAACATGGATTAGAGGGCACAGTGGCTAGATTGAGTAGAATGAATTAGAGCGTTCATGGGCTGGATTTGATATACATTTAATGTTTAACATCAAAATATGATGGCTCACAAATAAAAACAGTGTTGTAAATTAACACGGAGTCCTAAGATTGCCATGTAACTCATGGTTTCCATTTCTACAAATATAGATTGGATAATCGGTAAATCAATTTGTCAGATAATGTATTAATAATTCATGCAGTCACATCAGATCTCATTAAATTGGTCTTACGAGGAGATGGTGCACAAACAGATCAGAATAGAAGTGAATAATGAGTCAAACAGACAAGGGGATACATTTTTTGGCAAAGAATGTTGAACCAATTTGAGTGCATGTTGTTTTAAAGCAGTTACCTATAGACCAACACCACTTTGGTTGAGACAGTATGGTCCATTTGACACATAACCAGTTGGACGGACTATCATGGGCTCTAACACATGGCACTAAATCTTGGGGCATTAATAATTGGGTACCTATTTTGTTGAATATTATGCACCCGACTCCTGATTCCCCACTCCTCCCTTCCTTCCCAGTTATCCACTAAATTAAATAACCTAGTTACTGATGGATTAGGTTAAGTGAAGAAAAATAAAGTAATTGGTTGTCAAGTCACACAATATAGTCAGTGGGAACAGAATTTCATTTGATGATTTAGGTCCTAATGCTTAAATTATTTGCTATATAGTGTGTACAGTGCAGCAGACACCAATTAGTAAGTAAAACGTATGGAGTCATACAAGGTTAAACTAATCTACTTCAATAGCAATTACGTAGATGAATAGATTCATGTATGGAATGCCAATTGTATCAATCTGTTTTATGTTTGTTTTGCGACAAAATCTTAGTTGTACTATGCTGTACTTGTTTACAGTTTGCCTTATTTAACACAATCGTGTATACCCGCCTGTGATGTGAATTTTGGAGACATGCCACTGCCTAATCTGTAACCTGTTTCTGCCTCAAGGCGGCTACAAGCAAAAATAAAAATTATCAAATTTAAAAAAAAAAAAAAAACATTTATGCAGTCCGTGCACAATTCATGTCAGCTAACATATGGCTTATCTAATACACACATTTATTTTACACATACACACCTTTAAAACTAAACATATAATACACATGCAAGGGATGTGAAAAATAAGGGGGGACATATAACATGTAGCATCTAATAATGAGTAGGGCCAGACTTTGCATTCAGAGCAGCTCCAGTTGTTCTTAAAATGCTGTCATAAAATGTGTGAGTTGTTTCATTATTCTTTAAGAAGTAAAATCTCCATTTGGGTGATGAATGAAGAATAAATGTATAGGGCTATATTCACTATAATTCACATTGTAGCAATATGGAAACTCAATAGCAAAATAGGCTATAATGGCTGAATTGAAAACATTCTCACATGGCTTGGTAGCCTAAATTTTCTCGCCCAAAATTTCAGATTTTCACAGTTGAGATTTTCAGTGGATAGACCCCTATGTTATTCTCTGAGTTTAGAATTTTGTTAATAAAGTTGAATGATGTTTACGTTTGATGGTCGAGGAGAACATGCACAGGCTGTGACACTTTTTGCATTCATCAGACCTAATGAGCGAGGTTTATCAAAGAGTTCTGTTCTAAAAAGTGGTGCAAAGAAGTAAAAGGGGATCAGTCACCAATGGAATGTGTCAGTTGTTTCCAATGGTTTCTATGGAGATTGCTCCCACTTTTAGCACTTTAGACCACTTTTTAGAACAGAACACTTTGATAAATCTCCCCAAATGCCTTTTACATTAAGCTGCTCTTACCATACCGATCTCCTACCCTGTTTAACAATTGACAACAGACATTCTGGGTTGAATGCCTCCGTTTTTTCAAACTTTAAACATATTTGAATATAGAAAACAGAAAAAGCTAACACATCACGTAATGGTCCAGACTTTTGGCATTTTACACCAGATTATATATTTTTGTAGGTTAACCAATCATAAAAAAATAGTAAATTGAAGCCTGACATACATTACATCTTTATGAAACTCTGAATATACAGTTGTTGTTCAGATTGGTCACAGAAGTGATGAGGCTAATCTCACCACTATTCATTTTGAGGCTGTCATTTTCTGGTATTTTGGAAGTATTTTGCGAAACCATCATTGTTAATTATTTTTCAGCGTCCTACACTGCTCACCATACTCATACAGTTTGGTTGTGTGCAGCATATAATATGGTTATTTTTTATATTGTTCCTTTTGACTTTCTTTCGTTTCTTATGATTGATGCACCTTAATTCAGCACCAACTAGTTTGTTTTTCTTTAAAATTCATTAGATCCTGTATTTTTAAAACTCACCTATCAGACCTCTCTATGGCTGATACATTCCTCTAATTTTCCATCTAGCTAGTGCTCTGCACTTTTGTAGTCAAATTTGCAATTGTGATTTACTTACTTAAATGTTAAACTAATTTTTCATATAGTCTGTCTGGTGTTGTGTTCACTCTCTGTACCTCTGCCTTGTTTCACAGATGTGGTGGTATTCTTTAGATAGATTATATCATGTGCATTTCTTTGTCCATTCTTTTCCAGTTCGTTCGCTCTGCTATAATCATTATCATTTCACTTGTTCATATACCTTTGTTCCAGAATTCTATGGGTTCTAATGTGCTTTTAAGAAAATTGTAACTTGGTTCTTCTGAGACTTACAGGTAGTTTCTATCTTATACCCTGTTAGACTATGCCGATTTAGTGTTCTCCTTATGGCGTTCCTTGATAATTTTATCCATGGAGAGTGTTCTTGTTCTGTTAAAAACAGTGTAAAATGTTTTGTTTTTTTTATCACAATACAGGCCCACTACAGAAGTCTTTTGGAGACTAGTAGGTTGTTTGATACACAAGAACCCAGCAGTTCTTTGTTGGTTCCTAACAATGAGCTAAGAATTGATCTATTTATTCTCACGCTCAGCCTCATGTTGGCCTACTTTACTGACATTTTTGTTTCCCGTGACCAGAGATAACAGTGGCATACATCAAATACAAATACACACTTAGAAGCTTCTCTAAACCTTCCTTAGATCAGGTGCATGAAATAAAGATGCATCAACAAATACAACCAAAAACGGTTGTGCAGTCAACTGTCCAGTTCATTTTGTTCCTCAAAATGGGACTATGTTTATGTGTTATATATTAAAGTTTGAAGAAGTCAGCCTCGAGGAAGGGCAACGTAAAGTAACATTAAGGTAAAATTCAAAGTACCATGAGTATATCAAGTTCAGAAAGACAATGTTCATGATGAGACATTTAGAGGGACATGTATCAAAGTGTCATTGGACAAGCACCACATTTCTGGGGACTTTTCCTGTTGTGAACGATCTGTTATGAAGGTCTTTTCCCTTTTTGCCTTTTTTTCATCAGTTTTTCTGTTCAATACCATTTGTGTAGTTTAAAAAAAATAAAATAAAAAAAAAGTATTACATTTTCCTTTCTTTCCCTTATGCCACTTTTATTTTGGTGTAGAAAGTAAGGAAGAATATGCTCAGAATATTCATACAGAATTAGGTTAATGATATTATTACGCAGGCACTATACCCAATACAAAGCATAATTATAGTTCTAGTGATATTTCCTCGTACATGGATGGAGGCTAGTTTTCGCCTGAGCATGTGAAATGGGGTTAACAGCCAGAGGAGGAATGCAACCTGGTCACTGGAAACACATTTCCTCTCTAATTCTAGGTCTCTGCTTTATATATGGTTTTGATGTATCTTTGAGTGGAGATAATATCATTATTTTGATGAGTGGCTGATGATTAGATAACCAAGCGAGTTTTGTCAATTCTGAAACAGTTTTTGTGTTTTGTGTTTGGGTCATAACAAGGGTCATTTTTTATCAGGTCATAATAATGATTAGTCCCTACTTTGTCTTAGGTTTCTAGTTAGAAATAGATGGAAAAAAGAGCAAAACAAAGACAGAGTAGGAAAGCGGAAGAGAAGAGGAAATGATCGGAGACAGGATGGAAAAGATTGGAGAGTAGTCCCTTAGGTGTCACATGTCCGTCCTCACATTGTGGTGTCCGTGAGGATGACTATCTTCCTGGCATTGGTGGAGATGCTGCTCGGCACTCCTGTGCCAGTGTGTCTGGCTCCTGTGGCATGCTGAAAGACGCCGGCTGCTGCAGATCCATACCAATTTGTAGCCCATGTCTGCCCATGGTATTGACAATGTCAATGTGCGTGTGACGTCACGCAAAGGAAGCACGCGCATGTTCTGGAGTCATAGGCTGGGTACGGCCAATCGGATTTAAAGGAGATTTATTTTAACTCTTCTTGCCTTCCCTCATTGCCTTGTCATGGTTTCCCTTAGTGGTTGTCCGAGAGTGTGTTCCTGAGCGTTGATTTCTGGTTATTGACTTTGGCTTCGTTTTGACTTCCCTGTATTCTGGTATCCTTGACTTTTGGCTTTCCCTCATCATGTTGTCTCATTCTGTGTCCCCGACCTCGGCAAGTATTCTGACTATTCTCTGGTAGGTTAAGCCCGGCCATTCTAAGGCCCGGTAAGACATTACCTTTAGTCCTAGGTGTAATACAGTCCTGCGTGCTGGATCGACTAGTAATCCTGACACTAGGGAGGCACCATGATGGACCTAAATAGAGTACTAATTACTAATCAAACCAAACTGTGGAATCATTTAAATGCATTGTAATAAAATAGAGTTTTAGCTTAAGAAACTTTAGCTTAATTAAGCCGTTTTTGTGTATAGATCTCACTGAAGTCTCACTGCTCAATTCTCTGCCATTTATTAGTTGAATCGCTTTTGTTTCAGTCCATACAGTTCTAACCACACCTCCCTCTGCTGTGACTGACACAGCTTGCATGATGTTAACTTACTTTTGAAGTTTTTATCACCTGCTCTGTAAATTGATATTTAAACCCGCACAGGAGTTTTCTGCAAGGTCTAGCAAGCTACTAACAGTGCAGGAAATAAGAAATTCTAAATTAAACAAAATTTGCAATAAAGGAAGTGTAAATATTAGATCTCACTTTACAGGAAGGGTTTAGGAAGGTTGTGCAAATTACTTGCAGAGAGGTGTGACTAGGGCTGCATAAACATAATGATTTACTCGTACCTGGCAGGGAATTTAGCAGTGAGACTGAAGGGGACTCATCTACACACCAAAACTGTTTTAATAAGCTTAAGTTGTTTTGGTGACTATAGTGTCGCTTTAAAAGTAATTGTAACTGGTATTGTAGGCAGAAAATCGCACTACTAGAATGCATCTTATTATAGACATACCTACTAGATATTTTTGTCAGTGACAGTTTTCTTGACAACCATAGGATACGTAACTATTAAAGAGCAAAACCATTCTACACAACGGCATAACTACAAAGATAGCAGTGATAAGCAAGCTTTGATTTCAAGTGACCTGGAAATGATCCATCTTTTTAAGGCCAGGAATCAATATATGTGTGTATCTGATTACGCAAATCTCACATTTTACACTTCCTTCCTTGTTGGCATATCTGAGATCAACTCAGATTTGTACTTACAGCTCTGGGTTTGACAACTCGTAACTGTGCCATCAGGACAGTTCTTTTAATATGGGTGGGTACACTGCTCACTTTAGGATAATCCTCACCCCCAAAAATGAAAAAAAACAATAACACATCATTGCTGCTTTCTGGTATGGTACATTAAATGTTGACATAAAGGCTAATTCCATTTTCTTTAAAACATACTTTGCATTACTTGAACAAGCACATGCACCATGCTGAAATGCCATTTTCGTTGCCCACCCCCTCTTGATTCAACGCAGCTGAGTATTTGAGTCTGCCGACATACTTTTGGATGCACACCATTCCCCATCTCAATTTCATTTTCAAAATTATGACAGCACAACCGATGACCGTGAAGCAAAGCACATGCAAAAGAATATGTGCCTTAAAGAACTTAAAAAATGTGCCTATAGCATCAGTGCTGTTTAGAAAGTTTTCTACTTACATTGTTGAGAATTTATGGAGTATACAATAACTACTAAAGAGCATATCCTTTTGCTAATTCATTGATTTTTATTGAAAAAGCTTGAATTGACCTGCTAACACAACATCATCGAAAAGCAACCGGTGCCGATCAGTGATACATACTACATCGATTGATGCCTTTTTTCATGGCACCCAAGCAGCACAGGCAAAGGTGCAAATACGCGGTCTACCGTGCAACGCCAATCCAGGGCCTGGAGGCCTACCTTGACGGAAGCCTACTCGTGCACCACGCATCCAATCTGAACTCGGGCACCACAGATATGGGACACCGCTCACACAAACCCACGGCAGGCACGAACACACAAGACAGAGATATAGGGGAGATGTGGCTTTGACTGGTGCAAGCCGAAATGGCACACACCATGCATCGCCCCCCCCCACCGGACAAACATCCGAGCCTGACCGCGAGGAGCCGACAACGAAAATAACTCCCCCGGCGGAACACCCGCAGCTGCCCGACACCCAGGATGACTCAGCCCCCATGACTAAAGGGGACCTAAAAACATTCTGGACCAACATACAAAAGCTGCTGGCGGCCGATGTCGCCATGGTCAAAAAAGACATACAATCAGTCACATAAAGAGTGGGAACAATAGAGGCAGACATTACCACCGTACATGACACAGTGTCCACCCTTAAGGAATCGATCCAACGCCTACAGGCAGAGCAGCATGTACTAGCCGGCCAAATTATGTCACTGGAGGACAAACAACGCCGGAAACATATCAAAATCCGGGGCATCCCAGCCGCAATCACGACCGAGGAACTGCTTACAACACTGTTACCACAGACAGTGACCAAAAAAAACCCCCAGATGGGATCTACCGAGTGACAAGCTCTACACGCATACAACCCAGCACACCCAGGGATGTTATCCTGCGCCTGACGACAATATCAGACAAGATACAGATAATGACTGCCATAAAAGGCAAAACACCACTGGCCTTTGAGGGCGCTCAGCTCTCCTTCTTCCAGGATGTCACAAGAGCCACACTGCTGAGACGAAAAACATTCGAACCTGTGACAACGGCACTGCGCAAAGCTGGCATAGTTTACAGGTGGGAGAACACGGGCGCACTACTCATCCATCACAACGGGACCGCACACCATCTCACATCCCCAACTGGAGCGCCCACCTTCATGAGGGCACTGGGACTACAACCCCCACAACACACCTCCATAACCGCAAGCCAACCGGAGAGCTGGGAACCGGAAGACCGCTCCACCCACGTACAGTCAACGGATGAGCCACCGGCACCTACCACCTGACCCCGTGTAGGGACTGCCAAAATGAGGACCTGGTCTTTGTGAGAGAAGGGGTAATCCCCCTGACCACACACTCCCGTGACTATTTTCCCATATGAATGACACCACTGCAACTCCCCGGTTTCATGTTGAACTGTATGTGAGCCTCGATGCTCCCACGCTTACATTTTTTTCATAAATGTAGTAAAAATCTTACTGTATTCAAGCCTGAAGCTGTAACTCTGCATGCTGTTAGACTCAGAAAAACAAGCAGTCAGCTGACATAATCAGAAGTGGTAGTCTGATCCAATCACAATGCTTCTCCATAGGATTGGCTGAGACCGACAAAGAGGCAGATCAGGAGCAGAGCCAGCATGATTCAAACACAGCCCTGGCCAATCAGCATCTCCTCATAGAGATGAATTACATCAATGAGGAAAGTTCAGTGTCTGCATGCAGAGGGAGGAGATACTGAATGTTTGGATGCATTTTAGGCAGCCATGGCCCAGGAAGGATCTCTAACAGCCATCTGAGGAGTGGCCAGTGAAGTTATCACTAGGCTGTAATGTAAACACTGCATTTTCTCTGAAAAGACAGTGTTTACAGCAAAAAGCCTGAAGGTAATGATTCTACCCACCAGAACAAATCCAATAAGCTGCAGTTGTTCTGGTGACTATAGTGTCCCTTTAATTCACCAAAATGTAAGCTGGTGATATAACAACAAATCCAATGAATGTTAATGGCATAAAAAGTTTTGGAAATTACGTGAAATACACCAGTGTTGCTTTTGGGACTCAAACAGGATTAGGAGCCTAGGGAAGTGCATTTCTGTTGCACTTTTAATGTGACGATCAATATTTCACCCATTTAGCCCAGGCTTGCTGTAAGTTACTTTATCTTATTTTTAATAGAAAATTTACTCCCCCATTTCTTGCACATTCATTACTCTTGCCTCTTTTCTCACCTGTGTAAATGGACAAAACAAACTAACTCAGTGTACACCCTTATTCAAAAAGACACGTCAAGTACCAAATGAACATACGCTGCTTAATTAAGTAGGTTATTGTGCAAAGAGCTCCACTACCACTGTTTGCCTTTTCTTGCCTTTTCTTAGTTACTTTTAACTACAAACTTGCAAACATACCTACAGCTGTAAACCCAAACTATCAGTCATATAAGTTATAAATGTAAGAGTAGTCTATCCCTTTATGCACCTTGGATCTAGTTTCCTCCTAATGGTCTATGAGAAACATATCTAATTCTCTGACACAGAATCCAGACGGTAAAATGCAGTTAAAAGAAACTAATTTAAGAAGCATAATTTGCAGAATCGATTTCTGACATTAGCCACACAAATTGTCTCCAAGGATTATGAGTTTTGGTTCGTAAACTTGACCCCTTTCTTCTTGGCTATCAGTGTTTCTCCTGTCTAACAGTTACTTTCTTATTGGTAGACTTCATTAGTTCATTAAACCCAAACTAACTATTTTACCCAGTGTTATTTCAGACTAGGGACACACATTTCCTAGACATTTATTGGGTGTGGACATTGAGGTCAGGTAGTGGTCATACAAGGTCCTTTGGAGGATTCAGTGTTTTTCCTGGATCTACTCCTGGATTTTATCGTCCCCTAAATTTTATTTGGTTAGAAGCAGGGTTCATCCAACCAAACATCATGCAGGAAACCAAAAACTAGCATATATTCAATAATCAATGTCATGCGCAAGTTAGTGGCATCTCGAATTTGTGCTGCTTTAAATGACTTTTAGCAGATGGTGTTTCTAAACAAAGAGGGCCTCCACAATGCACAGATACAGCACGGAAAAGGATTCTTAAAGTCCAGGAAACCCCTTACTTTACTTTATTGAGATTCAAAATACACTAGATTTGAGCATGGCCAAAAAATGGAGGCGGACGTATGTCGGTTTGGCAACAAAAAACGGATTCAGAAAACAAATCAAATGAGCCGGAATGGTGCAGAATTGGGCCAATCAGTGAACTGCAAAATATATACATAATATAAACATTATGTATATATTTTGCATTACGCTGATAGGAGCATTTTCCTGCCATTTGATTTGCAGCTCAAGTGAGAAAAAGTATCCAATAGGGAGAAAATCAGGGGGAGCAGTAAAAAAAATAATAAAAAATCTATATTTATATGTTTATATGCCACATAGTTATTAAATATATAATATATACATTTAGATTTTCTTTCTTTTTACTGCACCTCTTTATTTACCTCTGTTGGTAACTTCTCTTGATCTGTGAATAATATAAATATTTAGTGACTGTTCCCAAGACATCAATCATCTTTTTTCCCACTAGTCCTGACTTCTTTAGCACCACGGAGGGAACGTCAAATTACGAAACAACCAAAGCTGTTTGTCCATTGCCACTGTTGGTTCCATTTGTTTCATTGGCAGAATCATGCATCAGAATGTATATGCTCAGCCATTGTGAGTCTTGTTTGGTTTGTGATTCTGGAACATTTCGGCTTGGAATTTGGGAATTCAACCGATCACCCAATCGGCCCGAATTCAGACTGAAACAAGTCTACTATACACATCTCTAGGGATGATGTGCTCTGAAAACTCTTGAAGAGATTAAGTTAGACACTTGTTCAATAAGTAGTATCAGCCAAGAACACAGCTTAACAGGACTACACAGGTAAACAGGTCCTCACTGAGAGATGATGATCTTTCTTTAGGTCCTTTATAATTTGGCATGTTGTGTATAAAAATTAAATATTGGCTTGCTCAAAGAAAAACTGTCATTATTTTGATTATCATTAAAAATAAAATGTTAAATGCAGTATAGTATGTGTGTGTCATTTACCATTGATTATCATTGTGATTTAAATTGTAGAATATCAAGGTGCATTATTTTGCCTCCATCCAGACCGTATGGAGGCAAAATAAAAAGCTGGTGTGACAGTAAATTAGGTCATGGTTATAACATTTACTATTAGCTCCATACCTGATATCGCAAAGGTATAATTAGATTTTTCTGAATTCATATTGTATTTCCTTTCATTTAGGGGGACCAGATGTTCTCATTAAGACCTCTGCTCCCTGATACAGTTAAGAGCTGGAAGTGCTTCCTAATTCCGCATTACAAACCTAATTATTTATAAAGCACCAACAAATTCCGCAGCGCTGTACACTGAGTGGATTATCAGACATGTATTTGTAACAAGACGAGTTGAACGCACAGGAACAGAGGGTGTTGCACGAGCTCATATTGTGGGGTAAAGTGACACAGAGGTAGGGGTAGGATATATTTTATGTATGGGAAAATTAGGTTGCTCATATAGTTTTCAATGAAGGCTTTGATTTTTGTTCATTTTATTTGGCTCATAGCTTTAAATCCCATAAATAGGTCATGGTCTGTATTTAAAAATAAATACTGTTTGTTCAGTTTTGGAAACCCACAATTAAGTTGCCTCTTTTGATCTACTGTAGATCAATTGTTTGTACCATCATTTAACATCTATTCACAAAGAGTCTCTTTAAACAATTTTTAAAAAAAAAATGATTTCAAGGAGTTTGGAAAGAGCTGCTTTATACGTTAAAACAAACATTTCTTATTTCCTGCACTATGCATTGTATAACTAACTTAATCAGACCAACTGTGGCAATCACAAGTTGTGATTGGCTGGTTAGCTCAATTATCTTTGCAGCCTTTATCATCAGCTGTCACTGAGAGGCTTCAAATGTTACACATTGTCTAGATTATTATTATTTTTTAATTTTATAATTATTATTTATATAGCGCCTTCAGATTCCGTAGCGCTGTACAATGGGTGGACTAACAGACATGTAATTGTAACCAGACAACTGGACATACAGGAACAGAAGGGGTTGAGGACCCTGCTCAATGAGCTTACATTCTAGAGGGAGTGGGGGGTATAGTGACACAGAGGGTAAAAGTAGGGGTACGAAGTAGGTTGTTAGAAAAGTATTCACTGAGGGCTTAGTGGGTAATTTTTGACAGTTGCAGGAGAGGAGTCATGTGGGGTGGGGGATAAAAACCTGTTTAAACTGCAATTGGATAAATACTTGCAAAACCATAAGATACAGGGATATAATTTCTAATTAGTGGGATAATAGCTGCTTTATCCAAGGAGACATCTGACTGCTATTTTGGGGTCAAGAAGGAATTTTTTCCTAGTTTGTTGCAAAATTGGAAGTGCTTCAGACTGTTTTTTTTTGCCTTCTCTTGGACCAACAGCAAAAACATATGTGAGGAAGGCTGAACTTGATGGCCGCAAGTCTCTTTTCAGCTATGTAACTATGTAAATATGTAACAGTTTAATTGATATGCTTTCTTGAAGAAGTGAGCTTTCAATGATTTTTTTGAGTGAGTGGACACTGGGTGAAAGACTTACGGAGAAGGAAAGGGAGTTCCACAGAAGAGTATCAAATGTGGGAGTACAGATAGAGGATAGACGTAGGTCTTTGGCAGAGTGCAGGGGCCTCGACGAGACATATTTTTGAATTAGGGAGGATAGGTAGGTTGGAGCAGCATTATGTAGGGACTTGTAAGCAAGCACCATAATCTTAAATTGAGCCCTATATCTAACTGGAAGTCAATGCAGGGACTGAAAGAGCGGGAGGCGTGGGAGGTGCGAGCGGAAAGGATAATGAGCCTTGCCGCCGCATTCATTATAGATTTCAGTGGTGCAAGCAGGGAACACGTAAGACCACTGAGAAGGGGATTGCATTAGTCAAGGTGAGAGAGAACAGCATGGACCAACACCTTAGCCGCATCCGGCGTTAAATAGGGGCGAATGCGCACTATGTTTTTGAGATGGAAGCAACAGGATTTGGCGATTGATTGGACATGAGGGGTGAAGGAGAGGTTGGAGTCAAAGAGAACACCCAGCTAACGAGCCTGCAAGGTAGAGATGATGGTAGCACTGTTGACTTGGAGGGATACAGACACGGGAGTAGCAACACTTGAGGGAAGAAAGACCAGAAGTTCTGTTTTGGACAGGCTGAGTTTAAGGAAGTGAGAAGCCATCCAGTTGGAAATCGCAGAGATGCAGTCAGACAAACAAGTCAAGATGGGCGGAGAGAGATCAGGAGAGGACAGGTAGGTTTGCGTGTCATCCGCATAGAAATGATAGCGGAAGTCAAAGGAGCTGATGAGTTTACCAAGGGAGGCAGTATAGATAGAGAACAGTAGGGGACCAAGGACAGAACCTTGGGGGACGCCAAAATAGTGGTTGGGAGGAAGAGGCAGAGTCAGAGAAAGAAACACTGAAAGAGCACTGGGAGCGGTAGGAGGAGCACCAGAAGAGAGCAGTATCCCATAGACCAAAATTATGGAGAATGTGAAGAAGCTGTTGATGATCAACAGTGTCAAAGGCAGCAGAAAGATCAAGGAGAATTAGGATAGAGTAATGGTTGCGAGATTTAGCAGCAATTAAATCGTTGGATACTCTGGTCACAGCCGTTTTGACAGAATGACCAGTGCTCAATTCAGACTGAAGGGGGTCAAACAAAGAGTTGGATTTGGGGGCACTTGCTGCGTTTAATTGTAGGAGGTGCCATCATGTGGAGTTGAGTGGAGAGAGTTAAGTTGTAGAGTGAGGTTGCAGAGTTAGGGCAAGTTAGATCTGAGATGGGTAAGAGGAGAGTTTGGAGTTTGGTGGAGAATTGGAGATCAAGGCAGTTGAGGTTTCTGTGAGATTGGAGAGTTGAGGGTGATGAATTTTGGGTACGGGTATTCTGATGTCAAATGTGGTCAAACAAAGGAAATGGAACAGTGGAGAGATTAGAGGTGGAACAGAGATTGGTGAAGATGAGGTCAAGAGTGTTTCCTGCTGTATGAGTTACTGAAGTAGACAACTGCGTGAGGCCAAAGGAGGAGATTACAGAGAGCAGACGCGAGGCATCAGGGCAGTTGAGCTTGTTGATTGGGATGTTAAAGTCCCCAAGTATGAGGGAGGGAATGCTAGCGGAGAGAAAGTGGGGTAGCCAGGAAGAAAAGTGTTCAATGAATAGTCTAGGATGACAGGGGGGAGCGATAGATGATGGCAATTCTTAAAGCAGTGGGCTTAAAAAGGCGGACAGTGTGAACGTCAAAGGAAGTAAAGGAAAGGGCAGTGGCAGGGAGGATAGGTTGGAAGGTACATTGAGGGGAGAGAAGGATGCCTACACTGCCTTCTTTACAGTCTGGCAGTGTGGGAGAATTGTAGTGCACCTGAACATTAAGAAGCGGGAATAGCGGTATCAGAGGGGGACAGCCAGGTCTCAGTGAGAGCCAATATCGTGAGTGAGGTTGTGTATAGCTGTTGATTTAATATTACTAGAGATGGGACGGGCGTTCCAGAGTGCACACTGAATGTTGGTAAAGGAGGATAAACTGCAGGGTATGTGGATGAGGTTTGTGTGGTTTCTGGTTGTCTTAGTTTGAGCAGACAAGGTGAAGGGCCCCAGGTTGGGTGAGACATCACCAGCTGCTAGAAGTAGGAGGAGAGATAGTGACAGGAGGTGTGAATGGGTTTTATATGAACGGGGTCTAGGATGAGATTGGGTCATTTCCTTACTTAAAAAGCATCAGATGATCAATTTTTAATTTGAGCTAAAATTAGTTAGGTTAGATTAAAAAATCTGGAAATATTGTTTTAAACTGATTTTGTTGACACAATATCAGGTAAGAGATCTAATCTAATACTAAATATTTTAGCCATTAGAACATGGTAAATGGAATGTTTATAGGCTACACAACATATAATATTTTATCATGTGACACCTACTTTGACTGCTCACCAGTAGGCATGTTAATATACTGAATATATTTTTTATTTAATGACCGCAATGACTTGGTCTGTATTATTGGATGTATTATGACATTGTGGCATGATCACCCCCCATGGTGGAAGCTCCGGTGAATGGTCCTGTTGACAGCACAATGTGAAAATTACATTTATATAGATACCCATACCTCCAAACAGTTCATTAATTTTAAATGAAATACTAATAATAATGTTGTTAGCTAAAATGTAATTTAGAACAAGAACAATTTATCTTTTTTTTTTTTTAAACACTGGTTTCTAAACCAATTTATTGTAATTTAAAGACTCATTACTGTGTAAATTATTGCTATGGAGCTTTGGTGTAAAATAAGAAGCACCAAGTATTCTTAGCTCCTACAATAGAGGGACATTGGGATAGAAAAAAGGGATGGATGTATTTAGGACAAAAATAGAGACTGTCCGTCCTATGTGGACACTTGGGAGGTATGGATACCTGACGTTGACCTCAGGGTATGACAAATACCCATTACAGCATCAACCTTTCAGTCATTTATATAACGGTAATTTAATGTTTAAAAATTGAAGGTTTGGTCAGTGGCTTTCTGAAGATCATGCTTCAATAACCATGCTAATAATGTAGGCAGAGCAATGAGGATAAGTACATCTAATGTTGAAATTGCAGCCTGATCTTTCAGTGACCTTCAGTGACAAAGCACTTTAATTTGTTACTTCCCTTCAATTTCATGTTATGTTCATGTTTAATGAAACAAATACATTTAATGTATTATGTTCTTTTTAGGGAGCATTAGTAAAATCAATGCATTTTTGTATTCCAAGTAGAGTTTTATTTCACTGTAACAGGAAGCTGCATTTATCTCAGTATTGCTAGAATGCCATAATGTAGAGTAAAATTTATTTTAGTAGCATATATTATTTAGAGTATCTAAGTATATGTCAGGGATTGATTTTTGTGTATTCATGGATGTCGGATGCCTGGACATTGAGATCATACTCTTTGCATCATGTGACATAGAGTTATACGTGGGACAACCCCAGATAAATGACCCAGTAAAATAACCTCCCAAAGCGCATTTGGTGTACAGATTTCAAAAACATTTTCGAAAGTGACAGCGGGAACCTGGTCTTCACTTATGGAAAGTCATTTTTGTACAGCTGCTGATGCAATATTGATATTTATATATTTAGTTAAATGCTCAAAATTACCCTGAATTTTGTGGCACAATCATGTATTCTGGATAACTCCTTCCAGCTTAATGGGACACTTCGGACTCCTAAAGTACTTTAGCTTGTTGAAGTGCTTGATACCTAAAGAGTGTGTCTTCATTTTTTTATTGAACTAAAAAGTGCAGATTTTGACAGAAATTGGCACTTTTATGAATTAATTGTGGTACACCCTTCTGGTTAACAATCGGACATCAGGTCCTTTTACTTCCTGGTTGGTTAGCTCAGTGGTGCTAAACTCAAGAGGCAGCAATTGCTCATGGCACATGCATTGCAAAGACTTCTTATTGAGCTTCATTTGGAAGTCTGTGATAGGACAGCCACAAAAGTCTGGGCGGGGTTAGAAGGGGAGGGCTTGCAAATGCTTCAGACAAGAAATCTGCAGCTCTTTTTTTTAGACAGGAATCCGAATAATGCATTATTAAAGGGACTCTATACACAACTACCCCACTTTGTCTCAGTGAAGTGATCTGTGTACCATCCCCTTGTCTTTTTAATCCTGAAACTGAAAACATTACTTTATTGCACGATTAGTGCGCCTCTAGAGTGCTTCCTCAGCTGTAACAAAGTAACAGGTCAGTTATAGGTCAAATGAAGCATCTAGACAGCATATGATTGGTGCAGCGGAGCGTTTTGCCACACGTGCACTAGCCACTCCAATGCTTCCCTATGAGATCATCAATCTTGATGATCTCAGCCAGGGAGTTGGAGGGGCAGAGTGTGAGCCTGGGTGTTCTGGTGGTGAAGATTGGGTTTTGGTTTGTCTGAAGGAAGGTAGCCTGACTATGTAGACATGTGTGTGTTGTACTATGTGGACACAGTTGGTTTGTTGTAGATTTTCCTTTGTCAGATGGTTACTGAGTCTTTCACTGTGTATTGCAAGGTCTACTTTTATCAAATCAATGAGGTTTGAGTATTCACTTTGTTCGCTTTGTCTCACTGTAATTGCTTATTTTATAAGCCAGCTTATTTACAGAAATCAATTTATTCATAACTGCATTATAACTAAATTATGTAAGCCATCACATATTCTTTGTAACGTTAAACAAACATTAAAGCAGAGTATATAATATTATGATGTATTGTGATATATACAATATTACTGAGCACTGAAAAGAACAATGTTATTCTATAAAATGGCATAGCTTGCAATTTTACTCATGGAAGATCTTAATAGTGCATTCAAATGATAGTAAATTAATGTTGTGCGTAGAAGGTGTATCTGTTATGCTGTAAGATGTGTGTGCTAGAGGCACGACTGAGCCTGTTGAGAGATTGGTTAGGGTGCATAGGTGTACTGATGGGTATGATTTGGAATAAGTGTATTGGCTCATCATAATCGTGTCAAATTATCATAGTTACAATACATAATTACATGGTTACATAGGCTGAAAGGAGACATGTGTCCATCAAGTTCAGCCTTCCTCCCATCTGTTTATTGCTATTGATCCAAAAGAAAGCAAACAAACCCAGTTTGAAGCACTTCCAATTTTGCAACAAACTAGGAAAAAAGACCCCAGAATGGCAGTCAGATTTATCCCTGGATCAAGAAGTTATTACCCTACACTTGAAAAATGATATAATTGAATATTATGTTTTTGCAAGTATGCATCTAGTAGCTGTTTAAACATCTGTACAGACTCTGATACCCCCTTATTATGTCCAGTGAATGATGCATGCTGTGCCTGTGGATAATTCTCCAATTTCCAAACAAGTCCAAAGCTGCAATTTGGAAGCCTTGTGTAAGAATTCACAAGTATCTAAGCATACCTTCTAACTTTCCCTGTAAGAATCGGAAATGAGGATTCGTGGGCCAGAGACTGCTGCTGGGGCGCTCTGTGAATGGTCCTCGTGCCTTGACACCATTCAACACAGCACAAGTGCGTCTGATAATGTGCTTGTGTTGCACTTACTGGGACAGTTTCTTGAATTCCCCAGATGCAAGACACCAGGGGTCTAACCCAGGATGGCAGGTGCAGACCCCTAATTTGAGATGGTCCCATCAGATCTGGGTCTGTTAAGAGGTATGGTTAAGTCATATACTCAGATTCTAGTATTTTTTTGGTAAATTAAAACATTTTTGAACTTACTTCTCTAAAGAAGAAATTACTACTAATTTATATTTATTTGAGAATACTGATTTAAATAGAAATTTAACTATAACTGTCCTCAACTTGGCACGATTAAATGTTTTTGACTAACATTGGGGATTGTGTTTTGCGCATTAATAATTAATCATATGTATCTTATTTTATAAGGCTTCTATCATTAGAAACAACTGATTATTAAAAAAAAAAAAGAATGATGCGGCAGTGCAAAAGTGTGTCCTTGAAGGTAGCCTTGGGTGATTTGTGTTAGCCTGCAAGACAAAATCAATCAGAGCTTCCATGGCCTGTATTTTCCTTTCATTTAAAAAGATGTATTTGGTCACTAACAGGTCAATAATCAGGATGTAAATAAAACATCTCCATGAAATAAGGTCAATGTAATTCCTTCGTATTCCGTGTTATGGATATATTGTTTTACTGTGTGTTGTGTTTGTTTCAGAAAACAACACTATAATTATAAAACCATTTAAGGTACAGATAAAGTTTAAGAATAACAGTAAATACTATCATAGTTTCTATTCTGTAATGTTTGGTAAAATTTAAAGAAACTATAGTGTTTTAATCAAAGTTTAAAGTAGAGCTAATATAGAGCCATTGCAGAAGTTCTGAATGGAACATGCCTGTTTTTACCTTCAGTGTCCCAAGCTAAAAGGTGAATATATAGACCACCCAAGGTGCAGTGTGAATATAGTAAATGCAAAAAGGTATCTTGAAATTCTCTTTAGTAATGGTACTTGAGAAAGAATGGGTATGAAGTTGCACACCTTACATTTTCCACAAGTTTAAAATCCCTTCCTTGTAATTGTTCTTTTATTTTTTATCTTATCCCTAAACAAGCTAGGTGTTAAATAAATTGAGAAATTCCTTCCTTTTCTGTAGATGACCTCAGGTATGCCTGGTAGTTCCTGTCCTAAAAAATTGTCCTGTTAGTATAAGAAATCAGACTGTGGACTGCCATTAGTTTATTCTCAGTTCTGGGTTTACTGGTCACTGACCAAATGTATTTTAATTTCATAGAAACCTCAAACAACCAATTAAAATATCGCTTTGATTTCAGTCAGCTTATTTTCTTCTGTTTTTCAACTAAAAATGTCTCAGACATATTTGCTCATTAGAGATTAAATGTTAAATATATGATACTATAATACATGTATTTTTTTTTCTTGTATACATTTTAACATCCTACACCATTGCATTGTGTTCATTTTATTGGAGGTTAATTCCGTTCTGTCTAATTCTGCAAGATCTAATTGGAAAAGTTATATATTTTCAAGTCTTTTATTTTTCTGTGTTTGTGAGTGTAATATTTAACTCATATAATTCACGGTATTACCCTGAGGTATCACGCTACTGTATGCCATTTAAGCTCTTCACAGAACTGAGTGTACCGCCATTATACATACCGTATATTTTTTCCGTTAGAACCAGGAAAGGTCCTTAACGCAGCTGTTTTGAAAAGAAGCTGATTATATATTACTCACTTTCAGCTGGTGAAGTTTTAAAGGGCCACTAAAGTCACCCAGACCACTTCATTTGAATGAAGTGGTCGCACTGTCTTGTCATTTTAACTCTTCACTGAATTCAATGCTTTGTTATGGAAAGCATTTGATTGGATGTATGTTAATCTCATCTTCAACTCTCCTCCATGAGGAGCAATGAATTGGACCATAAGCCTAGAGGCAGTACCGCCAGGATGACATTGCAGGAGGAGTGTGTATCAGCAATAAGGGAGTCTAGGTGCAGGATTTTGGGGCGCGCTAAAACTAATCAGACATTAAGACACTATAACATTAGGAGGGTTCCTTTAACGTGGTGGGGCACTTGGCAGAATTTCACTTATGATATATTAAACGTTTTACATAGCTGTCAATAATTGTAAAAAAAAATTTTTTTTTAAATCTTTATTTAATTAATTTAACCCTTTACCTGCAGGAGATATGGCCAGCACATTGCGAAGAAATGTGAGTGGCATGCCCAAGGCATTGAAAAGGTTTAACATATAATTATGTGTTACTTAGTATGCAGGAAATTGCTTAGGCTATTGAGTTATACATTCCTGCTCTGACACAATAAATTATATTAAATATGGAATTATTACAATTGTCAGCACAGAAAAATCCAATTTAAAAAAGAAGATTTTATGTATATCTCTATGGCTTAGTGGTGTAGAGCTGTGTCAGTTTCTCTATGTCTTAGTGGTTTTCATGTATGTAGCTGACTAGGATTCAAATCTTGTTATGGATATACAATATTTTTTCTTTTTTTTTATAATTTGTGCTAAAACAGATACAAACAAAAGTGGTTAAATGTGTTACAGGCAGTAAATACTTTATTTTACAAGGAGCAAGACATAAAATAGTAAACATATTCACTCTTCAGTGTTCACACAATAGAAAATTAATAGGTTTAATAAATGTAGTTTGTCACGCCAAGGGTGCATAATTTCATTGTTGCACAATAGAATATTACCATTTATCGTTATTTGTGTAGTGCATATATGAATTGGCCACTTGGTTGCAAGGTTAGATGACAGAAGGGATAATGTAAATGGTATAGGAATGTGAAGGGGCAGATGGTTTGCAACATGGATTGATCCTTTGATTTATCAAAGGCTATGCAGGGTCTGAGATTCTACACTTGAGATGCATGGATGTCTAGTTCCAATGTAAACTAGCTGGCTTTAGCCATATGGCCTGTACCTCCTAATTGATGAGTTGATTCATTTGATATGTTAATAGCCATTAGCCTTGTGTTCCAGTATCATATCCAAAAGAAACATTAATACTTACCCACAGATTAATAATTAAACCTCATTTCTATTATATTTAGAATGGGACAAGCACAATCTTCTAATCAAACCCAAACATGATTTGCGTAACTTAACCATAGGGGAAGGGATTGGGATGTCCGCTATATTGGGTCACAAGTAAGGAGTGTGACTTATCTATGGAATGGAAAAATGGTAACAAATTCATAGATGCAATTATTATTTCTGTGGAGAGTACATAAGAGAAGATAGAACCAAATGTTTTCATTTGGATTGATGTTGGTCTGGAACACAAGGGGGTGCTCACTTATAGTTACTATAGGTACGCCTTATCTCCACCTCTGGTCGAGGCTTGGTAATCCACAGGGTATATATCTAGTGATACTGAAGTGTTTATTGTATTTGCTTGGGGTCAAAATCAAATTTTGAGTGAGTCACCATCTTTCCTACCAGAGGCAGAAGTTTTACTTTGAAAACCTGAGTAAGTGATTAGGACTTCTGTTATTTTATCCCTTTTGTTCTTATCAGTTGTTGGTGTAAATAACTTGTTTATTATCTATTTTTTATATGCACTGTGACTATTATTAAGTTCTGCCTTTGTCTGGTAAAGAATCACGTTGCCTGAAGAGACTAAATAGTGTTTTGCAATTGCATAGTTATTGTGCTAAGTTTTATTTGGTGGGTTTTTATTATTAAGTTACCTGGAGGACCAAGGCACCCTATTTATAAATTGTCTTGGTGGAGGCAGCGTTAAAATAGTAATATTTGTATTATTATGGTTATGGTTAAGTGTGGTTGGTGTTAAGTTCACCACCACAACTACGTCACGCACGCTCTTGAAGTAGGGTGCGTTAGTGACGTAGTTTACCCAAGTTTCAATACAGATATTTACTAAACATATTAATAGAATATAACTGTGACAACTACATGAAACTTATGAAAACAAAGGAGCAGAAAACAAAACAAAACATCACAATGCAGGGATTCAATTCACAACCCCAGAATCTGATGTGCACAGAATGAGCAGAAAATGGAAACCTTATCATTCAGGAATTAAACTCACAACTTTTGCGTTATAAACTCAGTGCACAACTTTAGGATTCCTTGTAAGTAAAGATTTCAGTAAGACCTTTGAACAATTATGCACTGGGCATTTAATTCGACACTCAGTGGGGATTAAATGCAGCACCTCAGAAATAACCTCTATGGGTACACTGAGCATATCTGAGTGATCGCTATTGGAACAGAGTTAAAAAACAACCTGAATTCTGAACATGCCCAGTGGAGCTCGTCAGCTTATCCAGACAGTCAGCATTCATTATCAGTGAGTCTGTTTGTGTTGTAATGGAAGAAGGGGAAGGGGAGAGAAATATAGCACTGAAGTGTTGTATGGTGTATCTTTACCAATTATAATGGGTTTTTTTAATTTTTTATTTTTTTTTACTACTCTTCACATGCTTAGTTAAACATGGAAACGTAAGAGGCATGTAGGGGAACAAAACTGGTGTGGACTGTCTGACAATGAAATTAGTTAAGGTAAAGCTGACTTTGTGCACTATGCAAAAGTTCTTGCTGCTTCATTCTCTCTAACACTGTGGCATGTCACATTTTTTCTACACTCGCTACATACACTTTTTCTCTGTCCCAGCCTGTATAACAGGAGCTTCTGCCTGTTAGTAAGAAGGTTAGGAGAGGAGTGGAGCCAGCGCATCATTAGACACATTTATGCCAAGCTCAAGGTGCTGTCTGCACAGTATGTCCTTGATTGGTCACCCTGCACGATTGGCAGGTAGTCTGACGTGCATTCACACCAGGCTGACCATCTAATTCTTTGTGCAGACACTCCCTGTTTTGGGGCATGTTTGCCCCGTTGGGCTGTTCTGGTTACATGATTTACATCAGTGGCCCACACTTTTGCCACGCCCCCCGAAATCCTGCTTCACCAAACACTGCTGTTAGGGGGTATGGATTTACTTGAAAGATGAAAGCAAGAGATTAGCATAGGGTATGTGTTTTCTGATAACTATATCCTGTCAGTTTCCCTCTAGCACCACCTCCACCAGATACATGACGCTTGGGAGGTACCTGGTTTAGTGTTTTCTGTCGGTAAGATTCTGTAATTAGGCCATCATAATTGTCAGCACCAGGCCCACTGGGCTCTTAATCCGGTCCTGTTATCCGGTATTATTACATGTACTCAAATATATACTAGCCCTGATTCATTCATTTTTCAGTCTCTGCATTATTGCAAAAATATTGTAGGTATCCTCCCAGTTTAATGTTTTGCATTAAGTGTGTGTGTTAGCTCACCTTAAATTGCTTCAAATAAATATTTTGCTTAAATTATTCTACGGTCAAAAATTTGATACTGATTGGAATGAAGACGCTGAACTTAAAATGTAGATTACTCTTTGTGATGTAGCATGCAAATTCTCAATTCACAATGATTTTATGCAAATTATGTGGAAATCAAGATTGATGAAACAGCTTCCTTTGTGATTTTGTTTGTTTGCTATTTGCCTCAAATATGTATCTAACGAGTTCATCAAAGGTCATGTTTGTTCTGAACCTGTAGCATACAGCAAAGAGAAAAAATGCAAATATAGTCCTAACCCATATTTTAAATGAATTAAAAACACAAGAAAATTGATTACGAACAAATAATGTTTATCTTAAAGTGCAAAGGCAGGTACCATTCAATCTTTAACGTTTACAATGTAAATCATCTGACAAAGGTGAAGCAGAGGGTTTAGGACAGAGGAATTATATATGGATTGTGTGTGTGTGTGTGTGTGTGTGTGTGTACGGACAGATAGATTCAAAAGCTTTACTAAGCAACTTCCTAAGGTATAACACATATACAAACGTTGCTGCTCTGTAGATTGGATATGGATATTAAGAGAGCTCTCCAGATATATTGTAGGTGTACTTTTCTGGCGCAGATGCTGTTGACTAAAATCCCATACAATGTAGTCAGCCCTGGAACTAAAATTGGTTATATTTATCAAAGCTTTAATTACTACAGTGTTTTATTGTAAATGTGTATATAATGCTATATCTGAAACTATCACTCTAGACATTTCTATCTCTTGCTCAAAAATTAGCACTTTGCTCTGAAAATACACCTTTCCTGCCTATATGTATGTAGCTGATTGCTTCTATGTATGTGTGCGGGTGTATGAATATAAGCATGCAATCCTGCATGGGTAGATTAACAAATTAAAGTATATGTATACATATTTGCCAGAGACCTCTCAACCCTCCCACTCAATGGCTGTGTGTAAATGCATGTGTATGTGCCTGTTTGTAGTATGTTTATGCCTCTGCATGCTGTGTGTTTATGCACGTATATACACTGAACAAAGTTATAAACGCCAAACTTTTTGCCCCCATTTTTCATGAGCTGAACTCGAAGATCTAAGACATTTACTATGTACACAAAAGGCTTATTTCTCTCAAATATTGTTCACAAATCTGTCTAAATCTGTGTTAGGTAGCACTTCTTTGCCAAGATAATCCATCCAACTCACAGTGTGGTATATCAAGATGCTGATTAGACAGCATGATTATTGCACAGGTGTGCCTTAGGCTGACCACAATAAAAGGCCACTGTAAAATGTGCAGTGCAACTTATGTTACTGTATATATATATATATGTATATATATATATATATATATATATATATTTAAATGCCATATGTAAATACATATGAGCACTTCTGTTTCTAGTCTTGGTATGCGTGTGTGTCTGAGATGTGCTGTGTGAAAGTATGTGGTAAATGTGGTGTGCATGTTTGTATTGTCCTGTATAAAATGTGAATGTTTGTGCATGTTGTGCCATTGGATGTACATAATAAAGTATGCAATTCTGTGTGAATGCCTGACTTTATGTGAATACTGTGTACATGTTAACATGTTTTCACACCCCAACCTATATGAAATATCCTTCATCTACTATCTATTTACAGAATATTTTTTACTAGAAGTGTGCATATCTCACTAGGAAGGTTGCAGGTGAATGTGACATTTATAATATGCTGATAAAAGTGAAAACAGAAAAAAGTGTGAATTGGAAACATTTTCTTACATCGAAGTGTGCCTTAGCCCATTAAAGTTTGTGAACCACTGGCATATTCTGCATAAAAAAAAACCAAGGCTGTATATATGCATTTATATATTTTTGTTCCCTAGAGAATCAAGAACTACTTGCTGTCCCTTTATAAGTCACCCTGTAGACAAGTTAATACTCATCCACCTGTCTGCAGATTGATAAACTGGTGCAGATGGTTTATTAAGCTTTTTACTTGGCTTCAGCAAGTACACTTTGTGTTCATTTGCACAATATCAAATTCCATCACCTTTTCATATTTTCAAGTCAGGCCTTCGTCAGGAGTATGTTGTTCAGCATTCTAAAATTTGACCCTTTAGTTAGGGTTATTTGTACTTAAACATAACACATTTTTTGCTTCTTGGGGAAAAATCGTCTCTTTACATTTTTTAAAATTATGTTAACGTTTTTATAGCAGTGATAGGAAAACAGAATTGTCCATCTGTTAATGATCTACACTCCGATTCATTTTTGAAATACAGTTTACTGTCCTTAAAATAAAAAAGGATAGAGATTTTTCTCATTCATGGCAAGAGCAATCCATTCGCCGTCAAACAGTTCTGTATGTGCCGAACTTTAAAGAATTGCTTCACAGTGTTCCAAAACAGAAATAAAGTTCTTATAAGCAACTCGCACATTTCCCTCTTGTGATCTACCATCTCTTTATTTTTCAGCTTGCTCAGATCTTACCCACTGAAGAGAATTTCTTACTGTTTTTTCGACAGCAGTTGAAGTCAAGTGAGGAGTTCATGCAGGTATGTCAAGTCAATGTTTGAAGTCTACATGTATCTGCAAGGTCTTATGTAATATCTCCACAGTGCAACTTATGGTACTTAGAAAGCTAAGTCTGTGTTAAGGTTATTGCTTATGAAGTGTTATTTTGGCTTAAAAGGTCACTCTACTGACTAAATGGGAAAAAAATGGCCAAATCACTGTTTAGCAGATATACCCCCAATGAATACATGCATCCTTTTTTCATACATGTGTTTATTAGGGGTACATCTGAAAGGAATTTGCAAAAGTTTTAGCAATCTCCAACTCAGCTGAAATGAACATTATTCTTTTGTTCAGATTGACATTTTTTGTATCTTTCCCATTTTTACTCAGTTATGTGGATCAAAGTGACAACACTGCGCTGTAGTGGTTATGGTGCTTAGAGTTCCCCTTAAATCTTCACACTACCACCTTTGCTTTGAGAGATAAAGATTGTCCACATTGCTGGTTTATAGGTAGCCAAAGGACGTGTTTGTTTTATTTCATTAAATATTTTTAATTATTATAGATTTTTGCAAAAAGCAGGCAAACTTGAATTCCCTTAACATTTCTCTTGCTGTGCATGTCTGGAGGCAAATCAGGACATAACTGCAGGATTAGTCATTAAAATCTGAATAGGCCCGTACCAAATGGGGCAAAACCACAGGTGGGAACAGAAGTTTGGACATGTCATTGTAACCCCTTATTGAATGCCTGCCCCTATTTACTGCCAATGGGAGATCTTTTAATGATCACTCGAGATATTTTGCAGACCTTTAGCTGCCTGGTCACCCAGTTGCTATATATACAGTGAGTAGATCCCGGCTGCTCACTATTTATAAACATGGCCCCATGCGCAACATGGCGTGTGGGGGAAACAGGGAGGTATTATAGCTCATTATACTGATATGGGTGTCGTATTGACCACCATAAGCTTTTATTTATTTTTTTCTTCACTTTTAAATGTGGCATTGGGCTAGCAAGAGATGGCCATCTGTCACATGATTAAACATCGTTTTTTTAACTAGTGACTGCTAATGCTGCCAATGGGATAATAGTACTTCAAATTGTTATTTGCTTGCATAAAAGCAAGTGAAAGATAATTTGCGAATGTGCATAGTGCTGCATGGATTTGGTCACTATTTAGTTTATAATTGTACATTGTACATTTACCAGATCTTATATTTTTTATAGGGTTCAAGTACTGATTGTAAACCAGACACCAAATGCATCAGGCTGATTGTTGTCCACTTAGTTGAGTTGACCAAATTTGACCGGAAGTATCTTTAGTAAATATGAGAATTGGCCTTTTTGGTCAGAATGTTCACCCATTTGCACCAGATTTTGTCCATCCAGATTTTAACACATATCTGCATACCATTGAATAAAGGCCTTTCAGCCACTTCTTATTCTTAAGATCCAACCACTCAGATTTGTTTCCAAGCTGAATGAGCACATTCAATGTATTTACCAAAATAGACACCTAACTTTTTTTTAGTAAATCTATAAATTGCAATTACAGCAAAAGTCTAAGGATTTCCAACATACTTTTAATACTCTTGGGGTCTAGCCAGAGCTTAGGCAATACCATTTTAAGAAGATATGTGCATTTTTCATTCTGTTTGCGTAGAATGATGCATTTTATGACCTCTGCAAAGTATATCATGTGATTATGTCTACAGATCTCATATTCTCTGTAAAATAGTAGAAGAGTTTTTAAGTGTTGAACTTTTCACACTTCACAAATATCCTCCTTACGCCTCCCTCTTGTACTGCATGTTATCACCAAATCTTCTGATTTATTATGAAGTTAAGAGTGTTTTTCCTTTGCAGACATGGAGGAGATATGACACCGATCACAGCGGTTTCATAGAAAATGATGAACTAAAGGTAACACAAACAGAACTGTAAAATTTATAGTTATGAAAACATTGTTATGCTTTCCAAATTTAGCTTCTTGAATTTGAAATTTGTTTTGCGAGCGCTCAAAGCCTATACTCTATTCTGTATATATCAAAGTGAATACTATAAAGGTAGAAAGGTACATACCTTTTTTATGAATATAGAGCTACTGATTGGCTTAGCGCTGCAGCAGACTGATCTACCAATCCACAGCTCCCCTTCCTGGTGGCACTCCATGCTTCCCAAAACTCAATTTTAGGTGCCGGATGCCACTGGGCAAAATTTAATATGTGGTGCTGGAGCAAATCTTTGGGGGTAAACCATTCGAGAAGAAAGTGCCCAAGGGCCTCTGGCACCATAACAGCCTCATGTAAATTAAATTGTTATGGTGACTGGAGTGTTCCTTTAAGAATTATCAAAGAGCAAATTATATTATATATTATTTGTTTAAACATTTTACAAATTTGCTGGCCATTAAGTGAAATATGTTATTATTATTATTTTGTTGAATAATTTCAGAATCTCCATATTGTATAAAGGAATTGGGGGTCAACACATTTTCCCCTCCTCTACCTGTCACATCTGTTCCTTGCAGTATTAGAAAATGAAACAGAGATTAGACATTTATTTTTGGATGCGGCTAAAAATTCATTGGAGGCTGTGTATTCTTAAACCCTGAATTTATAAAAAAAAAAATTATTTCTATGAACATACACACAGATTTAATCGAAGCATCTGATACTTTGTGTAAAGCTACACTGGTAGCACTGTGACAAAGCAATGCAACCAACCGTATACTGACATCATCTGTCAAAGTCAGTTGTATATTTTAGCATTTTGAAAGAAATTCAAGAATAATACATTTTGTCTGTAGAAACAGGTGATTAGTATACAGGAAAGATTCATAGAAGTATTTTTTTATTATTTTTTTTTTAATAAAGAACCTTACGGATCATGGATCGTTCTTTCATTAGTAGATTTACAAGGATCTTTAAAAGTCTATTGATTACTTTTTCCATAAATGTTCAAGAGAGGATATACAAAAAAACTAAAAAAAAAAACTAAAGAACATACCAATTGGAATTTGTTGGCGCTTTATAAATAATAATAATAATATAACAATTACACTACTGAAGGAACACTCCCCACCAAAAATAGAAGGGGAAATCACTATTTAGTACATATAACAAAAGTGAAAACATGAACACATTATTTGCTGCATGTTGTGATTGGAGGGTGTATTTAAAAAGAGATTGCACCTCCCCTTCTTCCCTTGAAGAGACAGGTTTGGAAAGCCTCCATGATAGCGCACGTTTGCTCATGCGCGCACACACTGCAACAGAGTTCAGGAAGAATGCGGATCTGATGTGAGATCTGTGAGGAGGAATGGGAGAGAAAGCAGGAGCACTCAAGTATAGCACATCTGCCACTTCGGTTATCTCTCCTGAGGAAGGAGGAAGCAAACCTGTGTTTCATCATTTAATTATTAGGCTGCTGATTTCTCATGTAAATCATCGAAACTAGAATGAATATAGAATACCTCTCACCAATAAAGCACTTATGGTTGGTCCTTCAATGGAGAATTTATAGAGATGTTTTTGATAACTTTACCTGTGTCTAAAAGATCATAGGATCCAGGAAGCCCTAGATCCTAAAATATTACTCATAGTAGCCAAAATATAGAACTGTTAACCCCGTAAGGACACAACTTCTGGAATAAAAGGGAATCATGACGGAATATTTCTGTCGTGTCCTTAAGGGGTGAAATCCCTTCTTTGGATCAAACAAAATAAATGTGGCTTTGCACGCATTTTTTATGGACTTATTAATACATTTTTTACAATCAATTTTATATCAAAAGCAAACACTAAATATTTCTAAATTTTCCTTTTTTTTTTTTTTTTGTATTTTGACATTTGTGATCTTTTTCCGGTTATCTTTTGGTTGCTCTTTGAAAAGCAAATATTTCATTTTATTCTGTTCTGAAAAGGATAGAACGTAACAGGCTTTGCTGATACTTCCTTTACCTTTATGTCATGTTTGCTGTACTGTGCTTGTTCTGCTTTTTACATGGTTATTTTTCCTTTTATTCCCTCTATTATGTCTTAATAGAACTTTCTTAAAGACTTGTTAAAGAAGGCCAACAAACCTTTTGAAGAATCGAAACTAGAGGAATATACCCAAACAATGGTAAGAATGGCCCTTAGCAATGATTAGCAATGTAGAATAAAAACAATTGATTTGTCCAAGGTGTTTAGTCTTACGTTAACATCAGCCCTCTGTCCACCACTCAACTGTTTCAATTTACTTATTGTGATAATCTGCACAAACTGTAATATTTTTCCTGGAGGGTTATTCCACATTCCTGTTATATGAGCATTGGGATTTGGGGTAGTGCATAGGTAACTTTTTTGGTTTTGGTTAATTCATATATCCCGTACTATTTCACTGAAAAAATACATCATAAATAAATTATGCAATATTGAACTCCTTATTTCGTGAATTTCCTAATAAAGTTATGCTAAATTAAGGATGATTGAGTATTATGAAGATCCTCAACATGAATATCTTATAGAGCAAGGGTAGACAGCCTTTGGCACTCCAAATGTTGTGGACTACATCTTACATGATGCTTTTATAGCCACAATGCTGGCAAAGCATCAGGGGAGATGTAGTCCACAACATCTGGAGTACCAAAGGTTGCCTATACCTCTTATTGGGGATAGAGCAATACCCCCACTCATGTGTTCCTATAGAGCCCTAAATGAGCTCCACAGTACTACATGGTATTCAACTGACTATAGCTCAGTTTCTTGAATCTGGTATTGTTTATCACCAACATGGACACAGACCTGTATGGATCTTAACATGTATAGCTTGGAGGAAAGACAAGACAGGGGGATATGATAGAAACATTTAAATACATAAAGGGAATCAACACAGTAAAGGAGGAGACTATATTTAAATGAAGAAAAACTACCACAGGAGGACATAGTCTTAAATAAGAGGGGCAAAGGTTTAAAAATAATATCAGGAAGTATTACTTTACTGAGAGGGTAGTGGATGCATGGAATAGCCTTCCAGCTGAAGTGGTAGAGGTGAACACAGTGAAGGAGTTCAAGCATGTGTGGGATAGGTATAAGGCTACCCTAGCTTTAAGATAAGGCCAGGAAGTGAAATTATTTAAAAACTGGGCAGACTAGATGGGCCGAATGGTTCTTATCTGCCGTCACATTCTATGTTTCTATGCTTCCTACAAGATCATGCTTCATTTACTTATGGAACATAACATAAGAAGATCAAAAATGTTAATTGTAGGACAGACATTCCCAAACTACAATTTTGCAGCTCAAAAGAGCTTAATGTAAAGGCTAATGTGAAAGAAACAAATATAAAGGTTAAGCCAGGCTCCCTGAGCTTAAATGTGGTTTAGGACTGTTGGTCCCATAATAAATATTTAAATCAGTAGCATCTGCTTGTCTTGCCTGAATATATTTTAGTTTATGAAGTAGAGGATACCTGGTTCCATCATGACCATCAGGGTAGAAGGACCCACCAGGATGTTTTTCGCTTGTGCAACATTTTCCTTGTTGTGTACGCTCTCTCTTTGATAAATTGATAAAATTTCAATCTTCATGAAATTAAATACCAACACATAAACAACCCATTACTTTTTAAAAAGTGCTGTTACGAGGCACCAAATGTTGTATTTTGCATACCTTTATTCTGAGTATGTCAAACGTTTTGAAACAAAGTCCATTCCCTAAAACAATGACGGTGGCAAATTGTTCTGGTAAAAGAATTTACTTGCATATTGTGAAGAAACTATAACGTCACCACCATGCCACACTGTTTTATTAAACATGTTTTGGAAGGGACTGACTGATCCATTCTTCACATAATGACAGAACACCATATACATAGGTCTGAGAACTGGATTCTTAGAAAAGTTTAAGAAATATAGTCCTCTACTGTACTTTTTTTATGACTGTAGAGTGAACTACAGTCACGACAGGTAAATGTCCTTCTTTGTTAGAAAATTTTCCAACATCTATAACATCTACATGTTAGAGTACATTAATGCTGAGTGACAAAAAAAATAATTTTCATGGAGCCGATATGAAATATTAAAAAATTCAAGCTGACACATTCATTTGGTCTGTTCATTAAATGGACCTCATCATACGGATAAAATGATATATTATGGGCAACCAAGTTTAATAATAGTATCACATTTATAGATTTAGAAGTGATCTGCTATGCATGTGCTAAAAGTTAATAGAGGCAGTCAGAAATGTCTTTTATACAGCCAGCAGCTCCAAAGGCAAAGTCATTACGGGCTGTTATATTCTCATCTGAAAGGCTCACTCTGCTATTATTAAGTGCCCTAATTCTTAATGAGTAAAAAATGCATGTAATATGGAAGAGAAAAAAAAACACAGGAGACTCGAGAAGCATATTGTGTATGCTTTCAAAGGAACAGCATAATTTAACACATGATACCCGTGTGCTTTATTCAATCTGGCAAAGTCCCACTTTTTAATCATATATTATACCTTTTCGTTAAATACATTTCATTAGAGCTGTGCCGGCTTTATTTATATTAGGAGTAAAACTTTTATTTCTATAATAGTGTAATGCCGTCTCCACGAGAATAACTGTCAGTATTATATATCTTGTAAAATAGTCTTTTCTCACAAGGTTTTTCCTTCATCTTTGTATTTATTGATATTCTGAAAGTTTGCTAGTAGTTTTTGAAATTGAATTAGTCACTGGCTCCTCCCAAAGCTGCAGACCCTTGTGAAAAAAGGGCAGTACCGGGTTAAATCAGGGCATGTTGGCCTCGTAAATGGTGAATAAAAATCATTTCGGGAATAAGTAGTGGGCTTGTAGTGGGCCTTATTTGCAAATTTTCAGAGAGGGTCTGAAAGATTACCGAAGATAACTAAATACCATTTTCGTCAGAGCCTCCCACATGTTTTTCATATCTCCCCCAATAAGTTCATCTATATTTAAAATCCTCTTTTACATCCATTTAACTGCAGTCTCCCAGGCCATTGTCCTTCCTTCTGTCTATTTATTTGAAACATCTTTCAAGAATGTTGGATCTTTAAAAGTATCTTCATACTTCTGCCTGGTGCAGGAATGGTTACAATTTTCAAACACGATACAAAGTGAAAAAATGTAATTCTGGTTAATAGCTAAATCCTATTTTACACTTGAAAGGCATCCACACCTTTTGTTGTAGCAGATTCTGAAAGAAATTGATGATAATAGCATAATCATAGAGGTATTTAGTAGCATAACTATCAAACATAAAGATGATGATTTGGCTATATAATTTTAATAATATGAATGTGATAAATTACTAAGTCTAAATGGAAATAAAGTACTAAAAATATACCTTTCTGAAGTGCACAATGTTTATAAAAGTGGAATATGGTTATCAAGCAGGTATATATCCTTATTAGAATGTGCAATGCTATATTTTATTTGATGGATACAGGTTTATAATAATGTATCCTATCTCCGTAATCTGTTGAATTCTTACTATGAATTTAAATTCCATTGTATTTGTACTACATACTACATACATACAAGGGAAATATTGATTTTGTTTTATATATTTATCTATTTAAAAATCTCTCCTACCATTTTCTTCAAGCCATCATTGGGCCTCATTCTATAGTATTCTCTACCCTCTCCTTTACTGTACAGAAATATATATAGAAAATGGCTGGTTTTATGGTATGTTTATTAGTCTTTAGTAGTGAATGGGTTAGTATTTTCTTTTCTGTGTCAAGATGGAAGTCATTTAGTTCAAATCAGTTGGCTGCAATTCATACAAGAATTGCCCTGGTTATCTTTATAGCAGAGATAAGTTAGAATAAATAATGGTTGCTACAACAGATGACCCCTGATGGAGCCTTGTGTTTTCTACATTGCAATCGCTCATTTTGTAGTGTTAGGTTGAGTGATATCGCAATAAGAACATGAGTGTCTACATTAACTGCTTTGCATTACAGAAACAGGATGGACAAGTTAGAAATAAACTAATTTATCCAGTAATTCCTGGAAATTAGTTTTTGTTCCTGGTGATATTGTTCCAAGAGCTCCCATGCAATCTTCTTCTTGAAAGCTTCTGTTAGCATTACAATAAGAGTACATCCTATTTCTGATGGAATAGTTGGAAAAGTATTTGGTTTAGATTATATTTTCTCCAATGCCCGTGGTACTATACGATATTATGCCCAGGGGATAGCCAAATACATTGTGTTTGATAATTTAATTATATTGCAAATGGAAGAAAAGTCTGATAGTTATTCTCATAAAAAACTATAACACATTTTGCATATACAATTTAAATTAAACTATATTACCTTTTTTTTTTTTTTTTTTTTTAAATGTGATGTGTTGCTCTTTAAAATATAACATGTGGGTTATTTTGGTGAATGGAGCCTGGAGCTGATGAATTCTTCTGACCTTTGTCTACTAGAAAACAGATTCCGTCAACAGATTATTTATATGATGGTGTGGTAGGCAGATCAACCAGCGTCTGTAGAACCTACCCTGAGACTGAAAAACCTTTGCCAATTTTCAGGGCAAGATTTTTTTTTTTCATTAGGTCCCTCTTATGAGGTCCAGCTCTCTCTTTTGAGGCCATTATGCTTTATGTTCAGTTCTATCTACCCACTTTAGTGCCAGAGATAAAATCTATTACATCAAATAAACTACAATACTCTAATTCCAATAAATTAAAATGAATCATATACTTTTGTCAAATTTACTTCCTAGAAACACTCCTTTAACCCCCTTCGACCTTAAGAGAACACCCCCCAAAAGAATGATGATATTTAAAAGTTGTACAATATCACAAAGTCTGTCTTGGAATTTGGAACTTGGTGGTAGAATAGAGTTCTAATTAATCACCAGCTGCAATGTCTGTGATCCTGAAATATCATGCTGCGCAGTTATATTGATTATAGGTCACAAGATGATATACATAGAATCATAATGATGCATGGAAAAAAAAGATATACTCATGACTTTATGATATATATGTATGATTTCTAAAGTTAACTATCATCTTTACAAGTCAGCGTGGGCCATCGTTTTATTTTAAAACTCTGACATATAGTTCATTATAATCATCCATACTTTTATCGTTTTATTTTCATCATTCATAGCTCAGGATGTTTGATACCAATAATGACGGAAAACTGGGTCTTACGGAAATGGCAAGGTAAGATGTAATATTTAATATTGATTTTTTTTTGTCTTCTGTTGATGTAAACCTTTCACTAATTAAAGTAATATTATAGTTTGCTATTAAAGACGTGTTAATTAGTTGTTTTGTAACATTTATTACAACTAGATTTTTCTCTCTACCCTCCTTAACATGATCAACAGAGAACACTCAGGATCACTACTAAATTCCTGGAAATTTTGGATTAATTTTTATCATTTTTATGTGTGTTGTTGGGTTATTTTATTTTAATTGTAGATTTTAGGGTATTGTATTGTACAGGCCAGTTTCTACTGGCAGAGGTTATCGAGGGTTTATTGACAATGTAGGATGTTTTAAATGTGAAATGCTTTTACATGTTTTATTTTAGTTAAGACAATGGAGCCATTCCCTATTTTTTTCTATTTGAAAATGTTATTCATATTTGCAAGCAGAACCAACCATATACATTACGAAGTGTGGATGTACCGCAGCTATACATATCTGATCTAAAAGATTCTCTCTGTATATGCTGTTAAATCACACATAAAACAAAAGCGTAAAAAGAAAAGTAAAAAAGACCATAATGGGTGTCTTAAACTAGGGGAAGACAGTGGAAGGGGATATGGCATTGAAGGAGAGTCAGTAAGTCAACAGCATGGAGGAAATCAAAAACTATTGTAGGTGGGAGACCAAAAACACCTCACCTAGTATATACCTTGGACCACAGTAGCAAGATATTACATTTAAGAGCTTTTAATTCCATCACTTACATAATGATCTAGTCTTTGGCATCTCTCTTTATCCTTTTTTAAAAAAAACTCTTCCCACATCTTACATATATCTTGGGTCACCTGCCCCACCCAGAGCTAGTCCAAGGCCATCATCTCATATTTGCAATTTAGAGAGACTTGCAAAATTAATTCCTCTGTAGTTGGGACAACAATATTTTTCAATTTTGTAGCAATCAGTAAAATAGCAGCAACCAGAATTTGGGCCTCTACTTTTTTTAATATTCAGACTAACAGATGGAGCTAAGGATATATAATTATTGTTATTTTGGGATCTGAGCGGTGAGGGGAGCTTCTTTTTTGCCTGTTAAGTATATTAGTTTGGTGATTTTTGTCCCCTATTAAGTAACATTTTACCAATTGAAAGCATTGAATAAAAAAATATTTGAATGATGATGAATATGGTAAATACTATAAATAAGATATTTTAGCAGGTGTACCTTGCCATTATTTCATCATTTCTGTTATTTGTTCTTATTTTTCTCAGTGGTGAATTTAAAACCTTTAGTTGTAGTCTGTAAGAGCAGGATTTTTATCTGACTGTTATTGGAAAATTATTACGGTATAGAATAAAAAGAAATATATTTTCTTCCCTAGACATTAAATTCCTTATGGAACGTTGTGTTATTCTAATGAAAATTTGTGCTTGCTTGTCTGTATATTAACTACATGTGTATTCTACATGTCTGCATTCTATGCTGGAACTGTCTCCATTAATTAAGGGACTACAGGTGCTAAATATCACCCCCTTATAGCTATGTGTATTTACTACTTTTCCATCACTATATTGCAGTTACATAAATAGTTTTGTGAAATTTCAAATGTAAATGAATTGTGTCTCTGTGTGTCTCTGCAAACTAGCAGCTCCTCAGCTGCTAGTTGGTTGTTTCTTCTTATGTTTGTTGATTTCAACAAGTTTCCATTTCTGAGCCAATCAGAGTGAAGCAATGGTTTTGTATGAGGACAATTAGTGCATTATCAGTGTAGTACAGATTTGGGGCAATAAAAGTCACATTGAACTGTACACAGAAAACTTCTGAAAACTGAACCACTGCTAGAGATCACTGGTCATATTCTGAATATTCGTAGTTTTTACATCAATATCAAACAAAATATCACTTTTTTTTGTCTTGCCAGATATGTTTCAAGTGATTGTCACATATTAGCTGCAGTATAATTTCACCCCTGCCATGCTAAGGGTTAATGCCCAATAGTTCTAGTAAGGCAAACTATAAACAACATTTTCAAACATAGCTTGAAATGGAAAACTGGTTTCAAGTTTAACTTCTGATTCCATACATTCTTGGTGGAAATTAGCAATAATATTACAATCATTGCATTCCCCTTCATAGTTATTAATGAAATCTTGCTGTACATCCAAAGTTAAATAGCATTGAGCTATGATACAGCATATCTTTAAGGGCAAAATCTAATATACATGTATAAGTTGTGTTGGTGCCCATGCTGTTCCTTTAAATGAACCCCATCTCTACCAAATTTGTGTATAAAGATGTTTTTAAGTTTTATCCCATAAATCCCTACTTACTTGGATGATTTACCCTGAAGAGAAACAAATATTTCCATCAGGGCTCCATCCTCTCCCAGTAAAGGAAGATTCAAAGAACAAACCATTATCACTGCATTCCATAAGTTGTAGGGGAGGGCTCTGATGTCACTAAGAGCACTACAGGGATTCATGTAGGTATGTTAGTAAGTTGTAAATCCCTGCATTTTACAAACAGATGATATATTCATACCTAGTGTATGTGAGCATTATGCTCAAACACAGACTTTAGTTTCACTTTCTGCTGGCATCTCAGGAAGCTAATAATTCTAAATATTCATAAGTAGGGTATATGGCCATTTATATATATCAATAATGTCAAACCAAGGGCAACATAAGGAATTATCAGGTCAGTAAGTTTGAAATGGTCTGGATGCCATCATTTGTAACTATGGGACAACACCCTCCTGGTAAAAAAAAAGGCAGGGGTGGGGGGAAAGGGAACCTGCAAACTGGACATTCAATACATTTAACACAAGTCCAACCACAATATATAGAAACTCCAAAATCTTTACAACTATCTGGATATTTAGCCATAGTATACGAGGAGTCCGGTTTCAACCATAATAGAGTTCAGTAGGAAGGAGGCTGGCCTCCAACCTCCTCTGAAAGCCATATAGTTTCAGTTAAGTTGGTATTAAATAACGTCATAGTGCAGTTCCATTGGGCGGCCCTCGGAAGTTGGGAGAGCTCCTGATATTGTAAATCTTTTATTTTTTCAATTACTATGTTTATTTCCAATTGTGGGTCATTAATATTTGATCTATTAAAGCAAATATGATCTAAATATAGTTTTTGATATCATAAGAAATCATAATATATCATGAATTACAAATCATAAAACAATAATTTCTGTAAACGTGCTATTTATATATATAAGAAAATGTGCAATATAGGAAACAATGAGGATGGCTAACAGACATTTACAAAACACCTAAGAAAAATTTAATTTAAATTCGGTTCAAATCTTTCTTTTTAAACACAAGTAATTCGGGTGATATATGTGGAGCATTTAGAATATTTTAACAATAAACCAACAGGCCATTTAAAGAATGAGATGGTTCCATGCTGTGTCTAGTAATTACTGTTTATGAAAAAAACCCTAAATGGCTCTCGAGGAATTTGTAATCATGCTGTTTGAAACTTTAAGTGCCTTTTTATCGTTTCAGCGTCCATGTGAGCAATGCTAATTTCCGTTGCTTTCTTCCTCCTCAGCCATATCACCCATAGTCTAGTACTTTTATTACTGATATGAAGATCATTTGAATTGCTTTCACAAAGCTTTGGAGGACGCTTGTTTCTATAATAAAACATTGATTGCACTTATTGCATATTGTTATTGTTCGTCCCATTTGTTTGTCCTTGTGTAATGTTAGTGTACATTAGAAAAACTATGTGGGCCCTTGTACTATACGAACCTCTTCGAGAACTATCTTTGTGAGATAACACTAACAAGTGTTTTTAAAAGCGTATGTTTGTTAGCATTATTGAGTGTTGGCCAGTATTGTTTAATAAATATGGGCCGGTATGGTGAGAATGAATTTCCTGGGAGTCAAGTAAGCATGGTAAAGCCATGAATTCAGAATGAATTAGTAATTGTAATTATTGTGCAGTGTATATAATTCTAATATACTCACAGCAGGTGTTAAGCAGCCACAGGAGCTCTCCCAGGGCTAAATCAATGGCAGTGAGTTCTGACAACCTCGAAATCTCTTTATTTTATAAGCTTATGCTATTAGAGGTTAATCTGTACCTTCCCTGACTGCATAACCGTGCTGGCATTTACAGACTTTGATTCACAAGCTCACTTAGGTACAAACACTGGTCTTAGAAACACAAGCCTACATTACTAGAAACTAGTATCACAAACTGAAAGTGCAATATCTAGAATGAGGAGACATTAAGCACACTCACACAGGTTGTGACAGAAATTAAGCTTTGAATATAAGGGAACATAAAGCAAATTCACTAATTATTGTAATATACCCACTGAATGAAATGCAGAGCTGTCAGATCATCCCGACTTTTAATTCTTCACCTACACTTGCACTCTTTTTACTTTTGGACAAATATAACCCTCCTCCAAAAACAATACTATTTTCTACCCATTCTTTGGATGTGTATTTCTATACACTTTTGTATTTTTGCAAATTTTGTCATATTTTGACAAAATCATGTTTTATTTTTGCCAAGGGTGAATAAGAGAAAGAATTGCCAACATATAATTTTGATTTTTCAAGAGGTGGATATTGGGGTTTTATTATACATGCATGATGTCACACATAACACATCCTACAAGGGATTTAGAATGTTGTTGATTGCTATAATAAGTATAAATTATCTATGTGCACTTATGGATTCCTCAGGCTGTGGGACTGTGTATGAAAGGAACTCTCAGCAGCATGTATCAATCAATACCGCAAGATCAAAAACAAATAATCATGGAATTTGCTTTGAGATTCCTGTAATGAGAATGTAAAAACCTTCATGATTAAATAAAACGTGTACAAATGCTTCATATTCTCGTGAGTGCTTTTCATGCAAAACCCCACAGTATGAAGTGCAAATAGCAATGTTCTCAATAAAATATTGTAACAATCAACTAAGTTCCAAAACTGCATGGAAATTAGATTATTATAAACTATGTGAGTATGGATTTGGTGCATCATAAAGAAAATATGTAAATCTTGTACCCCCAGGTTATGTATGAATAGTTACGGAGCCAAGTTCTAAAAATTGAATGTTACTGTTGATTACTCCACTGTCAGAACTTTTAGTACTTTGCTTGACCTTATTTTCTATACATGACCTCTATTGGGTTGATTATTCCTTTAATATTAATATATTGGATTTGTAATTTCATTATGAATAAACGCATTACTTTCTTGTAAAATCATGTTGCCGCAAAAAACATTAAAACACTCAAGTGTCCTCTAAATCCTTGTACACCCCTTAAACATATGTTGCTGCGATCTTTGGGGAAAAAATAGCTAACCCCTTTCCAACTGATAATTGAATATAATCACCATGATGAGTGCCTGGCGGCTGCCCGCACCTCTACAATGGTTGCTTTAATTTTCCATGCTAATTACTTTATTGGCACGCGTGCCTAAGGTGATGTTAAATTTGGCTTCATTTTCTTCTTTTATTAGATTTACTAATTAGTATTCTATGTTTCCCCATAGGTTACTTCCTGTGCAAGAGAATTTCCTCCTAAAATTCCAGGTATGAGAAGGATTTACTTTAAAAGAATAGCTTCTGGAAAAAAAAATCCTGTAAGTCTTACAAAATTAAAAATGTTATCTTTTCAGGGTGTCAAAATGTGTGGAAAGGAATTCAATAAGGCATTTGAGTTATATGATCAGGTAAGATTGTGACTACTAACACTACTAACTGTTAAAGCTATATGATTAGAAAATGTGGGATATATAACAGGGAATTATATATTGGTTGTATGTAAGTCAAATAGAAATTAGTGTTTTGTATTTTCAATATTTTGCTTATTCTTATATTCTCTGCAATGCCTGCTAGCCAATCAGTATATGTTTTTCAACAACAAAATAGAGTTCTATACGGGGTGTGGAGCACAACAGCACACAAGTATGGGTGCCATTTCTCCTAGCTCCAGACCTTTTAAACCCAATCTGAATGATTGCATTGACTAGTTACCTCACCTACCTGAGACATTGTTGGGGTTCCACTCGGGATAGTACAAGGAACAAACGGAAGCCTTTCATTTTCTCTACATTCGGCACTAGACTCCTAAGGCCCAGCATGCTGGTGGCTTTAGAGGACCGGCCAAATCTCCTCAAATCTACACAGGTTGGAGTAACTACTTACCTGCCCACTCCCCCAAGAACTTTGTAGAAGATACCAGAAACCTCCACAGACCTCCACTAAGGAGACTTGTGACATCGGTCAGATGCTCCAGTGTACTCTGTATCACAAGGCTACGAGCTCAGTAGATCCTGAGGCCTGTAGTTCCCCACCAGATGAAGATACGGTGGATAAAGACCAACCTTTAATACATAGAGGTCGAAGCTATAATGGAACACAATGGCAACAACACAGCTATTAAGCAGGATATTAAACAACTATTTGCAGACATGTAGAAGCTATTTGCAGCCGGGTTGGCTGTTGTGAAGGCAGAGGTTCAAACTATGACAACCTGAATAAAATCTATAGAAGAAGATGTCCTCACCCTTAGACAGGAACTAGCTGTATTGGAGGAAACAGTTCATCAAATACAGGCCTACTCAAGCCATTATTTCACTTTGCATTGACAACCTAGAATATAGAGGCAGGTGAAAAAATATTAAAATCTGCAGAGTTGCAGACTCTTTTGCCCCTGAAGAGTTACTTAATTTTATGTAACAACTGATAGCATCAGTAATCCCTGCTAGGCTGGCTAAGCAATTTCTATTTGATAGAGTTTATTGGATAGCTAAATTCCCTCAGGCACACAATAATGTCTCTCGAAGTGTCATCTTGAGATGCCAAACTTACATGGATAAGCAATCCTTTATGTCTATTATGCAATACAAAGCACCTTAGACATAGACTTATCATCTTTTAAGATATTAGTAGATCAACTTTGCTATGGCAGTGATCCATGCACCCCATTACAAAAAAACTCCAAGAAGTTAACCTTGCTTGCCCTTGCTTACCGTGCGCTGTCTTGGTGACTAAAGAGGGGAGGACATTCAAGGCTATACACCAACGGAGGCTACTACTTTTCCTATGACTCTGGACCTGGCTGATCCCTCTTCTGAATGCCCCAGATCTACTCCTACGCATTCCTAGGATGTCACCAGAGTAGTGCCTTTTGTGTCTGAGGGGGAAAGGAACTGACATAATTGTGCATACTTTATGTGAAAATTGCACTGTTTTGTAATTTTATTTATAATGTTTTAGTTTTGATTACTGAGCAGTTGCTTCATCCAGTGGCCCTACAGATGTCCATACTGACAGGACTATTTTGCTGAAATTTTTAGTTAGTCGACATAGCAACAGATAGGCATTATTTTCTCAGAGTGTGTGTGTGTGTGTATATATATATATGTAAATATATATACACCAGTTACAAAAATCCCTTTAGTGCATAAGTGAAAAAAATATGTATACAAATGTATACTTAATCAGTTTTCTTAGTACCACACAATACATATAAGATACCTGCAAAAATAGAAAAAATACCATATAGTGTGAACTGTTAAATACATAAGGTTAAAGGATAGGGTGTAATATCACTCATATGCTTCAGAGCAGTGCCAGGCTCTGTATATAGGGCTGAAGGGTGCCAATTCTGGTTACAAGATCCAGTACCAAAGAAGAAAAACAGGAGAATCCAGAGGATTCACAGAAAATATTTATTAAGCAAACATAAAATAGTCTCTTGGTACTAAAAACAAGAATGGTTATATGGGTTTAAAATATAATTTAAAATCCCCTTCACCACCTAATAGTAACCAAGGATAACAAGCAGAAAGTATCTATACACAAGTATATTAGTATACGGCAAATGTGTTTCAGCTACCAAAAAGCCTTTTTTCAGTGCTGACTTATTCCTTCCATATTGAGTTTTTTACATCTTCTACAAATAAGACATAAATGTTTCCAATTTCTGGCTGTTCATTGTTGGCACAATGTCATTCCCGTCTCCTTTTGATGATGTCATATCCTCCATCCACCGGTGGAACACATTTCTGGATTTCTGCGTCACTGGGATCCTTAATGTGACGCTGTGTCTGACAAGGCGTAGTTCAGGTCCCACTGGAGGTAGGAGTTTAATATGTTTAGTCCTGAGCAGAGTATGATATTTTAGATAAGGGCAAAGCAGTATAATGTATTTTGATAAACATTTATCTAAAATATGAACTAATTTGGAAAGCTTATCCAACAAAATTAAATTGATGCCATTTATGGTTATGGAGAGGTGATCCGAATCCCAAAGGAATTCCTGCTGCAAGACCAATGAAGGGAAACTGTATGAGAAATTGGTATTGTCCGGGTTTACTGTGAGGTTTTGTAAAATGATTATATTCTTGGGTTGGCTAATTTACCCTATATTCATCAAATTTGTTTCTTGTTTCATCACAATTCATTATATGCTGAGAAACCCTAACTATTTAACTTACAAGCATATGATACCCTGGTAAAAAAAAAACAAAAAAAAAAACATTATTTAACTCATAAAAGTCATCCTTTTTTTTTTTCTAAAGAGGTGTTTAAAAATAAAAGTATTAAAAATAAAAACTTTGGAAAATAAAAAAGAAAGTTAGATTACTGAGAATGAATATGCAATATTCTATGTAAGCCTGGAATCTTTCCTTCTATCTGTCAACCCCGTTCCGCAGGTTATATCCGCATTATAACATATATAATAAATTCATTGAAAATATCATCCAACATTCTTTTAAAGCAGATTCAGGCATTTTCTTTTTTTTTTTTTACTTCCAAAAGATGGAATATGCATCAAGCACTTTAAATTCAAGTCTTTCATAAGTCAAATGTGCTTCATTTATTACCATACAGGATAGGAGCGGCTACATAGATGAAAATGAATTGGACGCCTTGCTGAAAGATCTTTGTGAAAAGAACAAAAAGGTAATCACTGACTTTATTTTTGGAAGGGATAATTTGGATTTAAATTAGGTTTCAAAAATCTAGCTAATTTAGAAAGTCGGATAAAGAGCAAACTGGCCGTAATTTGCTGAAACACATTAAATCTCCTTAGCCGCAGTAATGCGGATGAAAATCCTTCAGTGAATACATTGGTCACGGACGTTTGGAGATGCTTTTCAAATACTCGAAAAAAAACTTTTAGAATGAGTTGTGCAAAAATGTATCGGTTGGAAAGCACTGATTACAAACGGGTGACTTCTATCATAACTGGAAACATTTCGCCTTGATTTGTGTGTAAATTGGGTTGATCATCTGGTTAAGTAAACTGGATTACAAAGAATTATCTGTTCTTTAAATAGGAGCTAGACATCAACTGCCTTTCGACATACAAGAAAAGTATCATGGCTTTATCTGACGGAGGAAAACTCTACAGAACAGAACTGGCGTTAGTGCTCTGCGCAGATGAAAACTAGCAACACCGAATTCTTCCTACGTATGGTGATCTACTGTATCTAGTGTGCACTTTGAGGATTTAAAGCTCTATCTTAGTTCTTTTTTTATCTGTAAATCTAACTGCATATAGATAATTAGCCAGAATGTGCTGCAATTTTTTTCTGTTTGTTTCTATACTGTTTGTAATGTACAGTTTTTGTAACTATAAGCAAGGTGATAAAAAAAAGAGTGTCTACATTTAGATCTGGAATGTACGTTTCCGAGATGACATTATAAGGAAAATACAATATAGGGTTCTCTGCACTATAAAAAAGGCAGCTACAACGCTGGGCACGCTACTAGAATATCGGATAGGAGGTGAGTTAAAACAAAGGCTGGCCTTTTGATCAGCTTCAACTCCTATTACTGAAAGCCAGCTTTTGATTGGCTTAAGGTGATGGTAGTTGTTTTTCCAAAACAGTTGGAAGGTGCCAAGATGTGAGAGCTGGTAGACTTTCAGGGTTATTCTATAAGAAACAGTCTAAAAACACACACAAAAAAATATTTTAATTATATTTTTTTTCTTTTATGTTTCGATAACTGGTCCCCTCCACTTTCTTTATAATTCATTCAAATAAGTAAAAACCCTTACCTTGGTTCCAGCCCCAGGACAGTCTCCCAGAAGCAGCCGATCCTATTTCATTGAAGTCACCAGTTCTGATTACTTTTGTCCAATCACGCTTTCTGGACACATGGCACATTTTCTAAATAATTTTTTTTAAATATTAAAATATCAAAAATGTATCATGTAGAAAAGGTTTATCAATATAACAAAAAAAACTATTAAAACATTAGACAATTTAAAATATTTGTCATAATATTAGATGATTTTAAAAGTTTATCCAAAAATATTAAATAATTTGGAAAGATTATCCAAAAATAATAAAATTAAGGTCCATGTCTGCAATGTCTGTTAACACCTAAGCTTATGTTTTTATTTTGTTTTTCTAAAGAAACTGAGAATAATATTATGTGAAATTATTCAACTAGTCACTCTGATCGTCTCATACTAGAATACAATTATACCAAAGTAATTCACATCACGTATTGCAGAAAATGTGAGATTCAAAGTGTTTTGCTACAAGGACCCTTACATGTTTTTTTTTGAGCGACTTGTGATTTTTTAAAATAATTCACTATAATAGGTTTATTCATAACACTTGTGAAAAAGTTATTTTGAATATTTTTGTCAGCTGAGCCTGAATCTTTAGCTGTCACCTCACTGTGTAGTAATAAAGCACCACATTCAATTATGGCTGTTTTGTAAGTACTATGCGTCTTATGTAATAACCAGTTATTCAATGAGTGTGATAGAATTGTATCATTTATCTATTTTGTTTGTAGTTGTTTGTTTATGTTTAATGGCTTGAGCTGCTGATGACGCCAAAGGGTTAAAGGCTATGGTGATGACCATGAGGCCGAATGCCCAAAGTCAAAGCTTAAGTAAAGAACTGGCAACTACATTTATGAAACAAATCAAGTGAAAATAAAGTTTCAAAAATACCATTGCTTAACACTCACAAAAATCATATACACAAGATTACAAGGTTTGCATGTAAATATCCCATATCTGTGCCTGTAAAGGTTTTTTTCATAAAATGCCAGTTCTGGTTATAACCTGGTAATTGTCAGGTTGTGGCCATGACAGTCTCTCTATCCCTCATCTTAGCAAAGTTTACTGAAGCCATACAATTTATTAGTGTGGGGTATGCAGTGTATGTATAAGATATACATACCTATACTGAACATCCAAGTGCAGGCACCACTATTTATCCAAGATGCACCAGACATGCACATGTGCACTCAAGCATCTTTTCCCACAATATATAGCATCATGGGAATATTTTATTTACATCATTTACATTGTATGCCAGGCTGTGCCTTTTGTTAAGTGCATTTCATTAAAAAAGAATTGACTGGAATGGATACAAACATTTTTTACATTTATCAATGAATAAAACAGATAATGACGAAGATAGCTTGTTTTATCATTAATGCCATTTAAATGCATTAAAGTGCCCAGTTTTTACCTGAGAAGGATATTTCATTCAACTATGATGATGAAGAGATTTTAGGGCCCTTGGTCCACATAAATAATTCTTGTACTAAGTTATAGGTAGTAACATTTCCTCAATGAATGGCTTTTCACTTATCCCTTTTATAACAGTGATGCTTTATTCACTAAACAGATAGCTGAGACCCAAATGGGTTTATTTAATAATCCCTAAATTCTAGAGGATATAAAACCAAATTGCAAAATTTCAGCTAAAATAGCAAAGCTCTGACATCAGATGAGAGGGAGATTGTTTCCAAATCATCACTTTTTGCCAAAATGTTGCAATTAATTTTTCAGTTTTGTACAGTTCAGTGTCTAGTGAATAATCCCCAACCTTAAAATTTTTTGGCTGAAATGGAAAGTTGAAAAACTCCCAAACCCATCAGCACAGATTTTGTTTCCTGACCTGGATATTTTTCCCCTTATTTTGCAACTACGATGGCAATTCCAGTCTATAATTACCATAAAGCGAGTTACCTCCACTGTACTTTAAATGTCAAACTCACAGATTAGGCAGAAAAATATGTGTGTAGAATAATTAATTTAAATCAACTCCACTTACTATCTATTTATAATACAAATGCAAATCAGAAACACAATATTTCATACTATTAACAATGGGGATATTAAAACACTCTGAGGTCATCAAACTGCAAATTCTAGTGACTTGAAGGACTGAATGGCAAAATTTAGACTAAAATAGCCGAGATGGATAAAATTTTACATCGTTAAACTGAATTATTTTCTCTAATTCAGCCATTTTGGTCTTAATTTTATAAATCATTTCTGAATTCACCATGATTTGCAATTTAGTGAATAAACCCTCGATGTTGTGTCTATAAGACTTCTATCGGTTTTTCATTTGGCTGTTGGAAACAATCACTATTTATGCATGTTACGCAGGAATATATAATGTTTCCATTATTTTTCTATAGAGAACAGCACACAGTGCAGTAAGTATAGATTTGTGAGACGCTTGATATCTATACCTAGTGTTTCAACGTGAATCCTTTCAAGCCCAGAAGTGCGCTAGGCTCGTTATTGTGCAATTTAAACGGCACAGCTCTTGTACTAAAAGGACTAAGGCAAACACATGTATGTGCCAATGGAATGTCAGACTGACTTACTGCTGCACTCTAAAACATATAAACTATCCTATTCAAGATACTGTATAAACGTCTCATGCAAACAATGTGCAGAATGACCGACATCAATCCATTTTCTAGATAATTTGCACTGATTTGCAGATTGTGATGATTATTCTAGTGAACTGATGTTTTTACACCATGTTCTCTGTATTCTCAAATTAAAGACAACGCACAAAATATTCGATTTGTACTCTGTGTTTCTTTTTTTTAATATTGCCGTGGGTATTGTGGTATTTATAAGGAAAAAGAAGTATACGTAGTTGAACCTACACAGTGTACTGTAAAAATGTTCAAATGGCATTTCAAAGTGCCAAGTATATATATACTATATGTCAAGTTTTTTTCTACAAGAGCCCCAATGAAAAGATAGAAGACACAGTAGGGGGTTTGAAACATGGGGGAATTCGTAAGAGACACAAGAACAGGGGTAAAAGAAACAAAAGCAATATAGGGTACACAAGAGGAGCGACAGGAGACACAAGAGGGGGATAAGAGACAAATGTTGATGTAAGAGACCCAAGGGGGCATAAGAGATGGGGATAAAAGATGCAAGAGGGGCTTAAAATATGCAAGAGGACATTTGAGACACAAGGTGGGTGTATAACACAAATGTTGCATGTGGAAGCCAGGGGGAATAAGACGCAAGAGATGAGTAAGAGACCAAAGGGGCACTCAAACTGGGTAGGAGGCATATCAGGGCACATAGAGGCAAGGGTTGCATAATAGACACAAGGGGGGTGTAAGACAATTTGGAAGTGCCAACATGCATTTTCATCCTGGGTGAAAAGTAACCTAAATAAGCCTCTGGCTAGGTGTTTTTTTAATACATTTAAATGTACTGTAATGGAGCAAAGATGGAAACACGCCCCAAACATTGACAAGCTAACAGTATTTTTATTGAGTATTTTGCACATCAGTTTCCAATGCCAATAAATTATTTAATTGGTTTGCTAGTATATGTATTGATTACATTTTTTTTGTCAATTTTTGTTTTACTGAAGCAATGTGAGTATGTTACAGAAAGGAAGAAAATATATATTTATATATCAGCAAAAACGCACACATATGCAGTATACAATAACAGCGATACATTGTCTCATGAGTGACTGCTTCATTTTTGTAAGGATATAGATTTATCAAGCTAGATATGCATAAATAGGTGCTGTAGAGTGGTCATGCTAAAGACATGGTAAATTAATGAGTTTAGTAAGAAAATGGTTGGGGACAAGAGTAAGCCCCCAGGGAGGTCCCAGGTTGGTGACAGGAGTAAGCCCCCAGGGAGGTCCCAGGTTGGTGACAGTTAGCCCCCAGGGAGGTCCCAGGTTGGTGACAGTTAGCCCCCAGGGAGGTCCCAGGTTGGTGACAGTTAGCCCCCAGGGAGGTCCAAGGTTGGTGACAGTTAGCCCCCAGGGAGGTCCAAGGTTGGTGACAGTTAGAGCATTGTTAAGCAATGACATGTTAAGCAGGAATCGGAAATGGCAGACAAGGGGGTTAATTTCAGAAGAACAGAAAATCATGCATTTGCGTGGTATCTGAAGAGGTCGCACGTATTTGTGGAATCATTAATAAGGGAACTAAAGACTAGAGAGAAGGAACAAAAGGGTGAACCATTTAGTAGGTGAACCCTTCTGAGAGACGAGTAACCCAGATGAAACTTAACTTTTAATTAATATAGTGTAAAAAAATTGATGTAATTATAAAAAAAAAATAAGAATAAGCAGAGTCAATATAGCTTCTGCTTAGATAGGAGTAAATAAAACTCTTTAATCACATAAGGAAAAAATAAATAAAGCAATAAAGAAATATAACCCTATAATTTGGATAACAAAGAAATAACAGGAAAAAATACATAATAAGAATTGAATAATATCACTGTGTAAGTCAGTGGTAGTTAGAAGTGGAAGATATAGAAGAAATACTGCAAAAAGTAAATACAGAATAACAGCAAATGTAACTGCTAGCAAAAGTAACAAATGTTGCTAGTCTAGTGAATAGAGAGGAGGAAAACATAAAGGCGGTTTGAATACTAGAAGAACGGCAAGCCCTGCAAAAGATGGTATATATAGGCAGGAGATAAAGCTAAAAGTGGAGAGACTAGCTTCCCTACTGTGCTGTGCCTTCGAGGGCACCCTTTAAAAAACACTAATAACCACCTCCCCTCCTCTAAGTAGAGTAAATGCAGTATGTTTAGAAGTCCCAGAACGAAAACTGGAATAAAGAATAAAAGAAGAAAGTGCAAATGAAATAAATAAATATAAAATAAAATAATAAATCTTGTATGGGTGGTATAGTCTGAAAATATTAAAGCATGTCTTCCCTCATCATAGAAGCCACACCATACAAATAACGTCCCGATGCGCGTTTCGCCATTAAAGGTCTTCTAGGGGACTTTTTAATTAATAAGGGAATAATCAGGCTGACCAAGTGCGCCTCTGCTTAAAACTACACAGTATTATCATTATGAATAATGGCTAATCAGGCATAAGACAATATAAACTAGGAACCGTGCTAAACTGTGCTTTTCAGGATTAACTATAAAGATCAAAACAAACAAGAAATATAGACCACTGAGGCCCCACACATGCGCTCTCTACTGGGGCTGCAGCTTAAAGTAAGCCCTGCGCTGTTTACACTTATAAAATAAAATGATAAGGTAAGAACTCAAGGCTAGCTTAGTTTTAAGATAGATACTTAATGGCACATGAATGTAGGATGACTAAGCCTCGTGGTATGTCTACATGGGAGCTCAGCCTATGCCAGAGGGCAAGATGGTGCTGTCAGCAGGGGAAGCCAGTCCATCGGGCTGTGTGGGGTTGTCCTTCTGGCCCCAAGCACAGCCATGGGTCTGCAGAGCTCTACCAGGGTAGCTGGGCGCACCGTGTTGTTGCTTGGCCCTCCACACCGTGCTCCATAACCGGCGTCTTGTGGGTTTGTGCCACCTGCATGCTACGTGTCTTCGGCCCGATGCCTTGATGTGGGCCCTTGCCACATGTCCATTGATCCCATCATCAGGATTGTGGGCCCAAGGTTTTCCCATAACTCGGTCTTCTCCCTTGGTGTATGAATGCCTGAGGAGGGGTATATCCAGGTGGGCTCAGAAGAAGAGGATGCCGTCCAGTCGTGTGGCAAAGGTAACTGAGTTTTGCCAGCCATGCGCCACCTTATTCCCCGGCTGAGATGCTGGCCTTGTTGCAAAGTCTCCTGTCACAGGCTGTGCTTTTAAAGTTGCGGGTAGTGGTTTTTGTGCTGCTCGGGATTCAATTCGAGCCCATAAAGCCGTACATATGTTATAAAAGGCGGCTAGGAACTTGTCTTGTCAGTTCGACTCAGTCTGCTTTTCAGGCTCGCCGGCCATTTTGAGAGTAGCATAAGGCTTGTGGTAGCTACAGGAGCTGTCGTGGTGCTGCCGTATGTGTGTGTTTGCTTGACCCCCTGTGGGGACCGGGATAATCCCCCCTGGTCCATAGGGGGGAACAGGTTTGCTTAGGTACACCTGCCGCCCCAGGCTGGAGGATCAGTGTGATTTGTTGGGAAAATTTAAAAACATAAATGACTAGAATTTTTTCAATTTGGCTATTTGGGCTAAACCTTTAAAATTCAGTTTGAAAACCTAAAAAAAAACCTAAAGTCACACTTTATTGAATAACCCAGTGTATCTTGATCTTTAATAATTGTATAACCCATTATATTGTGATCTTTTAAAATGTATCTGTTGAGTTTACTCATTTAATTTCATATATTTTCTTCTCATTTAACATTATAAATGCTGCTTGAACTTATTTTCTACAACAACTTGGCTTCTATATATTATGTATTAATTTGAATTGACATTTTAGAGTCCTGTTAGTTCCTACCTAAACCAGCCTTGTTTCATACTTTGCATTATATTTCACTAGCCTAGATGATTTTTTTTAATGTTGATTCATCCTAAATCTTACCGTCCTACTTCTCTGTCCTACATTTGGAAATCCACCAAGGTATTTCACTAAATAAAACACTCCTTGCTTTACACAAATGAATATATCATTAACAAAAAGTGATTGCTTTTGGGAAGACGTTAACCATTTCGCTTTTGGTAAATTTAAATAATACATGTGCAAACTAAACAAGGAAATTAACATTCCGATGGGGGAGAAAGCTATGAAAGTACGGGACAGAACATATATCCATTTGCACGCAATGGAGATGTCAAAATATAGTTAGTCTAAAGATCTTGTTATATCATGCTTTATTGACTAACAGAATTTCAGGCCAACAAGCTTTACGGAGTCTTCTTATTTTATCAAGGCTAATGGAACTCATAAAACAATAATTTTATTCTGTATCTACATCACTAGATTAATAAAGATATTCATTTAACATCTATCCTATGCATGTATATGTCATGTCTGTCTGTCTGTCTGTCAATCGGTATTTATATATTTATTTATACATATGGAAAAAGTAATGTTTCATTTCATATGTAAGATTACCATGCACCCAATGACTCTGACTGGGGTTAATTACTTAGACCCAAATATGATTTCATTTTACACTGTGACTGTGATATGAAATACCAATTATGCTGTATAATTTTGCAAACGGCAAATTTGATTTTGACCGTTTTGATGCCTGCCAAAAATGGACTGACAAATGTCTGAAATCCACGCACAACCTTTTTATGCTTTTGCCAGCTCCCCAACATGACCTATTGATCTTCTATAGGGATCAATGTATACATTATATCTCAAATTCATTGCTGTATTTAAGTTCTTCCAATTACAGAGGTAAGTTGAAATTAAAAAATACTAAACTGAGGCAGCAGATATAATTAAAAATTAAAAATAGATTTTTTTTTCAGAAAATACACTACACATATTGTATGGACATTGCATAGACATAGCTAAAGGCCGGGACTTTGGGGGCTGATGCTCAGCTGGTGGAAGGAGAAAGAGGATATATTATCATTTATTTATTTTTTCATTTTATTTTACATTAGGCAGATGCTTCCTAAATCAGTTGGCTATGATATAAAGAAAGATCATTGTATAGTGCTGTTATTGTATACTGTTAGGCTACTTATGGGAGGTGGTGGTGTCCACAGATGACTGTTGGAATAACTTTGCTGCACACCCATCCATTAATTAGGCCCTAGCTGGTAAGGTAGGTTTGTATAACACTTAGTTTAAACTATGCTTTCATTTCATGGGTTGGGTAGAGAGGAGTTGACATAACATAAAAAGACAGGAATATATAATGACATATCTCAACCTGTCTGTTATTGTAGAACCAGTGGCAGAAGTAAAGTAGAGAGGACTCTGTTGGAAACATGTTTTTGGACCCCTCCTATCGCAAGGATGGCCAAAAGGTAGATCCCATCTGTCGTATAATATCCCACAATGCTTTGCCAGCTGTGGATCTACCATTTGCCCACCCTTGCATGGTTGTATTTAGTACTGAGCAGTGTTTGTGTGTTCGAATGTAAGCATGTTTTTGCATGGAGTATGTGTGTGAATGTAGAGGTGTATTTGTGTGTACAGTTGTGTGTTTTTATCTACTGTTGCCATTTGAAGGCAGTGGTTTACTTGTGTGTAGTGTTTACCACTGATTGTTGGGGTGTATGTATGAAGTGTTGATGTTTGAATGCAGGGGTCTATTCATGTTTAGTGTTGGAGCTTGAATGCTGAGATGTAAGCACAAAACATGTACATTACCACACACGTGTACAAACATATAAACACACAGACACACAAATGGTTCATATTAGTATAAGTAGAGGGATGTGGCGAGTGTGCAGCATCCCTCTCCCTATCAGACAGCCTAAGAGCATTCACCTCCCAATAAGTGCATTGGGAAGCTTGAATGTAAGCCTCAGGCAGAAGTGAACTGGGATGCAGTACTTCCAATTGACCCAAGTAGCTCGCTCAGGAAAGTCCCATCAGTGCGTCGATTAAGTAAGTACCCCGACACAGAAACAATGATAGACACACTGACACATATGCAAAATGTATACATTTTTAGCAATTTTTCTGTTTCCTACATTGTGAGTGTAGGAGTTTGGCTTCAATTGGGTCTAGTCTGCTGGCTGAACCTGTTGGGAGTCAGAGGCTCTCCCAGACCGTGCCCCCATCTCCCGCATGGCTCAGTCTGTTAGCTGAGAGGAAGCGACCGTTTCTGACTTCCTACCACCACTGCCATTTTTAAATGGGCCAGGTTGTGCTGTTGTAGGGCTCAGTACACAACCGGGCATCTGAAGACACATGTCCATCGGGTGGCCCTAAGTGCATAATCAGCCTCGATGCAACCCCAAGTGTTTCTGGAACCTAGCAATGCCCTTGTATGGACTCCTTAGCAGCCATAAAACCATGGAAGAAATGGTTTCATTGCCTCTAAGGCATTTTCTTAACATATAAACCTAAGCCTACTATCCTGAAAACTATTTACTAAATATAAACTGTAATTCCCCCTTTCTAGAAACAAAAACTGATAAATGCATTATTTTGACAGACTTTTGTTTCCATTAGACTTTCTGGGTACACTGAAAAGTAGGAACTTCATAGAACTCTTAAAAATAAAAAATAGTTATACATAAGCCTAAGCTGGCCACAAATAACAAATATGATGAATTGACACAAATCAGTCTTTTTTATTTTTTATTTTCATAAAAAGTTTGGTTTTTCAATGTAATTGGATTTTCACGTTCTCTCATTCTGTATTCAGTGCACGGACCCGATACATGTTAAGATTTAGAGATAGTGTTAAGCTTATAATTAAAAAGCGTGGGGAGCTCCGATGCAAGATTATTGAAGGCAAAGTGGTAAGAGAATATTAAACAAAAACATTTAACATATGCCAACTTGCTAAATGGTTTTATTACATAAAATTACAGAAGCATTATAACGGAATAACCTTCTTGCACCAACTTTAATGGCCAACTAACAACTAAAAATTCATTCATACCTACTACTCCATGTCTGCATGAGCAGAAATAATGTCTTATATGTGTCCATATATTTGTATTGTGAAATGAGAACAATAACATAGTGTCATTCTACGAGAACTCGCCAGCACACATTTTTATATCAGTTTTGTAAACGCCGTAATTAGAAAACTTTAATAGTTTAACAGCTGCGTCCTCCTTGGTGAGATATAAGAGCACTGATTCACTTTCAGACACAGTGACAGTCATTATTCCATGAGGATTTGTTTCTCGTCCTTGGCTTTTCACCTTTTATCAGGGCCTTTGTTTAAATGAGTAGGAAGGAGAATGCCTTATTCCATACAAGTTATTATTTAAAGGAACACTATAGGGCTGGAGTACATGTTTAGCCTAACCCCCAGAATATTGCTAAAAGGTATTTAAACGTAAATTTTCACCACACTGGTCTCACCATAGCCTCCATGACTGACATCATCAATTATGATGATCTCAACTAATCAAGTGCTTTCCCACAGGAAAACATTGGGAGGCTATTGCCCATTCACAACAAAACGGTGCACTGCGCCAATCAGCATCTCCTCATAGAGATTTATTGAATCAATGCATTTCTTTTGAGAAGCATTCAGCAAAGGTTCAGGAGTGTTAAACACACCTTTGCCTGCCAAACCCCTACGTCTACAGGATCCCTAGATAAAAACAGTGTCTCTATATGCTATAGTGGTTCTGGTGGCTATTGTGGCAAAACAGGCTCATTTTGTGTAAGAGTGTCACAAGCAGCATCCACTATATTCATGACAATGAACTTGAATGCTAATTGGTACCATGATGAACCAAAAGCAAAAGTTACCTTTCAAGCTTTCTACAGGAATTATTTCAGACTCATCAAGTGATCATGTCAATGGCTGCAAAGACAGGAAAGTTTCATTCAATCATAGATAATCTGTTACTGCATTAAATAACTGGATGAAATTAATGATCAAAGCGAAGTAACATAAGTTTAGTTGCTGAGTCACTGTGGTTCCTTCTGGGGAAATTGTTTTGCCATTAGTGGTCATCACAGATACTCTGGGAAAGTGCAATGCGTTGTTCATTATTCTGAATTGAAGAACTGAAATCCCATGATATAGATACAAACTAGGTTTGTTTCTGATCCGTCTTGACACAAATACGTGGCTGTCTGGGCTAATTGCACTGGAACATGTAAAACCTAAATAATTAAAAGATATACTTGGCTGAAATCAAAGTCTTCCTAAACCAATTAGCTTTACTTTTCTGCTGAGCCATCTGGTCCCATGCCTGTATGCTTAGTGGATCCTATGCCAGGCCTCGGTTATACCATAACTATCATTGTTAGTGATGTAAACTAGCATCACAAGGACTTTGAAGGTCTACCTAGGGCACAAAACCGTGACACAAAAACTAACAAAATTAGATTACTTTCAATTACCTTGTGGATTGTTCATGGTTTAGTGAATGTAGGTAACAGGTGCCGAATTTTTTTTATTTTATTTTTTACAGAAAATATAGACGTACTTCAACACTAACACTTCAAGGGTTAAGGCATATTCCAACAGTTAAACAAGGCATTTATTGTATTTGTTTTTTTATTTTTCTTCAAAAAGTTCTTTTTTAATTAATATATATATGTATTTTTTTTAAAAAGCAAATCTGTTTTGACATGCTCTGGAATAAGATAGAATAAAAAAATAAAAAAGCCATTTTACCCTGAGTGAGAGCCATATCTGCACATGGAAGGAATTATGGGAAAATACTGTCATGAGCGTTTTAGGAATAAGACAGCTGGAGTTGAAAGGATGTGTTTTCTGCTAACCACTGATTCACCCTTCATCCCAGTATATTGTTCAGTGAAAGTTTGTTTGTTGTGGATGAGGCAATTTTAAGTTATCATATAATATAATTGGTTTTTAATTCAATTGCTTGCCTGTGAAGAGCTTACGCGTACTTTTTATGTAGAAAAAGTTACCTTTTCACTGATGTCAGTTCCTCTTTAGTCATCTCGTTAAACCTTTCAGAAGCTTTAAGTTATTTAATTCCACTTGGGAAATTGATGTAGGATATTACATGCAGCCCACCTCTTTTTATCTATTCATATTATTTCACAGACAAAACACAGCGATCTCTGTAGTTTGGAGAAGATGCTGTATGTGTAGAAATCAGTATGCTGTTGAAATCCATTACATCTTTCTAATACCTACTTACTGATCCATTTGGAAATTCAATTTCCTTCCTTATTTTTCAAACACTTTTGGATTCGACTGTTTAAGCGTGTCTGAATTAGATGTTTCCCTTCATTTGATCAGACTGTTTGCTTCACAAGAAGAAATAGTTACAAAATAAAAAAGGATTAGGTTAGTCTATCTATACCTGGATTCTGACTTTTACCCAGACATTGAGATTTATTCACTAAACACTGCATTGTAGAGAAGTAAAATTACATTAAAACCTTTAGGGACAAATACCTGATTTGGAACCATTTGCCAATTCCATTTTAATCACATCACAACATGTTGATAAAGTGTCAGAACAGACGTGAAAAGCGCCCAAACTTACTGTGATTTTTTAAAAAATATTTTTCTTTCCCCCCTTCTGGCAGTTGCAAGTATTTCCTTTTTTGTATTTTTGCATTATTGTATTTTTTTTATTTTTTCAAACCTTTGACTCTCCAGAGAGAGAAAGAGTCTACATTAATTGACGTGTGTTGAAAACACACCTCTTAAGGAAAGCATATCATTTAAACTGTTTTTTATCCCCCCCTGACTAAGTTCTCAGTGATTACTATTCTAGCAATCTATTTCATTACCCCTACTTATACCCTTTGTGTCACTATACCCCACTCCCTCTAGCATGTAAGCTCATTGAGAAGGGCCCTCAACCCCTATTTACAGTACTACGCAATTTGATGGCGCTATATAAAAAATAAAATAATAATAATAATGTGTTGTACGATTTTGGATTGCCTGTCTCTTATGAGGTCTGCATATATTTTTTAGGAATGTTCACAATTTTTTCTAAAATATAGTATGCACTACCTTGTGGATTATCCTGAGATCCTTATGAGTGCGGACTGTTTGGTTGGTTGAGGTGCGACTAGGGCTTTAAGGACAGAAACAAAAGTGATTTAACTCCTAAATGGCAGAGAATTGAGCAGTGAGACTGTAGAGGCATGATCTATCCACCAAAACTGCTTCATTAAAGGGACAATATAGTCACCAGAACAACTACAGCTTATTGTATTTGTTCTGGTGAGTAGAATCATTACCTTCAGGCTTTTTGCTGTAAATACTGTCTTTTCTGAGAAAATGCAGTGATTACATTAAAGGCTAGTGATAACTTTACTGGCCACTCCTCCGATGGCTACTAGAGGTGCTTCCTGGGGCAGACATTGAACTTTCCTCATAGAGATGCATTGATTCATTTCTACACCCTCTGCATGCAGACACTGAACTTTCCTAATAGAGATGCATTGATTCAATGCATCTCTATGAGGAGATGCTGATTGGCCAGGGCTGTGTTTGACTTGTGCTGACTCTGTCCCTGATCTGCCTCCTTGTCAGTCTGAGGGGGGAAGCATTGTGATTGGCTCAGACCACCACTTCTGATGTCAGCAGGCAGGTCAGGGGCGGAGGCAGCAGCTGCAGACTTGAATACAAGTAAAATTTTACTATATTTAGGGAGGCAAGAGGTGGCCAGGGGGTGCTTGATGGTGGTTTTAACAGTATAGGGTCAGGAATACGTTTAAGTTATTTTGATGCCTATAGTATCCCTTTAATCCTAAATGTTTCAGTTCCAATTGACTGCCAACCATTATTTAGTGAATAAACTCCAATACTTTATGATGGGTTATATTACCTTTAAACTATTTATTAGACTTGAGTATGGTGAAACTATTTGGTTCGGCTGAATCAAATCATCAGAAAAAATTTAGGGTGATCTGAATTTCGTCCAGACTTATTTCAACCATCCAACCATTTTGGCGACATCACAGATCAAGTAAGAAGATAGGGGTCGAGGTCAGGACACCACAGAACAGAAACCACAGACAAACTAGTCATATCATAACCAGTAATTCAGTCAGAATCATGAATTCATTATTTGGCAAACAGAGACCATGACATGACACCTTACTACTGGACATGGACCATTCCAAGCACCATAAACACTACAGTGACCTATAGTGGTTATGGTGCCAGGAGAGCCTTGGTACCCCTCAATTGTAAGAACTTGACTCTTGCCTGGGGTCTGCTGGGCACTGCTCCAGACCTCTACTACTTCAGCTAGAGAGCCAGAAGCTTTGGTTAACTCTCATGAGCTAAGTCATAGAGTACAGAGCTAGCTCAACAGCCTATCAGTATGCACTGTAGGGGTAAGCTCTAATACAGCTGACAGCTGCCAATGTATCAATTGCGGCAAATATATAGTTGCTAAATGCTGCAGCATAATGACCTAATGTTGTTATGGTAGACAGAGTAGTATAGGTAAAAGACAAGCCTCTCTCCCTTTTAAACGTGCTCAAAAGTCAGAGGAGGAATAAAAAGAAAAGTGAAGCGCTAAAAAAATAATATCATGTTTAAGACTGCATGATATGCAACACCATTGTGAATAGGTGTATGGTGCACTGTGCCAAAGAGAAAAGAAGATGCCTAATTGCTACATTTAGCAACACATATATAGAGACTAACAAGGAACATTTTAAGTTTAATATCTGCATATTTTTGATGTGACCATTCTTATTATCCTATTTAATTTAACTACTTAACCCTGAGAAGTGTTAAAAGGTATACTAGGTCCATCTTTAATTTAATTTGTTACAGATCTATTAACAGTTCCTATTCTTGTTTAGATGTGTTTATATAACTGCAGCCCATGATCATACTTACCAGAATATTCTAATGGAAGGTCCCCACATATAAGAGACTGTTAACATACCAAACCATCTCACCTAACCTGCATCTTAACAGTGCGATAATTTGCACTACTTAATATGGTACCCTGATATTTAGATAATCCCCTACATTGACAAATAAATTAATAAAGCCAGATATTGAAAGGGTACTACTCTCATGGTTTCCATATATCAGTCAGAGGTTTAGCCAACAGGCTTTGATAATAAACACCTGCTCTCTTTACTATTTTGTTAAGTGCATTTTTAACATTGTTAACTATTTCTCCAGCTAAACGTTCACGCTCAAAAACTATTTTGCGCGAGAGCTTTTTGAATTTTTCGTTTCTATTAGGCAAATAATTTACCTTCCCTTGCCACCAACCCCCAGTGGTGATTTCACCTCCTTGAGCTACTTTTTAACCAAGCAGTATCTGTACATGGGATGTAAGATGTCAAAGAAACTTTACAACAGAGGAGCATTAATAGACAGGAAATTTTTAAACAGACCAACCGGCATGGTAGAGATATTGGTTTAAGACACAATCAAGTATTATTGTTGCCAAAGCTAAATGGTTCAACTGTTTGAAAATGTGTTGCTCGTCCCTTCGACATACAAATAGTTAAAAGTCAGTATAACATTTAATGTACTGTATCTAACCAATAGATTTAAGTGAACAATCTTCCCCGGGAAGCTAAACTCATAAACATACAAAGTAGATTTTAAAAAAGTTCATGTTTTTAATTCATAATCAGGCCCTTCCATGAAATGTAATTAGCCTTTAGTAATCACAGTGAATAGATTCTGTTGTTTACAGAAAATAGAATTTGCATAATAACTGCTGGCAATTATATTGGTCTTTGTTACTTTCTTGACACAGTTTTTTTTTTCAGGTAATAAAAGTTAGGTTTTCTTTGGCTCAAAGAAATAGGTCCTTTTACAAAATGCTTCATATTACACAATTTTAAAGGCTGACAAACAAGTTGGTAAAAAGAATTCATGTGAACATCACATTTTGGTAAGTGATCTCTGTGATAACAAAATCCCAGGTCAATTTTACAGTATTTATACCATCACATATAAGGTTTACCAGAGGTAAGAAGCTGTCCAATCACTGAGTTTTTTTTTTTTTAAATCCATCTGGTCATATAACCTCCAGGAGCATCTGATTCCAATGTTTGGAATTTGTGCATTTGTATCCAGTAGTGGGCAATGCAGCTATCAATATAAAAAAACAATATGTGGTTTTTGTCATGAAGATAGTAAAAAAAAAAAAGAAATCCTGTGGGTCTCCTGTTAAGAATTGTTAAATATCCAAACACATCAGGGAAAAGATTGTGCAAAAAAAAAAAAAAATGAAGAAAGACCACAGGTAGTGGAATATATTTTAAACTCAAGTACTACGACTACTTCTAGGGTTAAGTGCACACTCACAAATATACATTATACTCAGATACAGCTAATAATGAACTCAAAAAAATCTTGCCTGATATCGAGATCTGAGGTTACTTTTAAATTTAAGAAAATACATTCATGGAGACTACGCATCCGTGGTGGATGCGGCCTAGAGAGCGCCGGGCGGGAGTGGCGGCCGAACTCCTGGACCATGGTCAGTCATGCACCAGTTCCCCGTTACGCCCTCTCCTCTGGGCCGGGGTGGTGATCCCGGTCCACACCAGGGGGACCACCCAACTCAAGCAGGGACACTATGCAAGACTGGGGAAAGCAGTGCCTTACCCAACATGGTGGATACCGCGTGGTCTCCAGGTTCCAGAGATGATCGAGCTGACATCATCTCCAGGTTGGACCGCCACTTCTCTGACTTTTGTCAGCTACTAGAATGTCAGATGCTTTACCCTGCCACTCCCCAAAAAGGTACTTGCTGCTTGCCGCGGAGTCCCCCTCTCAAACCTCAGCTCCACCAACGTCGAAGGATTCAATGTGGCGGATCAAGCTCTGCACTCTACCCAGACGCAAGATGGCTCCAAAGAAACCACGCATGAGACCCCTTACAAGATTGTGACTTCAGCCTGAGATGACGGAGGGGACCCCAAACCCGACCAAAGAGCTGACCTTCCTGCCCACGCCTGCCTCAACGCATCTTAATGTTTTACTGCTATATTTCAAGCAAACGTCACACTACCGTTTCTCGTTTTCTACTTTACAAATGTGTACAGTTACTCATGCCATGAAATTGTATTTCTTTGTCTATTGAATTCTGGGAATAGCTGTTGTGGCATTACTAGCCTAAATGTTACCTGTACCATCTATGCACGAAAAAATTAAGAATTAAAATAAATAAATAAATATATATATATATATATATTTTGCATAGTAACAAAAACATTTGACTTTTATCAAATATGTTGTTTTCCATTGTGTTTCTAATTTTTCAGCCTTTCAAACAATATGACATCAATGTCCGATTTTATTGCAGTTGTAGAGAATATTGCATAGAGTTTCTTAAGTTCTTTTTTTCACCATTGATTGTTCAGGGATGCTTGAATAAATGTTTCCATAGTTTAGCATGGAAAAAACATAAAGAGGTAATCTGCTTGCAAAGGTAGCCAATCAAAATAAAACCCTTTATTAAAAGTCAGAAGTAGGACTTTAAATCACCTGTCTGACTCATACCACTTACCTTGAGATGATTCATGTATTCAAATAACCTTCAAGCTATGTGCTGCTGCAATGTATCGCTTCGAAATATGAGCCATTTTTCCATTAGTCTATCTTGTTGGAAAATAATCATCAGAAATCACCATAATCATAATTATATTCTAGTGCATATGTATTATTAGAAAAAATACAAAAACAGAACAGTAAAATAAGGTTGCGCCTAAAATATATAATAGAACATATAAAATATATAAAATTTTATATAAAATAAATAGTTGGCAGTAGTCCAAAACACTTATCATAAGTCCGTAATGGTAGGTGCCACGTATGGAAACAGGGATTCTGAGATGTAAAGTGGAGTCAATCTTCACGATTATGTGCTTGAGATCCAGTAGAACATATGTAGAAAAAAGACAGAGACAGGACTCCAATGGCACAGTATATAGATGAATAAAATAATATAATAAACTAAAAATAGTCTTACTCACACTTTTCAGAGCTAAAACCTAGCTCTGATATTGCGCACGTGAAATGGAATAATCCCCACTCAAGGATATGCGGAGTAATATTTTTTTGGCGAATATCTGGCTCAAATTCCGCGTCCGAATTAGTGTTATTCATCCCAGGAAAAAAAATAAAAATAAAATATAGTGCTCTCTGTATAGTAATTAAAAGTTGTAAAAGAGTATAAAATATACTACTCGCATTATTTAGAGCAGGCTTGTACTGCTCGGTGTAAGCGCTTGGGTGGTATAATCCCCACCTATGGATTCTTTAGGCTTCTTGTAAAATTTGCAGTATGTGTATAGTCAGGTGAAAAAAGAAAGAAAATGGCAATAAAGTATTTTATGCCAAAGTAATTTCTTTATTATAAAGTAGTAAAAATAGTATCTAGATACTGTTTAGATACTATTTTTACTACTTTATAATAAAGAAATTACTTTGGCATAAAATACTTTATTGCCATTTTCTTTCTTTTTTTCACCTGACTATATACACAGCAAATTTTACAAGAAGCCTAAAGAATCCATAGGTGGGGATTATACCACCCAAGCGCTTACACCGAGCAGTACAAGCCTGCTCTAAATAATGTGAGTAGTATATTTTATACTCTTTTACAACTTTTAATTATTATACCGAGAGCACTATATATTTTTTTTTTCCTGGGTCAAAGAACACTAATTCAGACGCCGAATTTGAGCCAGATATTCGCCAACCAAATATTACTCCGCATATCCTTGAGTGGACATTATTCCACTTCACGTGCGCAATATCAGAGCTAGGTTTTAGCTCTGAAAAGTGTAAGACTATTTTTATTTTATTATATTATTTTATTCATCTATATACTGTGCCATTGGAGTCCTGTCTCTGTCTTTTTTCTACATATGTTCTACTGGATCTCAAGCACATAATCGTGAAGATTGATTCCACTTTACATCTCAGAATCCCTGTTTCCATACGTGGCACCTACCATTACGGACTTATGATAAGTGTTTTGGACTACTGCCAACTATATATTTTATATAAAATTTTATATATTTTATATATTCGATTTATATATTTTAGGTGCAACCTTATTTTACTGTTCTGTTTTTGTATTTCTTCTTATCACCAGGGGATTATATAGGACTCCCCTTTGAGGAGTGCAGCCTTATTACTATTATTTTCTTGTGTGGCAATCTAGCGCTGATTTCTTTCTTCCATATGTATTATTACTTATTTTTTATATATCATTGAGTCTTGTCTCAAACCAAAGGAACACTCATGCAAGCCTAAACAAATCACGTTATACATGTTTTTAGAGTAGTAAGTTCAATACAGGCCTGGTATACTGTTATCCAGAGATGTGCTTCACTGATAATTAAAGGGCTACTCCAACCCTTTGTCACAATTAGCCTTTTTAGGCTTACAATGCCCTATTTGGCCTTGCTGTTAGGTCCCCTTTAAAAATGAAAAAAAAAAGTTCAAATTTACATGTAATGAAGTGCCAGTTAGAGCTCCCAGAGCTGACCTCACTCCTCCATCTGATGTCAACAGGGGGCCTTGTGCGTTCCAATCATAGGTGTCTCGTAGAGAAGCCTGTGATTGGACTGTATTGCTGGCTTAGAGCACATGCGCGCAATCTGTGCTGGCGAAGGGAGTGAGAAGAGAGGGATTTTGTGAGGGAGAGAGGAAGGGAAATGTAATTGAAAGAAAAAATAAAATACAAGCAATGGATGCAGGTGGGAGGGAGCTAACAGAGGCAGAGAGAAGGGATCTTTCCCTTGCAGGTGCAATGGCGACAGATGTAAAATATGCACAGAATTGACATTAGGCAGTTCTAGGCTGACTAAGTCAAGTATGCTGAGGAGACACACTCTTTCATCCCCCCACCTTTTATTATTATTTCTTACTGATATACCATTAACATATTCTGCAGAGCTGTATAGTACAGGAAATACAGAGAAATAATAAACATGTACAAAAGGAACAAAAGACACTGCCCGTGAATTTTATATAAAGTGCACAGCAAGGTACTATAGTGACCGAAGCAACATTAGATTAATAAAACCAGTTTTTGAGTATAGAGCATACCTCCTCTGAAATTTGACTGCTCAATTCACTCAGTTTAGGAGTTAAAACACTTTTGTTTCTGTTTATGCAGCCCTATTTACACCTCCCCTGGCTGTGACTGACACAGCCTGCATGAATTTTTTGTTTTCATTTTCAATCAGATGTTAACTTTAAAAAAAAAAAAAAAAAGTATCTCCTACTCAGTAATGCAGGGTCTAGCAGGCTATTAACATGGCAGATTATAAATTCTAAATTAAACATAATTTGCAATAAAGGAAGTGTAAACATTAGATCTTTCTTTACAGGAAGTGTTTATTAAGGCAGTGTAAGTCACATGCAAGTAGGTGGCCTTAGGGCTGCATAAACAAACTGATGTAACTCCTAAATGGCAGAGAATTGAGCAGCGAGACTGCAGAGACATGATCTATACACCAAAACTGCTTCATTAAGCTATAGTTGATTTGGTAACTATAGTATCCCTTTAACTTGAACCATTTGCTTGTTTTAGGTTGTAATGTAAAATGTGTCCCAATAAACAGCTTCACAGAGCCCTGTCATTTTCAATAAAATTTAATAGCAAAACAATATTTTGCAATGAGAAAATAAATACATGTAATCCTCCAATGTGTTCATTGAAGATACAGTAATGTGGAAACACAAAAATTGAAGGCTGATAGAGAGAGCAGAGTGTAAAATGCAGAAAGGTACTCTAGAGGTCTGAAGAAAAAGACTGGACAGAAAGATAACCTGCTGATCACCTTATGATATAGCCAGGTGTTCTCAAAAGAAAATAATTCAACTGCATCTCGAAGCATAATGGAAACTAAAAACTGCTGACATACTTTATTAACGACTAGATGGGAGAACAGAGGTTCGGAGATAAAATCTAAATTGTACACAGTTCTGCAGCAGCAAGCAATACTAATTCAAAAATGTCCAGAAAATCGCTTAGTCATAAAAGAACAACACTATAGTTTATGAAACTTGGAGGAAAAAAAAAAAAAACGAATTGAAAGGACATTGCAGGCGACACATCCCCCATTTCATCGAATGTTACTGGCTATACATTAAAAAAAACAAAACAAAAAAATGGGGAAAAATAAAATATACTAGTAAAAAAAAAAAACAATACCTCCAATATGTGGTCTTTTAAACAAAGATTTGGAGGCAGCACTGAGAAGGCATATTGTTTGCTAATATTATGAATGGCTGCACAAGTGACATGTCTGACATCACGTCCATGTTCCCATAGCTTTTATGATGTCATTTGCTTGCATACCATTCTTTTCAGTCAAAAAGGGTATTAAAGGACAACTGTCACAGCTTTATTTATTTTTTTTTAAAAAGAATGCTTGCTGCATGTAATGAAGAGATTTTTTTTAAAACATGAAGCTTATGTAAAAATACCTGAAAATCTGGCCTCTACTATTACAGAACACTAGATCCCTCTGCCATCCCTCTGAGGTACAATCCGACCTTTAGGTTCCTCCTCCTGCACAAAGCCATCGCGCTGTGTGGTTGGCCTGGTTCAAATTCTGACCGAATTCCAAATGCACTGGCAATTCTCATCTTTATTAAAGCCAAATAGTTAGAATTCGGTCGATATGACTGATTCTGTAACATTGGTTCGGATGAGAAAAATCACATTTTTTCCGAACTCATCCAAACCAGTCTACAGCACCGGAATCGCAAATGACCATTCACATGCAATTTTCAAGTGAAGCAGGAGCCTAACAGTCGGATTCTATCCCAGTCCGACCGAAGGTGATTAATATGGCAGATGGATCTAGTGTTCTGTGAAAGTAGGGAACAGATTTTTAGGTATTTTTACAAATACATTATTATTTTTTTTTTTTAAATGGCCTACCATTTCATTACATGCTTCAAGGATTCTTATAATAATAATTTTTAAAAAATTATGGTGACAGTTGTCCTTTAAAAAATATCTAATAATAACCGGATATATAGTCATATTCCATCTGGCTATTATTAGATATGGTTTAAAGGACAAATGTTGCGGAAGGATTAGCGATTTGTGATATTTATTTCAGTATGAATAAAAAATGTGGCATTTTATTTCCACATTAGTAATATCATATTCAGTAAAAAAAAAAAAAAAAAATCACTTTTTAAAGAGGTTTTTTATTTCTTTGGCTAGATTTCCTGCCCTATTTTGCATGCCCTTTATGAGCTAGGAACCATCCACTGCCTTGAACATGTCCATTTAAAGGTACAGGATCTCTAGTACATCACTCAGTCACCTATAATTCTTTACAGAATTTACAGCAATCACATAGTTCACTATTCCTTTACAGATAGAAGAAAATGTTCTCGTCAAGCATGGTACTCTTCACCTGGTGGAAACTCTTCTACCCAATACTTATTGCAACTGAAAATTAGCAATGCGTTTAATCGCCACATGTGCATGAAATATTCAGAGAAATGAGAAACTAAAAAGTAGGAGACCCAACTTTATACTGAAAGAACTTGATTCATTTGAGCATGGATCCATGTTTACTTCCACCGTACAGTAGCTCTTAAATCTGTCCAGAAGCCTCCAAATGTTCCTGCAATTGTACAACATACGAAGTACATATAAGGATCATGAAAACCTGAAGAACCACCAGGTTATCAAAACAATGCAACCTGTTTTCATGATATATTGTGGTGATATTGTGTTATGTTATTATTATTTATGTTGCACCAACAGCAATTAAAATGAGAAGCTTTTCTTTACTAGATGTCTGATTGAACTTTTTTTTTTTCCCATGTAAGAAGGGGGAAGAATAAAGAGAGAAAAAATTTGGGGGAAGTAAAAAAAAAAGAGGGTACAGAGGGCAAGGCAAATACACCAAAATAGCAGTACAGTGTAGTTACAGGAGATATGACACTCTTGACAAATACATATGCTAAAATGGGAAGACCAGGTAAGGTTCCCCACAAGGCCCTGCTAGAGTAGTTGGCGTGATTGCCTAATGTTTAACAAATGTTCCTACCTTACATTTAAAGCATCCAACATTATTTTATTACATGCAACGTGTTGTAGTCATGCTTTGGTATAATGCGTGTCGTGGCCAGGGAAATATTGCAGATAAGAATCCTTTCTTATTGAGTTTCAGTAACAATTTATGCTGGGTAAAAGGTATGGACCTCCTAATAAGGATTTGTATAAGACCATGGATGTGGACCAAGAAACATATTGCAGTTGGGCAGTTCCACAACATAATGAATTGAAAAAAAACTGCTTGTGTGTCTCACATCCAACACGAAGTGAAGTAAGCTGATGAGATTTAGCCATTACGTTATGAGATGGGTGGATGGTTACTTTTGAATGGTGTCTAATAAGGGGAAGCATTGGCAGTCATATCCTGTAGAGCAGTGGGTATTCTTTGACATTCTGAAATTGAGAAATGTATAACCTTAATTTTTCCATGTGTGCGTGTACAGTATTTGAAACTACCACAAGAAAATAATAAATCAGGTATCAAGGAAAATGTCCCTGAGACCTGTACACCAATTGGACACTCCAGGGGTGTCCTGAGAGCTTAAACCTAGATTAAACTCTAAATATGCATTCAATACCCACTTAGCCCAATAGATGTGGGTGAGTGTGACCTGGAAAAGTATGAAGAGTAAGTGCTAACAAGTACAAAGTAACTAAAGTATATACAGTACTAAATAAAGAGGGATCGCATATCAAAATCCCAAGAAGTGTCTAGAGTGAAAAAACTAGCCGAGTACCTTTGCCTCTAAAGATAAATATTCTGCGGTCATCCAATAGCAATGCTAAATAAAGCAGTATCTGGCCTTTATTGTGCTAGCCTATTATAGCATAATAACACAAGCTATGTCTGTTATTTGTTCGAAATATAATTGAAAAAAAAGTGTATATGATAGCTCCTTTGTCTTATTTCAAACAGTTATTCACTTGAAAGAGAAATGTCTAAAATTCAAAGTACCTTTCAAATTTTAGAACAAAATAGGCAAAATGGAAGCATAGTGGAATCTGCGATTTTTTCCAATTTAGTTATTTTTGCCTTATTTTTCAAATTCACTGAAAAAATTTCAGACATTTCTCACTTTAGTAAATAACCCTGTAAATAATAATAAAGTATTTAAGTACATTCAGATTATTCTGGTTTTCAAGGACATACCTTAGCCCAACATCCAGGGGTTGTTACTATTATCCAGTTGAATGGTACTCATTTTATCTATGGGGCTGAAACAAGCCTGCTGCGATTTGAACTTGCAACCCAAAGATTGAACAGATTCTATTGATGATGCATTAGCCCACTAAGCTATCTAATTGGCCTTTTTATATATTTAATATTTCTGCCTATCTTGCAATCTCAAATCTCATGCAGTCTAACTATATTTTTCTATGTACAGTTTCTTGTAAGAATTGAATAGAGATATACAAATGTGCCATTTCCAGCTCTAAACATAGAACCAAAAATCTCTTTTCAAAACTACTTTAATCAAGTATTATCTCGGATATTACTTCAAAAGGATGATGGCCCTTAATGAATGAACTGTGCGGCTACGTGTAATAACTATCTGCTGTGCCTTAAATCTTCCTTTGTAGCACAATACTTTGTTCTTAAGACTCAGTTCCTCTATAATACACTGATAATCCCTACTGTCTCTTCATTCATTCTACAAAGATATACAATACTTTCTGCAGTTTCCAAGACAACCATTTCTCTTGTTTTTCTTTCCTGAATTGCAGATGTACGGTTTACCTATAGGTATAAGTAAGACAGTTGGTGACCCATGCAGATTATGGAGCCATCATATCCATATCCATTCTTCTTAAAACCACTGGTATCACGTTTATTTCATTTATGTTTCTACAGCAATGTTTTTCTGCCTACCCCAGCTTTGTGTTTGAATTTTTTATATTTTTTATGGATTACGTCAAATATCTTCTATGTAGTTTTACTTAAATGCTATAAATCTGTTCATTGCTTTTTAGATGTACATAATATGCATAGGATGTTTATTTGGTAAAATATTTTCTTAATAGCAGTGAACAACTACATTATATATACACACACACTTTTTTTAGTATTTTCTAACAGTTTATTCAAAATGGTAGACACAACTGGAATGTTCAATGAGGGGCAATACATTACTATTTACTACCCTGTTATGTACAGGAGCATGAAAGGTATCCTTAAACAGTGGCAAATAAAAAATAAATAAAAAAACTCCATAGCTAGGGTAGGAGATATGGAGGGCTCTGGCTATATATCAGGAAAATTTAGTAGGATGAATTAACAGACTGCAAAGCTCTTTAAAATGTAGATGTCAGGATTTATCCATAAGGCATGTGTTAGATATTCACTGATTAAGATAACATTTTCACTTTTTGCAAGAGTTACGTTGCCCACAAGGAAGCTCCACAAACATATTTTAGCTAGTTTTTCCATGATCAGGGACCCGTCCAGGAATAGGCAACCATTGGCACTAGATGTTGATGACTAGATCTCCCCTGATGCTTTGCTAGTAATAGCATTATGGGAAATGTAATTGGCATCTGGAGTGACTTAGGTTGCTTACCCCTTGATTAGTCTCATCCATGAGGATACCCTAAAACTTAACCCCCTAAGGACACACGGCATATGTGACATGTCATGATTCCCTTTTATTCCAGAAGTTTGGTCCTTAAGGGGTTAAACACTAGAAACAGTGACCTAAGAAAAGTAGAAAATAAAATTTAAAAATTTAATTGAACAGGACAGTAAGTAGCATATTTGTGAGGATCTTCAAGCGCTTACAATTAATTGTGCACTCACACAATTACAATGTTCAGCAAATTGCTTGGATGATGACAAACTTCACACCATAAAAAAAATCTGTTTCACAATTTCACCAATACATGGTTTCTCTCCTTAATCATACTGCATCCATAGTATTATTTTATTAAGCTTGGCCATTTCCCTTGACCGATAATGCATCTTTCTATCATTCTTCCCTTTATTATTCTATTTTTATCAGGGATTCTAACAAACACGCTTATACTTTATATATTCTATACCCATTTACACATGACTGTGTAGTGGTGGTTGAGCTAGTTTTCAGTAAAGGGAATAAAATTTTGCAGCATGCACAAGGTTTGGTACACGTTAGTTTGGAATAGAGATGGAGACGTGTACGCCTGGTTGTGAATTGACTTGGTTATAAATGAAAGACATCAACTGGTATTTTATAAAAGCTCACGGTTACTAACTGTACACTAAAATTGGAAGTTGAGGCTTATCCTTACTACTGTTGCTTTACAGCTTTCGCTTATGGCAAAATGAGTAGTATACAGAAAATAAAAATAAGACAATGCAGCAGATGGAGCATATCTACTAAAACCAGTGACTGTGCAGTGGCATAGATACATAGTCCCTGTGTTCCCACATGTGGGCATTAGATGAGGGATTTTAAATTAAATAACAGTGGGAGTGGACAGATAAGTGCAGGAGGAACTCAGAAAGGTATTATGAAGACTAACAAAACACCAGGACACAACAGTTCCTCAAATTTGTAGTACATCAAATACTTTAATATCCTAGCTCCCCATCTCACTTTTTAATTGTATTATGACCTCCGGAATTGTTTCCTTCTGAATTATTGTAAGACCACATAATAACACTTCCAAAACCTTGTAAACCATCCAATATACGGTAAGTGCAAACTAGACCAATTTCAACGCAGACATAAAAATGTATACCAAACTGACCGACCGAGCTCTCTTCTGCCCACGCTAGTTTTGGCCAACAAGCAGACTTTGTCCTAGGGACAATACGAGGTGCTTCCTTGAAATCCGGAAAATGGCCTATAAAACTAATATCCAGGAGTACTATTGATGTAAGATGATGAAAATCTTAATTGGCTTTACATTATTGAAGTGTTAAAAAAAAGGTTTCCCATTTTCATCAAGAGTGTTGGCCCTCCACTCAAACTCCTCAGCAGGAATCCCAAATACAGGTTTCTTATACAAACCGTTCCCCATTTCGAACAACACAAGGCAGGCTGTCCTTTATCCCCCCATATCTTCATTTTATCCCTTAAAGGACCACTATAGGCACCCAGACCACTTGAGCTTAATGAAGTGGTCTGGGTGCCAGGTCCATCTAGGATTAACCCTTTCTGCTGTAAACATAGAAACTGCTATGTTTACAAATGGGTTAATCCAGCCTCTAGTGGCTTTCTCATTGACAGCCGCTAGAGGCGCTTCCGCGCTTCTCACTGTGATTTTCACAGTGAAAAGACGCCAGCGTCCATAGGAAAGCATTGAGAATTCTTTCCTATGGACTGGCTGAATGTGCGCGCAGCTCATGCCGTGCATGCGCATTAAGCCGATGACGGGGAAAGGAGGAGGAGAGTCCCCAGCGCCGAGGGAGCCCGGCGCTGGAAAAAAGGTAAGGGATTAGCCCCTTCCTCACCCTAGAGCCCGGCGGGAGGGCGGCCCAAGGACCCTATAGAGCCAGGAAAACAAGTATGTTTTCCTGGCACTACAGTGGTCATTTAAGCCATTGGTCTGTAATGTCCAAATCAGATCATTCTATTACAGAACTGTAATGTTCTGGTCTGGCAGGGTCAACACAATTAAAATGATGTTGCCACCTATCATTTTCCTACCACTTTAATCAATAAATTTCAGCAAATACTAATAGCTTCATATGGAGACATAAACCTCCTTGGGTGTTGTGCAGGTCAATGAAACTGCATCTCAAGAAATTGAGCCTGGGTGTTCCCCATATCAATCTATACTACAAAGCCACAGCGATCTGCCAACTGATAGCAACATTATCAGCTTCACAGACGCCCCTGTGGCTCATGTTGGAAAACGCATACATACATAAATAAATACACGGTTAGTCAGCTGTTGGGGCGCTTAGGAATAACCTTGCTTCAGACCTCTGGCTTTTCCCTATCCACTTGGCATGAATATACAGTCTTACCTGTCCCTAAACTACTACAAGTGCCCCTGTCTGCCCTATCAGTGTTTTCCCTGGACCTTAATATGGATAGGTGGGAATAGGGTGGAATTCAGAGGGGGTCCCAGCTTTTTGATTCCAAAAGCCTCCCAATCATACGGAGAGAATTTAACTTGCCCTTGAAAGACATGTTCACATACCTCCGTGTAAAGAATATTACGGGGACTGTGCACTGATAAAACATCACAAAATACATTCCACAAGCTTTGTATGGGAGACTGAAGCCCCTCAAACCCCTAGCATTTGTATATATTTATTGCCGATTGGCATCACCTCTCTCTCAAAGCTACCCTACATGATAAAACGAGAACAGCCTAATTAAGGAGGCCTTCTAACTTGAGCAATAGAGATTGGCCGCGGCCCAAATGCAGAGGTATTCTGTAGCATACGACACTGAAAGAGAAGGTGCAATTTGTTGATGTGCTGGTCCCTAGTAGTATGGCCCAGATGTATAGGATGGCAAGTCCCAGTGTTGGCACTGCAAGGTTGATGGGGCACAATGCTTCACACCATCTGTCAACCTGTATGTTTGTGGGGTTGAAAGGGTTCAGAAGGGTGCACTCAGCAAATTTGTTATTTCGGTGCCACTCCATTTATGTTACTATTACATACTCCCAATTTGGTGACTTCTTGTGAATTACATGCGTTGTAATAGCCATTTTGCACATTTTCAATACAAATTAAAATGTGAAAAAAACAACAACACAATTTTGCGTGCCAGTGTTTACCATTTGGGTGTTAGGGCACAGGTGAGGCAAGTGACTATACACTGGAAAGAGGGGAGTATGATGTGGATAGCCAATTACAAAGTTGACAGATAGTGTAACTTGACAAAAGCTCCAACCTGCATTTCTATATAAGGAAGTATAGTCCCTACTTTTGGTTTTCTATAATTTTCTTACATGATCATTATTATGCCAAAAAAAATGGGGCTACCCAGGGGAACAAAATGTCCTGCAATGTGGGGGGAGCTTTAATCACTATATAGCTGTAAAAATGCATTTATTTTGTTCTTGTTACACACTTCTATGACAAGTATTTTGATTAACTGGCTGTTTGAAAAAAAAAATTATATTTTAAACCAAACAATTCTTACTGAAATTGTGATAAAAAAAATAAATTCTTGCATTGTCCTAAAGGAAAAAAACAACAACAAAAAAACATTTTATGCTGCCGGGTTATTCATGGTCAGTTGATCTTGAGAAAGCCATCACACAGCAAATGACGCAAGAATATCAAGCAAGAAAAATGATATACTTTAGACTCTAAAAAAAAAAAAATACAGTCTTTATATAATGCAATCAGAAGAGTCCTTCATAGAAATAATTGAGCATTAAAATTATATAGGCAGGCAGAGATTGATTTTACACAGTGAACTGGACATAACCTAGTAATCTGAGAAGAAAAAATAACATTTCTGGCTAACCAGCATTTGTGTCTAATACATGGTTTTGCTTGCTTTGAAGGTAAACACAATTACAGAGCTTTCAACATGGCATAAATACTTACTTTTTTTCTACAAAAAAAAAAAAAAAACAGCAGCCATATTCCACTAGATGTTTGTAATAAAACACATTAAGTTTTAAGTCAAAATGTTATAAAGTTAATTATGTACTTACCTGTAAAAAATATATATGCTTAGTTTTTTTCTGACAGAAAAAGGCTCATAATGCCACACCGCATTCATGAAGCCAACATTCAAAATCAGAATGGTTTTTGAATGGAACTTTGTTATAATTTATATCATTCACATCGTATCCTGCAATGCCAATGGCCATAAAACTGCAACAACTTGTGTAGAATTTTCAAGTTTTAAACAGGTGTAAACAACTGTAGCTTAATGAAGTGGTTTTGGTGTATAGATGATGCTACTGCAATCTCACTGCTCAATCCTTTGCTGTTTATGGTTTGAGTTAAATTACTTTGCTTACAGAGCCCTAGCCACACATCCCATAGCTGAGACTTACCGTTTCCATGAATAAAAGGTTTCGTTTTACAGCATACTTTGTTTACTTTAGAAGTTCTTTACTCCTGTTCTATTAACTGGTCTTTCATCACACACAAGAGGATGCTGTGGGTTCTAGCAATCAATTAACAGAGCCGGAGATACATTCTAAATTAAATTCAATATGCAATTGTCAAGGTGATGGGTATAACTGAACATGCAGAGCTTGAACGGAACTTCCTTTATCTATTTAAAGATAATAAGTAATACTGAAGTGCAGAATGTTTTAATATGCAAAAATTATTTGAAAAATGATACATAATTATGTGGCATTTACTAATCATATTTTTGTAGAATTATATTATTATTCATTAGGATACTACTCCTAATCAAAATATATAATTGTTCCTTAGGTGCTCGACTACAAAAAGTTATGTCAATGGAACCCGAAATAGTTCTAGGAGCCTTTTGTCTTCCTGATTAATTTTTCCATTATGTCCCACTGTTCATTGGTAACCTATAAAATATGAAAGTAAGACGTGAGCTACAATTTGTAAAAGGATTTGCAGAACTAAATTTTCATTCATATAATATAATTTTAAGTTGGGCTCTCCTAGAAAGTCATACACGTTACTCACCACTGCAAATGCCAAAATCTATGCTAAAATACGGTCTCCGCTTACTTAATTGAGCCTCAAACTTTCAATTCAGATTTCAGTTTTCTACTTTAAGGAGTTTAAATAATAAACCAAGAAAAGTAGATATGCAAGCCACTCTCATTTTAACAAACATATATTAAATATTATAGATTTAACTATTCTGTAGCTCCACCAGTATAGGTAAAATATGAAAACAGATTTGAAAATATAGTTCACAAAAATAGCAGATAAAATGATTTATAGAGAACAGAAGTATTCTATAGGAAAATTAAGTTATGCTGGGAGTCCTGTGAGACATTGTCACCAGGCATACCGCAGCTATCGGGATAGGCCCCTTGAACCTGCTTGATTTTCCCTAAATCCGCTGTATGCGCAATTTGATATGCCAGGGCCTTAATTACTAAATGGCATCCAATACCTCCTGGGTAGTGGTAAAGACAGAGCTTTTAGATTCTGCTAGTCCACTCTGTTATATATGACAATTTCCACTAGGGATCGACCGATATTGATTTTTTTTGGAGCCGATAGCGATAATCTGTTTACTTTTAGGCTGATAGCCGATATTCTGTACATTTACCATTTTGAAAAAATAAACTATAAAATATAATATTTCTAAAGGTAAATGCACAAAATATACATGCCACATTCACTGGATGCATTGTGTTTATACAGTGGAGCTGTGTGTATTTGTGTAGTGTATATAATGAATGCAGGGTGTGTTTGTGTAGTGTGTATAGTTAATGCAGTGACTGTAGTGTGTCTAGTTAATGAAGTGACTGTTTGTGTAATGTGTATAGTTAATGCAGTGACTGTTTGTGTAGTGTGTATATAATAAATGCACAGTGTGTGTGTGTTTATGTAGTGTGCGGTATGTAAAAGGAATGCAGTGTGTGTGTAGTGTGCGTAAAGTGAGTGCAGTGTGTGTACATATAATGCAGCGTGTAGTGTGTGCATTATACACACACTACATTACGCATTATATACAGTGTGTAGTGTGTGTATATAATGCATAGTGTGTGTGTTTTCCTGAAGGGATGTGATTTGTGTAAAATGGGGGGGGGGAAGGGAGGCATTTTTTATTGTAATTTTTAACGTTTGTTTTATTTTAATTTTTAATATTTATGTTTATTTTTAATATTTATATGTTTTATTTTTTATTTTTTTCCTCCTCCCTGCTTGTTACCTGGCCAGGGAGGGGGGATATGACAGTCCCTGGTGGTCCAGTGGCATTGGCTGAGTAGTGGAGGGGCCCGCAGGTAGAGTTTACTTACCTTTCCTGCAGCTCCTCCAGCTCCCCAGTGTAAATCTTGCGGTCTGTGTGCCGTGCGGAGCGCTGCCATGGTAACCCGTGGCAACGCTCTGACGGCCGCGGGTCTCGCAAGATTTGCACTGGGGAGCTGGAGGAGCTGCAGGAAAGGTAAGTAAATGCTACCTGCGGGCCCCTCCAGGACCTAATGAGCCCAGTGGTCCTAGGAGGTATTAATCGGCAATATCGGTATCTATAATGGCCGATACCGATATTGCCGAAAATACCGAATATCGGCCGATTATATTGGTAAAACCGATAATCGGTCGATCCCTAATTTCCACCACAATCTATCGAATACCATCCTACAGTGGTCGAAGAACCATCGCTCCTGAAACAAAGTCAAATTGGATCCTTGCCATACAAGGCAATGTATAACTGGTATTTTAGCAATACAGCATCAGCAATCTGTAATTATCGTTTCAAAATAGATTTTTTAGAATGCAGATAAAATGATACATTACCTTTTGCAGGCTATTAAACTCCCCTGCCATAAACACATATTCACCACCATCCATCCTAATGATCTGTTAAAAAAAATACACTAATCAGCACTTCTGTCAAAGATCAGTTATGCATTATTATCTGGCAACATATGCAATAAGGTACAAACAGCTATAGCTCTCCAGCTGTTACAAAACTGCATAAATAGCCAGTGGCTACTACCTTAATTTCACTATTACCTGTCAATCGGTAAGATTCAGGAATGCTTGACCAAAACATTTCAATATTAATCTTTTTTAGAACAAAATCATTGCTTTGCATGATAGACGGACAGACATGCTTTATATATTTTTATTTCGATATCTTTACATACAGATATATATATATATATATTTTTTTACTTTGAATTTAAACCAAGGATTGCATTTCCTTAACAGCAAGTTGTAGTTTATTGCTAAATTATATGGAAATCAAATTGGAAAAGGTCAGTTTGAAATCAACGCTTAACTGCACTTCTTATTCAAATTCATCTGTCAAAACAGGGTTCTAACTATTTTATTAACTAACTGGCAGTACGGTATTTAAAATACGAAAACTCGCTATTCCTGGTACAAAGTGAACATAACCATTGCTAAACCAGTTTAAAGTTACATCAGCCTGCACAGCTTCTCTACACACTCCAAAACATTTAGACTAAAGATCCAAAATAAACAATTAGCTCTCCAGAAGCAGACACCACAAATATGTAATCTGCACAGGTTCAGCTGGAGTCTAAAGTGGTTCAAGTCAAAAAGCTCTTAACTGATGACTTTTATTATTAAGGACAACTTAAAAACAAACAAAACAAAACAAAAAAAAAACTAATTAAAGGCAGAATAAAGGAAACTGTTTTAATTGGTATGTGCCACTTCCTTTGCATTTTAAAATAAGACACAGATTAGGCACAGCATGAACTCCATTTTACAAAACAAAATGCATTCTCCAGACAGTTTACAAATGGTTTATGCAATTTGCAATACTATGATTAGCCAAGGTGTGAGATTAATATACACATTACACCTATGTTAACGTGTAGTTTTGCACTTCTCCCTATTTTATAATAAATTTATAGATATGAAAATATTTTTTTAGCACAGCGGAAGACAACCATAAGGGGGCCCTAGTATAAAGGACTCCTTACTAACAGACCACTAACAGAATTTTTTCTTTTTTCAGTTACCTTTCTAAAATCAAGTAAAATAAAATTATAGCTGGCCTTCTTCTACTCTTCTTTATCTCGACCCCTTTACCCTCTCTTTCAGTCCCCTTCACCTTTATAATCTCAACCCAACCAACAAGTATGTGAGGTCAAAGTTTTGCATATGCATGCCATGAGAAAGTAATGTAAAGGAGTGGAAGAGGGAAGACAACTTCAGTTTGTTAAAATGATAATGAGATAATGCAGTGCTTAGCTCACCCTCTGATCCAAATAATTCCTGATTGGGTGAGGATTGTATATTTTTGTTTTTTTTTGTAGAAGAGACAAAAGATTAAAATCTTGAATGCTCACACTTACATACATACACACATTGTATAGTTAGGGTAATGTATGGGTTACATAGTTACATAGCTGATAAGATACTTGCGTCCATCAAGTTCAGCCTTCCTCACATTTGTTAATGGTTAGCATTGAGGCAGTGCAGGGGTTAGTATTTAGTGATACCATAGTACAGGGGTTAAGAGGTGACGACTGTAAGGTCAATACTGGGCCATGCAATGATGTCGATAAGTGGGAGTTAAAAAAAACCTCAACATATAAATAAAAAAATTTAAAAAAAACAACACACACACACTTTTAAATAATTTGTTACACACACACACTCTCTCATTAATTTACATTTCAGTGAATGATGATTCAGTTTGCTCATGAATGGTGGCTTAAAAAAAATAAAAAAAAAATAAACAAGCAAACATACAATTGTAGGTATATTAAAGGACCACTATAGGCACCCAGACCACTTCAGCTTAATTAAGTGGTCTGGGTGCCAGGTCCCTCTAGGATTAACCCTGTCTGCTGTAAACATAGCAGTTTCAGGGAAACTGCTATGTTTACAAATGGGTTAATCCAGCCTCTAGTTGCTGTCTCATTGACAGCCGCTAGAGGCTCTTCCGCACTTCTTACTGTAATTTTCACAGTGAGAAGACGCCAGCGTCCATAGGAAAGCATTGAGAATGCTTTCCTATGGACTGGCTGAATGCGCGCGCGGCTCTTGCCGCACATGCACATTCAGCTGATGACGACCGAAGGAGGAGGAGAGTCCCCAGCGCCAAGGGAGCCCGGTGCTGGGGAAAGGTGAGTGTTTAACCCCCTTCCTCCCCCTTCAGCCCGGCGGGAGTGGGACCCTGAGGGTGGGGGCACCCTCAGGGCACTATAGTGCCAGGAAAACCAGTTTGTTTTCCTTGCACTATAGTGGTCCTTTAAGTAAGTTGGCAAGCACCAAGAGTAGAAAGATAAAAGTCCACAGTTAATGATAAATAGGCTGGAAAATATGATTTTAATATTACTTACTGCTCCTGAAACCCAGTTAGCGTAGTCACTGCAGAGATATATGGCAAGGTTGGCAATTTCCTCTGGCAATCCCAGGCGCCCACATGGAAGCCTCTGTAACATTTCTTTTTCAAAAACTCCCATCGGGTCAAGTCGACTAAATGCACCCTATTAGTTGGAAAACATTTATTAACATTTACATTTTTTAAGTGTTTAACAATTAATAATTTTATTTTCACTTCAAATTTGTATCTACATATGAGCATACCTTTGTCTTTATTGGACCAGGCTGTATCACATTGAATCTCATGCCATATCTTCCCCATTCAGACGCCAGTGATCTGAAACAATGGATAAATTAAAACTCATGAAGAAAAAAAGAAAAGGAAAAGGTTAAACACCCCAAGCACCGTAATCACCATAGAGCGTTGTACCAAAAGTTAGTTACGTTGGGGGGTGGGGAGCCAGGGCACTCCTTGCACTATAGCCACTTCAGTGCATTGCAGTGGCTATGGTGCTTAGAGTGTGCCCTAGAAGGTTACGATATTTTAAAGGGAAACTATAGTCACCCAGACCACTTCAGCTCAATGAAGTGGTCTGGGTGCCAGGTCCCTCAGGTTTTAACCCTTCAGATGTAAACATAGCAGTTTCAGAGAAACTGCTATGTGTAAATTTGGGGTTAATCCAGCCTCTAGTGGCTGTCTTCCGGACAGCCACTAGAGGCGCATCTGCGACGCTGGAGGCATATTTCGCCTCCATAGGAAAGCATTAAGAAATGCTTTCCTATGGACACTTTGAATGCGCGCGCGGCACTTGCCGCGCATGCGCATTCGGCTCCGCTGACGTCGGCGGGGGAGGAGAGGTCACCAGCGCCGAGGGAGCCTGGCGCTAGATTAAAGTAAGTAACTGAAGGGGTTTTAACCCCTTCAGCACCACGAGAGGGGGACCCTGAGGGTGGGGGAACCCTCAGGGCACTATAGTGTCAGCAAAACCACTTTGTTTTCCTGACACTATAGTGATCCTTTAAGGATTTCACACATTCCCTTCAAACTATCAAAACTTGAGACCCTTCCTCGGACCTGCCCACAACATTATTTATTTATGGATTTAAATTGTATACATAAGCAGCCAGTGGCCATTTAAGAAAATCATGATTCTAGCACCATAACTACAACAACTCCTTGCAGAGTCTATGGCGCAAATCAAGTGAAGAACATACAGATCAGTCTGTCCAACAGAAATGGTCAGTTGTGTCTACAGGGCTAATAGCACTCTCAGCCTTCTTAATTACTACCCAAATATCACACAGAAAAAAACAGTATGCCACAAACTAGGGGGGCATCTCCTACAGAATCTGTGAGAACCATAAATACAACAGCTCACTGTAACGGTACCAAGATGTAACAATCCAGAGAAAAAGATTGAAAATTGATGGATTGGCACCAATTACAAAGGTGCAAGTGCAACTACCCTAGTGTCACTCACAAGACACTATACACCACGGTCGTCAACCTGGTCCCTAACGCCCACTAGTGGGCGTTTCAGGATTCCAGGTGGCCGGTAGGATTTCCTCATTTTGAGAGATTGGGCGGGCGGGTGCGAGCCAGCGGTACCCCTGCGACCGTGTTTCTGCCATCACCATTTGTGGCCCTGGTCCGCGCGGCACACTGCCGGGGGGCCGCCGTCCAAGGAGTTCATCAGGTGGCCCATGCTGTCAGGGCTACCCGATGGTTATGGATTGTAAGGGGGCCCGGTCAGCGCTGGGCGCTTTAACAGCGCAACCGGGCCCCCAGTGATTACATCACACGGAGCTGGGAGGAAGTGACTGCACGTCACTCCTCCCAGCTAACACACAGACAGCACGGGAGAAAGCAGAGGGAGTCAGAATCGGAACTCTGACTCCCATCCACCTGAGCCACCACTGGACCACAGGGAATGTCACCCTCCTGCACCTAAAAGGTAGGAAACAGGAGGGTGACTAAAATATTTTGTGTGTGTTTGTTTGTGTGTTTGTGTCTTTGTATGTATGTGCGTGTCTGTCTGTATTTGTCTGTATGTATGTCTGTATATATGTGTGTGTGTGTGTGGTCTTTATATGTATGTGTGTATATGTCTTTGTATGTATGTCTTATGTGTGTGTCTTTGTATGTATGTGTGTCTGTATGTATGTATGCCTTTCTGTTTGTTTGTATGTATGTATGTGTGTAGTGTGTTGTGTGTGTGCCTGTCTGTTATAGTGGGCTATACTAAGTAATAGTAAGTGGGCTACCTAGCTCAGCCTTCCTACTGGGCATTGCTATAAGGAAGGTTAAAAAATAGAAAAAGGAAAAAAATAAAAAAGTGGGGAGGGGAATTGAGGAGGGAGAGGAGGGGAGCTGGCGCACAGATGAGAAATCATATTATGAGCAAACACAGAAATCGTCTGACTATCACCGAAAGAGGAGACCTTCGTTTGTTCCTTACGTAAAGCGAACCAGATATCAAATATTTAGTCTCGCAGTCGCAGCATCAACCTCAAGGATCTCATTAATCACTAGTAAAGGTAATTTCAATTTACTTTATTGTTTTTTCATTAAACTTTATAAAGTTAAAAACATTATAAAATTGCATAAAATAGATATAAAAAGATAAATGTACGTAAAAAATTTTTAAAACACCCTCCTTTCTAAAAAATATTCCGCACTTGTGCTTAACTGGTGGGCGGGAAGGAAGTTTTTCCATCAACAATAATGCATTAGTGGGCGGTAGGTAGGAAAAGGTTGACTACCACTGCTATACACAATATCACAAATAATACAAAGTTCAGGGTGCACAATAATAATCACCAACACACAGTGAGAAATACTTATGACAGGAAAATCCTGATAGTACACCCCTGATTAATCTGTAAAAACAAGAAAGGCTCACATAACATAATACGGTTTTAACACACAGAAAGATAAACAAGTAGTGGTAATGTGTCACTCACACTTCCCAGAGCCACATATAGCAGGCTCTGGCTATGTGGGCTTTTCAATGAGCAATGCTTCTGTGATGTAATTTTGATCCTGTAGCTCCTTCCTCCTCAAATTTTGTAGGGAGACTTGAAGCAAGTTAAAATAAATTTACTTGAAAAATACAGGAATTAGCAGCAACAAACAGCAGATTAAAAGTCCAGGATAAAAGTACAACACACTTCAACCTTACAGGTCTTCGTCAAGGTGCATTTTGAAGGTCCTGTAATAAATATATTGCACTGTGTTTTGGTGATTATTATTGCTCACCCTGAACTTTGTATTATTTGTGGTAATGGTACCAAGGTTGAGCGACCCTCTAATTCTGATAGCTTAGGAACAATTTGAGAGCTACTGGTTATACGTTTAGGTGTATTTAGACTGACAAGAATCCAGAAAAAGATCTCAACTGGATCAACTCAGATACAGTTTGGTAAATAATATTTTTTTATATAGACGATAGTAAATATAGTTAACTTGCTCGGTAATGTATTCTCTGAATTGCCTCGAGATCTACCATTGCTCTGAAATTTATAGAAATCTGATTGCATATTATACCACTACAACCAGTAGTATAATCTGTACAACTCACTTGTAAAGAGCATCAACACCAGCTTTAGCAGAGGCACTGGGCACAACAAAACCAGAACCGCTCTCTGCATATATTGTCGTTATACCCAGAAATGCTGCACCTAAAAGAACAAATAAACATAAGGCAATGTAATAAGCTAGAAAAACAAAAAAATAAAACAGACGTCCGCAAACATAGGTAAAGCCAAAACACTCCAAAAAAAAAGGTAATGGAAAAGTAGCACATTTATTGAAAAAAGTGATATAAATAAATACACATGGCATCACACTATAAACAGCAGTCCTTGTGTATGATGATGTAATTCCAATATCATATGTACAAGATAGTATCAAGTGTATAAAATAACAGTATCCAAAGGAAAAATAAAAACAATTCATAAATACGGAGTGAATGAGCTACCCACAGCTACTGTTCAGGGGAGAGACCACCTATGAATCCCACACAGAAAACGGTGACGCCCTGGACGCGTTTCGCACTCCACCTGGAGAAAGCACCATTCCAAACTTCTTCAATTGTTTTCCCTTCACTTTCTCTTTCTGAATCTGTTCTTCTTTTCAAAAATATTTCTCTTTAAAATGTAAGATAAAGTTGGGACTCCTTTGCCTTACGTTTTTTTTTTCCTACACTTGACAACGTGTGGAGCAAGGTCCACTTCCTTTGTCAAGTATAATTTTCCCACAATGTTCACCTTTCCATTAAGTCAATCCTCTGTAATATCACAACCAATCACTCTTGTACTCCAAGTACATGGGAGTGGCCATTTGTAATATTAGAGAGGAAGGGAAAGGTAGGGCAGATGAAGGCATCGCCTGGATGCCACTGTTATGCCTTTTAAGAAGGCAGCAGATGGGAAGAGGATCCAGCACTGAAAACTGAAGAACAAAGGATCTGTGCCAAAATAAAAATAAAAACTCTGTGTATGTGCGTGTGCACACGTGCACACATGCACACACACACACACTTTTTAAAAAAATGCCTGTGACAGAGCAACTTTAAGTATTGTTGTCTTTTTGTGAATGGCTGGCATCCTGTACCATGATGGTAATACAATTACTTACAGAAATACTCTATTCCAATTAAAAAAATTAAAAAAAAAAAAAATGTACTATGTACAATCAAAGATAGACAAAAAAAAACCAAACCAAAGGCTTCTCATCGAGGAGTTATGAGTGTGTGCACGTAATTGCTGCTTTCCAACGTTACTCAATGAGCTGTATTACAGCTCATTGAAAAGTGGGAAAGCAGGTTACCGACACTTTCCTTAGCTCTGTGGTGGTTACTGCCCCCAATTTCTAAAATTTCCACTTTTAGGAAATGTCAAAAAAATGAGACAGATTCCAAACAGCAAACTGAAATGCTTCATGCATCTGGACTGTTCCATTAACCTTTTACCATGACTGCATAAAAAGTGCTCACGTTGCAACATATCTGCCAAACACTTTTGGAGACTTTTTTGTATTCCATAAACTTCTGCTGGTTAAAATATTAATGAGTTAATAAAAAATAAAAATAAAATCTTAACTTATCAAAACAATTTTAATTAAACTATACAAGCCTAAAGGATATCTAGTGAAAATTTAATACCTTTATGAACGCTTGGAATATGACTCAGCTAATCAAAAAATTTATGGTGGGGAAAAGACACTTCAATCTAACGCAATGAATCGAGTCTTGAACCATGTACACTTTACAAGATACGCCGGAGGATATCTGTAAAACACTTAAAATGAGTTTGAGATCTTACTCTTACAATACCATTTCAAATAGTGCTCTCACGGAGCAATAAATCAGATTTATAAAGGGTAGGCAAAAACTTTCCGTGGTATTTATTGTGCATCTGTCAGGTTCAAGATTGTTGTCTCGTAAAATGATCATATGGCAACAGCCAAAATTATGTTTTTCCCCTCAAAGTTTTAAAGATGTTTGAGTCACTAGTTATTGACTTGATTACACCTGCAAAAGTCTGAAGAGTAAAAATTGTGCACCTCTCCAAAATGCACACCTGTCCGTTACTCTCTCCTCCTTGCCCATGTCAGACATACGAAGGCGATCCAGGGTCACATTCACATGGCCAACAAACAATTTTACAAACAAACATACCACTACATTTTTATTATAAGTCTGTCATCTTTCTGCCATTAACCATTTTAATAATATTATAACCAAGGCAAGTTAGAGATGTCATACTTTAAACAGGTTTTTTTTTGTATATGCGGGCAAGCACTGATAGCATCAAAAACTATTTTTAAAACCAGATGATGGAAAGACTGCTTGAAGCTACAGGCAGGCTTCCTAAACTGTAACTCTATAGGAAACTTTGATGGTAAATATCCTTTTATTTTTAATTTTATATTTTGCCTTTCTTTTTGAAAGTGTTATCTATATGATGCATTAAACCACTAAAGTTTTCATCAAAATGAAAGTTGGGGGAAGCTCCCAACTATGCAAATTGTTCAGCATGAGCTAGCAGACAATATGCTTATAGACAAACTTTTTTTTTTTTTAAACACTATTTAAAAAAAATCCCTCACCCACAGGTAGGCCACAAAAACACTTCAGGTTCAGGCTGCCGAGCAAGTGATAAAATTCAGAGGAAGGTAGAGTCATGTGCAGGGTTCCACCTATTTGTAGCATGCTTATTCTGCATGGCATGTAGTCGTTTTTGTCATATAATTTGAATTTCCATACAACGCTCAGTCTACATGCGACCATTCACCATGGCAGCCAGGCCATGTCTGTGGCTTTCTTAAAGGAAAAGTGGCAGGAATACAAAGCTGTACTCCTGGCACTATAGCGCTATGCCTCCCTCTCCCTTGCGTCCCCCCACCAACGTAAATAAAGGGTTAAAAACACTTTACTTACTTTACCTCAGCGCCAATGTACCTCGGCCCTGGGATGGGCCTCCGCCTCCTCCGATGTTCCGTGATGAATCAATGCTTTCCTATGGGGAAAAACCTGATGCTTGATGTCCTCGTGCAGAGCTTGAGGACGTCCAGCGTCCATTACCAGACCAAACGTCCGTTAGGATCCAGGAAGCACCTCAAGCCGCTGTCTGGGAGACAGCCACTGGAAGCAGATTTAGTGCTGCAATTTAAACACTACAATTTCTCATTGCAGTGTTTGACATTTAAGCACGAAGCTCAATAGGGACACTATACTCAGACCACTTCAATGAGCTGAAGTGGTCTGGGTGCCTATAGTGTCCCTTTAAGAGATTCAGGTAGCTCTGGTCTGCTTGAATAGACAAACTTGGTTAATAGTTCATTAGATCACTGGGCTCTTGGTTTTGGAGCTCTGCATTCTACTTTGGTTACACCCCACCACTCCCCTCCCTTCCCCTTCATTGTCTACACGCTCTCCTTCTTTACATTTAAAGGACCACTATAGTGCCAGGAAAACATACTCATTTTCCTGGCACTATAGTGCCCTGAGGGTGCCCCCACCCGCCGGGCTGGATGGAGAGGAAGGGGTTAAACACTTACCTTTCTCCGGCGCTGGAGACTCTCCTCTTCTTTTCCCCGTCATCGGCTGAATGCGCATGCGCGGCAAGAGCCGCGTGCGCATTCAGCCAGTCTCATAGGAAAGCATTCTCAATGCTTTCCTACGGACGCTGGCGTCTTCTCACTGTGAAAATCACAGTGAGAAGCGCCTCTAGCGGCGGTCAATGAGACATCCACTAGAGGCTGGATTAACCCATAGGTAAACATAGCAGTTTCTCTGAAACTGCTATGTTTACAGCAGAAATTGTTAATCCTAGGTGGACCTGGCACCCAGACCAATTCATTAAGCTGAAGTGGTCTGGGTGCCTATAGTGGTCCTTTAAATCTCATTTTTTTTCCTATAATGATAATAATTTGTATGCCCCTTTTTAAAAGACAACGTCTTGTTTGTGGTATAAAGTTGGATTGCTCTGGAAGCTATAATTCAAAATAGAGAGTCATTACAACCACAGTTTCTCTTTTAACTATTGAAACAATCCAAATATAATAACATTATACAGTATAAGTTTTTCCTGAGACAGTGACATTTTATCAGATGACACGTTGGCTTTAATTAAAGTCAGATTAAAGTAATCAGTATACGGATTGTTATGGCTCTTGCAAGTAGGAAACGAGCTATATTTACTGTAACGAAGGCATGTTCGTGAAACTGGAGTAAGAAACATTTGGTGTAAAAGTCTTATGGCAGCTGAAAGCTATGAAATTGTTTCACAGTAGGTAAAGGTCAAGTCAAATCAAGGTCGATATGCGTCTTACCTTTTCCTGCCTTAATTAGTTCCTTCCCAACCTCGAGCGTTACGTAAGCCGTGCCATTAAGAACAATGTCTGTTATGGTTTTCCAGGCGTTCGGAGAAAGTCTTTCGGAAGGAGAAACAAAGTTCCCTGCTGCATTGTTTATCACAACCTTAGCCAAATAAAAAAGGAATGGCTTCATCAGTAGGGTAAAATAAAATAAAGGGCTTTGGAAATATGTTTACAATGTATTGTGTTATTGAAAAGATTGTTTCGTTTTTTTTGTTAAATACAGGAATAAATTCATTACATTTAAACAAACTTAATGTGAAGTGTACTTTTCTCTTTTGTTTACGAATATGAATCTACATAAATACATACACACAGTACTCATTCACTTACATAAAAGAACATGATGGGAAACATGGATATGAAAGTTTGAAAAATAAACCAAAATTAAAAATAAATAAAAATGTGAAGATAATCTTCGTTTAGATTCACCCCCTCCCCCAGCACACACTAAAGCTTATAAAAGGTTCCTAAAACAGTATAGCCGGACGGCCCAGTCCCGCCGTCTCGACTTTTATCCAGGTCATCCTTCTTTTGGAGACACCAGGGTCCTGTCCCCAACAAGCATAGTGTAAGCGCATCATTAGACACACTCGCTCTGTACTCGGGGCATTAAGACAATGCTCCCTGCATGGTAAGCCCTTATTAAACTGGTGAAAAAATGGTTTAAAGGGACTCTCCAGGCAGAGTAGTTTATTCACCTGGTTCCAGCACCGAGAGCCTTGTGAAGCCGCGCCCCCTATTTTGTCAAAATGACGAAATAGGCGTGTGCGAGCAGGAAGCAATCAGATGCTTCCCTTGTGCGCATGCGCGGCTTCATGCCGCCCTCTGAAGTCCTGAGCTCAGCTCGTCGTCTTTGGAGAACAGGAAACATCAAAAATACAGGGTGCGCTAAATGGAATAAATGAGAGATAATATTTACAAAAGAGTCTCTGAAAATACAAGGTGGACCTTGGGTAGGTATTCTATGGTTCTTGATTGGTTCTTGATTGGGTCCTCAGTAGTTAATATGAAAAACAAAAGCAAAAACCTAGAGGGACCAATAGTGCAAAACCGTTAGGAGATGGTGTCACGACAACACAGAAATAGAGAAATGCCAACTCACAATCAATAGAGCTATGCCCAGCTCTAGGTAAAACCGCATACAGTGGTATTTGAAACTCCCCACATGTAGGATATAGCTGGACAATAGGTGATTCTTCAATACTTCTTTCAATGTCTCAAGTATGTGTTAGCATATAAAATACATAAAAATAAAGGAAGAAACCGAATGGTGCAATAACGTATGACACCTACAGCTACAAACAAACACTGAGGTCCTAAGAGTGCCAACTTACAATAAAAAGAGCTATAACCAGCTCTGAGTAAAACAGCATACAGTGGTATTTAAACTCCCCACATGTAGGATATCCTTCTGGTGATGTATGTAATGCAGGATTTATGAAAGAAAAAAGCACAAAAGAGGGCCCATAGTGTTCTCAGCAAATAAAATTGGTGCTAAAAGGTAAAACGAAACGTACTTACAGTGTATAGAGCAGCCACACTGCTCTATGAACCAGGCGTGAGTGGAATAATAAAACCTAAGGATTTCTTTGTAGTATCTTTTAAAATAATAAAAAAATCAGCCATGATAAAATAGCAAAAAATAAAAGTAAGAGGACTGACCATAGAAATATAGGTAGTCTAAAAATACTTTTATTATAACAAGATCATAAAAGCACAACGCGTTTCGCCCAAAATAGGCTTTTTCAAGTGTAGACAAATAATCCTGGCTTGTTACATTTTATAGGCAGCAAAAATGGCTTAAAATGTGAAAATTGGAGCCATAATGACGTCATTACCATGTGACCGCGGTCACATGACTATACATAAATACAATAGATACATAGAAAGTCTTTGCCCGCCCCCTCGCCTCTGCTGACAGACAGGAGGGAGAAGGCGCGCACACAGTGTCTTCTCTCTCCTGCACACGTCAGACATATCTTAATATGTCTGACGTGTACAAGGCCTTTTTAGGGCCCTAAATGATAGGAAGTCCCTCTGGTGGCCGTCTGAGTGACGGCCACTGGAGGTATTCCTATCAATGTAAACACTGTATTTTTACATTAGATTGCTTGCAGGTAGCTTTAGATTTCACCTGAACAAATATATTAAGCTGTAGTTGTTCAGGTGACTATAGTGTCCCTTTAATGCTTGAAGGTATGAAGGTGCAGCTAGACTCCTGGAACCATAGCCACTTTGTTAACATACAATACTTCAATAAAGGAAAATTACATAAATATACACCTATTACTATTGTAAATTCTTCTCTGGACAGTTGGATTATTTTAGCATTGTTTGGTGTGCCGCAAAATATTCTATACTCCTTTTCCTTTCTGTATTCTGCTCTCAGTTACACTATAAACATAAATATCATTTCCAAGTTAAAAACAAAAATTAACAAAAATATCAGACAAATTACACCAAACATTCATTAATCCAATGCAACTCTGAGTTGGCTCTCGAATACTGATAAAAGGAAGTTTGTAATTTAATTTGTTTCATTAGATACTAAACACACTTTTAGTTCATCTCAGGTTGCTAGGCCTGCCTTTCTGAAGAGGTGCAGGGGCTGTAGAAATTACAGTTTTATGATGCACAAAAAAATAAAATAAAATGCATCCTAAACCTGCCTGAAAATATACAATAAAATATATTTTTGTACAGAACCTTCCGATCTCACTGTAACCTGGTCTAATCACTCCCTGAGAATCCAGATGATTTATTTGACACCAAACATGGGGAGTCTTATATCTAACCCATTGAGAAAAGAACTGCTTCCAAAACATATCCTAAACCTGAAAGGGTAGCTGTCATTTCTCCGGAAATTACACACAAAAAAAAACAAAAAAAAAAAAACAAACCTATAACTTGTGTCAATTTTTTTTTTTTTTTAATGTATTTATTTTTCATGTGATTAATTTTCCTTTATATTGAATATATGTTATGCTTAATATTTTGTATAAATACAATTTGTATGGTAAGTTTTCCCCCTTGCTGTTCCCTTTAGTCCATTTTTAGGGGCTCCGGGAGGATTATTATGGTCTCCGGTTTTATACGCTCAGTTTTTTCTTCCTATTATTGTTTTACTGCATTTGTGGCGTTTTCGCGCCATTTTTTATCTTCATATTCCCACTCCCACTCCACTACCGAGCTCTTCAATGGTTACAAGCTTCTTACCTCAGAGGCGGGGCATCCTACGAAAACATGGTGACATTAGACAAAGAGGCGAAAGACGAGCTTCATTGGTGGCTTCTCCACATGGAAGCCTGGAATGGACGTGCTATCCTCATAACAACCCCAGGCCTGATCATAGAATCTGATGTGAGCTTACACAGTTGGGGTGCGCATTGTTGAGATACCTCCACAGGAGGCAGATGTCAGACCTAGAAGTGACGCTGCATATCAATTGCCTGGAACTTCTGGCCAGGTCCTTTGCTGTGTGCAGCCTATCTCCAACTCATGCTCAATGCACAATTCTATTGAAGATGGACAATGTTTCCACAGTCAGATACAGAAAACTATCTAGGAGGTCGAAATCCAAATTTCTGGTGAACATGGCATGCGATTTCTGGCAATTTTGCCTTATGCAAAACATCTCCGTGACAGCAGAATATATTCCCAGCCTCTCCAACACCACAGCAGACTGGTATTCCAGACATCACAAGGACTTCAGCGATTGACGTCTGGACCCTTGACATTCAAGAAAATTACGGATACTTGAGGGCCTCTGGGAATAGATCTTTTTGCCTCTCGTTTGAACGCTCAACTCACTCGTTTTTTTTTAGCTGGAGACCAGAGGCTACGGCTCTAGCAACGAACGCTTCTCTCAAGGCTGGGCCATGGAGACGAACTATGCATTCCCCTAGTTTGCACCGATTCCCTGTTGCCTTCTGCAACTGCGTCACCAACAGGGCACGTTGGTACTTGTGACCCCCCATGGCCGTCACAACCATGGTTCCCTCATCTGTTGGAAACGGCGATAGACTTTCCCCGCCTTCTCACATTGTATGATTCTCTCCTCCAGGATCCGGACTGATAATTTCACCCGTTAATCATCCAGGGTCTCCTTCGACTTAAGGCTTGGCTGATTTCAGGGGACCTTGGTCAATCGAGGGCGTTCCGCAATCAACGCTCAGACTTCTCAAGAATGCATGGGCACCCGGCACGAGACAAGCTTATAAATCTGCTTGGAATGCATGGAATGGTTGGTGCTTGGAAAGAAATCTGGATCTCTTATCGGCTACTTTGACATCCATCTTGCATTGTTAACTTCCGTTAAACTTTACCATTCGCGCTTTGCGCTGGACATCAATGGTGTCCCCATCGGACGACATCCGTTTGTCATCTACTACGCGTAGTAAGTTTTTCTCGCCCTCTGTTACCTCGTTATTCTTCACTCTGGGATGTTACTCTTGTCCTCCATTTTCTAGAGTCATGGCCGGAGAATGTTTAGTTATCCATCAAACAACTTTCGCTAAATTAGTCATGCTTTTCTGCATCATCTCATGCAAAAGAGTCTCTGATGTACGAGCTCTTGACACAGACGTTCGTTCCTTTACACCAGAAGGCGTCCTCTTTGACATTTCTAGTAGGACCAAGACCTCTTCAAAGTCCGTACTCTACCCAGCATTTCCAGAGAAGACTCTCCTTTTCCCAGTGGCATGTCTACGGGAATACGAACTCCGTACAGCGTCACTCCGGAATCCTATGAGACCTCAAATATTCATCTCTTTCCGCAAACCACACTTTCCAGTATCCTCTCCTTCTCTGGCCAGATGGGTCAAATGGATTATGACATTGGCCGGCATTGATACTTCCGTATTCTCTCCACATTCTAGAGGAGTTATGGCCTCTAAAGCTTCTGCGGTAGGATGCCGACTAGATAATATTTTACGAGCTGCTGACTGGACATCGGAATCTACATTTCAAGATTTTTATTTTAAGCAGATTCAACATTTTGCTGGAACGTTTTTTTCACAGCTTTAAACCAGCATAATAAGAGCCTCCGTGTCTTATTAAAATTACCAGATTTTGTTATTTACATGACGTAAAGTCATGATTTTATTAACAACACGGAGGCGAGTATTATCCCTCCCATCCTTCCCTGGATGGTGGTGTAATCTGGGTAAGTTACATACGGTAAGTTTCTTTGATTCGAGCTTGTTCAATATGAAGGTGATTTAGGTTCGAACTTCTCATGTCTGTATTCATCTCCAACAATATGTCGACTGAATACTATTTTAAATCGGATATTGCCTATTCATTTACACAATGTTATTTTATGCATGAATCCAGTTTTATACTTAAATATTATCATATTCTCACATTATTTGAAAGCAGCCTCTATTAAGTAGACTCTTTCAAGTAGGAGTTAGAAAAACAGGAGTTAAAACAAGCAAGGGGTTCAAACTATCAAGGTAATTGTTTTTATTTACTGTTTAAAGGGGAAATGAGTGTTAGCAAGATTGCTGGTTTAACTCAATGCACATCTTGTTGCATGTATGGATGCCTGGATGTACCCGTCCAGGGTCCATACCTCTGTGATGGTTGTGTGCGAGTGGCTTCTCTGGAAGCTCAGATTGGAGATCTCGAGAAGCAAATCGCAACATTGAGGGAGATTGACAATCTTGAGAGGAGTCTACTGCTCACTGAGCAGAGTTTAGTGGGGACAGGTAGTGGAGAGGGAGGAGATAAGACAGATGGGGAACAGGCATGTAGCTGGGTGACAGTGGGGCGAGGAAGCAGGGGGGGAGGGAAGAGGAAAGGGCTAGCTAGTCCTGATTTGGTGCAACCTAGCAGATTTGCCCGCTTGAGGGAAGATGTTGGGAGCATCAGCTCAGAAGTAGCTGTATTAGAGGAAGCTGTTACTTCTAACAGCCGAGCTAACAGCCCCCCTAGTACGGGTGGGGATCAAAATGTAAGGAAGGCAAGACAAGTTGTGGTGGTAGGGGACTCTATCATTAGGAGAGCAGATAGGGCAATCTGCCACTCTGATCGGCTCAACCGGACAGTTTGTTGTCTCCCGGGTGCTTGGGTCCGGCATGTTGCTGACAGAGTGGATGGATTATTGGGAGGGGCTGGGGATGACCCAGCGGTCATGGTCCATGTTGGTACCAATGACAAAGTAAGAGGAAGATGGAAGGTCCTAAAGAATGATTTCAGGAAATTAGGTAGCAAACTTAAGAAAAGGACCTCCAAGGTGGTATTCTCTGAGATATTACCTGTGCCACGTGCTACAGTGGAAAGGCAGCGGGAGATTAGAGAGGTCAATGCGTGGCTTAAATCTTGGTGCAGGAAGGAGGGTTTTGGGTTTTTAGAGCACTGGGCCGACTTTGCGATTGGGTACAACCTTTATAGTGGTGATGGATTGCACCTAAATGGGAGAGGGTCTGCAGTGCTGGGGTATAGGATGGCTAGAAGGTTGGAGGAGATTTTAAACTAGTAGTAGGGGGGGAGGTTCATAGCAATCTACAAAATGGAGATAGGACAGAAAGGAGATGGGCTTTAGCACAGTACAAGGGGGGTGGAAACGGGGGGAGGGGCAAGCTCAGAACAGAGAAGCTGTGTAATGTTGAAAATTCACAAAATATACAAGTGACGCATAATATTAAATGTATGCTTACTAATGCAAGGAGCCTAAATAACAAAATGGGGGAACTAGAGGCATTAGCATACACTAAACAATATGATAGAATAGGCATAACTGAAACATGGTGGGATGAGACACATGACTGGGCAGCTAACTTAAATGGGTACATGTTATTTAGGAAGGATAGGAAAAACAAGAAGGGTGGTGGGGTATGTTTGTATGTCAAACATGATTTAAAGCCAAATGTTAAGCAAATGGAATGCAAGGAGGATAATGTGGAAGCTTTATGGTAAATATCTGCTTGGGGGAAAAGAAGGGAAACCAACTATTGGTTGGGATATGTTATAAACCACCTAATGTTAATATTGACGAGGAACAACAGCTGTTTGAGCAAATTGAGAAAGCTGCAAATCTGGGTAACACTTTAATTATTGGAGATTTTAATTACCCGGATATAAATTGGGACAGAGGGACTAGTGCCTCAGCAAAAGGAATTAGGTTTTTAAACTTGTTAAATGACACCTTCATGTCACAACTTGTGCAAGCACCAACTAGAATGGATGCTTGTCTTGACCTGGTTTTAACAAACAACGTTGATCTTTTGACCAACATTCAAGTAGGTGAGCACTTGGGAAATAGTGATCACAATATAGTGTCCTTTGAAATAAACTCAAAAAAACAAAAGCACATGGGGAATACCAAAACATATAATTTTAAAAAGGCCAATTTCAATAAGTTAAGGGAAGCTTTACAATATATTGACTGGCATAAACTCTTTAGTGAAAAGAACACTGAGGATAAATGGATCATCTTCCAACAAATATTACAAAGCTACATTTCTCAGTATGTACCATTGGGAAATAAATATAAAACCAACATGGCTTAGTAGAGAAGTAAAACAAGAGATTACAACTAAGAGAATGGCATTTAAAGCATTTAAATCGGACAAATCAGATGCATCTTATAAAAGATATAAGGATGCAAATAATGCGTGCAAAAAGGCAATTAGACTTGCTAAACTTCAAAATGAAATAATGATAGCTGAAGAGAGCAAAACCAACCCCAAAGCATTTAAGTACATAAATTCTAAAAAACAAAACAAAATGAAAGTGTAGGTACACTAAAAACTGAAACGGGGGTGTTAATTAATGAAGACCAGAAAAAGGCAGGAATTTTAAATAACTTTTTCTCCTCCGTATATATTAAGGAAGAACCCATGGCAATAGATGTGCAAATGATTGCTACTAAAAACTTGCAGAATAATTGTAATTGGTTAACAAGGTGCTGCAGCAACTAAAGAAAGTTAATATAAACAAAGCTCCAGGGCCTGACGGTATCCATCCACGTGTACTTAAGGAACTAAGTGCAGAAATAAGTAAACCTCTGTTTTTAATCTTTCAAGATTCTTTTCTTTCAGGAAGTGTTCCGGAGGATTGGAGGAAGGCAGATGTGGTTCCTATATTCAAAAAGTGTTCAAAATCCTTGCCTGGAAATTATAGACCTGTGAGCTTAACTTCTGTGGCTGGTAAAATATTTGAAAGGTTATTAAGGGATAATATTCAAGAATTCCTTGAGAAGAACATGGTTATCAGCAAAAATCAGCATGGTTTTATGAAGCACAGGTCATGTCAAACTAACTTGATTGTGTTCTACGAAGAAGTAAGTAGAAGTATAGATCAGGGTGTTGCTGTGGATGTGATCTTTTTGGATTTTGCCAAGGCATTTGATACAGTTCCACACAATAGATTAGTGTTCAAACTCAAGGAAATCGGTCTAGATGAAAATGCATGTTCTTGGGTAGAACATTGGCTTAAAAACAGAGTACAAAGAGTTGTCATTAATGGTAAATTTTCAAGCTGGACAGAGGTGGTAAGTGGTGTCCCTCAGGGGTCTGTTCTGGGACCCCTTCTATTTAACATGTTTATAAATGATCTTGAAGACAGCATTGAAAGTCATGTTTCAGTGTTTGCAGATGACACAAAACTTTGTAAAATAATACAATGTGAGCAAGATATTACTTTGCTGCAGAGGGATTTAGATAGACTGGGGGACTGGGCACTCAAATGGCAGATGAAATTTAATGTTGAAAAATGCAAAAAGTTATGCACTTCGGCGTAAAGAATACACAAGCAACGTATACCCTTAATGGAAGGGAATTAGGGATAACAACACATGAAAAGGACTTGGGAATTGTTATAGACAACAAACTATGCAACAATGTGCAATGTCAATCAGTAGTGGCCAAGGCCAGTAAGGTATTGTCATGCATGAAAAAGGGCATTCATTCTCGGGACAAGAATATAATTTTGCTTCTTTATAAATCACTGGTAAGACCCCATATTGAATATGCTGTGCAATTTTGGGCACCTGTTCTAAAGAAGGATATTATGGCACTAGAAAAGTGCAGAGGCGGGCTACAAAATTAATAAAAGGAATGGAACATATCGGCTATGAAGAAAGGTTAACAAATTTAAACCTATTTAGTTTAGAAAAACGTCGCCTGAGAGAGGATATGATAACATTATACAAATATATTCGGGGCCAATACAAACCATTGTGTGGAAATCTATTCACAAACCGGACTTTACATAGGACACGAGGCCATGCATTTAGACTGGAAGAAAGAAGATTTCGCCTAAGGCAAAGGAAAGGTTTTTTTACTGTAAGAACAATCAGGATGTGGAATTCTCTGCCTGGGGAAGTGGTTTTATCAGAGTCCATACAGATGTTCAAACGGCTACTAGATGCATACTTGCAAGAACAGAATATTCAAGGATATAATCTTTCAATGTAGGGTAATAACTGCTTGATCCAAGGATAAATCTGACTGCCATTCTGGGGTCAAGAAGGAATTTTTTTCCTAGCTTGTTGCAAAATTGTGCTTCAAACTGGGTTTTTTTGCCTTCTTTTGGATCAACCGCAAAAAACAAATGTGAGGAAGGCTGAACTTGATGGACGCAAGTCTCTTTTCAGCTATTTAACTATAACTATAACTATATTCTACTCTATCTTACAGCTTGACTTGGAAACCCGTTTGTTGTTGGCATTATCCTCTTATTGGAGTTCCTTTCTTGGTTGGATGGTTGTCCGTATTCGGGATCCCAAGAAAAAGGAAATAGTTTAGTGAACACCGCCTATTATGCTGGAGAGTGGGACCTGACTGGCTGCTGGTTGCCATGGAAGATATATGTTACTGACTGTTTCCATTGTTAATTTCAATGTTAAAGTTTTTCTTTGCTGCTGAGGGAAATAAAGAAAGAGTGCAGCATAATACTCCCTATCACTAATAAAATCATGACTTTACATTATGAAACTGCTATGTTTTCAGCTGTGGGGTTAAAACTAGAGGGACCTGGCACCCAGACCCAGTGGTCTGGGTCACTGTAGTGGTCCTTTAAGAGTCAAATGATGTAGCGGCTGGCAACGCAGAGAGGTAGAGCTGGAGTAACAGGGATGACATTCTTATATGGTGTTTAGATACAAGTAATGTTAAAATTCAGCTTGCTGAAGTGCGTTAGATGTTAATTGCTGGTCCTTGCCGGCTTATTTTATAAAAGTGATTATTTCAAGGGAAATTGAATTGGCCCCAGCAGCACCCTTATAATGTCTGCATCTTGAGGTGAGTGCAGCCCTCTTGGGTATATACACACACACGAATGCACTAGAAATTTTGTTCTGGCGCCTGGGATGTCAGCCCATGAAGGCGGCTGCCCGCGGTGGCTTAGGAGCCGCCTGCTGGAGCACTGTAGGCGATGCGCAAGAAAGGAGTAATATACCTGCAGCTCCTCTCTGCTCCCTCGCACGCGGTTTAATGATGCCAGAAGCCGGAATATGATGTCATTCCGGCCCCGGCATCAACAAAGAGAGCAAGGGAGCAGAGAGGAGCTGTTGGTAGATTACTGCTCCCTCGCACGCAGGAAGAGAGAGCAGCTCCACTGGACCCCAGGGAGAGAGCCACTCAGCTCTCCCAAAGGTAGGGAAGCTGGGTGAATTTTAATTAAAATAATCTGTGTGTGTGGGTGTGTATGGATGAAAGTGTGTTTCTGACTCTGTCAGTGTCTGTGTTGGTACTGGTCCCCCTTCAATCACATTTGAAAGGTATTGTTAACTCTGAAGAGGCAGTGTTTACATTGAAAGGTCTGCAGGTACAGGCTATAGCCACCAGAACTACATTAAACTGCAGTGGTCCTATAATGTCCATTTAGAATTGCATTTGCTTTTAAACTTAAAATTAGTTTTTTTTAAAAACTGGCTCCTATATTCTAAACAAATTTGTCAAGCCCAACCTAAAACTTCCATAACAAGCAAATGGCTGTCATTGAGGAGTATACGATAAATTACAGAAATCACAGGTTGATAACACAGAACATTTCATTTGAAGCTAAATGATTCTCCAGTTGTAACTTACTAAAATCAGTCAGGTTAGAGGCAATTAATGCCTTAAGTACTAATGAGTAGTTAATCCCTAATTAACTTTAACAGAACAGTAACAATGTAATTGCCTATTACCACATTAGGATCACATCAATACATTTAGTTAAATAGTGCAAACTAATGTTTGCAATAGAATCACCAGTGGAGATATAAATAAATAAAGTTAATTATGCAGGTTCCCAATGTTGGGTGGCTCAGTAACTGGTCACAAACCACAATGATCATTTTTTTTTTTTTTTTTATCGAAACATCTGCCAGTACTTACCATGATTCACAATTAGTATTTTTACTGAATCAATTTTTTGGAATACATGTACTCAAAGCAGCTGGCCTGTAGTGATAATCCAAATAAAAGATTTGCAAGAAAAATCACTTGGTGGTGCTTTCTAGACTTGCACAAATAATTTCACCCACAATGAATTAATACAATTCCTGTTAATCTATTTCCAAACACCAGGATTACATGTTGGAATGATTCTTTCGGGCGTAGATTGTGACAACCCACTGGGTTATACAAGTGGTTAGGAACTAAGTTGCAGTTGAACAGCACTCCCTTATCATCATGACCCTCAGGGATGAACTGAAAATGAATACAGGGCACTAATGGGTCTGTGTTGGCACAGGGCCTTTAATAAGACAATCTAAGCAGAGGTATCCAATAAGGGGTAAGGTTGGAAATGTGATCAAGAGATCTGAAGGTCAGGACAGGGAGTCCTATGCAAAGTCGGAGGGGGGGGGGGAGGGGGGAAGGGGGAGGGAAGAGAGGAAAATAATTTATGCTTTCTTTCTACCGAAATGGTCTAAAGCACTCATTGATTCTATCTATACATGTATTTAAGACTTTTCCATACCAACAATGAACTAAAATAAAGCAATTTTGCAGGATAAAAAAGTGGTTCTCATATTTCCTCAACCCACTAGAAAGAAGAATTCTTTCTAAATTCTAAAGATTTCAATAATGTGCATGAAAAGATACTCCAAGCATCATAATCACTATAGTGCACTATAATGGATATTAAGCCAGGAATAGCTGGTCCAGGTCCCAGCTAATGAGGCACACCGTTTAGTAATGGTTTGCCCTCCTTACTGGGTCTCCACTGGGTTCCGTCTGGTAACACAATTCCAGTTCCTGCAGAGCTGCAGTCCAATCGCCATTCAACCCAACACTCCAAGCACCATAACCCCTGCAGTGTACCAGGAGACCCCATTCTAAAAGGTCTTGAATAATTATATTTGGGAGGGGGGATTCCTTTAAGAAATCAGGTTGTATAAATGGTTTGTAATTGCTTTTCTTTGATGTTTGCATTAGTGATCCTTATAGAAGCTTTGTCAAAACAAAAGGCAGTTTCTGTGCAGACATCTTAACGTGCATTTGTGCACCTATTACCCAGTAAGATTTTCAGGAGTACTATGCCTTGTTGAAAATTGAGAAGTATTCGCTGGTCGCTCTGTGTATAATTACTGCATGTTTTATAGAGAACATTAAAATGCCTTGTCGGGGCATTATATGTGAGTAAACTTTCCTTTCATTCACATGTAGGGGTAGCGGGTGCAATATAGCCCAAAAATGACCAATTACCATGGGGTGATCATTTGATAGAGTCAGGAAAGTGTTCAGTTTCTCTTTCCTTTTATATCCTATTCTCTGACTGTTGCTCTTGGGCTGTATATTTGCTATTTACCCAATAATACTGCAGAATATGTACAGAATAAATTACAAAATATCTAAACAAATAAATAAAAGGATAGCACAAACAGGCTATTTGAACATGACCATTAAAATAAAGGGATATTTCGTTCCCCAGGTTTTTCCCCGTATTCCACACACGCTGACCAATTAGGGACTGGCAATAGTTATGCCACAAGCTAGGCAAACACAGGTACCAAGAAATAACGGATGGCTAGAATCAGTCACAGGAGGTGACTCAGTACATATCAACTAGCGACATGAGGAGTTGTAAACTGACACGGACATATGTAATAAACATTGTATGTGCAATTGCAAGACTTGTAATGTGTGTTGTCCCAGTTAATGGCTGTAATTTAAGCAAATCACCTTGTAATGTACATTGTTAACCCCCTAAAGACCAAACTTCTGGAATAAAAGTAAATCATGACCCCTTAAGGGGTTAATGTGGAATTCCTTGTTAAAAAGCAATAAAAAACAAATATGTTAAAAAAAATTAAAGGGATATTTAACAATGATGGGGCTGAACAACATTAGTTGGTTTACACATGAAAAGGGACTTTGAAGCATAACCCAGGCAGCTGCAATGCTTGCCTCATTTAAAGGGCCATCTCTTCCATCCAGGTCATTAAAAGAGAACAAGGGCTGCAAATGAACGTATCTGCATTTGATCCTAGCAAAGATGAATGAAGAAAATGACTTCTCCAGTGTTCTATATTACGCGTACGGAATACACTTGCAAGTGCTGTGTGTTTAACAATGTCAAACTTGCCAATCAAATTTTAGTGACTGCATTTCAAAGATAGTCCTCGGGACCTAGCAACATCTTCATATAAACACACTGGGGTCTTTAACACGCATAAAAAAAAAACCTGAGCTCCTGAATGAGAACTCAAAGTACACCTGAATGCAAATTGTTTTTGCATGGACAGGAAACATTTGCAAAACTGTAAAAACAAAGCAAATCAGGGATGTGTCACTGCAGTGTTTTGTATTTTTTTTTTCTTTTTCATTCTTGCAGCAATACATGAACATAGTGTGATTTCTTGCCTCCTGCAGGAAGAGGAAACAGATTTTCCACCTGTCCTTAGCAAGGACCAAACAAGATAAGCAGTTAGTTTAATACGTTATCTGTGACAAAACCTACCGTAACCATCTTGTTCAGTACCTTGAATGCCATATAATCCCCGGCATATTTCAAAATTAAGGAGGTTAATAAAAAATGTTTTAATTAATCAAGCAACTGATTTGCGTCATATAGAGATGTAAGCTACAAAACATAAAATAAAATATCAAATTAAATCTATGACACGAACACTCTGACTAATTTAATACAAAGAACAAATCTTATTGTACATAGAATACCCTCTTCACTACCTACCGTCCCAAAGCCACATGGCTGCTGCTTCCTCCCTTAGCGTAAATCTCCATCCAGCATGTATGTGTGTGTGGCGTACAACTTTGACAGCCATCTCTTCCTCTTGTGTCTGCAGATAACAAGAGCAGTGGCTGCACATGTGCACAGTTGGTGGATCGAGAGATCACTGCACAAAGCCAACTAACAAAGCTGTGAATCAGTATGTGTATGACCTTATAGTAGCTACATATCCTATCATCTTACCGAGTGGTTCTACTTATTCAATGCAAACCCCAACTTCAGAAAAGGGACCGGTCTGCTGCAGCTCAGGTCCGTTCAAGTCTTTTTTTTTTTTTTTTCCCCAATTAAATTTTTTACAAATGAAAAAATGTATAAACTACTTAATCAGTCCAGTATAAAAGATGGTACTTGTAGATAAGCACTGGTCTTAGAAACAGGCCTTGCATGTTTTACACGGTCTCTTATTTTTACGGTTAGCCGTTACCTAAATTATAGGACTAAAAGTTATTGAAGCACTATGTTGATCGTGTAAGAAAACCGTTCCCCTCCCCCCCATCTCAAGGTTCTGTTCCTCAAACCTATTAACATGTACTTAAAAATTGCACCGTTAATGCCAAGATGTACTCATTTTATATAGTTTCTGTATTATGCCTATACAAAGCTCACACTAGCTCAAAGCATGGATGGCAATGTTTGATGGTGAGAAAGTAACTAGTGTTCCTTATTGAACAAAGCACCTTTGTACTGCTCATGTTACGGACTGTATCCCAAAGGAATTATTCAGTGAATTATAGCAAGACAACAATGGAGTTGTAAAGTTTTGACATGACATGACCCAAATCGTTTAACTTGTCATTTCACTGTATAGTGAATAAACCCTCAAAGTTGGAAGAGACCGGTTGTCTGATCAGATATAAAGGCTTCCTTGATGAACATCTCGTTCTAGTATAATTAACAGACTCCTGCTTTCATCCAGTGTAATGACAGTGAAGCTCTATGTAATAATACAATCATTATAGTCATTAAGACGAAGGCCTGATGGTATATAACCGGATCTGTACCAAATGTTTGATAGAAAAAGGTTATGTTAGACATGCTGGGTAAAAAATATATGCCAATTAGTATTTGAAATACATTTGATAAATGCCCATGTTTTTCGTACGCTTCTTATTATATAGTTTACAGAAAATTCAAGCTGGGATTTTAAAAGAATAGTCCATTAGGCACATTAAAAAGAAAAATGTACGCTTGCGATTATTAAGCATCCGAACAGGTCATTAATAGTGAAATCTGAACATGACATTAAAAGGAATGCATTAAAGGCATGAATATACTAGGCTAAAATATGGATGATGTATCTGATTCAGCTTAGAGGGACAAAATCTTTAGATCCTCAGATCTAAATAGATATGACATAGAATGAACACTGGGTTGTCCTTTGTAGACATAAGGCTTCAAGTAACATGGTAAACATTCTAGCATTCACAATAAAAACATTGCCTGTGAGTAAATGCTGACATTCCTCTTTGTCACAACTCAAGTTTAGACCAATAACGGATTTACTGCAATTCCTGAGTGCGACTTTTTCATGTTTTTGCAGGAACTAAGCTCCATGTTAAGGACAGTTTAGCAGAATTATATTGACTTTTGAACACTTGACTTCTCTTAAGGTTTTCCTGCGTTACACTGCAAAATAAATCTAAAATGAGCTCTTAAAAATAGAGAATAACTAGAACAATTTGAGCGTTTGGGGGGGGGGGAGCATTTGAATCTAAAAGAAACACCATTAAAATAAAAAATATATATCACGTGGATCCAGCACTCTTCTGGTCTTGTCCTTGCCTGGGTGCCCACCCTAATTTGCCTATGCCCACCCAGAAAACTGCAGCGATGGTACAACCGCAAAGGATTATGGGTGGGCATATGCAAATTAGTTTAACAAACTAATTTGCATATGTCCACACAGAATCCTTTGCGGTTGTAACATCACTGTAGTTGTGGGAGGAAAAAGCAAGTCTTATGGCTTGACTGGTGTGCAGATTTTTGTTTTACATTGTATTAATTATCCACAGACTTCAGGTGGAAGGAGTTTTCAATCACAATTTTTCCCCACCATAACCTACTTCCCAAGCACTACCAAGCCTCAATAAGCAAACCAGTAACCAACCTCATGCTGATGAGTTGCATTAACAACAAAACAGCTGTCCATGAGTGGTTCACTGGTTTTGCATCTTTTCCTATATTGTGTTTCAAGCTGTTGTATACAGCAAACACAGATTAAAATGAATCTATGTTTAAAATGGAATGAGGCAAAAATGTGATTCTTTGTTAAACTAATTTGCATATGCCCACCCAGAATCCTTGGCGGTTGTAACATTGCTGCAGTTTTGGGATTTCTGTGGGAAAAGCAAGTCTTATGGCTTGACTGGTGTGCAGATTTTTGTTTAACATTGTATTTTATATAAAATTATATATATATATATATATACACATACATACATATACACACACACACACACACACACACACACACACATATACACTTTTTTTTTAAATTTATTTTTTTAAATTTGGTTTTCCCCTCTCCTTTCAGAAAAGCAGATAATTCTGCAGCAATGCACACTGTACAGTGCAGTATTTCAGTCAGAGAGCATACTTACATTGGGATGCCCGGCCACTCGGATTAACTCAGTCACAGCCTTCTTAACAGAATCTGGGTCTCGAACATCACACTGCACAGGATGAACCTGAGAACATTATAAACATATCATGTTTTTTAAAAAATGAATTCCAATTAAGCATTAGCAATAGATTATAATTCTATAGCTTATTGCACCAGATTAAAAAAAAAAAAAAAAAATACAAATAGTATTATTTAAAAATCACAAGCATTGCATTCTGTGGATTTGGTATAATTATGCATGTATGCATGGCTCAAAAGCATATTAAGGGGTCCTCAAAGACAATAAACTAGACTGACTTGGTTTAAAATGTGGCTAGTTTTCCTTCCATTCTGTAATTTGTTTTCAATTTATAATGCACTTTAAATAAAAGACTTACAAATTTGCAAAACAAACAATTATGCACAAAAAATTACTAGACTTAAGAAAAGCAAAAAAAGCTGGTACAGCGGAGGGAAAAAAAATAAGTCTATATTTATACACTTTATATTTACTAGATATTTTGTTCAATTAAATATATATTATTTTTTTAAATTCCTTTTTACTGCTCCTCCTTCTTTCCCCCTCTGTTGGTTACATCTCACTTAATCTGTAAATAAACCATTTAGTGGGTGTCCTCTAACTAGCAATCATCTTTTCCCCATCACTTTTTTTTGGCCTTATAAACGGAACTCTGAATCACAAACCAGTGTTCATCCATTGTCCGTTTCACTATTCGTCCATATATTGTTTACGGAATTTGAAAGAACCGCCTATTTCCCCAAATTCAGGCTAATTGAAATTCATTTGAAACTAAATACAGAAGTCTACAAATTACCTTATTTCCAGTTTCAGATGTGATTTCACTTGCAGTTTTCTCCAAGACATCCAATTTTCTGAAATTAGAAAAGATTTTTACATGCTAATAAACACTCTTTAATGTGCATAGTTTGATGGGAAGATCACATTCATACACAAAGTGAGTGACAGAGGAAAAATAGCAAACACAAACAAAACAAACTCAAAACCACAAAAATTATTGCATGGTGTGACTAACACTGTGCAAAGAATCGGCCACTTATAACTAGCCCTAGTATAAATAAAAATAATATTATATACACACAAACATATACACAGCTCAGAAAAAAAAAAGACAGCATTATCAGTTTCTGGTATTTATAGGTATGTGTTAGAGTATAATGAACATTTGTATTTTCTAAAAACTACTGACAACATTTCTCCAATATGCAAAGAAAATAATATTATAATAATAATAATAATAATAATAATATAAAAATATTGTCATTTTTAGCATTTATTTGAAGAAAATGGTCAAAACAACATTAACCCCTTAACCCCTTAAGGACCAAACTTCTGGAATAAAAGGGAATAATGACATGTCACACATGTCATGTGTCCTTAAGGGGTTAAGGACTGAACCAACTGTACAAGTTGTGATAAAATAAAAATAAAAATAAAAACAAACAAACAAACAAAAAAAAACTTTAAAAAACTAACACTTATATATCATTTTGTTGAGGAGAAACAAGGCTTTCATGTCACATGAAATATTTGTATTAACCATAATTTAATATGAATAAAATATATATTTTTTTTAAAATGAGAAATTAAGAGGTTTTTTTTTTTCAGTTCTGCATGGCATTTTAACTGTGAATCTCACAATACTGTTAGCTGTAATAACCATAAAAACCAATGTGCAGGTTTTATGGTGTTTTGGAAAGTTATCGGATCAAATATAGCACATTAAATTTTTCAGTTTATACACATTGAAATTTGCCTTAGTCACAAATACTGGCAAAAGTTATATTTGATTGTTTGTGAAAAATGCAAAAAAAATAAATTAAACGCTAATTTTGGCCAGTGTTTGTGACCAAGTGGCTACTAAAAAAAACTGGACATACCCCATTTGCATTATACCATGGGTTGTCTGCTTTTGTAAATGGTATGCCATCTTGAGGGTAATCCTCATTCTTGGGCTACCATACGGTCTCAAAGGCAACTTAACCAATCAGGCAATATATATATATATATATATATATATATATAATCTAAGTACTTTTATATATACACATCATTAATAAACGTGTATATATATATATATATATATGTATAGTCATTCTAAGTGTATTTTAATATATATATATTAAAATACACTTAGAATGACTATACACATATATATATATATATATATATATATATATATATATATATATATATATATATATATATATATATATATATATATATAATCTAAATACTATTTAATTTTAAAACTGTTTAATAACTTTTACTAACTTTTTTACAGGCATGACAGGGAGAGGCACTGCATAAGCCGGCTATTCCGTCCTTTTTTAAGGCGGTCCTAAATGCCGGTGGGCAGCATAGAACGTCCCTGCCGTCCTTTGTACTTACTGGGTCCCTGCGGGTCACGGTCCTGGGGTCTGCCAGGGAGCTCAGGAGAACCCCTTTGCCCGATCCGCCCCTCCCTCCCCCGGGCCATGTGATCGCGGGGTCCTCACTATATATATTATTTCTTACTCCTCCTGGTAGTAGGCCTAGGCCACCTAAGTAATCTTCTTTCTCTGCTCCCTCATGTGTTTCTCTGTCAGGGAGTTTGTGAGCGTGCCTGTAAGTGAGGTTACCGGCCCTCCTCCAATTGCCTGGGAAAGGTGTTTTTACTAATTTCTTTCCGCCATGCCGTGTTGGTCTCTCTGCAGCTGGCCTCACCTGCATGGCGGAGATAATCAGTCATGATGATCTCAGCCAATCTAATGCTTTCTCATAGGAAAGCATTGCATGGCTAAACACATTGTTGCGCCAATCAGCATCCCCTCATAGAGATGCCTTAAATCAATCGATGCAGAAAGTGGAGACATTGAATGTAGGTGGACTAGGAGGAACCTCTAGTGGCCGTCACTAGAGGTTTTATTAGGCAGGAATTCTCTGAAAAGGCAGTGTTTACATTATAAAGCCTGTGGCTTTAACACCTTATATTTATGCCAGTGCAGGGGTCAAGTCCTGGGGAAAAAAGTGTGGGAACTCACCCAAGATTCCTGCCTCCCCCCCACCCCCCCCCTAATTTTTTTTTTTTTTTAAATTACACTCCTATGCATATAGTGCAGTGCAGGGTGTGTATAATGAATGTAGTGTGTTTGTAGTAAATGCAGAGTATGAATAATAAATGTAGTGTGTTTGTAGTGAGTGCAGTGTGAATAATAATTGTAGTGTATTTGTAGTGAGTGCAGAGTGTGTATAATGAATGTAGTGTATTTGTAGTGAGTGCAGTGTGTATAAAAAATTTAGTGTATTTGTAGTGAGTGCAGTGTGTATAATAAATGTAGTGTGTTTGTAGTGAGTGCAGTGTGTATAGTGAATGCAGTGTGTGTATAGTGAATGTTGTGTTTTTGTAGTGAGTGCAGTGTGTATAATGAATGCAGAGTGTGTATAATGAATATAGTGTGTTTGTAGTGAGTGCAGAGTGTGTATAATGAATATAGTGTGTTTGTAGTAAGTGCAAATTGTGTATAATGAATTTAGTGTGTTTGTAGTGAGTGCAGAGTGTGTACAATGAATGCAGTGTATGTAGTGTGTTTGTAGTGAAGTGTATGTAGTGTGTGTAGTGAATGCAGAGTGTGTATAGTGTGTAGTGAGTGCAGAATGTGTATAATGAATGCAGAGTGTGTATAGTGAATGCAGAGGGTGTATAGTGAATGTAGTGTGTTTGTAGTGAGTGTATAGTGAGTGTAGTGTGTTTGTAGTGAGTGAAGAGTGTGTATAATGAATGCAGTGTGTGCTGGATGATGTGTGTGTGCGCGCTGGATGACGTGTGTGTGCGCACTGGATGACGTGTGTGTGCGTGCTGAATGATGTGTGTGTGTGCTGGATGACGTGTGTGTGAGTGCTGGATGACGTGTGTGTGAGTGCTGGATGACGTGTGTGTGAGTGCTGGATGACGTGTGTGTGAGTGCTGGATGAAGAGTGTGTGAGTGCTGGATGAAGAGTGTGTGAGTGCTGGATGATGTGTGTGTGAGTGCTGGATGATGTGTGTGTGAGTGCTGGATGATGTGTGTGTGTGCTGGATGATGTGTGTGTGAGTGCTGCTGGATGATGTGTGAGGCTGGATGATGGGTGTGTGAGTGGATGATGTGTGTGTGTGAGTGCTGGATGATGTGTGAGTGAGTGCTGGATGATGGGTGTGTGAGTGCTGGATGATGGGTGTGTGAGTGCTGGATGATGGGTGTGTGTGTGTGCTGGATGATGTGTGTGTGAGTGTGTGCTGGATGATGGGTGTGTGAGTGCTGGATGATGGGTGTGTGTGTGCTGGATGATGTGTGTGTGTGTGTGCTGGATGATGGGTGTGTGAGTTCTGGATGATGTGTGTGTGAGTTCTGGATGATGGGTGTGTGTGTGCTGGATGATGGGTGTGTGAGTGCTGGATGATGTGTGTGTGAGTGCTGGATGATGGGTGTGTGAGTGTATGTGTGCTGGATGATGGGGAGGGGAAGCATTTTTTTTTTACTTTATGTGTCTATATTTATTTTATTTTATCCCCCCCTCCCTGCTTCTTACCTTGTCAGGGAGGGGGGAGATCGCCTGGTGGTCCGGTGGTATGCTGGAGGGAGCCAGCCGCTGCACAGAGGGGCCATCACACGCTGTGTTCCCTCTCCAGCTCTAACTCTCGCGAGACTCGCCTGTGCGGAGCGTTGCCATGGTAACAGCCGCGGGTCTCGCGAGAGTTATAGCTGGAGAAGGAACACAGCGTGTGCTGGCCCCTCTGTGCAGGTAGCAGGGCCGGTCCTGCAGGACAGGTAACGGGAACGGCGTTCCTGCTTTGGAAAAAGTGCAGGAACGCCATTCCCATGCGTTCCTGCAGGACTCGAGCTCTGTGCCAGTGGAAGTTTGAAACTCAGTTATGGAATCAGCACAACGTTCGTGACTATTATGCACCATGTGCCTCAACACTTGCTGACCACGCTCTGTGACTATTTTTTCACAAATGTTTGTAATTGCAGACTTCATGGCAATCTACATTTGCTTTTTAATAAATAATTGAACTTTACTAAAAAAAAAAAAAAAATATAGACATAAAAAAGCAACTGTAAAGAAACTATTCCCTAGATTAATTCAACTATCGGGGATATTCACTTAAATGAGAATTCAAAGTGGATTTCAAGTTTCGTGTCAAAATAGTCAAACTGAAAAAAAAAATATTAAAGTCAACTCTGCTTTCAGTTTGGCTACTTTGGTGTTAGATTTGAGATTCCATTTGTATTCTCACTTTAGCAAATAAACTGTAAGAAAGTAAGAAAAGGTTAAAAACACACACACACACACACACACACACACACAATGTCTGCAGTATTGCCCATACATACCTGCTAGCGATAACACACTCGGCACCCAGCCTCGATAAAGCAGTTGTCATGCCTTTTCCAAGCCCCGTGCCGCCTCCTGTGATAAAAGCTACTTTCCCTTTGAATGTGTCAGGAGGCAGCATCGCATTTCTGAGAGGGGGGAAGAATTTGGCTTGAGGAGGCTCCTTGTTCTCACTCGATAAAACAGTTCCATTGCTGAATACCTAGCAGAAAAAAAAGGGGATTACTGTATTTTGCATACAAGGGTTCCCAGTGGAGAGAAAAGAATAAAAAAGTTAGAACTCCTTAACCATGAAACCATAACAACATCTTTTCAGAATGAATGTAGATCAAACTCTGTACAGCACAGTGTTTCATTTTCACGCTATTGTTACTCAAACCATTAATTTTTATTTATTTTGTTTTTAATCTGCATTGGCTAGCTAGATGTGCTCTTTACTAAAATGATCCATTGATTAGAATTTTTAAGCAACTATTAACGAATTAGAAAACACGATACAGAGAGTTGAATGCTTTAAGACTGAGGAATGGAAAAAAATACCAAGAAAGAAAAACATTGGTTCATTAAAGTAAACTTCATAACTATGGTGAGTGCTCCTATTTCATTAAATTGCTGCCTAGGTACACCTCCAGTGGCCACTCCTCAGATGGCCACTAGAGGTGCTTCCTGGGTCAGTGCTTCATGGAGACACTGAAATTTCCTCATCGAGATGCATTGATTCAATAATCTCCTCTGTGAAGAGATGCTAATTTGCCAGGGCAGTGTTTGGCCCCACGCCCTCCTTGGCTGAGATCATTAGAATTGACGATCACAGCCAATCCAAATGTTTTCCTATGGGAAAGCATTGTGAGTGGCTGAGATCATCACTTTTGATGATGTTAGCTAAGGAGGCTGATCGGGGGTGGAGCCAGTGCTTATAGACTGAAATAAAAGTAGGATTTTACTATATTTGGAGGGTAGATGGAACAGATATAGTGACTTTACCACTATAGGGTCAGAAATACATGTTCATCCTAAGGTGTCACCATATTGTATTTGCCTGTCAGGTGAACTTAAACTGGTCATTTTGCACAATAGAAACAATAAGCCAACCAACATATGATACACACCATTTTATCCTCTAAACTAATTTGTTTTACCCTTGGCTTCTATGAAAGAAGCACAGTTTGGAAAAATAAATTGGGTCACTTTAATTCACTGCTGCAAACCCACAGAATATATTACTATAATAACGGTCTATCCCCAAAAAAAAAAAAAAAAAAAAAACTTTTTTCCATGGCAAGTCAATATAAGATTGAAGTTGTGCTGTGTGTATTTGTACCGTGTTACTTACATTAGTAAAATGTACCCCTTCGCATTCTGCAGTGGGGTATAGTGATCTATTAACATGCTGCCTAGTACAATTTCATACACAGGGAATTGGCAAGCCTGCTCAAATGCTTTGATACTATGGCAAGGTGAATTTTTCAATTGATTCAAGGCACTGGAGCATTTAACTAAAATTTCTGGAACCATTTGTTAGTAAACGGAGGTCCCTCCTTGAAATTCTAAGTGCATACGTCCAGGAATGGGGAAAAAAAAGCTGACAGATTGATTTTAGCATAGATTATACATAGAGTGGTCAGCAGGCACAGATACGAACACAGAAAGGAGAAGTAAAACATACAGAATAACACACAAGATTAAAGAAATTGTGTCAAGTTGGGAAATTGAAGAGGTAGTAGATGGTACTTGTCAAAACAACCTACACATGAATGCCAGGAATAAGCTTTCCCAGCAGAATATTGCCCAGAGCATAATACTGCCTCTGCCAGCTTTCCCTTAGCACACCCTGCTGCCATCTCTTCGCTAGGTAAGTTACTTCCACATGGCCTCTGACCTGATCTAAAAGAAAAATGTGATTCATCAGACCAGGCAACCTTCTTCCTCTGCTCCGTGGTCCAGTTCTAATGTTAACATCTGGATTGAAGCTACTTTCAGCAATGGACATGGGTCATCGTCAGCCCTCTGACTGGTCTGCGACCACGCAGCCCTATGAGCAGCAAACTGCTATGCACTGCGTGTTCTGACACCTCTCTATCATGACCAACACTAAGTTTGTTAGCAATTTGAGCTACAGTAGTTCTTCTGTGTGACTGGACTAGATAGCCTAGCCTTCGCTCCTTATGTGCATCAATGAGCCCGAGGCATTCATGACCCTAACGCTAGTTCACCAATTGTCCTTCCTTGCACAACTTTTGGTAGGTACTAACCACTTCCAGAAACAGAATTAAATTTATTTTCTATCCCCATGACCAATTTTGTTTTGAGTATCTATCTTTACACAGTATACTTAAAATTATACCCTGACATGGAGTCTGCTCATTTCAAAAGTTCGAAAAATTCCAGGGAACACTTTTTGACTGACTTTAATACAACGACCAAAAGGATTTAATTCCTTAGATATTTATATAATTTTATAAATGGTTTACAATTTTTAAAACAACATACAACATTATAACATCGTCTAATATTTCATAAAATATTACCTTAGCTAATGATGACAAGTACGATTCACATTTAAAATTGAGGGTTTTAAAAACTCCTCTTTCTCGCCGCACAGACTGAATAAACATTCCCATTGGTTAGAGTGCAAAACAAATATGCTAATAAAATTAACTCATTGCTCCCACCCCTTGGTTATCATCATTGGCGAATTTAACTGTCCCTAATCTGTTAACCAATCCGAACCCTCCAATCTGATATTAAAAAAACAGCTCATGAGTCCATTCTCACTCATTCACCCTGAAGAGCCTGTCTGGCGAAACGCGCGTCAGGGCTCGGCTCAGAAAACTACTTACGTCGTCGGCATCCTAAAGACTTAGAGTTCTTTTAACTCTCCCTGACGACACTTTGCCCTTTTGATTGGCTTATTTATACGATACTTTAGTGAAGCCATCGTTATACTGAGACAGTATTACCGAATATCAATCAAGATAGGAGCTCCCTACATTCTAGGTGCTTAGCTTTATTTACATGATAGGTGCCCCTGAAGGCACAGAATAAGGTAATCACCAGTCTACAGATAGAGATATTCAGTATACTGAACCATAGACACTTATTTCAAAAAGGAAATAGGTGCCCTTGAAGGCACAGCATAGGTAATTACTCTTTAACAGACAGCTAGAGATATAGGTGCATAGTCACTAGGTCTACCGGATATAAAACAAGGTGCCCATGAAGGCACAGCTTAGAACCTCTGCTATATCACCATTAGCTATACCTAGATAACTTCATATCATTCAGGTCAATACTATATGGACTATTTAATATATGTTTTTCTCTTTGGTACTCTAGTTTAACCAGCTACTTACATCTCTGGACACTACCTTGGACTGTCTATCTACTCTATAACAATTTGTTACTCTTTTACAGTAGCAACTAGAAGATATATATGTTGCCATTTTTTTACAAAGTGTCTGGCTACCTGCCAATATAAGAGAACTTTGGCCAACTAGAGTACAGCTAAACATAGATCTTTTCCTTTTCTTTCTTTTTTATTATAGGGTCTATCAAATCTATATAATTTTTTTTGTCACGATAGTACCTTCTTACTGTGTGATATTCAAAAGATGTTTTATCTTTATTTTAAATATAAGAAATAAATAAGTTTTAATCTTTACCTCCATTTGTATATAACAGTGGGCAATTTCCGAATCTAGTAAATCAATTTCTACCAAGGGTTATTCACTTATAAAGCCTGCATTATAGAGCTCACCATATTTACGAATAACTTCCAGAAACACCCCACAAGACTTGCCGTTTTAGACATGCTCTGACCCACTGGTCTATCCATCGCTATTTGTCCCTTGTGAAAGTCACTTACCATATATACTCAAGTATAAGTCTAGTTTTTCAGCACATTATTTCGGCAATAATACAGACCAGGACCGCCGGGCTCATTACAAGCCCGGCGGTCCTGTTGGGGGCTGGCAGATAGCTGTTACTTACCTTCCTGCAGCTCCTGTCAGCTCCCTTCTCCTCCACTGTAAGTCTCGCGGTGTGACTGCCGCGCGGAGCGCTGCCACGGTAACTCGTGGCAATGCTCTGACCCTGCGGCTCTCACAAGACTTGCAGTGGAGCTGACCGGACCAGAGGAGAAGGGAGCTGACAGGAGCTGCAGGAAAGGTAAGTAACAGCTCTCTGCCAGCCCCCTTCCTACACAGCCCATCCACTGGACCACCAGTGAATGAGAGCCCCCCTCCCTGGCCAGCTAACAAGCAGGGAGGGGGGATGAAAATAAACATTAAATAATAAAAAATAATATTACAATAAAAAAAATGTAAATATTAAAATTAAAAAGTAAATAATAAAATTAAAAAAAATACTAAAATAAAAAAAAAAAAATATATTAAAATTAAAAAATTAAAAATAATAAAAATGCCCTCCCCCACCCAGTTCACACACAAACACACCCTCTGCATTGTATACACACACACACTGCATTATATACAGTGAGTGTGTGTGTATAATGCAGATTGTTTGTATGATTGTGTGTGTGTGTGTGTGTGTGTATAATGCAGTGTGTGTATGTATAATGCAGATTGTTTGTATGAGTGTGTGTGTGTATATAATGCAGTGTGTTTTTGTATGAGTGTGTGTATAATGCAGATTGTTTGTATGAGTGTGTGTGTGTGTATATAATGCAGTGTGTTTTTGTATGAGTGTGTGTGTGTATAATGCAGATTGTTTGTATGAGTGTGTGTGTGTGTATAATGCAGAGTGTGTGTATGTATAATGCAGAGTGTGTGTATGAGTGTGTGTGTGTATAATGCAGTGTGTATGAGTGTGTGTAATGCAGAGTGTGTGTATGAGTATAATGTAGAGTGTGTGTATGAGTGTGTGTGTATAATGTAGAGTGTGTGTGTGTATAATGCAGAGTGTGTGAGTATAATGTAGAGTATGTGTGTGTATAATGCAGAGTGTGTGTTTGTATAAGTGTGTGTGTATATAATGCAGTGTGTTTGTTTGTATGAGTGTGTGTATATAATTATAAAAATCACAGAATTTCATATCCCCAAGTTTTACCCTCGACTTATCCACGAGGCATAGCATATTTCACAATTGTTGGTCATAAAACTGCACTCGACTTATACATGAGATCGACTTATACACGAGTATATACGGTAGATCTTTTCGTTTCCCCATTTTTCCTTGCTTCCAACACATGAAATTCAAGAACGGACTGTTCATATGCCACCCCTTTGCAAGTGTTATTGTAACGATGTAACCAATGTTATTCACTTCACCTTCAAGTCAGTGGCTTTAATGTTGAGGCTGATAAGTATATATATGCAAGTCTCTAGTTCAGGGGTAGGCAACCTTCAGCACTCCATATGTTGTGGACTACATCCCCCATAATGCTGGCAAAGCATTATGGGAGGTGTAGTACAAAACATCTGCAGTGCCAAAGGTTGCGTGTGTGTGTAAATTACTTAAAAACTGATGTGTTTTTGTATCAAAAGTATGAAGTGTTAAGGAGTAGCAATCCTCATCCACTGTGCAAAAATGCTCTACATTCAGGGAATATGAAAGCTATTCGATTCCCCCTTTAAATGCCTACAAGTCACATTTAAAAAAAAAAATCACTATAAAAATGATGACAATTCTTGTATTCACTCCTCACATGCCACCCTTAGATGCAGTTGAATGCAGGGCATTAAAATAAAATAAATTGATATGGTAAAATTACATAAAGCAGTACTAGTTCAATGTATGGATAAAATCTTGTTAATGTGCTTGCTATTTGTAAAACAACTGACCTGGCCAATCAGCATCTACTCTTAGAGATGTAATCAATCAATGCATCTCTATGGAAAGCTCAGCATCTGTGCAGCACTGCCCCAGGAAGCATATATAGTGGCCACTAGAGGTGTTCCTAGGCTACAACGTATACACTGCCTTTTCTATGAAAAGATGATGTTTACATTAAAAAGCCTGCAGAGACTGACTACACTCACCAGAACAACTACATTAAGCTAACGTTGTTCTGGTGTCTATATAGTGTCCCTTTGACCCCTTAGTGACCAGACCGTTTTTTTCAATTTTCTTACCGTTAAGGACCAGGGCTGTTTTTACATTTCTGCGGTGCTTGTGTTTAGCTATAATTTTCCTCTTACTCATTTACCGTACCTACACATATTATATACCGTTTTTCTCACCATTAAATGGTCTTTCTAAAGATACCATTATTTACATCATATAATTTACTATAAATTTTTTTTTTTTTTTTTAAAACACACTTTTTCTAAATTTGACCCCCAAAATCTGTTACGCATCTACAACCACCAAAAAACACCTGTGCTAAATAGCTTCTAAATTTTGTCCTGAGTTTAGAAATTCCTAACATTAACATGGTCTTAGCTTTTTTTTTTTTTTGCAAGTTATAGGGCTATAAGAACCACTTTGCTATTTCCAAACCATTTTTTTTCAAAACTAACAAAAGTTACATTGTAACAATGATACCGGTCAGAAACCCCTGAATAACCCTTCACATGTATAGATTTTTTAAAAGAAGACAACCTAAGGTATTAAACGCTTTTCATGCAACCATTTTACCACCAATCTATGCCAAGTTAAAATATAAAAATAATAATTGGTGGGGTTTTTTGAAACACATAGCCATTTAAGAATACATGTACGGAGAACTTTAAGGGTTACTGCCAAAAAACACCCCAATATGTGTTCAGCAACATCTCCCGAGTACTGGTGTGTCGGGATTTCTGGGGTCTAAAAGACCTTATTTGGAGGGTGCACATTCCAGTTTTCCAACTTGGAAATGTCACATCTGGTCATCATGCACCCCAATATGTGTTCAGCAAAATCTCCTGAGTACAGTGATAACACCCATGCATAGGTTTGTTGGGTTGTTTGGAGGGGATACAATGCCGAACTTCTGACATATGTTTTTCAAATTTGACATATCTTCTTTGCCCATCTTCTTTTTGGGGGCATTTTTACATAACCCAATAAATTTTTTTGCCAATAACGTGCATATATAGTTACATAGCTGAAAAGAGACTTGCATCCATCAAGTTCAGCCTTCCTCACATATGTTTTTTGCTGTTGATCCAAAAGAAGGCAAAAAAAACAAAAAAAAACGTTTGAAGCACTTCCAATTTTGCAACAAGCTAGAGAAAATAAATCCTTCTTGACCCCAGAATGGCAGTCAGATTTATCCTTGGATCAAGCAGTTATTACCCTACATTGAAAGATTATATCCTTGAATATTTTGTTTTTGTAAGTATGTATCTAGTAGCTGTTTGAACATCTGTATGGACTCTGATAAAACCACTTCTTCAGGCAGAGAATTCCACATCCTTATTGTTCTTACAGTAAAAAAACCTTTCCTTTGCCTTAGACGAAATCTTCTTTCTTCCAGTCTAAACGCATGACCTCGTGTCCTATGTAAAGTCCGGTTTGTGAATAGATTTCCACACAATGGTTTGTATTGGCCCCGAATATATTTGTATAATGTTATCATATCCCCTCTCAGGCGACGTTTTTCTAAACTAAATAGGTTTAAATTTGTTAACCTTTCTTCATAGCCGATATGTTCCATTCCTTTTATTAGTTTTGTAGCCCGCCTCTGCACTTTTTCTAGTGCCATAATATCCTTCTTTAGAACAGGCGCCCAAAATTGCACAGCATATTCAATATGTGGTCTTACCAGTGATTTATAAAGAGGCAAAATGATATTCTCATCCCGGGAATGATTGCCCTTTTTCATGCATGACAATACCTTACTGGCCTTGGCCACTGCTGATTGACATTGCACATTGTTGCATAGTTTGTTGTCTATAACTATTCCCAAGTCCTTTTCGTGTGTGGTTATGCCTAATTCACTTCCATTAACGGTATTCGTTGCTTATATATTCTTTACGCCGAAGTGCATAACTTTGCATTTTTCAACATTAAATTGCATCTGCCATTTGAGTGCCCAGTCCCCCAGTCTATCTTAATCCCTCTGCAGCAAAGTAACTCTTGCTCACATTGTATTATTTTACAGAGTTTGTCATCTGCAAACACTGAAACATGACTTTCAATGCTTTTTTCAAGATCATTTATAAACATGTTAAATAGAAGGGGTCCCAGAACAGAACCCTGAGGGACACCACTTGCCACCTCTGTCCAGCTTGAAAATTTACCATTAAAGGATCACTATAGGGTCAGGAACACAAACATGTATTCCTGACACTATAGTGTTAACACCACCATCTAGCCCCCCTGGGCCCCTTGTGCCTCCATAAATATAGTAAAACATCTTACTGTATTCAAGCCTGAAGCTGTAAATCTGCATGCTGTTAGACTCAGAAAAACAAGCAGTCTGCTGACATCATCAGAAGTGGTAGCCTGATCCAATCACAATGCTTCCCCACAGGATTGACAAAGAGGCAGAGCCAGCATGATTCAAACACAGCCCTGGCCAATCAGCATCTCCTCCTAGAGATGAACTGAATCAATGAATCTCTAGGAGGAAAGTTCAGTGTCTGTATGCAGAGGGAGGAGATACGGAATCACAGGATGCTGTGCACAGTGCTGCCCTGTGCTCTACTGACAGCAGATCTGAGTGGATGGAGGCATATTATGCCTCCATCAACTCCGAAGTCCCTCTGGTTCACTCTGAGTGACTGCAACTGGAGGTGTTCCTAGCTTTAATGTAAACACTATATTTTCTCAGAAAATGCAGTGTTTACATGAGAAAGGCTGCAGGGAGCTATAGTTCTCACCTGAACAACCTCATTAAGCTGAAGTTGTTCAGGTGACTATAGTGTCCCTTTAAAGCGGCACTGTCATGCCGAACTTACCTTTCCTCAATCTCTTCCTCTTCTCCCCCTCTCTCAGGATCTGTTCTTCTTTTCTTCCTGTCTTCTTTAGTTTTCTTTAAAATCATAAGACAAAGTAGGGACTCTTTGCCTTATGGAGGATTCCTCCGCTTGACCAGCTCTGACCAGTGGAGGAGCAAAGTGTGCTTCATTTCCGTTGGTCAGAGCAATTTTCCCACAATTCTTACCTTTCCTCTGTGTTCCCGCGATGCTTCCTGTCATTTTAGATGAAACTGCCGAATTGCGTTCTAACTCAATGAGAACAGTATGTTCGTTTCTTTTAGAACGCAATTCGGCACTTTATTCGGATCGGAATTTCATTCGAATGAACAAAACTCCGATTCAATTTGTGCCGCGGCTGCATCTTGCAGCCGCTTAGTAGTTAACTCCCTAATTCCCACTAGGGATCGACCGATTATCGGTCTGGCCGATATTATCGGCCGATATTTGGTATTTTCGGCAATATCGGTATCGGCCAATTCAGATACCGATATTGCCGATAATATATAACAGGACCGCCGGGCCCATTACAAGCCCGGCGGTCCTGTGGGGGCCAGCAGCAAGCGCTGACTTACCTTGCATGCAGCTCCCTGTGTAAATCTCGCGAGACCCGCGGCCGCAGAGCGTTGCCACGGGTTACCATGGCAACGCTCCGCGCGGCACTAAGAGCCGCGAGATTTACACAGGGAGCTGTAGGAGCTGCTTGCAAGGTAAGTCAGCGCTTGCTGCTGCTGAGCCACCACTGTACTTAACAAGCCACTGGACCACCAGGGAATACTATATCCCCCTCCCTGGTAAGAAGCAGGGAGGGGGGGCTAAACAAAAAAACCCAAACATTTAAATATTAAAAAAAATATTAAAATAAAAAATTACACAAATTATATCACTACACAAACACACACACACACAAACACATACTGCATTACATACACACTACACAAACACACACTACACAAACACACACTGGGGGGGACTAAACAAAAAAAACATTTAAATATTAAAAAAAATATTAAAATAAAAAATTACACAAATTACATCACTACACAAACACACACACACTACACAAACACACACTGCACACATACTGCATTACATACATACACACTACACAGGCACACACACTGCATTACATACACACACTACACAGACAGACACACTACACACACACACACCACAAACACATACTGCATACGCTACACTACACACACACTGCATTACATACACACTACACAAACACAGTACACATACTGCATTACATACACACACACTGCATTACATACACACACACACACACACACACTGCATTACATACACACACAAAAACACACTGCATTATAAACACACTGCATTATATACACACTACACACACTGCATTATATACACACTACATTCATTATACACACACTACACAAACACACACCCTGCATCCACTACACACACACACACTACACAAACACACACAGTTCCCCTGTCTAAACACACTTCATCCACTACATGTGGCATGTATATTTTGTGCATTTACCTTTCGAATTAGTTTATTTATTCAAAATAGTAAATGTACAGAATATCGGCAAGATATCGGCTATCGGCCTGAAAGTTCGCAGATTATCGGTATCGGTATCGGCTCTAAAAAATCAATATCGGTCGATCCCTAATTCCCACGGTATCAGGGAGCTATCTACTAAAAGGCTGAAAGACCTAAATTGGTCTTTCAGCCAACTTTACTAATACTAAGTAAAAATTACTTAGTATTAGTAAATGATCTGCCCCTACTCGCTATACAGCCTGTGGCTGCTCACTGTAATTAAAAAACAAAACAAAAAAAAAACACAACTATTGGTCCCCACCCCTAAACGACGGGTGGGGGCCCTAAAGTAAAATAAGGGGGGAGACCTAATGTCGTCCCCCCCCCGGCCCCCACCCCTGCGCGGTGGGTGGGAGCCATAGTGAGAATGGGGGGGGACCTACTGCCCCCCCCGCAGCCCCCACCCCTGAGCGGCGGGTGGGGGCCATAGTGAGAATGAGGGGACCTACTGCCCCCCCCACCCCTGGGCGGCGGGTGGGGGCCATAGTGAGAATGAGGGGGGGACCTACTGCCCCCACCGGCCCCCACCCCTGGGCGGCGGGTGGGGGCCATAGTGAGAATGAGGGGGGGGGGCATGAAGATAATGAGGGGGGGACCTACTGTCCTAACCCCCCCCCCCAGCCCCCACCCCTGGGCAGCAGGTGGGGGCCCTGAGTCAATTCCCCCCACCAAGGTGACTAGGGATCCCCAAGCCCCTAGTCACCAACCCCCCACCCCAAAAAAAAAGTCCCTACCTACCCCTTCACCCTAAAAAATAGTGGGGGGGGGAATAAAATAACTAACCTGTAAAATAAAATTAAACTTACCATTCGACGTCTTCTTTTTTCTCAAATCTTCATTTTTCAGCCCCCCAAAAAGGCCAAATAAAAATACCATAATAACCGTCGAATTAAAAAAAGAAAAAAAAAGAAAAAAAAAACCCGAAAGAAAAATAATCCATTCACTCATGGAGAGCTCACAAGTAGACTGAGTTCAAGTAGGGCGGAAGGCTTATAGCCTTGCCCCGGCCTGCATCAGTATAAGGAACACTCTGATTGGTGGGTTTAAGCCAATCAGAGTGCTCTTTTGTCATTTTACACAGCGTGAAATTAAAGAAATCTTTTTCATCGCTGTGGGCGATATCAGAGCACTGTGATTGGATGGATTTCTGCCATCCAATCACAGTGCTCTGTGTCATTTTACACAGCGAAAGTTCTTTCTCTCGCCTTTTTCAACGGTTATGATGGTTTTTTATTTGGCCTTTTTTGGGGCTGAAAAATGAAGATTTGAGAAAAAAAAAAAAGTCGAATGGTAAGTTTAATTTTATTTACAGGTTAGTTATTTTATTCCCCCCTCACTATTTTTTAGGGTGAGGGGGGTAGGTAGGGACTTTTTATTTGGGGGGGGTGGTGACTAGGGGCTTGGGGACCCCTAGTCACCTTGGGTGGGGGAGGGATTTGCTTAGGGCCCCCACCCGCAGCCCAGGGTAATAGCGGGGGGGCAGGGTCCCCCATTCACTCATGGCCCCCACCCGCCGCCAAGAGGGTGGGAAGGGGGGACATTAGGCCCCCCATTCATTTTTAGGCCCCCACCCGCCGCTAGGGTGGGGCCAATAGTTTTTGTTGTTTGTTTTTTTTTTTTTTTACAGTGAGCAGCCACAGGCTGCTCACTGTTTAGTGGACATGCCCCTACTCGCGGTATAGCGAGTAGGGGCATGTGGGAGATTTTAATCCCCCCCTTTGCTATTATGGGGGTCATATTGACCCCCACAGAGTGAGGGGGGCCTGGGGGGCTTATGAAGTGGTGGAGAGCACTGCTCCCTGTCACTTCTATAGTTACATATTACAAGGAGGGAGCTGCGTGCCGTTCGCATGTCCAGGTGTTTCACTGGGCATGTGCGGGAATCTCACAGTCTATCTAGTGTGGGCTGATGACGTGTCCCACAGGGACTTCATCTACCCACACAAAGATGGCGGCGCCCTGAATATAGATCGGGGCAGAAAATAAGGAATAAAAAATAGGTAATGTCGGGGGTTTAGGGGCATTTGGGGGGTGACTAGGGTGTTAGTTAGATGTAGTGGAGGCCGGTTAAAAAAAAAACAAAAAAAAAAAACAGGATTCGGCATGACAGTGCCTCTTTAATGACAACTCTTTGTACTCTATCCTTAAGCCAATGTTCTACCCAGGAACAAGCATTTTCATCTAGACCGATTTCCTTGCGTTTGAACACTAATCTATTGTGTGGAACTGTATCAAATGCCTTGACAAAATCCAAATAGATCACATCCACTTCAACACCCTGATCTATACTTCTACTTACTTCTTCGTAGACGCAATCAAGTAGACATGTGAATTTCGGGGCAATTCGGACATTTGGGTACTTCCGAATGGATGAATTGCCGAAGTATAGCATTGCCTAAGAACTAATATACTTACCCAGTGGAAGAATGAAGAATGTTACACTGTAAACAATTTTAAATAAAAAGTATACAAACATAGCCAAGATTCAGCTGTTAGCATTAGCAACACTTACAACAATCAATTAACACACATTCATTTAAAATGTAAGTTACTTAGCCAGTCAATGTAATGACAGGAATGAATAAGTAGATAACTCCCTAATTCCCACGGTATTAGGGAGCCATCTACTAAAAGGTTGAAAGACCTAAATTGGTCATTCAGACAAATTTACTAATACTACGTAAAGATTACTCAGTATTAGTAAATTATGCCCCTACTCGCAATACCGTGAGTAGGGGCATGTCTATTAAAAAGTGAGCAGCTGTGGCTGCTCACTGTGAAAAAAAAAAAAAAAAAAGGGAGGGTCCCCCTTCCCGAGATGCGTGAGTGGGGGCTTCTAACCTGAATGGGGAACCTATTGCCCCCCCCCCCCAAACGGCGGGTGGGGGCCCTAAAGTAAAATAAGGGGGGAACCTATTGTCCTCCTCTCCCCCGAGCGGCGGGTGGGGGCCCTCAAGCAAAATAATGGGGGGGGACACCTTATGTCCTCCCCCATGGCGCATTAAGTAACCAGAGTGTTATGAGTCAAATTATACAGCGTGGGAAAATTCCAAAGAACTTTCCCACGCTGTGTAAAATGACACAGAGCACTCTGATTGGTGGATTTCAAGCCAACCAATCAGAGTGCTGTGACAGGTAAATGTAGCCTTCCCCAGCCCTGCAGAGCTCAGTCTGCGCGGAGCCCTCCATGGGTGAAGAAGGATTTTTTTTTTGCACTTTTTTTTTTGTTTTTTTTTTAGTGCGTTGGTTATTATGGATTTTTATTTGGCCTTTTTTGGGGCTGGAGGGGGGTGACTAGGGGTTTGGGGACCCCTAGTCACATGGGGGGGCAAGTTTTTATTTAGGGCCCCCACCCACCGCTCAGGGGTGGGGGCCAGGGGGAGGACAATAGGTCCCCCCTCCTAATTGTTAAGGCCCTCATCCACTGCTCAGGGGTGGAGGCCAGGGGGGAGGACATTAGATCCACCCCTTATTAGTATTTAGGGCCCCCACCCACCGCTTGATTCCCAGACTTAGATTGCTATTTTTACAAAATGTTTTACATTGCAGGACTAAAACCAAAAAGGACCACTGCACCAGAACCATTTCATTGAGATGTGTGACTATAGTGTCTGTGTCTGGGTGACTATAGTGTTCTTTAAAGGGATACTATAGTGTCAGGAATACAAAGCTGTATTCTTGGCACAGTCTCTGCCTCCCCCCTTTTCTCTCGGTGGTAAATAAAAGGGTTAAAAACCCTTTATTTACTTACCAGATCCCTGCGCTGCAGTCCCTGAGCTGCAATATCACGTGACCGAGATTTACTCAGTCAGTGCAGGGCTCGACAAATCCCAGGCGCCAGTTATTTGTGAGCATGTTCAGCCACCCAGAGGTGACTGGCTGCCTGAGAGCAGGCAGGAGGCTCATGACGAGCGAAGGCAGGCCGGCTCATGGAGAGCGGATTTACCACCAAAACTGTTGCCAAACTCCAATAATACTTGGTAGAGAAATAAAAATCATGACAAAAAAAACACAAACAAAAAATAAAAACCATAAAACACATTAAAACATAATTTGACAAACATATCCACCAAAGTATTTTTAGCAAAAATTGCACAATTATTCACTACATGGCAAAACACTTTGCAAATATAACCACTGTTCTGCTGATACTTTACTGTACTTTTAAGCCATTATGATTTTTGTATTTTATATTTTAATGTAAACTTTGTTGAAATATTTCTCCCAGAATTATAAATTTTGCCACAATTATCCTATTAACATAATGCCTCTTAATAGGCTTTTAGGTGGCTTGGATTAGAAGGTGAAAATAAAAAAAGTCTGATGTACAGTTCATACATTCCGAGAGCAGCAGGCTTTGAACAACACTGCCACACAGTGGAATAAACCCTGATAAGCAATTTTATTAAAGGAGACGGAGCCTCTTATTAGGCTTATCTCTTTCTTTTATTCCTCAGCAGCAAAGAAAGCTAAGGTATTTATAATATAGAAAAAAAATGAAACAAAGTACCCTCACAGGGTTAACCATTACATCACATATCCTATCCAATAGGAACAGTCCACATATCATATAGTCCCATGTGACCCCCATCTCTTCCTCTTTCTTTGCTGCTGCCTCAGCTAAGTACCACCATTTTGTTACCACTCTGACAAGAGTTACTGTTTTGTATATTTATCTGCAGGTCTGTTTAATTATGCTTGTTATACTGATTACTCACTCTGTCTCTGTTTGGAGTACTATTTCCTCTTACTGTGCTTTCCCCTTCAGGGGAACCACCTAAGGGGGAACGGCTGCTGATTGCCGTCCCTCCCACCCGCCTGGACGGCTCACCCCTAATCCCCCCCTCGTATTCAGGGTAGTTTATTACCCATTTCCTTACACGGACCGCGGCGCTGATCGCCCAGACATGGGACACCCTCTTGGGAACTGTCCGCTCACGCTGGGCCTGGTCCACGGTCGGGTGCCGCAGTCGCGGCTGTGCATCGCGACGGCCATATTGTGAGTGGCAAAACTTTGCCGCACTTTTCTGCGGGCGCAAGCTGATTGGACAGGGAGGCTGCCTGTCAGCTTACCAGTGCACCCCAGTAGCCATTCCTGAGGGAACACTCGGTAAGCTGACAGCTCAGTATCTTGTTCTGTGCCTCGCCTGCAGTTTCTTTTGCCTGTCACCACAGTGTATGATTTTAGACTGTTAAGTCTTGACAGCCAAAACTCTGCCTACTGTTATTTGGTCTGTTTGTCCTATAACCTGCTTACTAGCTCCTGCCTTAATATGTAGACCCCTAAAGTTAACCCTGACATTGCCCCCACACCCTTTAATTGCGGAGCCTGGACCCCAATCCAGCCAAGGGGAGGATATTACCCCTATGGAGCAACGTAACTCAGAGGAACTCCATTCCCTCTTGGACGCTACCATGACCAGATCGGTCACCCAGGTTATTTACTCCGCTATGGGGACAATGTCAGACAATATATCCCACTCCATTACTAACACCATCAGGGCATCTAACTGTAACCCTGACGTGACCCAACCTAAGGCCTCTGAGAGTAAGCCTATAGCGCGGAGCGTTCGTAAAGCCACTGCTAAGACCAACCACGTGCGTGCGCATGCCTCCAAAACTGATTTTACGGACAGGTAATCGAGGATGTGGGGCCCCCATGAAAGAGAGCCACCCGCCGGGCAAAAAAAAAGGTGCGGACATGGAAAGGGCAAAATCCCTATCAGACTCATCCGACTTGGATTCGGATTCAGAGGAGGCCTTGAACGAGCCCGATGACATCGGCTCCACTGATTCAGAGGTTTCCTCCACGGCCCACAGTCTGACATGCAAAACAGCCATACCCGCTGTAGAGAACGCGGATACATCCGCTATCCTGCACCCACAAGGGGAACCCCTATTTGATCCCGATGAGTTACAAAACCCAAGGTCGGCGGAATGGTTCCCGACCGATCACGTGGCAGGCTATATAGCAGCCAGGATTAGGAAACCCCTCGACAAAGCCACAAGGAACAAACTGAGGGCAGAGTGCCCGCGCCCCACGGTCCCCGACATGGCCTGCGCCACACCGGACATAGACCCTAAAGTGGCTCAATTTTGGGGGAAATCTGGCTGTAAGGCGAAAAAGGGGCTTGACTACTCCTTACGGCACTGCCAGGACAAGGTACTAGACACGTTAGGCCCCAGTTCAAAAATATTTGAGAAGGTTCGAAGCGACCCTAACTGATGGGACCCCAATTAATCTGTTGACCATTAGGGGTTGGGTCCAGCGTTCAATATGCCTTATCGGCAATGCTAATGCAGCTCTGGCTACAGAGCGAAGGAAGGCCATCCTGATAAAAAAATCGAACCAAAACTGGTGAATATGGCCATATCTGAGCCTGGACCACAGGCAAAAGGATTTCTATTCGGAGATACGTTCGTAAAGGAGCTGGGTGCCTACGACAGTACCTTTTACAGCGTTAGACAAGGCACAAACAAATTTAAAACGAGTGTTCTCTCCCAAAATGTTTGGTAGGGCCAGCAGACACCGGGGCCGTCTGTCCGGCCGCTCTTCCCAGCTCATGGTTCATACTGAGGATATCGAGGCCCTGCCACGACCAGATTTCAGCCTCCAGAGACCAAACCCCCCTTGCCCTTCTTCCCGGTCAGGGGCAGATCGTGGCAAACACGAGGGACCAGGGGCGTCTCATATGGCCGACGGCCTTATGGTAAGTTTACTACCATCCCATTCCCTGTGTATGTCTATGGTGGGGGACAGACTGTCTCACTTTATAGTGGCCTGGTACACATTGACCACAGATACTTGGGTCCTAAATATGATCCTAGGGCAGTGGTGGCGAACCTATGGCACGCGTGCCACAGGTGGCACGCCGAGCCCACTCTGTGGGCACGCGGCCATAGGTCGCCGGAGGGAGGGAGGGTGCGCTCCGCCGGCGCATCCATAAGGCGGCACAAGTGGCCGCCTTAGGGTGCACCGGCCCGGCGGGCGCAAAGCCGGAGTGACCGGCAGGAGGTGAGCGCATAGCGCACAGCGCTCCCTCCTGCCAGGCGCTCTGTGTAGCGTGGCCGAGCGCGCCGCGGTACAGGAACTTATGTTTCCTGTACCCGGGCGGACGGAAATGAAGTGCTCACAGAGAGAGCACTTCCTGTCCGCCGGGTACAGGAAACATAAGTTCCTGTACCGCGGTGCGCTCGGCCACGCTACAAGGTAGGAGCTCAAGGAGGGGGGACCTGAGTGGGAGAGAGATGGGG